>OY720431.1:120907464-121507464 GCA_963082735.1 Pocota personata | reverse complement strand
AGATAATGCGATTTATAAAGCTCATATGAATAATGTTTATAGTATTGTAGCATAATAATAACTACGCTCCCTAAAAGTATGATGCAACAAATTTTGGTTCTAAGTGTCCTTTCATTCGAGGTTCGTGTCTGCGATGAAGTCTCCACAGCTCATGTCAACAAAAGAGAACAAGAGAGAATTATAACTGCACGAAATGATTGTCATCTTGGAATTATTACATCAGAATTTTTCTTGTTCCAGTGGTCGAAGAATTTGCTAGAAGTTTCTGGCTATCAGAAACTTCTGCTATATAAGGACAGATGGCGATCAAAAAGGGGCAGTAGTTTCTAAACTGTGGCGAAGAGATTAGAAAAGTGATAATGGGCGAAGTTGTAATTTTGTGATAAATTGAAAGTTGAGATTTAAGAAGAAGAAGTAATTAGTTTGGATTTGTGAATTAAGTAATTGAAAGGAGATAAAGTGATTTGAGAGGACAGAGACCTTGTAAGAAAAGAATTGCGAAGAATAGTATAGTGTGAACCTGGATTGTTCTATAGACTAGAAAATAAAGAAATAATTTCACAGAATATTGTTTTATCTACTCGAGCCGTAGCCAGCATAGTACATTGGTGTCGGATAAAACTTATTCTGTGAATAACTATTTCCGTGGTGTGAAATTGAAAAAAAAAAAAAAAAAAAAAAAAAAACGATTTCCGTGTTGAGTTAATTAGTTGCGCAAAATGGGTCGCAAATTGGGAAAACTAACTATAATTCAACTAAAGGCAGAACTCAGTAAGCGGAACCTCGACACAACTGGGGGAAAAGATGCCCTGCTGATTCGTCTGGATGAAGCAGTAACGCAGGAAGGTGAAAATCCGCACGACGTAGAATTTGACGTGGAAGAGGAACCAGCAAGTACAGCAGCCGACCCGGGTATAACGAGTCTGCTCCTGCAACTTAAGTTAGTCATGAACGAACAAAAGAAAGCAATAGAAGACCAAAGGAATTCTATAGAACTTAAGCTGGACGAACAAAAGAAAGCAATGGACGACCAGAGGAATTCTCTAGAACTTAAGATGGACGAACAAAAGAAAGCAATGGACGAACAAAAGAATTTTCTAGATGCTCTGGAAAGCAAACTTGATGAGCAAAACAAGAACTTGGAATCCAAATTCGAAGTGATCGAAGAGAAAATCGAGAAGGTCGAGACGCAACTCGAAAAAGTCGAAACTAGATTCGATGAAAATTTTAAGAAACATGAAACTCAGTTCGGGAAGATAGAGACTCAGTTTGAAAAAGTGGATACGCAATTCGAGATTGTAGGAAAGCAAGTCGAAAATCTTGCTAAGGAGCTCAGCAACATGAAGAGACAGAAAGCACGGGAATATTCCACTGACGGTCTGAGAAGAAAGAAGATGCAGCCTCCCATCTTCGATGGTCAAACATCATGGCCAATTTATAAAAGGCAATTCGAAGAGGCCGCAATAACCAATAGCTGGGACGATGAAGAGAAGTCCATTGCACTCACACTTGCACTGAGGGGTCCAGCTGCGGAGCTCTTGCAGACCATCCCGGAAGATAAACAGCAGAACTACGACTCTCTGGTTCAGGCTATCGAGATGCGGTTTGGGGATGAACACATGCAGCAGGTGTACAGGGTTCAGCTGCGTAGTCGAGTCCAGAAAAGGGGGGAAACGCTCCAACAGTTGCAAGCGGATATAGAGCGACTAGCCCATCTTTCATACCTTAAAGCCGGTGAGGAGCTTATCAACGAAATGGCGGTGGAAGCTTTTATTCAGGCCATAGAGGACAGACAACTGCAAATGGCTGTAAGGATGGCTGAAAAGCGAACACTCCCCGAGGCATTGGCATTCGCTTTGTCAATGAAGGCTGCGGACCAAGCATACCAGGGAATACACCGTGTCAGGGAAATGTCCGTCGTGGAATGCTCATGCCAGAGAACAGCCGTCATGGATGAAGACAAAGCTCGCGGAAGTCAAATCCGTTGCTGGAATTGCAACCAAACCGGACACCTACAACGGCAGTGCAGAAGTGCACCTAGACGAGGAAATTGTCCACAGGAAGCATCTGGCTGTCAGTCAGACTTCCCAAAACCAGCAGTCGGGAAATGCGTAAGGACCAACTTCGCGGGGCAGAAGTTGGTTACTGGAATCGAGGCCCCCAGGACCACCATTCAAGTTTCGCAAACCAAACGGGATAACAAGAGCCTGACAGTGGAGGCACTAATCAACAAGAAGAAGTGCGTAGCCACCATCGACACAGGTGCCACTGCCTCCATTGTAAGAAGAGATATCGTCAGAAGCGCCTGGCTGCACAACACCGACAGCTACTGCCTGAAGACTGCAACGGGGGAAATGGCGAAAGTGTTTGGAGAAGTTCGTCTTACGATTACTCTGGCGGGACTGACGTTCTCCCATGCGTTTCTGGTGGCAGATATATGCGACGAGTGCATCATCGGAATAGACTTCATGAAAGCAAATGAAGTAATCTTGGACATAGGGATGCAAGTACTGAGGTATCGAAATGTGGAGATTCCGATGGTGTACGGAAATGAGAATGCCGTAACTCTCAGGACAGTCATCAGCAAAGACGAAGTTTTGCCGCCGTCTTCAGAGACAATCATTTGGACGAAGCTGGAAGGTGATCTTGGGAGCCACCGATTCTACATAGTAGAACCAGACCCAGAGAAAAATTCTCAAGACTACATCGTGGGAAAGACGTTAGTCGAACCAAAGAACACCATGGTTCCAGTAAGAGTTTTGAACGCAAGACCACACACTGTCAAACTAAGGCGAGGGGAGGTGACTGGAAAATGCACGCCGATTACCGCCGTCGCAACAATATCTGAACGTGATGCTCCAAAACCTCTCCCATCACCTTGGACAGCGGAAACGAGAGAGACGATTCTCCAGTCCAGTGAGCTGAATCAGGAGCAGCGAACTATGGCAGAGAATCTTATCAATGAGTACGCTGATGTATTTGCCTCACAGGACGGAGAATACGGCCGAACACACCTGGTACAACATCGAATAGACACTGGTGATACTAGACCAATTCGTCAGCCTGCTAGGCGCCTTCCATTGGCAAAGCAGACAGAAGTTGCAGAGATGGTGTCGGCAATGGAGAAAGAAGGTCTGATTGAAAGTTCCAAAAGTCCGTGGGCATCACCGGTTGTACTGGTTAAGAAGAAAGATGGCAGCACGCGGTTCTGCGTGGACTATCGGCAGCTCAATTACGTCACCAAGAAAGACAGCTACCCTCTGCCACGGATTGACGACACGCTAGACACACTATCAGGAGCCCGATGGTTTTCCACTCTCGACTTGAAGAGTGGCTACTGGCAGGTACAGATCCATCCAGAAGACCGGGAGAAAACCGCCTTCACCGCAGGAAATGGGCTATGGCAATTCACGGTGATGCCATTCGGGCTGTGCAATGCTCCGGCGACTTTCGAGCGATTGATGGAATGTGTCCTGCAAGGGTTAACATGGAAAACCTGTTTGGTATACTTGGATGATGTCATCGTCGTAGGAAAAACGTTTGCGCAACACCGAGACAATCTAAGGGATGTGTTTCAAAGGCTTCGAAGTGCCCACCTGAAGCTCAACCCCAAGAAGTGCGCCCTGTTTAGAGCGGAAGTCAAGTACCTGGGACACATAATTTCAGCGAAAGGAGTGAGAACCGATCCGGAGAAGGTCGAAGCGGTGAAAAACTGGCCAGTCCCCAAAGACAAACACCAACCAAGGAGCTTCCTGGCCCTAGCCACCTACTACAGACGGTTCGTGAAGGATTTTGCCGGGATCGCAAAGAACCTGCACCAGTTGACGGAAAAGGGAAAACAATTCAAATGGTCAATTGAGTGTGAGAAGAGCTTCAAGGCACTTAAACAACGGCTATGCGATGCCCCGATACTGGCTTACCCCACTCCCGGGGAAACGTTCATTGTGGATGCAGATGCTAGTAATGTCGGGGTAGGAGCCGTACTCTCCCAGGTGCATGACGGCCAAGAGAAGGTGGTTGCGTACTTTAGCAAAGTACTCTCCAAGCCAGAAAGGAACTACTGCGTGACAAGGAGAGAACTTCTAGCTTTGATCTTGGCTACGAATACCCCTACGGGAGGAAGTTCGTTCTTCGCACAGACCATGCAGCCTTAAAATGGCTATTACAGTTCAAGAGTCCTGAGGGTCAGGTCGCAATATGGATCGAAAGGCTGCAAATCTACGACTACGAAATACAGCATCGTAAAGGAAAACTCCACTCTAATGCGGATGCACTGTCCCGGAGACCATGCAGAACGGATTGTAAACATTGTGCGCGTCAGGAAGAACGGGAGCTGGTTTCCATCCAAAGAATGAGAGCCTAACCTATCGCCGGCTGGAGCGTAGATGAGATCCGGAACGCTCAGAAGGAAGACCCGGATATCGAGCCGATTCTGGCCTGGAAGGAGAACATGGAGAAACCGGATCATCAGGACATCTCTCACAGAAGCCCGACCTTAAAGGCATATTTTGCGCAGTGGGACTCCCTCCATGTCCAAGAAGGTGTTCTGAGAAGAAAATGGGAATCCTCCGACGGAAAGTCGTTTGTAATGCAGCTTGTCGTACCGCGGACGAGGGTCAAGGAGGTGTTACAGGAAATGCTTGGCGGGGCGACCGGAGGCCACTTGGGAGTGAATAAGACGCTAGAAAAGGTACGAGAACGTTTTTATTGGTTAAAAGTGAAGGAAGATATCGAAGACTGGTGCAGAAAATGCGACGTGTGTGCAGCTAGCAAGGGTCCAAGAATCAAAACTCGAGGTAAGATGCACCAATACAACGTGGGAGCACCTTTCGAACGAATCGCCATTGACATCGCAGGGCCCTTTCCGGAAACCGACAATGGTAATCGGTATATACTCGTAGTGATGGACTACTTCAGTAAGTGGCCGGAAGCATTTCCGATCCCTAACCAGGAAGCCAGAACCGTGGCGGAGCAGATCGTCTACAATTGGGTTAGCAGATTCGGTGTGCCCTTGGAATTGCATTCTGACCAAGGGCGGAACTTCGAGTCAAGAATCTTCCAAGAGATGTGTCAACTACTCGGAATCAAAAAGACAAGGACAACCCCGCTTCATCCACAGTCGGACGGTATGGTGGAGCGTTTCAATAGGACTTTGGACGAACATCTCTCGAAGGTCGTAGGTGACTACCAACGGGATTGGGACCGGCAGATTCCCTTGTTTTTGATGGCCTATAGAAGTGCCGTGCATAGCACTACTCGACATACGCCGTTCGAAATCTTATTTGGTGGAATAGCTCGTTTACCCAGTGAGGTGAAATTTGGATCTCCTACCAATGAGCCCAGAAATGAAGAAGAGTACGTGGCGGACCTTAGGGAAAGGCTTAGGGACATACACCAAAGGACCAGAAGCCAGATTAAGATGACGAGCGACCGCATGAAGACCAGGTATGATGCCAAGGCAACAACGTCAGGATTCCAGGAAGGAGATCTGGTGTGGCTGTATAATCCCCATCGCCAAAAGGGGAAATCACCTAAATTACAGCGGAACTGGGAAGGTCCCTACAGAATAGTAACCCTCATCAACGATGTTGTCTACCGCATCCAGCGAGGACCGAGGGCCAAAATGAAAGTGGTTCATGTGGACCGACTGAGTCGATACAATGGCCGAAATGAGGATGCACTTGTTCGGGACGAACACGTCTAAGAGGGGGGCAGTGTAGCATAATAATAACTACGCTCCTACGTCTATGCAGCAAATTCCGAAGTGACTTTTCATTCTGGCAGAATTTTGGTTCGAACTGTCCTTTCATTCGAGGTTCGTGTCTGGGACGAAGTCTCCACAGCTCATGTCAACGAAAGAGACGAATAATATCAGGGATAAAAGGGAATTATAACTGCAAGAATTATTTCTCTTGTTCCAGTGGTCGAAGAATTTGCTAGAAGTTTCTGGCTATCAGAAACTTCTGCTATATAAGGACAGATGGCGATCATAAAAGAAGGACAGTTGGTTTTAGAACCGTGGCGAAGAGATTGGAAAAGTGATAATGGGCGAAGTTGTAATTTGGTGATAAATTGAAAGTTGAGATTTAACAAGAAGAAGTAATTAGTTTGGATTTGTGAATTACGTAATTGAAAGGAGATAAAGTGATTTGAGAGGACAGAGACCTTGTAAGAAAAGAATTGCGAAGAATAGTATAGTGTGAACCTGGATTGTTCTATAGACTAGAAAATAAAGAAATAATTTCACAGAATATTGTTTTATCTACTCGAGCCGTAGCTCGCATATTACAGTATTGTCAAGAAATTAGATTATAAATCTTATTTTTTCGGAGGAAGATAAACGCGTATTTCCATTCAATGTTATAAAAGAGTATGAACTTCAAGTAATTGACACTTTGTCGGCTATGAATTTTTACCAATTAAATGAAGTTTCTAACAGCATGGGAAGAATTCTAGATTTAGTGTTTATAAATGAAGAACTTGAGGCTTCTGTGACTGAAGTTGATTTTCCATTATTAAATAATAGCATTTTTCATAATGCATTGCAAATTTCTTTCAATTTGAATATTTTAAATCCATTTAGCTCGGATAAATATAATGTGAACGTAAAACTTGATTATGTTAAGGCGAACTATATTGCAATAAATAATTATTTAAGCTCAGTTAATTGGCAAAACATTCTTGATAGCTCCAATTTAAATGTAGCTTTTACTATGTTTAAAAATGTAATTGATTCCACAATATCAACTTTTGTGCCCGTAAAACGTACGAAAAATTTTAATAAGCCCATCTGGTTTAACAAAAGTTTGTCTAGATTGAAGAATATTATGAATAAGATGTGTAAAAAGAGTAAATCTAGTATATCTCTGCATGGTGAGTTCTGTCAATTAAGAAGGGAGTATGAGTTTTTAAAGAAATTCGTATATAGGCAATTTCTTCAATCGAGTCCAATATTAAAAAAGATTCTAAAAGTTTCTGGAAATTCATAAATACTAAACGTAATTCACTTGGTATACCTTCTTCTATGACTTATAACGGAGCCACCAGTGATGACTTAAAGCATATCTGTGATATGTTTGCTTCGTTTTTTCAATAAAATTTCGTTAACGAGTTCATAAATTATAGTGCAACATCTCATAGTGAACCCGTAACAAATTTTGGTTTCCTTTCTTTAACTGAAGATGAAATTCTCCTTGAGTTGTCGTCTCTCGATTCGAGTGCAATCGTTGCACCTGATAATTTGTCGCCTTTGTTTATAAGAGCCTGTAGACTAAGTCTGGTTCAGCCTTTAAAAATTCTATTTAATATGTCTCTGAGGTGTGGTGAATTTTTAGATTGCTGGAAGCACTCATATATAACACCCATTCACAAATCGGGGTCCAAAAGATTAAACGATAATTATAGACCTATTGCTAAGTTGCAATTAATACCTAAAATATTTGAAGCCAGTGTTAAAAAGAAGTTATATTCTGCGGTGCGCAACCAGATTTCTGAATATCAACATGGTTTTGTAAGCGGTAGGTCAACTTCTACAAATCTAGTAATTTTTACAAACTATTGTCTCCAAAATATGGGAAAACGCCTTCAAGTTGACTGTATATATACTGACGACTCTAAAGCTTTTGACCGGGTGCAACATAACGTTCTTGTTAAGAAGCTTGAATTGTTTGGTTTTCACTCTAGTATCTTGCGTTGGATCGAAAGTTATTTGATTAATCGTAAGCAGTACGTGAAGATAGGATCTGTGCTGTCTAATGAGATCTTAAATTACTCGGGTGTTCCCCAAGGAAGTCACCTGGGTCCTCTTCTCTTTCTGCTCTTCGTCAATGACTTGCCGTCTTGTGTTTCTTCTTCTAAATGTCTATTGTATGCAGATGACTTAAAGATTTTTAGGTCTGTAAAATCTGTATCTGATGCTTTGGAACTGCAAAATGATGTTAACCATGTAAATGACTGGTGCAGTTCAAATGGATTTTACTTCAACGTTAATAAATGCTCGGTTATAAGCTTCAAAAGGATAAGATCGCCTATTGTCTATGAGTACAGAATTCAGAACTCGGTTCTAAAACGAGTTACTGATCAAAAAGACTTAGGAGTGATTTTTGATACTGAACTAACTTTTTCATTGCACTTCGATTATATAGTTTGCAAGGCGAATCGTATGTTGGGCTTTCTGTTTCGGAATTCAAAAGATTTTCAAGACCCATATACTCTTAAATCCCTTTACAATTCTTTAGTACGTTCTATATTAGAATACTGATGCGTAGTCTGGAATCCTTACTACTGCAATGCTAAGAATCGTATTGAAAAAATTCAAAAAAGGTTTACGAAATTTGCTCTTCGAAAAATGTCCTGGAATGGCAGTTTGCCAACATACACAGCTAGGTGCGCACTAATTGATCTAAAACCTCTTACTAATAGAAGCATATACTACTCGGTTCTTTTAGCACATGATATCATAACGGCCCACATTGATTGTCCACTTTTGCTTTCGATGATTAACGTTTATGCTCCTTCTCGTATTCTGCGACGTAAGGAGAACAATTTTTTTTATGTTTCTAGACATAGTACTAACTATGGGGAGAATGATCCTATATCTATGGCTTGCGTTAATTACAATATGTATGAAAATGTGATTGATTTTAATGTAAACAGAAGAACTTGTAAAATTGCCATTAGACCTCCTTATAAATATTATAACTGTAACTTTTTTTTTGTAACTGCTATATTATGAATTATTGTATATATGTATGAGTAGTCTAGAATAAGTTTATACACTTGTAAGATGAATAAATAAATAAATAAAAATAGCCAATTACGTATATATTTTGTTTTGTTGAATTATTACATGTAATTTATGACTAATTACTCAGAAAATTGTCCACGTTAGATGCTCAATGTTCACACTTAACCCCTTCGGTTTGCATAATCTTTGTTTTGGAATTACTTGTTACAAAATTTTGGCACAAAGTGTCCTCAATTTTCTCCTCCCTTTGTTTCCCGCTCTGTTTAATTTATATAAAAGGAATATTATGTATAATTTCCCCTCTCAATTCCCCATTGCTCTCTCTCCCTACCCTATTTTTATATCCTTGAATGAAATTCTCTTTTCCCCAAAAAGGATATCTCATTTAAGAGAAATTCAATATTGAGTACTGTTTGACCACGTGAAGTTTCAACTTCCTTGTGTATTTCTATGAGCTTATATATTCAGAACGTGTTGCGTGTTAAGTTAATAAAAAAGTAAATAAAAGCAACAATTCCATAAGCCAATTCAACCCCTAACTACGGTAACACGGATTGACTATTTATGTGTACCAAGGGGTGGTTGATTTGGTGGTAGATTTCCGCGTGTTGCTTTTGAGGGGTTGATTTCGTTTTTCGTTTGCCTTTATAATATCTTGTGATTAGCGTTTTCCAGTTCAGTTCGACAGAAATCATCTACGTGTTAAGACATCAAGTTCCCGGTTACCTTTGAGTAATTGAAAAATTTACGAAATATTTCAAAGTTTATTTTCCGAATTTTTGGCGGCAATGGCAGTTCCATTTTGTGTTCCTAAAAAATCCAAAATTCAGCCACCAAAAAATAATAGCAATTCGTCAAATGCCAACGATGAAGTGGCAAATATCCTTCAATGGCAAATTATTGCTCAAGCTATGTGTAATGCATTACGCGAGTATTACCTACAGTCACTCTCAACAAAGGATGGATTTATAAGTGGACCCGTGGAAATTCTACCAAATGGAAAATTAAAACCAATTCGGAAATAATTACATAGTATTGGGTGGTATGAAGCTCTAGAAAGCGTATTGTGATTTTTTTTTTTTTTTTTGGGAACACCTTACTTGTGACTTGATTTGTGAAAGTCCGTCGGTAAAATGCAAAATTTCCTGTGAAGATATAAAATTTTATAAAATTGTTTCTTAATAATGATTGTGATGGTACAACAACGGAAATTTAAATAAAGTCCACTTTATCCTAGATTTAAGAATTTTCTTATAAATTTGTCTAAATCTCTAAGTGTCTATGTAATGTGTTAAATGTGAAAACAATGTAAGCTTCTTGTAAAAATGTTTAATTTTAAATATTTTTTTATTTATGTTGCTTGTACTATTTCTACTTTTATTCGTAAGATATTCTAAAATTAATTTAAGATACTATCAAATAAATTCGAATGTTTTTTGATTAGAAATGTAAGCATTTTTGTATGTAATAAAATTTTAATAAGTGTTTTTTAAAAATAAATAAAAGTGATTAGTATAAAAAAAAATTAAAGTTGTTGTCTATTTATTTTTTTGAAAATTTAATTTTTCTCGCAGGTTGAAATAGTTTGACTAAGGCTGTGTAAGGATTTTTTAGGTTATCATTGTTAAACATGTTAACGTGTTTTTAGAACGTAAACGTAGATGTCTCTTCTGAAGAGAAATAACGAATCAAGTGTCTACTATTTATAATAGAAATTCTGGAAAGCAATGTTCCGACGGCAATCGGAACATGATGAAATAAGAGTTGCTGTAGGTCAATAATTTAAGTGGTAAACTCGCGAGCATAGAATAGGTAAAACTGCGCCACACAGAATGAAATAGCAGAAGTCTTATTCAAATAATTTTACATCAATAAAGAAGTCAGACACTTAGCTGCTTACTTTCCAACAGAGATTAAATGGTTCATGCTTTTCAGTAAATTCATTTTTTTGAACTGCACCATTTTATTGTTAAACATACGAGTAAACCCAAAAAAGGAACAAGTTTACTTTCATTTTAATAAAAATGAAAACTTATAATAATAAGGAAATTCATGCCAAAAAAAAAAAAAAAAAACGGAGGGTTGGCATCACTCTCATTCTGTTTTAGTTTGGTAAGGGAAATCCCCGAGTTTATTCTCTGTATTAGCTCAAAGTGATCAAATAAAAAAAAATAAAGTCATAAATCTATCGTGTGCTTTAAATAGTTGGAGTTAAACGTTGAAATGGGAAGGCAACTCTGGTCGAACTTAGTTAGAAGAGAATTCGTAATAAAATACTTTAATGATGGAAAATCGGTTCATCATATCGCAGGACTAGTAAATAGAGCAGTTCATTATTAAGCGTTTTAAAACATCAAAATCCGTACAAAGTTTTTGTTTTTTTTTTTTTTGTTAATGACGTTGAAAATCTCGAAAGACGCAGAGGGGTTAGAAACCCAAAGCAGTGTGGGACTCTAACTGCACTAAAAACACCTCCTTGATCATGACCAATCCAAGAAAGATCGACAAATGATTTTATTTTCAACGTTTAGTTGCGTTTGAGAGGGTATTATAATTTAAATACGTGCTCTCATAATTGACAGATTATAAGTTCATGAGATTTTGTTCTTCTTAATCTACGAATATTATTTCGTATATTTAAGACGTCTTCTATTGAAGGGTTTATATGCATCTGCAGACGCACGTTGTGACGAATTGCGTTCATTTTAATTTCTTCCGTTACCGGATTAATCTGCAAATCACGATGCTAGTCAATATTTCTAATGTATCATGGGGCATTTACTATTCCCCGAAGAACTTTATTTTGAAAAGTTTGTATTATTTGTACATTTTTGTATTTTTTTTGTACAACCCCATAATTGTACACCATATGTCCAAACAAGTTTCAATATCTGGTTATATAATAAGATTTTGTTCTCAATGGAAACTTCTGGATTATGTCCTAACAACCAATAGAGTTTTCTATATTTAATATTAACCTCCTCTACTTTCTTTTTCACATGTTCCTTCTATTTCAGTTTAGCATCCAGATTCATACCTAGATACTTAGCTGTATCATACATATCTCGTTCACTGAGTTTTGTAGCTTTTCTGTTGCTGTGGCCACGCAGTTGCTAAAAGAGCAGTGTCGTCTGCGAATGTGGCTAACATGGTATCATTCGCATGTGGAATATCACTAGTATAAAGTAAATATAGGGTTGGGCCTAGAACTCTTCCCTGTGGAACACCTGCTTGTATTTCTTTAAGTTCAGAATACTCTGAACCATAGCATTGTACGCCATTTGAGAATCGTGGAAGTCGAACTTTCAGCGTTCCATTTTTAATAATGGCGGGCTGTCAACCATCGAACTGTTATAATGATTTAACAGCAAAAATACCGTCAAATTTAAATTCTCCGCTCTTGTTGGGGCACCATTTATAATAAAGGGTGACCAGATAGCAATGATAGTTTTTCCAATTGTTATGCTTCAGCAGCTATCAAAGTTACCAATGACATATTCAGTAAGGTTTGCCATTCCATTTTGCGTCGTTTGACTCTTCCCAAACGTGTCGTAATTATTAAAAAAAATATTATCGGTTCAGTTGTAAATACGCAACGTGAATTTCGTCGTTGTCATCATGGCTTCAGTGGAAAAGTTTGAGCGTAAGTATACTCTTTTGGACCTTAAACCACCAACCAGATAGAGATTGGTGCGAAGTGAAGAAAACATAGCCGCCGTAGCGGTCAGTATCGAAGAAAGCCCAGAAATGTCGATTCGGCTCCGATCAGTTGAATTGGGCATCGCCAGAGCCCAATGCCGTTGGATTTGGGCCTATATCCGTATAAGACTGTGCTGACGCAAGAATTGAAGCCGGACGACGATATACAACGCCGTGAGTTCGCTAATTGGGCACTGGAAATGTTGGCCGGAGATTCGAATTTTGTACAAAAAATTATCTTATCGGAAGAGGCCCATTTTTGGCTCAGCGGCTGTGTCTACAAGCAAAAATGTCGTTATTGGAGCGACCATGGTTGGTTGGTTTAAGAAGGTGAGCTTATCCTCTTCACTTAGGCCTCCGTTAGGCCCTTTGTGTTCCCCTCTATGGAATAGTAGTTATTGAACTCCTGTCGTATCTTTTCATTGATTATTGTTTTAATAGTTGTCAGAAGGACCCCTATTGTATTATCCGGGTTAAGTTCTGTGTTGCTCGCTCCTTTCCGTGCTAGTTCGTCTGCCTTTTCGTTACCCGGTACACCTTCATGCCCCGGTAACCATGTAAGACGGACTCTATTGCGTCTGCCAAGTAAGTTCAATACAGTTTTTGTCGTGATTTCGACATGGGGTTTGTAATCGCGCTAATTGCTGCTTTGCTGTCCGAGCAGATGTCGATTTGCCTCCCTTCGCTGGTGTCTTCTGCGAGTATTTCAGTTGCCTTCATAATTGCATAGACTTCTGCTTGGAACACCGATACAAATGGTTCTAGGTGAATAGCAAGTTCAATCGGTGGGTTAGCACTGAAGATGCCATCCCCTGATTCCCCTGATATGTTAGAGCTATCTGTATATACCGATATCCCATTGAAGGTTCTTGTCGTTCTTTCATACCTCCAATATTCTGTTGCGGGGAAAATTGTTTCGAAGTTGTTGGAGAACGTATACAACAACATCACTGGGGCAATCGATGAGTGGTGTCATTGCTCTTATCATTTCGGTGATTTTTCGATGTCCGATAGTTCTAGCCGTGATCCTGAAATGCCGGCAATCTTCTGCGCTTCGAGGTGCACTCGTAGAATGTTTAGTATCGCTTCCATGGCCGTGGTTGGTGTTGAGGATTGCGCTCATGTAATACCCAGGCAGACCATACGTTGCACCTTAGTTAGCAAGTCCCTTGCATACTTTTTGCTCATCACTGGCCACTATTCAACTACACCGTACAAGATGATAGGTTTTATTACGCATTCATATATCCAGTAGACCTGTTTCGGTTTTAAACCCAATTACTTCCCGATGACCCTCCTGCATATCCAATATGCTCTCTTGGCTTTGGTGACTCTTTCTTCCAGGTTCTTTCTCCAGGTCAGTTTCCTGTCCAATATAATGCCCAGATACTTGACGCTGTTGCGGAGTTGTAGTGATACTCCTCCGAGTTGTGGAATGTGAAAGTCACTAGTTTTGGTTTTCTTTGTAAAGAGAACCATTTCCGTTTTATTTGGATTTATTTCTAATCCACTCTCCTCCGCCCATTCTCTTATGATTCGAAGGGTGTTTTGTATAAGCTCTCCTATGATGTTCAGGTGCTTACCTCTTATCAGAACGGCTAGATCATCTGCGTATGCTACACATTTCGCACAGGTTCCATCCAGTACTTTTAAAAGGTTTTCCATTGTGAGCACCCACAGAAAAGGAGATATTATCCCCCCCTGTGGTGTTCCCGTACTGACTGCTCCCCTTCTTATTTCGTCTCCCAGTGAAGCTGTGATAAGTTTTTATTATTTGGTTATTACAGTATATCGAGAGTGCCTCCACAATTTTTTGAGTTTTCACATTGTTAAATGCCCCTTTGATATCTAGAAAAACGCCTGCGACTTCAAAAGCATCTTCTATTGTGGATACAACCTGGTGTAGTGCCGTCTCAACTGATTTTCCTTTGAGATATGCGTGTTGATTAGGACACAGCCGCGGATTTGTAATCTGTGTTCTGATGTAGTTATCACAGATTCTCTCCATTGATTTTAGTAAGAAGGCTAATAGGTCTATAGCCGTTTGCTGTCGATATAACTTTCCCGGGTTTCGGCAGAAACACCGCCCTCACCTCTTGCCATTGTGTTGGTGTGTATCCCTGATATAGACATCCCCTGAAGATATTGACCAGGGTTTTCTTTAGGGTGTCTAATTCTATTCCTTTTTGCAAGAAGATGGGAAGTATTCCGTCCATGCTCGGTGATTTACGAGTATATGGCGCAAATGAGTTAATAGCCCAGGTCACTTTATCTGCATCAACTAGGTTCTCAGTGTCCTTCCATTTTGCATCAGTTCGATTGAGCCCACAATTGGAAGGTGTAGCTGCCTCGTTGAAACAGTTTGTAAGTGTATCAGCGACTCCAAGGTATCAGCTGCGGTTGCCAAGTTATTGCCCGCCTGTAGAAGTTGATAACTAGGTGGTTCCTTGGACAGGATCTTCTTTAATCCCATATGCTGGTGCAGAAAGTTTTCCATGATTCCCTTTTAGCAGCCCTGGTGAGCTTCTTGAAGCCTCTTTTACTTTCTTTATAGGATTCCCAGTCTGCTTCATCGTTGGTTCTTAAAGCTTTATTTAGGTGTTGTCTAGCAACATACCTTATTTCGTGGAGGTCGCCGTTCCACCATTTTTGCTTTGCCCTTCTAGGTACCGGTTTTGAGAGGACAGGCGGCCTCAAAAGATTCTATAGTACACTTCTGTACTTTGAGGACTTCATTGTTTATTTAGTTAATCTCAGTGTAGCTGTTACCCTGAGTTGGTGTCAGCTTTCCCTGAAGATTACTTACAAAGATGGACCAATCTGTTTTCTTAGGATTCCTAATCATTATTTCGGATTTGTGATCAATTCCAATATCAAAACTCAACCACCTGTGGTCCGAAAAGGAGATCTCATTACAGATCCTCCAGTTCGACACCAGGTGTATAGACCTAACGTCGCATAAGGTTATATCTAATACCTCCCTTCTAATTTTATTTATGAAGGTTGGTGTACAGCCGTCATCTAAGGTAATCAAGTTTTCAATATTAAAATAATCCGCCAAACACTCACCTCTTTTGTTGATGTTCGTACTTCCCCAGTTAGTGTGGTGGGCGTTAGAGTCTATTCCCACTATGAGACTCTTCTGTTGGGACCTCGTCCAGGTGACACACTTCTTTAACTCATCGCAAGGTGGAGGTTGCGGGGAGTCATAGGGGAGATAGCAAGAGGCCAAAATAATTTGGTTGGTCTCGCTATTTCTTACCCTACATTCAAAACTTGTAACTGTGAGGTCGCCTGTGCTGATCTGTGGGATGGAGAAAATATTAATATGCTTTTGTGCCACAATACAGGCTCTACACTTACTGTTTCCATTGTTACCTTATTATTCAGACAATAGGGTTCCTGGATGAGGGCGACATCCGCTATCCCTGCTAAGAGGTAAGCACAGAGGTTGGCAGTTGCCGCCCTACTGTGCTGAAGGTTTGCTTGGATTACCTTCATTAATTCTCTCGTGGAATGAAGGGACTACAAAGCTGACCTGGTGCAAGCCGCATAATGCTTTACCCCCTTGTAGGACTAGTGACCCCAGGGATTCCTCGTCAATCCCTACCACGAACAGTTGGTGTTTGCCTGCCTGTTTCTTTGCGTGGTAGAGTTTCCACTTTTCTGTCTTAAGGTCCTTATTTTGCAGCTTCATCTGTGCAAACAGCGTTACAGATTCCTCGACTTCCCCTGAGATCCAAAAGGACACCCTGGTTAATCTGGGAATCTTTCCCGCTAGCGGAACCACTAGGTTGGTTCCTTCCCAACCATCGAGTCTGGATGTTAATTTAGTTAACGACTCCGTCGAGGCATTAACCTGACAGCAGCCGCCTTTGAAACCTGCCCTCAGGAAATTCAGGGAAGTCGTCGGATTCTCACAAAGTGTTTGGTCCAGGGCAGTATTGAGGGCTTTCTGGAACCGTTCATGTAACTCCTCCGGTATCTTCCCATCATCGTCGTTTCTGTTGTAGACCACCATCTCCAGGAGGTTGGCTGCTATATCCCTATACGACCTAGTGTGACGAGATTTCATAAGTGTGGCTGCCTGTCCTCTTTAAGTTGACTGCCTTTTCGGGTCTTTGAGCGACCATAATCCACAAGTGTTCGACCAAGCATCAATGCATCCATAAAGATTGACTGTTTGGTGAGGCATCATCGGACTTTATTTCTTTCGAAATGAGGAAGGAGACACCATTACCGTTAATGGTCCTCGGTATAGAGCGATGTTCTAACAAGACGGCTCTATATGCCATACAAGCGACGCAACGCTCGATCTGGTGAAAGAGAAATTTGGCGACTGGGTCATCTCATGGCGAGCGTTCATCAATTGGCCGCCGCGTTTATGCGACTTGACACCCCTCGATTATTTTCTCTGGGTCTACGTCAAGTCCTTAGCCTACGCTAACAAGACAACCACTTTGGACGAGCTTAAGGCCAACATTCGAGACGTTATTGCCGAAATAACGCCGCACATATTGGACCGACCGCTTGAAGCACTGCCAGCGAAGCCGAGGTGGCCATTTAAATGATGTGCCATTCCGTACATAATGGCATGAATGTATCATCAAAATAAAGCCAGAATTAATTTGATACCTCACACCGTTGTTGTCTTATTTAAATTTCTTTTCCTATCGTTCCTATCTGGTCACCCTATAGATAGAGCATACAAACAAATGTCTATATTCAGTTTTCATTTCAGAGGTCCTAATTCGTCGAACAAGTTTAAGTACAACTGTCTCCGTAAGATAATTTCTAAAATGTCAAATGTGGCCAAGAAGACAACAAAATAGTTGATAATTTCAATCACCACATTAAAATTAATCCAGCTTTTGAATTTATTGTAAAGAAAGATGAAAACATATTCATTCCTTTCCAAAGAAACGATAACAATTGAAATTATTTAAAAAAACATCAAAGGATATTCATTACTCGTTGAATGTCAAAGGTAATACTCGTACCTACTCTTAGTCATATCGTAAATTTTTGCATGCGCGATTGTATTCTTAACACACAATACCCGCCGCCGCGGAACTCATTTAATGAAGCATAAAAAGGAGCAGGTATCCCTTCAGAATTATCCGCTTCACTAAGGTCGCTGCCGCAAAAATCCTTCTTACGAAATGTTTTGTTCGAAAAATATTTTGGTTTGATGACAGAGAAAGCTTTTACGTTTATTAATTTCCGTGTTTGATTTCGTTTATCCTGCAAAAAAAAGCGGAAAAATAATAGTAAATTCCTTATCGTGTGTGCGAAAAGAAAAATATTTTCATTGCTTTCTTTGAAATATCGTCGCAGCAGCACCCCACAACTGGTGTGGTTTCACTTTGAAGCTTCACGCTCTGAACCATGTCACTCATGCATGAAACACAAACAATCATTCTCTGTCTGATTACCATTTACAGGATAATGAAAAAAAAAAACAAATTTCAATAATCCACCCCACGACTGGAAAACATTGTAAATTTTTAATATGATAAAATGATAGTCATTTTTAAAATGCTACCTACCTACTCGTACCCACCCCCACCCTAATGTGGAACGAGGTGCGCACATATATGGCTTGAAAATACCTTGGAATGTTGTTGCCTTAATAAATTATACGCAGAGTCCTAATGAAATGAAAGATAAACCCAATTTTCTCGATTCATTGTATCGATAGACGCTTTAAGGATAACAAACTGTACGCATCTTTGCATTTCTCTTTTATGTCGCATCATAAAAATGTAATAAACCTTTTGCGGGGGTGGTTGGGTAGCATCTCCCATTTGAATATGCAAAAAAAAAAAAAAAGAACTCCTGATGAAATCAAAAGGACAAATTATTTCTTATTCATGCATTAAATTGACTAAGAAGCTCTCAGGCGGGATTTGTTTCCACTAATACGGAAGCCATAGCAGCCTTGAAATTATATTAAATTCACAGGATGTTAAGGGTATTTTTTTTTTTTTTTTTTTTGTTGAATAACAGCTGAAAAAGTTCTCATATTGGTTTTGGATTAGGGATAATTTGTTGACATTGAATGGAGTTTATGTATAAGTGACTCCTTAACCACAAATTACAGGAATATCACGAACTAGTTGACAGTAGATACATACCTATACCTCTTTTGAAAACCGCCGAGGGTGCATTTTTTCAGGGACGCCCATGTCAATTCAGAAATCCAGGTTAATTGGAAGTTTCTATGGAGAAGAAATTCTCAGCAAGGTTAAACACTTAACAGAGCAAACTTTTATTTATTTTATTAAACCACATCCTTTTCCGCTTTCATGACCATTACGAGTATATCAAAGTTACTTTTATCCCTACTTGAGCACGCTCCAACCATACCACTTATACTTGGGTTCTTTTTTTGTGTAAACATTCTGGTTGAAGAAAAAAAGATATAAAACTTCTATGATTTATTTTTAATGGTTAAATACAAAACCTATATGTGCACACATTTTGAGAGTGGTTTTCATGATTGATCAAACAGTGACCGTATATCCTTTGAAACATTTTCTTTTTTTTTCTGAGTAAATCCTTGCAAATATGAAGAAAGGATTCCACATCAATAATGATATGTGTGCTTTCAATTATGTCAATTTTCAGTTGATAAAAGGATTCCATCAAATGTTAAATATTTGTGTAAAACCATTTTTAACAAACTCTGTTATCCTTTCATGTAAAATAGCTTAGAGAAGATATTTAATAAACGTAATTCTTTTAGCATTTAGGTACATTTTTTTATTGACTTTGTGAGACTATTTGATTGAAGGGGTTCATATGTGGAAATCTTTTGGGAGTTGGATATACATAGATATCATTGGAGAAGTATGCTAGAAAAGGACAGTATTGACGCGCATTAGAATCGTCCATCTTTCTGGATGAGTTTGATTGATTGATTTGAATGTTTACTTATTTTCTCATTTTATGGAACTACACAGATTCTCCTATTTCCACATGTGAATAGTTTTATTTTTACGTGTACTATATTTTACAAACATTTTTCGTACGCCAAGAGCTACTTTTCATTGCCACTTTCGGTCCTACTTTTCATTGCCACTTACTGGTCCGCCTCTTGGGTTTGCCGGTTTGACCTCTGGAATTACGAGCAGACTTTCCGGTTTCGGATCACCTCGTCACTGAGGCAAATCAAATGCTGGTGTTTTGCATTTGTGTAATTCAATTGTTTTTTGGTCTGCCTTTTTTGCGCGATTGTGTAGGAATGTTGATTCGAAGGATCTCTCCTTTAAACATGACAATACCAACTGAGCCGGTCGTGCTCTATCTTGCTTGTGATGGGTTCTTTTACATGAAGGCTTCCTCGAATCTTTGAACTTCTTATTCTATCAAGCTTTGTTACTCCTACAGTCATTCGAAGCATCTTATATTTGCCCTCATATTTTGTTGTACATTGTCCAGCATTGTGAACAATATGTGAGCGCCTTGACGTACAACTGTGGTGTAGAGCCTTCCTTTCAGCTTAGGGGACATTTTTCGGTCACAGAAGATTGCGGAGTTTTCCCGCCACTTCATCTATCCTACGCTTACGCGATGATTGATCACAAGTTGCTTCGCTATTGATCATAGATCCCAGATTTTTGAACTTTTCGCACTTGGGAAGCGCTTGTCCATTCAAGTAAATGTCTGGAATAGGCCGGTGTGGATCAGAAAACGGGCAGCACAGACACTCTGTCTTTTTCGAACTAATAGGGTACCCATTTCCCTCCAAAATATCCATCCATACATCAAGTGCTCGTTGCAGGGACGTTTGATCTTAACTTATGATAGCTCCATCGGCAGCAAAGAATAACTGACGCACTTTGGGGTCCATCACCTTTCCTTCAAGCAGTAATTAAGGACTGCAATAAATAGCAAAGGACTGAGGACGCCTCCCTGGTGTACACCGACTTTGATTGGGAACTCTTCGGTGACTCCTGTGAGATATCATACTCTTGTCCCTTGATCCCCCATACATGTCCATGATCATGCGCACGTACGCGGGATCTAACGTTCGACGAAACAGTGTCTAGGTTAATGGAAATATTTTCCCGTTTAAAATTGGAAAAGGAGGCAAGCGATGACTTTCAAACATAAGCAGGTATAGTCAACAAAGAGTGCGAACATTTGAAGTTAACTTCAATCACGGCAGATGTGTTTAAGTGCCTAATGTTCGTCTGCGGGTTAACAAGTGCTAGCAATTCCAACATAAGAACGCGACTACTGACACTCACAAACTTGGCGAGTGAATGTGCGAGAATCATTATGCTGAAGCATGACGTTTCACTTGTGGGAGGCCGGGCAGCTGACTGCGAAGTTAAGGTGGTGCGTCAAAGAAATAAATGCAGGATTTCTAAAAAACCTAAAAGTCCATGTTGGTTTTGCGGCAGCGTGCACTATGCCGAGAAGTGTTGGTATTAGGAGCATAATTGTGCTGATTGTGGTCAAAATGGGCATAAGGAAGGATTTTTGTAAGAGTGCAAAAATTAGTAGCAGGGAAAAAGAAACTTCAAAAAGAAACCTCGTCCTCATTTTCTGATAAATACTAATTCTGAATCTAAGATTATTTTTTCAGTTTCGAAAGTGGTTCACGCAGAGAGGCGTGAATATATATGCCTTCAAATAAATGGATATCCCACTCAGCTACAGATTGACACCAATTCAGACATCACCATAATATCCGAAGATACCTGGAGAAGTCTGGGAAGTCCAGACGTCAGCACAACAACCCATTTTGCTAGGAATGCTAGTGGGCAGCCACTGGCACTAACGGCGGAGTTGCAGTGTCACATCTCGTTCGAGGGAAACAGATTGAAGGAATTTGCTATTTAACAAGCATTCCCCAGTTAAACATTTTGGGACTTGACTGGATTGAAGATTTACAACTTTTCGATGTTCCTATAAACGCGATTTGTTGGAAGACTGAGGTCATACTCGTATCTAAAGACTCGCAGGGCCCCTCATTCAATGATCAGGAAGAGGTAAGTGCACTAAAATTAAAATATGCAGACTTGTTCGACGGATCGTTGGGATTGTGCACGAAAGCAGAGGCAATTTTGGACCTTAAGCCTGGGGTCACGCCATGTTTTCGACCAAAACGGCCAGTGCCATACGACTCGATGCCGATATTAGATGATGAACTCAACCGTCTAGAGCAACAGGGAGTCATTAAAAGAGTCGATTTTTCACATTGGGTTGCACCCATTGTCGCTGTCCATAAGGCCAAGGGAGGCGTACAGATCTACAGGTATGTTGAACTTCTACTCCCAGTTCATTACAAATATTCGCGAGATTCGCGCTCCATTGGACAAACTCTTAATGAATAATATCAAATTCTGTTGGTCGTAAGAATGCAACACTGCTTTCAACAAGGCAAAAGCAGCTCTCCAATCAGAACAACTACTGGAGTTGCATCGAAAGATGGCATTGGTGGAGTTATTATGCATCGATTTCCGGATGGATCCACGAAGTCTGTAGCACAAGTTTCAAGAGTTTTGCCCAAAACTTAACAAAATTATAGCCAATCTGAAAAGACATTTCACAGGTTGATTTGCGGCAGGAAATTTTCCTTTCCAACAGACCACCAACCGCTTTTGGCGAATACCGGTTCTATACCGCCCATTGGTTGCAACGTTGGGCTTTAACCCTACTTTCGTACGACTTCGACATCGAGTACTTTAGTACGTCAAAATTTGGATACGCCGATGCATTATCGCGGCTATAAGTCATCAAACAATTGCGAAGGAAAGGATTTTGTCATCGCTGTGATCCAAACTGAAGCTGAGGTCAACCGAATATTATCAGATACTCTACAGCAACTACCAGTAATGTTCCAGTCCGTGCAGAGGGAAACGGTAACAGACCCAATTTTAAAACAAGTGAGGGAGTTCCTTCGAACGTCTTGGCAAAACAACATTAAGGACGTTAACCTTAAAATATTTCATAATCAGCGAGAGGCTCCCTGAAACACAAGGTTGCATCTTACTACAAAACAAAATTATAATCCTGGACTTTGCTGTACCCTTTTCAAAAGCGAATGTTCCTCGTGATAGTCGACTCTTACTCAAAGTGGGTAGAGATTTTCAGCATGCAGTCCAGCACTACAGTCGCGACTATTGGGGTTCTACGAGAGGTGTTCTAACGATCGTTCTAAGAACTTTATTTTCAAAAGTTTACAAACTACAGGATGTTTCTATTGCTTTTCCTGGTACAACCCCATAGTTGTCCACACTGGCTTTAGCACTTGCTTACGAGTATAGATAAGCAGTTTGTTACCAACCATGCAAACGTCGTCATCCCCAATAGACGAGACACATCTCACTTGTTCGTGTCGAAAGATGATCTTCTCTGCATCTTCGATTCACTTAAGAATAAAAAGTCGGCGGGAGTGGAACGTCGTATTGAGACACCTACCTCTAGAGGCTGTAGATATTTTCGCCACGCTGTTTTTTATCAATGCGCTGAATAATGCATATTTTTCGGCGCATTGGAAAATAGCGGTGGTACACTCTATCCCAAAAAGGGTTAAAGATAGGACCGAACCCTGCTAATCTTCGGTCAATTAGTTTGCTTCCGAATGTTAGCAAGGTCTTTGAGAAAGTTGTCAATAGAGCCCTTTTGAAGTGGGTCGATTACAATAACGTCATTCCTGACAACCAGTTTGGTTTTAGGGCTGGGTATGACACTATTCATGCCGCGTCAAAACTGGTATCCGACATACAGTGGGACAAATGCAAGAACCAATGCACTAGTTGACTTTGAAAAGGTTATGGTTAGAGGGTCTTTTCTATAATTTGTCTGTGCTGGGTATGCACAAACTCTTGCTATTTGTAATTTACAATATGCTTATGGGAAAGAAATTCCTTGTCAAATGTGGCAACGTGATTTCGAGCAGAGTCTTTGACATTAAAAACGGTTTACAGCAGGGGGCGGTGAATTCGCCGATACTGTTTAACATCTACACGAGTGATCTGGTGAGTTCACTCAAACACGCTAGCATACGCTGACGATTTAGTGGCATACAGATCAGGTCCTAAAATCGAGGTCATCAACATCCTTTTGCAGCATGACTTCGATTAAATTAATTGATATTGCGACGACTGGAAGCTGAAAATCAACTTTCAGAAGTCGGAAATAATCATGTTCAGAACTCCATTGTCTGGTGCCTCTAGGGATACCAGAAAAAACTGGAAAAATTTGGCCATAATTGGACAAAACGGACAGCCATTGGCGGTGAGAAGCGTAGTTAGATATCTCGGTATCTGGCTCGACCAGTATTTATATTTTGACAAACATGTGGATGCTTGTCTTGCCATGGCCAAGAGGGATTTTGCTCTGACAAGGAGACTGTTTCACAACGGTCAACTTAAGACCAATCATCGCTTATGGTTGTCCATTGTGGTTCAATATAGCGCCTATAGCCTGATCTTTGGGGCTTATTACCCCAATGAAATGTACCTCGAGAGTACGCTCCGCTCTGACTTTATACCGCCGGAGGCATTTATCCATGTCGATGCAAGAGGGATGGTACAGGCGAGGGATGGTATCCCGGTATTCTACCACCGCCACCGCAGCTCGAGAGATAAATGGCTTAACCACGGCGGGAACGTCGCCAATGCTCCTGAGCTCCTCCGTTTTAGTTCCGCAATTGTGGAGAGGACAAAATGGATACTGCAAAACAGTACACCACGTTCTGGTGGCTGTTCGAAGGGGAAGCGGTCAACACGCCTTCCCAGGACGGTGCGTTACTTTCGGTAACATCCTCTTAGTTTTAAGTTAGTTTAAGTTAGCGAGATTAGTTAGGGGTTTCTGGGAGAGGCCGGGCTCATCAACATGAATTGGTGCTTTCGAGAGTTGATTGACGCCTCTTGGCCTCGGTCAGCTCCTGGCGGTGCATGTACACCATATTGGTGACTGCCAGGCGCCCGGATTGCAATTGGGATGGTGACCACTCGATCTTTGTAGCCTTGCGCTTTTCCTAAATGGGTTAATTAAATGTTGATGCAAACAACAAGGGATTAGGAAATTAGAAGGCAAGAATGTCCGACCAAACATACAACAAATATGCTATCGCTCCACACCAAACGCCCAATTACCCGATAACATTACTCCAGCGGAAGCCATGCTGGGGCGCAAAATTAAAATACATTTGGACCTACTTCACCCACTGTCTAATGAAGTTCAACAAAGAGATTTGCGTATGCAGCAGCAGTTCAATCTCAAGCACGGTACCAAACCAAAGGAGTTCTACGCGAACGAAACTATCTATGCTCGTAATTACAAACAGTTATCAAAAGCCTTGGTTACCCGGACTTAAAGAAGATTAGAACTGTTATGTACGCTGTTCAAGTGGGCACCAAAACATGGCGACGACACTCGAATCAATTAATTAACAGGAAAAATCACTTTAAATAATATTTTCGAATTTCAGGATACAATCAATCCAGAGACTGGCGTAGAACATACTGGCAAGGACGGTAATCATCCACCACAGGTATGTCCAGCAAACCCAACAGTTCCAGCCAACCATGCTGAGGAAAATGAAGTCGGAGTTCCTGAAAGTAATCAGTTGCAACGTCCTGTTCGGAATAGAGTACCACCTAAGCGACTTCTTGACCCATTCAATGAAATTGCCGGAAGGTATACGAGGGTGGGTCAATAAGTCCCTGAAAAATGAATAAGGAACACTCTTTTCGGTATAAAAACATTTTATTTTTCAACATAATCCCCTTTTAGCTCTATACACTTCATCCAACGATTCTCTAATTTTTTGATGCCCTCCAAATAATACAATTTCTCGAGCCCCTCGAAATAGTGTTTGTTTCAGCGATGACCTCTTCATTCGACCCAAATCTCTTACCTCTGAGCCATTTCTTCATGTTTGGAAACAAGAAATAGTCGCAGGAGGCTAAATCTGGGGAATATGCTGGATGAGGGAGGAGTTCTTAGCCTAACTCATGCAATTTTGCCATTGCGACTGCGAACTTGTGCGCCGGTGCGTTGTCCTGGTGAAAAAATGACTTTTTTCTTCGCCAAATGCGGCCGTTTTTGCTTCAAATCGGCTTGGAATCGATCCAGCAGGTCTGCGTAATATGCGCCGGTGATCGTTTTATCCTTTTCAATGTAATCGAATAACACCGCGCATCCCAAAAAACTGTCGCCATGACCTTGTTTGCTGACAAACCCGCCTTGGCCTTCTTCGGCTTCAATTCACCAGGAGAAGTCCATTGTTTTGACTGTTGCTTGGTTTCTGGTGTGTTGTGGTGAATCCAGGTTTCATCCGTGGTTACGAAACGGCGCAAAAACTCAGCCGAATTTTTCTGGAACATCGCCAAACACACCTTTGAAGTTTTCAAACGAATGCGTTTGTTGTCGATTGTGAGCAAACGCGGCACTCATCTTGCGGAAAGCTTTTTCATGTCCAAATATTTATGTAAAATCGAAATCACTGAGCTGATGGCCTCTTCAAGCTCGCGCACTTTCACTCGCCGATCGTCCATTATCAAACCATGGATTTTGTCGACCATTTCTGGTGTGGTGACCTCAATTGGGCGACCAGAACGTTCGGCGTCACTTGTGCTTGAACGACCGCACCGAAATTGAGTAAACCAGTGGTGAATGGTTCCAATCGATGGTGAAGAGTCCCCATAATATTTGTCAAACTTTTGTTTGGTTTGCGTGATAGTTTTTTCCCGCAAAAAATAGTGTTTAATGAGCACTCGAAATTCCCTTTTTCCATTTGAACGAAAATGCTAGTAGGCGTCTATATAAAATGGCTGCCACAACAAAACTATTTGACAGATCTGTCTGAAAATTTGGGTGCGTTCTTTTGAAAAATGATTCTTGACAAAAAAAAATTAAATTTAAGGTGACAACACAATTTGTGTTAATTTTCAGGGACTTATTGACCCACCTTCGTATGTATCACTAATCAAAAAGGGAGATGTTGTAGTCACGAATTACAAACAAACATAGCCATCATCTGTCACCTCACGATCTGTCACCAGTCACTTGTAGACAAGCGGTTGTAGATCGAGGATTCTGTCACTTCTGTATACCACGTCTTGGAATAAAGTAGTTTTTCTTCTAATCTAGGTTTCTTTTATTAAGAAAACAACAGATCCCTTAGTGAGTTTGTGTCATAATTGACTCCTTTAAGCGGGGTGTCGTCACTTGTTCGAACGACTGCAATGCGAAGACGGGTATAAATTACCATGGTAGCTGTAATACCTCAATAAATAAGGAAATAAAGTGGTTTTAGGATCTGCCCAATAATCGAAAAGCTAAGAATTTACAATTTATGTACACCCTACGTACGAGTATATACTAAAAAAAAAAAAAAAAAAAAAAATACAAAGTTTCAGAGTTTCGCTTTATTGTTTCAATACAATCATCACAAATTGCTATGATAAATGAAGGCCGGGAAAAACAAATCCAACAAATCATTTCATCACCTCCATTTCCTGCACCTTTTTTTTTTGTTTTTGCATAGCAATAAAGCTCCACACCGTTTTCGACAAAATATGTAATTTGCATATTTCCATTGAAATGGCTCTCGTTTAATAGTCACTGCGACGCGAACCTTCCACCCAAAAAAGAACTCCCTAATAACAACATACAGACTCCACACGTTCATTGTCATCGAGCTTACTGTACAGCAATAGGACCTGAAAGCCAAAACCAAATTATCTGATACGGTGGCAAAATGTAATCCGTCAGAGGAAGTGAGTATTAGCATCCGGGAACATTTTTCCACAAACAATAACCAAAAGTCGACTATGCCCGGGCAGGCGGCTGGATATCGTAAAAACTTGAAAATGACATATTGGATTCATTTAACACTGCCAAACTCCGATACGGGACGACAACAACGACCGACAGACAGACACACAATAATACTGAACCCAACCAACCACCCATCCACCGACCGCCCGCTGTGAAATGCGAAACCCTCTATTTATGCCATTTGCCATTTCCAAAGCAGATATTATGAACGGCAACAAACAGGATGCCAGAGATGTGGGAGGGAGCCACCAACCAGTCTGGTTTTGGAAAATACCAAAATGTTCTCTTGCCGCCGCCGACTCGTATATCAAATGGAAAATCTCGCACAAATGAGTTGTGGCTGTTTTATGCAAATTAGGCATTCGGAATTTGGATGCCGAAATAATCGTAATCGTAAAGTACTAATCCCTAAAAACATATCTGCCGAATGCACATCTCCAATTAGTCCTTGTTGTTCGTGGCAAGGAAGATTTTTTTTTTTTTTTCTGGGCGGTCTTTGTGGGAGGTAATGCTTAGTGGAAGGTGGTGGTATCTGTTGCTGTTGGAAAGTTTGTTGTACTCGTATTTTCTTTCAGTTTCGAATATCCTAAGATTATTCTCTTTTTGTTAGGTGGGTAGGATAAAATCTTATTAATGAACAAATTCATTGGGGAAATTGTTGGGTAATGGTGTTGGGATTAAACGATTTTCAACTCAGGACTTTCTGACACAAGCAACTCTTAGGGAATTAAGTTATTTGGTTGAGCATTTTTTTTTTTTTTTAAAAGGTGCAGCATTAAAAATTAAATCTACAGAACTAATTTGCGAAGTACCTATGGGAGCTTTAGATACAAAAATGCCTCAGGTGGTATATATCCATTTTCTAATGAATTTTTAAAATACCCATAAAATAATCCCGAAACTAGTTCGTTCTCAGAAACATTTGGTGACTGCGCAAAATGATTCCTCACAAGATCTTGTTCGAAGGAATTAAGAAAAGCGCGGGAAACTCTATTAACCTACAGAGTGAATTAAAAACTTGCTTCCGGTCTTGACCACATTTTTATTCCGAATGACATTAAAGATATGACAAGAAGACAGTCAAAGCTTGTGACAGAATGACAGTTTGATTGTGATAACAGTGTTACCATCTTCTCAAAGAAAGTTTATACTGGTAGTGTTTCTATCTTCATATCATTTCCGTCCACCTCGTCCAGGTCCTGCGACGAAATATGTAACGAGGTAGATTGCCGCCCACCGTGTAGACCTCCTCGTTCGCTGTCGATTGGAAGAGCCACAAGCTTAGAAATTGCCCTCTGTATAATTGAAGACTGAGTACGAACAGTCGCAACCCGAACTAGATCAACGACTCCAGCATGCCCTTCAAGGACGCGACCCAATGCCCATTGAGTGGGTGGTGCTCGTTCATCCCGAATTAGTACAAGGTGACCGACCTGAAGGTTCGCCTTTATTTGTCGCCATTTATATCTAACCTGTATCCAAAAATCCTGCTTCATTTGTTGTAGTTGTTTCCACTTGGTGAGTCGGCCAGTCTTTATGTCAAGTAAGTTGGACGCCGGAACTGCAGTGATGGGGCCGCCCACCAGAAAATGTCCGGGAGTGAGGGCGACTAGGTCCGTGAGGCCATCAGATATAGCTGAGAACGGCCTCTAGTTAAGTACGGCCTCGATTTGCTTTAGTACGGTGTAGAACTCCTCGATGGTTAACAACACTTCGCCTACGGTGCGCTTGAGATGATGCTTCATGCTATTAATTCCGGCCTCCCACATGCCTCCAAAGTTTGGGGATCCTGGTGGGATGAAGTACTATGAGACTCCATGACATGCAGTAGATCGCGCAGCCGCTTCTAACTGCTTGCGATAGGCATCAGCATCTGCTGTATTGGTACCGATGAAAGTCATCGCACAGTCACTTTATATATTGGAGCTATAACCTCGCTGAGCAAAAAATCTTCGTAGTGCTACAAGAAATGTGTCGGTCGTCATATCGCTTACCAGCTCCAGATGGATAGCTCGTGTGCTAAGGCAAACGAAAAGAGCGACGTAACCTTTATGACTACGACATCCTCTTCCTTTTGATGTACGAATCTTATATGCGGAGATGCAGCGGTGAGTGGGAAGGCTTCCCATAATTTGATTTGCCATGGTTCCTTTTTGACGGAAGCATTTTATGCTGAACGATGAATGAACTTCTGAATTGAGGAGCGTGCGTCGATTATCCAGTAGCGCCTGCGGAGATAGTGGAGTGTAGCCTGGGTGCCCCCATGCATAGTACATTCGTGTGCTTGAGCAATGAGCATTGTACATAACCGGCTCTCTCTCGGTAGAATGATTGGATATCTTTCAGAAGCAGGTATTATGGCGTTCCTTAGCCTACCGTTCAACCGAACGATGCCCCCATCGTCTATCATCGGATTTAATTTCAATAACTTGCTCTTTATATTGATAGGTTTGCTTTGAAGGAGACAAGATATTTCGTTAGTAAAGTATAAGTTTTGAACATACCTTATCCAGAATAGCATAGCAACGCGTCTCAGATGCACAGAAGCTGTGCACCAAGACGATGTATCATGTGACTTCTTTAAATCGTTGGCACCATGATGTAACAGCAATCAGTCTTTTAATGTCTGAGTACTTGTTAAGCAAATCCCATTCCATATCCTTGACCGGCGGTAATTTCGATAGTTTCGTTTTGGTGCAGCCATGATGGGCCATACCACCATATATCGGGGTCAGCAAGTAGATTGATTTTTGTTGGCACATACCTCCAGAATTCGATAGATGTCAACACTTGGATTTTGGTGATTCGATTAGCCACATATTGTTCGTGCTTTCCAGGGTTCGATCGTATCCAGCTTAGCGTTGTTTTGGAATCCGACCAGCAATAGGTTTGCATGGACGGAAATTGCATTGCAAAACCTTTGACATGGTTGCACTAATTTTGGCAGGTACCGCCAATACCCCAACTTGTCATGCATCCCCAAACCATAACGTATGGTGAAAGTTTAACGGTAGGAAACAAACTTAGTTACTTACTTAGGTGGCGCTACAATCCGGGGTAGACCTGGGCTTCAACCAATTAACCTCTCCAGATAGCCCGGTTACGAGCCAGCTGCCTCCAGTTGGTTGAGTTCCCCCTCCACTTGTTTGCGCCACCTACCGTGAGGTCATCCTCTACTGCGGTGTCCATCCGGGCTGCAACGTTGGGCTCTATCCGCTCAACATGACCCAGCCATCTCAGTTGCTGTATGTGAACTCTTCTGGCTAAGTCGATGTCCTTATAGAGGCCGTATGGATCGGCATTGTACCTTCTCCTCCACTCGCTGTCTATGCAGACGGGACCAAAGATCACTCGAAGAACTTTTTAATCAAAGTAACCAAGGGCATCCTCATCCAATTTTGAAAAAGTCCATGCCTCTGCGACATACAGCAGGATTGGGATGATTAATGTCTTATAAAGAGTTACCTTAGTAGTTCCAGATAGGTCTTTGTTACTCGATTGCCTCCTTAGTTCATCAAAACACCGATTGGCAAGAGTAATTAGTCGTTTGATTTCCCCACTGGTGTCATTTGCGGAGCTCACCACAGAGCCTAGGTAGACAAAGTTCTTTACTACCTCAAAAATATATCTGTCTATTGTGGCGTTCCATCCAAGACGCCGATATTGGGTGTCCTTTTTTGTAGGCATCATATACGAGTATTTTGTTTTGCTTTTGTTGACCGCTAAACCATTCTTTGCTGCCTTGCGGCCCACTGATGGCCCGCTGAGTTATTTCGACTATGCCAAGGTCATCGGTGTAAGCGAGTAGTTATACAGACTTGTAAAAGATTGTACCTCCGGTGTTGGTTTGTGAATTTCGTATAATTCTTTCAAGTATAATGTTAAAGAGATCACATGATAGCGCGTCACCTTGTCTAACCTTTCCTGACATCGAACGGATCGGTGGTGTTTTTACCGACTTTGATGGGGCAGCGAGAGTTCTCCATTGACATTCTGCACAAAAGGACAAGCTTGGCAGAGATGAGGCTAGACATGGCTTTATATAACATCTGCCGTAGTGTGAATATTTGGTCAATGGTGGACTTACCGGACCTGAAACCGCACTGATAAGGATCTACCAGGTTGCTGACGATTGGTTTTAGGCGTTCACATAATACAGCAGACAGGATCTTATATGCGATGTTGAGAAGACTTATACCTCTGTAGTTGGCAGAGTTCAGAGGGTCTGATTTCTTCAGGATCGAGCAAACGAACATTCGTCGAAATATCGCTCCTTAGCTCTCCTTCGCACTGTCTGCTTTTCGTAACTACCAATCAATTTAAATTTGGATTCGTCAGAAAATATGACCCTTTTCGAATCCATTTGTGGTGCTGTTTGGCCCACATCAATCTTTTTTCTTTCATTACTGCAGACAGAAGCTGCTTTTTTGAAGATCTATGTGCTTGAAGATCCACTTTATTTAGATGGCGTTTAGCACTCCGCGTGCTGATGTTAATAGAACATCTCTCGTTCAAATCTTTTCTCAATTCCTTGGCAGTTGCGAACCGGTTTTTCAGAGGCATGCGCTCCAAAATCCGAACTTGCCGTGTTGTCGTTTTTGTGGGTCCTCCCAACCCATGCCCGTCAAGCTTAACTTCTTCAAAAGCCATCTCACAGTGCTTTCGTCGCATCCCACAACGTCTGCGATTAGCCTATTTGAAAAATTTTCGCCATGAAGAACGAGAATACGTCCTCTATCTGCTTCGCACAAAACCATCGTAAAATTCCTTAACTGTTCACAAAACACTTTGTCGTAGACTAGAGCACTAATGCGTTATCGACTTGAGTGTTTTTTTCTTTTATACATCAAAACAAATAAGCATATCACAGAAAAACTGCAATTGTACCTACATACGAGTATGTGTTAAAAATATGAGAGGAACGCACCCGGAAGTCATAAGATCATAAAAATTTCATAGTCTTGTGGCAGGGGGTATAGGTCTGCTCTGATCCCAGTTACTGCGGTCTGGAAATGTGACCTTGAAATTTTCGCTGAAGTAGTTTTTTTTAAACATTTATCTGAGATAGCTTTTCCACGCATCAAAGTGTATGTGAGATATCATCGAAATTTTTTATTCGTTTGAAAGGCCTATCGATGCCATTATGTATGAAATATAACATCGTTCAAATGTCCGCCGCGGCTTCTCTGGGTGGCGCGCATCCGAAATGTCCAATTTTCCATGACTCTGGCGCATAAATCAGGCTGAATTTGACCGATGGCATTGGTTATGTTGGCTTTGAGGGCCGCTGTGGTTTGTTGCTTATTCGCATAGATTTGCGATTTCAAAAAACCCCACAAGAAAAAGTCTCAGTTCGCATCACTTTCACGTGAGATGACCATGCCCTCGAATCGCTCGTGCAGAATTTCCAATGTGGCGTGAGCTGTGTGGCATGTAGCGCCGTCCTGTTGAAACCACATGTCGTTGGTATCCACATGATCCAATTCAGGCCAAAAGAAGTTGGTAATCATCGACCTATAGCGCTCTCCGTTGACGGTGATAGCCTGGCCAACGTCGTTCCCAAAGAAATATGGACCGATGACGCCGCCAAAATCCACACCAAACAGTGACTTTTTCGGGATGCATTGGACGCTCTTGGATCTCATGTGGATTGGTATCGTCCCAAATTCGATAATTTTGTTTGTTGACGTACCCATTCATCCAGAAATGGGGCTCATCGCTGAAGATGATTTTTCGATGAAAATTAGGGTCAGTTTCCAACTGATCCAGAGCCCATTCAGCGAACACACGTCGTTGTCTACGGTCATTTACCTTCAGCTCATGGGTCAGTTGAATTTTGTACGGGTGCAGGCCCAAGTCACGACGCAAAATTCACCAAGATGTGGTCTGCGAATGGCCGAGTTCTTGTGAGCGACGCGAAATCGACTGCCTCGTATTCTCCTGCACACCCTCACGGACAACGGCGATGTTTTCGGCAGATATTGCATTTCGTCGACGTACTGGTGTTGGTTGATCGATTACTGAACCAGTGGACTCAAATTTATCCACCACACTGCGAATAGTCCTCTCGGAAGGACGATTATGGCGACCGTAAAATGGACGAAGCGAGCGGAACGTTGCCCGAACAGAACACCCATTTTGATAAAACAATTTTATTATTTGCACGTGTTGTTGAACGCTATGTCCATCCATGGTGATTTGACAAAACAGACTGAATAAATGACAGCGAATTTGACAGATGTAGCTTCAACAATATGGCCGCTATCAACTGTCAAAATTCGGAAGTCCCTATTGGAAGACCCTGTATTTCTCGTTTGAGATCTGGATGAATTATTTTGATGTTTGCTCCATCTGCATGTGGTGATAACCACGTATGCGCTGAGCATGGCTTCTTTCTTAATGTGAAGATGTAGGAGTATAGTTACTAAATAAAGAAGACACTCTTATTCTAGGCATAACCAGTACATATTGTCCTGAGTAAAATACGTTTGAATAGGTAGTGCGTCCAATGAACTTCAGCCTCCCCAGTCTGCTCTGCGGCAAACAATAAAAATTGATTTATATATTTTAGTGTATATGTCAGCTTATTTATACACATATGTACGTACAAGACCGACGAAAAAAAAATATCCTATTACTCTTCCCACACTCAAGTGTTTATTTCCTCGAAAAAAAGCAATTCAAGGAACTTTATCAACTGACGTTTGATCTAAATCTCTTCCAGATATATTTTTGCCATAATAAACCACCTTCTTCCGAAGTTTTTGTATCCTTATATCAAAAATAAATCACATGACAGATTGCCATGGGATACAATGATGCATGACCTCGCATTAATAATCCCAAATGTGAAATCATAAAAAGCTCACGTATGTCGGTAATCCTTTTTGCAGGATATCCAATATTTTTCTGGTCAAGATAATAACGTTGCTACCCAACACGGGGCATACCTATCATGATTAGTGCAAAGAACTGTCAAAATAGTCACAAGGATATTTTCCGCTTTATGCCTTATCATAACTCACCCTTTTGTCGAATTGAATTTTGATCCTTTACAAAGCGAATGTATGAAAAGGGTTTCTACTCTTACATCTTACATCACCACAAAGGACAAACTTCACAAAAAGGAAAAAAAAACATTCCCCAGCAATCAATCTAATCAAAACTGGAATAACGTCCCTTTTATTGGTTTTCTATTTGCCTGCCCACATAATCTCCTTTAGCTTTTGTTATCTTTTCCACTGCGAGCAGGAGAGCAAGGAAACCAAAGTCCATGGCGGACAATGTTTATTATTGGAAATACTTCATTATTATTATTTTTCTTTATTGGCACACGTCAATATCAAATGGACCGTTTTCAATTTTAAAGTCGCGTGCGTACTTTCTTGTTCAATTTTTTTAACGAGTGACACTTGCAAAGGTTTTTTGTTATGTATGATAGTTTATATGACAACTGATGGACTGTGGATGATAAATTTTATCAGGATACTAATGGAATGCACTAGCTGGACGAAAAAAATGAACAAATAACTTCAAAGGCATATCCTGAAAATACTAAATTATTCCGAATAGAAAAAAATATTCACAGACAAAAAGGTTTAAAAAAGGAACCTCGTTTGTTTTAGATTTTAGCCTGTGGCATCTAAAGGATGCCACAAAAAAAATATTGAAAAAATATAACCGACTCCCAAATTGGCCAAATTGAATATGATCACATATGCGTGAAATTCAATTTCCCCCAACACACATGGATTCTATTTTCCTGTCCTTCACACAGTAAGTGTCCTGACCCAAAATGGCTCGTTTGCACGTAATCTTTTTTTTTTTATAGAGGAAAAAAAAAAAAGGCGATAAGTAATAGGGAAAAGCCACAAAAGACCTTTTGAAATTCACAAAGAAATGTAAATTTATTTTGATTGCATATCCAGGATGTCCAGATTTTACGGTGTCAAACCCTGATACAAACAGCGCTCGTTTTATCGTTTGTAGTGTAAAGATTTTATTATTAATCCACTTTTACCCTCTTCAAACAAAATTGAAAATTATGTCCGAATTACTTTGTAAATTCGATGTTGCGATTTACAACCAAATAGGTTTTAGACCCCGCACCCTGATAAATACACCATTGGCGTTTTAGCGCCTCTAGGCCGGTCCGACCATAACATCGTATCAGCTAAATTCTCATACTCTGACCAGACAGTTAAAGAAAAAATTCCTAAAGGAAAAGTATGGTAATAGGAGGACGCCAACTGGAGCGGCCTTAATAGCTTCTTTATGATCACTGACACTATCCTCTTAGGTATGAATGACTTTATCCCTAACAGAATAAAGAACATTAAATCTTAAAGCAATCTCGTGGTTTCACCAAAGATGTAAAGAGGCTATCAAGTTGAAATAAGTAAGTTTTCGGTCTTATAAAGCCAACAAATCTGCGTAAAAACCGAAAGAAGTTTAAACAAGCCAGAAAAGACTACAATGCCCACATTCTTATATGACCGAAAATTGAGGCACACAATCCTACAATCGCCCAAAGGTAGCAACATCTTTTGGAGAGAAGGAGGGCTTGGCTGAAAAGGTTAAAGGAACCCCTATGAACTCTCTGCGACAAGACGAGTAAGCACCACCTTCCATATATGTGCTTTCCACCTCAAGGTGGCTACGAGGGATACAGAAAGGAGAAAATGGCGAGATCCGGACAAACCCGCCACATCGTAAAATGCGCAGCTTCTTTGCCCGAAAAGGATGCTGCATATATACATACATGTATATACATATGTATATATATATATATATATATAAATAACCATAACCACTACCCTAAAACATTAAGACTGAGCCCAGTAAGGTCTTAATTATGGCATACTGGAAAACGAATTGGAAGGACAGCTATGGGGGCTGACGTTTGTAGTATTCTGTTACCTGAGTAAGCAAGAGTGAAATCTTGCAGAAATGGCTTTCAGGCTAATGCTACAAGCGCCTCCATCCCGTTAAAACCTTGGCAGGCCTAAAAGTACGTTCAATGTTTCGTCACCATTAAGTTGGTGGTGTAGGTCCAGATGTAACATTCCTGGTTAGCACCGATCCGGCTCTGGCACAAAACCCCATAAGGGCTTGTGTCAACCCTCGCATGGCCTCACTGCTTGCAAAGACAACCATGGGATCCTTAGGTGACTACACATTCGAACATTGATAGCGGCTTTGAGTGGGGATCCACTAGAAATGATTACAACAAAAACAAACAAAAACACCGGAGAAATTGAAGTAGAGGAGAATGAGGAGAACCCCTTCCAGAGGGGATCAAGGATGCTGAGGTCACCAATTGACCAAGTAGCAGCATCACAAGGAAGTGCGGAACGACGCGAGTCACCCGCAATACGAAAGGTGACGGTCGAACCACCAACCCATAAAACTGATTTCCACAAGTTAAGTGAGCAAATTAGAGGTCTGGTAGAAATGCTGGAAGATGGCAAAAGGCGTTCAATCCACCAAGCGATGCGAGATGCTATTGAAAGCATCAGAGCTCTCTACGAGCTCTCGGCGATTCAGCTACACGATGAGGAAGCAAAGCAAGTGATTCGCCGGAACAACTCGTCGCAAACTTCGCCATGGCTAAAAACAACATCTGAACCCAAGAGAAGACAAGTTGCAGACGACGAACCCCCGGAGCCAAAACGAAAACAGCAACAGCCACCGAGTGGCGCGGCAGACAACGAACCACCGAAGCCAAAACAGACGCAGAAAAATACATCAAACGATGTTACAGGCAAAAAGCGCTCGGAGCCAAAGCGTAAACAAAAACAAACTGCATTGATAAACACCAAGGAGAAGGATGAGACCACCGGCGTAGAGACCCCAGTGGTCAGACCTAAGAAAAAATTTCCAGCCACAAACAAGAAGCAAGCGGCAGGAGAAGAAGAATGGGTAAATACCACCAAAAAGAAGATCGCCAAAAAGAAGCAACAAGAGGTCAAAAGACCTAGACCTGACGCTATCGTCAATAAAGCGACGGGGTCCCTCTCATACGCGGAGATACTACGCAAGGTGAAGGCAGACCCCAAACTGGAAACAGTGGGAAAGGCGGTAACTAAAATCAGGAGGACACAGAAGGGAGACCTCCTTATACAATTCAAGGAGACGTGAAATAAGACAAACGAATTTAAAGGCGTCATTAGTGAAGCTCTAGCAGAGCAAGCGAATGTAAGTTCGATTACGCATCGCACTACCCTTGAGATCAAAGACATCGATGAGGTCACGACTATAGACGACGTAATCAATGCAATCGAAGCCCAGTTTGGAGTGAAAGTTTCACCGGCAGATATTTTGTCCCTGCGGAGGGCGTACGGAGGAACACAAACAGCAACGATCAGCTTTCCCGCAGTAGACGTAAGAAAGCTGTTAGAAGCAGGAAGGATTAAAATCGGCTGGGTTAACTGACGCATGCGCGAACGAACCCTCCTTAAAAAGTGATTCAAATGTTTAGAGTTTGGTCATCTAGCCTGGCAATGCAAAAGCGAGGAAGACCGCTCCAAGCTATATAGGAGATGTGGAGGAGAAGGCCACATAGCGAAGAATTGCAACAAGGATCCATCCTGCATGTTCTGCAAGAAAGGCCACCCGTACGCCGCGCAGCATGTAGCCGGCAGTAGCAAATGCCCAGTATTTCGGAGAGCTATTACAAGCAAAATACCATGAAGATTCTACAGATAAATCTTAATCACTGTAGAATAGCACAGGACATCCTAGCACAAACGGCCAAGGACGAAAGCGCTGACGTTATTATGATCAGTGAACCATATAAATGTCCCGAAGAGAACAACAATTGGATCTGCGATAAGGCAAAACAGGCGGCGATATGGATGTGTGGACGCTATGCCTTTCAAGAAACAAACGACCAAGCAGTCGGCTTCGTGCGGGCGAAAATAAATGGGATCCATTTTTATAGCTGCTATGCCCGACCCAGTTTGACGGCCAGCGAGTACCAACTAATGCTGGATAATCTAACCACGGATGCGCTCCAGGGAGCCTCAGTGGTTATAGGAGGAGACTTCAACGCGTGGGCAACAGAATGGGGCAGCAGGCTCACCAACACCAGAGGACAGGTCTTATTGGAGACATTCGCTCCCCTAGCAATAGGCATTGCTAATAAGGGCCGGACAAATACTTACCGGAAGGCTGGAGTAGGGTCCATTATTGACATCACCTTTGCGAGCAACTCCATCCTGAAAACCATAAAGTGGAGAGTCAGTGAGGAATATTCACACAGCGACCATCAGGTGATAATACTGGAAATAAAAGGGAAAAAACCAGTCCAGCTCCCAAAACTTAATGGCCCAAAATCGAATGACAGATCTTTCGATAAGGATGCATTCGAAGAGATGTTGAACGGTGATCAAGCTCCAAGCGGAACAGCGGAGACCCTCGCTCACCACCTCACAGGCACCATCACCATAGCGTGCGACGCATCAATGCCTAGGAGAGCAAACACCAGGAACGCATCACCGTGTTACTGGTGGAACGAGGAAATAGGCGAACTCCGGGCAAAATGTCTGCAAGCCCGGCGTAAAGTCCAACGATCAAGAAGGAGGGCGGATTTCCAACAATGCCTGGACACCCTTAGACTGGCGAGACGTAGCTTAAATAGAGCCATTAAGGAAAGCAAAACTGCATGCTTTAAACGTCTCTGTCAAGAAGCCGACATCAACCCATTGGGCTCGGCATACAGAATGGTGATGACAAAATTAAAGGGCTATAGGACTCCTCAAATAACGTGTCCGATAATGCTGAGATCCATAGTAGAGCACCTCTTCCCTCAAAGGCCTGCTGCTATGTGCAATATTATACGAGAAGTCAATCCAGAAGATATTCCTTTAATTACTCACGAGGAACTGCTAAGGGCATGCAGCAAGATAGGTGACAACAAGGCTCCGGGACCCGACGGCATCCCGAACAAGGCAGTAAAGGCAGCTGTAATAAAAAGACCAGACCTCTTCATAACAACAATGAAGCAGTGCCTCGAAGAAGGAACCTTTCCCGAAAAATGGAAAACGCAGCATTTGGTCCTACTGCCAAAAGGAAAGAAGCCCCCAGGAGAACCATCATCCTATCGCCCAATATGCCTATTAGACACCATGGGAAAGATCCTCGAGTAGATAATCTATAATAGATTACTCGCAGTAGTAGAAGAGAAAGGAGCCCTCTCAGTTCACCAATTTGGCTTCAGAAGAGCACGATCTACTGTTGATGCCATAAGAGCGGTAGTCGATATAGCCAAAGGTGCCATCGAAGGAGAAAGATGGCTCTACGGCACAAAGGAGTATTGTGCAGTAGTAACGCTGGACATTAAAAACGCATTTAACTCTGCGAACTGGTCGTTTATTAGAAGGTCACTTGCCAGGATGGATACGCCATATTACCTGCTACGGATAGTGACGAACTACTTCAACAACAGAAAGCTGAGGTACAATACCGATGAAGGCGTAAAATACTACAACGTAACTGCGGGAGTTCCACAGGGATCGGTTTTAGGGCCACTATTGTGGAACATCATGTACGACGGAGTACTACGATTAGCGTTACCTGGGGGAGTAACGATAATTGGATTCGCTGATGACATTGCAGTCGTGACAGTAGCTAAACAGATCCGTGCAGTAGAATCAGCTACAAATGAAGCAATTGCCCGGATAAAAGATTGGCTAGTATCCGCCGGACTAGAACTAGCTGACCATAAAACAGAAGCTGTTCTTATAACCAGCCGGAAAACTGTCGAATTTGCCAACTTTCAGGTTGGTAACCAAACCATCAGGTCGAAAGAGGCAGTTAAATACCTTGGAGTAATGCTGGACAACAGGCTACGGTTTAAAACGCATGTTGATTTTGTTACCAAAAAAGCATCGCAAATGCAGGGAGCTCTCTCGCGTATCATGCCTAACATCGGTGGACCTGGATACGCTCGAAGGATTCTACTCTGTAGAGTTATCACCTCAGTTCTGTTATATGCCGCCCCAGTCTGGGTGGAGGCACTGAGGACGAAGGAGACCAAAAGGAGACTATCGTCATCATACAGACTCTGTGCGCTACGGACAATCAGCGGCTTTCGAACCATCTCTGACGAAGCTGCATTTGTCATAGCTGGAATGGATATTATTGCAGATGAAATGCTGAGGATATATAACATAAGAGCATTGAGTCATCACGACGCTACTGGTATCAAGGTGATAAAAATTGAAGAAAGGGCATCGTCAGCAGCTATGTGGCAAGCTCGTTTTGCTAATACAACAAAAGGCAGATGGACATACAAACTTATACCGACAATCCAAGATTGGATAAGTCGAAAGCATTTAGACTGCAACTACTATCTAACGCAGTTCCTGTATGGCCACGGTGGCTACCGCAAATATCTACACCGCTTTGGACACGACAACTCACCATCCTGCACGGAATGCCCAGGTGAAGATGAAGATACGGAGCACGCAGTATTTTACTGCACACGTTTCACGGCATGGAGAATTACTCTGCCAAGTCCGTCATTACTCCTCGACCATATGTTACGGTTGGAAGAAAATTGGATGGCAATATGTTCTTTCGTAACAACTCTACAAAAAGAGTTGCGGAGAATAGAAAAGCTAAGAAGAGCAGCAGAAGCAACAGAAGCATCAGAAGCAGCAATACAAGAAGCATAGCATGAATTGCTAACCAGCCCCGCGAAGTAATACATAACGGCAGTCCCGCGGGGAGAGTGGTTGAAGTGTGTAGGGTGTGTGTTTAGTACGTAGGCGTATTCCAGGTTTGCGAATCGTGCATGCTAGTAGCACTCGGGCTACTAGAATCTATGAAGATTACACATCCCTGGTGCAATCCAAAACAAAAAAAAGGAACATCTTTTGGTAGGTAGGTAGGTAGGTAAAGTGGTGGTTCAGAAGAACCCAATTAGCGCTAAGTGCGCCGTTTTGATACCACAAAAACTCGTGTACCCTGTTTGTTAACGTGTGTTATTGGAGATAGAAAATATAATTAGACCCAACCCGTGCAATTCAGAAACAGGATTAGTTCAACAATCCGTTTAGAGGCTATCTCTCGGAAATCGTCAAAGAAGGGTTTACCTAGCGTGCGTTGTCTAGTCCTTGCTAGGGCAGGACAACTGCAAAGAAAGTGGAAAAGAGTTTCCCTCTCGTTACTGTCTTTGCAGCTGCGTCAGAAAGTGTTGTGAGGAATGCCAAGTTTGGCAGCGTGGTCCCCTATAGGCCAGTGGCCTGTAATAATGGCTACAATTCTGGCAATATCAGGCCTTGATCTGTTTGGTAGCTCATTTGATTTAGGTTTGTTGAAACTGGGCCATGTCTTCCTTGATATGGCACAACTGGTAAGGTTGTTCCACCCGAGATTGTTGAGCTGGAGGAAGTGGCGGTGTAAATTGCCCTTAACGACTCCTCTCGGAATATTGACTCTTTCCGTTAGCGAGCCGTTAAGGACTGACCCTCGCCTGGCTGCTTGCTCATTTCCCTCATAATTGCTGTGTCCTGGGACCCAGATGCGGGTAATTTCAGAAAGGATACTTTGTTCGTTTATTTCAAACCGGCATTGCTCTACCAGTTTTGAGGATATGGTAACCGAATCAATGGCCTTGATTGCGGCTTGGCTATTAGAAAAGTTACCTATATTTAGCTTGGACGTTGGGAGATTTATTAGCATGCGGCAGGCTTCCTGAATCGCAAGAAGCTCCGCTTGAAAGACACCAGCAGAGTCTGGGAGACGGAAGGATTTCGATATATTCAGTTGGTCCAAGAAAATACCTGCGCCAACTCCGCAATCCATTTTCGAATCATCCCTGTATGTACAGATATCAAAGTTATTGATTACCGTTCCGTTCTTCCATTCTGCTCTGGTAGGGAAATTTACTGAAGAAGGTTTGATGAAGTCGAGCGTGGGAGTCCTGTAATCGGTCGAAGATGTCACCAATTCACTTGGTATCGTCTCCAGGACAGTGGCCATATGGCCTTGCTGTCCAGCACCCAGTTTCCCTGAGTCGGACTGCGCTGCATATAGCTGAAAATTTAATATGGAGTTCAAGCAGGATCACGCTTAGAGAATCTGTTGGGCAAGATCTCAATGCTCCTGTGGTGCCTATACACGCCGATCTTTGTACTTTTTTGATTCTGTTGATGTTATATTTTTTAAGTAAGACGGGCCACCACACTATGGCGTCATAGGTGAGAATTGGAAGCACAACGGCTGTGTACATCCATAGGGTCATCTTTGGCCGGAGACCCCATTTTTTGCCGAATGTTCTGCTGCAGGCTTAGAAAGCCACACTTGCCTTCTTAACCCGCTGCTCTATGTTAAGTTTCCAACTAAGTTTCGGATCTAGAATCGTGCCAAAGTATTTTGCACTGGAACCTAGTGAGAGTGGTTGACCGTTTAGCTTGGGGGGAGTGAATTCCTGTAGCTTGGTGTTTGTGGGGAATAGCATCATTTCGGTCTTGTCTGGATTTACTCCAAGGCCACATCTCGTAGCCCAAGAGTGTATCTTATCCAGAGCACTTTCCATGATTTAACTTATCGTGGAGAGGAACTTTCCTGTCACTAAAAGAACCACATCATCCGCGTACGCAACCACCTTAACCCCCTTCCTTTCAAGTCGCACCAAGATTTTGTCATTATCCATAGCAAGGGTGAGATAACACCAACTTGTGGGGTTCCTCTATTTACGGTCTTAGTTGTACTGTTGTAACCTAGTGCAGCTTTGATTACTCAAGTATTAAGCATGGATATCATCCAGTGCCTAAGGAAAAACTCTACACCTAACTCGGTGAGAAACTCTTGAATAGCTTTGGTATGGATGTTGTTGAAAGCTCCTTCTATGTCTAGGAAGGTAGCAAGAGTGTATTCTTTATAATGAAGAGTTCTTTCTATCGATCGCACTACCTAACGAAGAGCCGTCTCTGTAGATTCGACAATGGAGAACTCTCCAGGGTTTTTCGGATGTGAAAATCAGGGATATGTTCGAAGGTTTTTAGTATAAAGGAGGACAGGCTAATAGGCCTAAAATCCTTCGGGGATTCATGTCCTCGCTGGTCTACCTTCGGAATAAAGACCACCCGAACAAGTCTCCAAGTTTGGGGGACATGGTTTAAGTATAAGCAGCTCCTTTAAATCGATAGTAGCCAGGGAATAGCTATGTCTTGCACATTCTGCATAATATGCATAATGCAGTCAAGGTCGGGTGACTTATATGGAGAGAAAATATTTATAGCCCAGAAGATTTTATCCTCCGTAATGATGTTTGTAATGCTTTCCCATGCTGTCGGCGGTACCCTATCAGATCTAGCTTATTCTGTGCTACTGTCCCTACAGCGTGGGAAGTGAGTATTCATAAGAAGTTCGAGCGAATCCGCGGAAGAGTCTGTCCAGCTACCATCCGTCTTTTTAAGAAAGGAAGGATTAATGTGTCCTTTGGATAGAATTTTGCTGAGCCTCGCAGATTCTTTAAGAGTTTCGATAGATTGGCAGTATTCTATCCAGCCCTGTTTCTTGGCCATTCCTATGCAATTCTTATATATTTTTAAGCAGTCTTTGTAGGGCTGCCAGAAGTTGTGATTATAGCAGATATTGAAAATCACTCTGGTCATCTCCCTGAGTTTTGACAGATCTTTATTCCACCACGTTGGGACTTTCTTTTTACTGAAATTGACGGACAAATTATTCACTTTGGAAAGCGCTAAAAGGCATCCGGAAACCTCAAATGCAAGCGCTACCAATTTGAAAAAAACCGTAGAACTTGGGCCAAGAGCGACAAAGAAATGGCAGAACTTTTTGCTTTGCACTTAGAAGAAACGTTCAAGCCATTCGACGGCCCTTTGATAACGCCCGACTCCCCAGTCACGACATCTGACAACTTTCAAGTAAAAAAAAAAGTTGCATTGAAAAAAGGACCAGGTTACGACTTGATAACGGCGCAGGTGGTCAAGGAATTACCGAATAAAGCTCTTGTCAAACTGCTATATTTGATTAACGCTTCGTTCAGATTACTCTACGTTCCGAGACAATGGAAAGTCGCAGAGATTATAATGAACATCTGAATGAGAAGAAATTATATCGACCTATTTCCCTACTGCCGGTTATTTCTAAAATATTCGAAAAACTACTTTCAAAATGACTGCAACCCGTAATCAATGAAAGACGTCTCATTCCTGACCATCAGTTTTGATTTAGAATCAAACATTTTACAATCGACCAAGTCCACAAAATAACTGACGTGATTGAGAAAACTCTCGAAAAAAAAAGATTTGTTGTGGTGTTTTTCTTGACCGCTCACAAGCTTTCGATAAGGTTTGGCACGAAGGCTTGGAGTATAAATATCAACTACTGCTGCCACGGCAACTCTTTCTAATCTTACGATCGTACCGCACCGAAAGACTTTTTCGTGTTAAGCACGGAAATGATTACTCTGAGTTCAAGGAGATTGCGGCCGGAGTCCCACAAGGAAGTGTCCTTGGCCCGCTTCTATATGTACTCTACACGCGTGATATCCCCCAGGAAAGAAACTGCGTCGTCGCCACGTTTGCGGACAATACGGCGATATTGACAACGGGCGATACAATTGAAGCAGCAACTGAAAAGCTGCTACATGCTATTAATAAAGTCCACGCTTGGACGAATTCTTGGCGTATTGTGCTGAACGAAAGCAAATCTACTCACGTCAACTTTATCTGCAAAAAGTGGACAGATTACCCGTATATTTAAACTCGGCTCAAATACCATACGCGAACAAAGCAAAATATCTAGGAATGACTCTAGATGTTAAGCTTAATGGAAATCGCACGTAAAAAAGAAACGCGACGAGCTCGAAAACAAATACCGGCAAATGTACTGGCTACTCGGAAAACATTCGAAGTTGAGCCTACATAACAAACTGCTTATCTATAAGCAAGTGCTAAAGCCAGTGTGGACGTATGGTCTACAACTATGGGGTTGTACCGGGAAAAGTAATAGAAACATCCTACAAACTTTTGAAAATAATGATCTTAGAATGTTCGTTAGCGCACCGTGGTATGTACGTAACGAAGATATTCATCGGGACCTGGGAATTCCCAGCGTCGTCGAAGGGATAACAAATTTTGCTCGTAAACACAAAGATCGTGTTCACAACCATTGTAACCATACCGTCATTCAACTATTTGACGCAAAGGACAAAACCTTTTGACCTCGCGTCATAGTATATACCGGTCGTGAAAACCGCAGGAACTTTCATTTGAATTTAACCTGCCTAAAGTGCTACATTCTTTTTAATTATATTCGAACATCTTTTTCGAAAAATCACGAGTCTCGTAAGTGAAAATAAAATTGCTGGATAAGCGTCCGCTAAGCTGTTGGTGTCGTGACAGGACACTGTGTGATAGGCAATCAAGCAGCACGGCTAGGGTTACCTCATAACGACTACTGTAGAATCTTATAGGAAATAAAATCTGTTCATCATCTCCTGTGTGACTGTCCAGTTCTGGCCAACAAAATAAGCCTTGCCATTGGCAGATACTTCAGATACTCAGAGCTAGATGAGCTAGGTACCATTGATCTAAGAAAACTCCTGAGATTCATATATTTGTCTGGGTGGTTTAGCCTAGCGGCCGAAGATCGAAATTTTTAGGTTCCCAGGGTTCTAAATGGACACCTCACATAGTGGTCTAAGTGAGCTGTTGACAACCATGTCAACAATGGCACCCAGTTACCTAACCTAACCTAGTTGTAGTACTAATCTTGGAGAGAGGTGTTTTGTAAAAATCTCACACTTTTCATAAGCAAGCGCAGTCGGGCATTATGATGTCTTTAGACGATTTTTCACCTGCTCTCGGCAAAAAGAAAAAAATTAACTTCCAGGTAAAGTCAATTTTCTTGGAAGATTACGTGGCTCAATTTTGAAAAACTCTACATGCATCTTATAGAAAATTACGAAGTCTAAAATTTGTATCGTAATATTTTTTTTCGCAGAATGCACCCTTTTCGAGATATTCACACTCAAAAATGTTTCCGGGTAAAGTCAAATATTTTGAAAGAATACAATAACTCAACACTACATATGGATATTTACTAAGCAGTATTAAGGGCGATAGAAAGCTTGTGGCTATCCATCTATTTTCCAGAATTCAGTTTGAAGTTGCAGTTGACAGAGTTTTCATGAAACTCTTCTAACGATCCGGACTACATATTTCTAGACCGACAAATTATCTTCATCGTATCAAAATCATTCAATATTTCTGTGTAGTAATTCGAAACTACAATGCAATTTGTTTATGTGACTAATAAATCTCACAAGTCAACAGCACGTCACTGAGTCCCAAAACAAAATGAAATACTTTTGTTGAGATACACAAAGAGAATTCGATCCCCACAAACACATTATCAATTCACCCTTTCCCACTCTAAATTTAGCTTTACCTACGTTTTATAAAATACTTCAAATTGATCTTGAGTACCATTTCCATTTCCACCCCTTTGATGATTTCAAAAAAAAAAAAAAAAAAAGGGTTCATTTGAATCTCTGTCTCTTTACTTTGAAGAATTTTTTCCAAGTTTTATTGTTTCGCACGGTTGTTGCTGTACGAGTACACATCGAGTCCGGAAGTTTCACTCCAAAGCGATGAGTTTATGCGGGTACTGGACACGTGACCAACAACAAGACTAGGGAAATAATCAACAAAATGTTAATGACGAGGAAGCAAGCAACCTCTTATAACGCAGGCATCGTCAAAGCGGCACAACGTCTGCTCAATGTGTAATTACGTGTATCTGATTGCAACAGTTTTGACAGCAATCCAAAGGATTCCCATAATTAATGCAACGCACCAAGAAGGCCGAAACCAACAAAAAGCGAAAGAGTTACACCAAAAAAAAGAAAAGAAAAAAAGTACAGTTAGTACCTCATTGTTTTCCCAAAATATTATGGTTTCCCACTGAACTGACTACGAACTCAGAGCAAAAGGGTTAACCCGATTGTAATGATGATAATGAAAGGACTTTCATACGAGTATAAGGGTTGGGCATGTCTCGATGGAGGGAGGACACTAAGGAATACAAATATGTTTTACTTTGAAAGTGTAACTACCATTAACCGCATTTTTCACCTCTCTACTCCCAGGGGAATTGACTTTGTTAATCAAGATTAGAGGTGTACGAGTAGTTTAAAAATGTCTTTTCCGTGTGCACACGGCTATTAATTACCATCTTATCGAACCGCGATTATGGTGAAATATGCTTTCACATCTCCCTCTTGTCACTCTCTATTTATAGATTTAATAAATATTTCATTAATGGAATAAAGTAAATTTCAAACCAATTTGCAAGGGAAATGCTATCGACTCACCCGCCCATTAATTCATTCCAAGATGAACATTAATTTTCCTCCAGAGATGTTTGGGTAGTTTATCTTCTTCAGTGGCAGCGCTCTAAGGACATCGGGATGCGGTGACATTGGAAAAATGAAGACGTGTTGTATCAGAATGATCGGAAGCTTCTCCATTAATCTATGACTGACTGAAGCTATTTGTAAGTTTGCAAAAAAGGACTGGTGTCCTTCGACTTGGGTTCTTAAATATTTATGAGCAATTTGTTTCTTAATAGACGGCAAGAAGTCGAAACTTAAATGGGTCGATGGCAACTACTACAATCTATTTCAAGGAGATGGCATAAATCAAGTTAATAAGAAGATTTGGCTGTGGTATACTCATTGGTTGGTGTGACAAAACTTAAGTACTTCGACAGCTTACGGTTTGTAAGCCGCAGGTACTTGCTGTTTTTTTTCTCGTTTCCATCAAAGATACAAATTTTGTCTTATTTTTGTGTCCTTTATTGCGAATGTACGAGTATAGACAAAGTCATTATATTAGATCATCTTTGACTTCAGTCATCTTTGCGGCTTCAGCATTATCTAGCCGCCGGAAATTCAACATACAGCAAGTGTCGTAACTGAGGGCATATTGAAATGGCAGGCATTTTCGAATGCAATTCTTCTAACCTCTTATACAGCCCCGTATACCTGCATGGCGATGGATCGTGAAACTACTCACTGTCCAAAACATGGATTGGACCAGTAGCGCAACAATCAAGTTCGTAATGTAGTGCTTGCTTTACCTCCTCGCGGTGGTCTTCGGGCATCCCTATACATGTAGGAAATTGTCTAGGGTCTTATGCCTAGGCTAGGTAACCTGGGCCAGAAACCTGCGTTACCGAAACTTAATCGCTACTGAAACCGAAACAATGCCTCGGATAAGGACTGATAACACGTTGACGACCTTTGGCTATCGTACCCGGACTAAGATTGGTTTCTGGAATCTGAAGACGCTCCTTGACTCTCAGAGTGAAGGACCTCAGAAAGCCAGATTCCTTCAATTGGAGCATGAGTTCATGCGATATAGGCTGGACATATTGGAAGTAAGTGAGATAAGATGGTTAGATGCAGGTGAGTACCAATCTCCAACGCGTAACACTGTATTACTCTACACCGGAAGACCATCCGGAAGCCCCCGTGGATATGGAGTTGGACTGCTGCTAACGCCATCAGCACGCAGAGGCCTAATTACCTGGCAGCCGCACGGTGATAGGATTTTAGCGGCCAGATTCTGGACGAGAGTACGTCGCGTCACCATTATACAGTGGTACGCCCCCACGGATGGTTCGTCTGAGGAAGAAATGGAGACCTTCTACAACCAGTTGGGAGCTGTTCATAATGCAACACCCAACGGCGACATTGTCGTTGTGATGGGGTACCTGAATGCCAAGGTAGGCTGCGACAACGAAGGGCTCAAACATGTTATGGGACGGCACGGACTAGGCAAAACGCAAAACGTCTTGTCATAGGTGGCACCATGTTTGAGCACAAAGCCTGCCATAAAATCAGTTGGGTGTCAACTGACAGGCAAGCAACCTCCAACCAAATTGACCATTTTTCCATCAGTCGCCGATTTAGAAGTAGTCTCCTAGACGTCCGAAACAAACGAGATGCTTACTGAGAGTTCCCTGAGTGCGCCAAAAATGAAGGGACCATCCATCACGTGGAGTGGAAACAATCAGCAGCTCACTGCCCGCCACCATCCAAGACCATTGCTGCGCTGTGAAAACTGTTTTCACATCAGGTGCTAAATCACAATGAATGGCAAGGGAAGATAAAGAAAAAGCGGACGTTTTTGCGGCCCACCTGGAAGACACCTTTAAACCGTACGATGGTTAAGTGTCTTACGACAATATCAATAGGCCGGATTTAACATCTGACGATTTAGCACTTACAAGTGCAACGCTAAGGGAACTCAAACATGAGATCGGGAATCTAAAATCTAGAAAAAGCACCTGGTTATGACTTGATCACCGGAGAAATTCTCAAAGCTTTACCTAGAAAAGCATTGATAAGCTTCTTCATATTGTAAATGCTGCGCTTAGATTAAAACACGTGCCTAACCGATGTAAAGTTGCGGAAGTTATAATGATTTTAAAACCAGGAAAGCCGCCAAATGAGGCAAAATCTTAGACCTATATCGCTACTTCCAGTTATAAACAAAATTTTCGAGAGGACATTACTAAGGCGTCTCCAACCGGTAATAGAAGGAAATAATCTTATCCCTGACTACCAGTTTGGGTTCAGAAGTAAGCATTCGACGATTGACCAGGTGCATAGAATTACTGACGTAATCGAGAAAGCACTTGAAGAGAAAAAGATATGCTCAAGCGTATTTCTTGACGTCTCACAAGCCTTTGCTTGAATTATAGAAAGATAGACTCTTCCGTGTTAGACATGGAAATGAATACTCGGAGCTCAAAGAAATTTCGGCCGGTGTACCGCAAGGAAGCGTTCTTGGGCCACTTCTCTATCTGTTATATACTCGAGATATACCGAAAGAAGATGGCACTATCCTGGCTACGTTTGCCGATGACATCGCTATCCTAGCCGTAGGTAAAATAATGGAAGAAACGACTGCAAAACTGCAAAAAGTAAATAAATGGACGAGGGACTAGCGGATCGCCCTCAACGAATCTAAATCTGTTCACGTGAATTTCACTTATAAGAAAACTAATGTCTTGCCAATTTTCCTAAACTTGGCCCGAATACCTTTTGCAAACGAGGCCAAATACCTTGGAATGACACACGACGCAAAACTGAAATGGAATTCGCACGTGAAAATGAAACGTAAAGAACTCGAAACCAAATTTAGAGAAATGAACTGGTTGCTCGGAAAACACTCCCAGCTCAGTATTGAGAACAAACTGCTTTTATACAAGCAAGTGCTAAAGCCGGTGTGGACTTACGGTATACAACTTTGGGGCTGTACCAAGAAAACAAACAAACGAAACAAACGCGCCGACTACACAGGACGAGACCTTTCGACTTGGCGAGATAGGAATCAACCGCGCCTAGATTGCGGAACATGCAGGATCTTTCAGTGGAAAGTAACCAGCCAAACGAGTTTTTTTTCATGATAGAAAAATTGCTTGATAAGGTCCTTCTTAGTTGCAATATATAACAAATTAAATCGCTGGGTGGTTTTTTTTTAGTCAGTAAGAATCTGACACTACTATGAGCACGCCCTTGCTATCCTCATAGTGTCTATGGAAGATTTTTTCACCAACCTTAGGAAAAAAAAAATCAGGTGCTGAAAGGATTGTCGGTCGATCGCAGGGAAACCATAGAGCGGGGCTTTCCGAGGATACCTGAAGAAGGATCAACGAACGAAAACAGCTAAGAGCTCGAATTGCAGCAACTCCAGCAGCAGAGAGGATCGAGCTTGAGTCCCTATATCGAAGAAGCAGCAGCGAGGTGCGCCGAAAGAACCGTTTATAGAATCACTAAAGAGCTTATAGGTGGCCGAAGCTCTACTCAACACCGAGTGAAAGGCCTAGACGGTTCCTTGCTTATTTCAGATGAGGACCAGCTTAAGAGATGGAAGGAGCATTTTGTTACGGTTTTAAACCGTATATTCGCTAGCGATATGCTCCCAAATCAGGCTGAGGTGCCCGCGGCAAGAAATGCCCGAATACGCACCGCGATTCCCAGTAAGGATGAGTTCACTACCGCGATCAAAGCACTTAAAACCAACAAGGCGTTCGGACTTGACGGTATTCCCGAAGAGCTCTTACGAGCAGCGCCAACAATATAGAGAGAGCTTGGGAAGCCGAAAGCTTTCCTGACGAGTGGAAAAAGGGAATGATCGTCAAGCTTCCTAAGAAAGGTAGTTTAATGGAGTGCGGAAACTGGAGAGGTGTCTGCGTGCTGCCTGTTGTAGATAAGATAATAGCTAAAATAATCCTGGATCGAATCAAACAACATGTCGAAGACACACTCGATGCCGAACAAGCAGATTTCCGCTCTGGATCCTCTTGTGTCGATCACATCAACACTCTGCGGATTATCAGCGAACAGTGCGTTGAATATCGATCGCCACTTCACCTGCTGTTCATCGATTTTGAGAAGGCGTTCGATAGTATTCCTTATAAATTAATTGCTATTGTCAAAGCTACATACGAAGGGTCCAAATGTCACGTTCTGCACAGAGAAAGGTTGTCTAATGAATTTGAGATCCAAAGTGGGGCAAGACAAGGTTGCATTCTTTCACCAATACTATTCCTATTGGTGATTAGCGATGTGCTTCGTGCAGCTTTGTCGACGGGAAACTTAGGAATTCGATGGCCTCTTACATCCCAACTTAAACATCTTGACTACACTGACGACGTATGCTTACTCTCTCATAGAATTATGGACCTCCACCAAATGACAGCAGAAGTGGAGAGGGAGGCTGGCGTCGTCGTCGGGCTGAAAATTAATACCGTAAAAACTAAAATTATCAGTCTTGGAACGAACTCATCGCCTCAAATATGCATTGCTGGACAACTGGTAGAGAGAGTAGAGGATTTCCAGTATCTTGGGAGTATTGTCTCGACCGATGCAATCAGTTTGAATACCAAGCTAAGACTGTTCCGCTCCAACGTTGAATACGTGCTGTTATATGGATGCAGCACGTGGAGAGTGACCACTGCTATCACCAGAAAGCTGCAAACGTTCGTTAATAGGTGCCTGCGCAACATCTTAAGGATTTCCTGGTCCAATCGTATCTCTAACGAACACATTTACGAGAGTACGGGTCAGGAACCAATAGGCACAATCATCCAACGACGGAAGTGGCAGTGGATTGGTCACACGCTCCGAAAGGGTGACAGCTCCATAGCGAACCATGCTATGCAATGGAACCCCTTAACTCAGGACGGCAGAAGACCTGGTGGTCCAAGCAGAACATGGCGCAGAACAGTCGAGAAGGAACCACGGCAGTTGGGGAAAAGTTGAGGAGAGCTGAGACACATTGCCAGAAACCGTACACGATGGCGCGTAGGCGCAGTCGAGGCCCTAGGACTCACAAGAGGATATAGGGCAGAAGTAAGTAAGTAAGTTGTGTTAAGGATAAATAAATAAATAAAGAAGCCAGAATTTGACATCTTCTCTTTCCAGCAATTACTCTATACCTTTTTCATTCATAAGTAATTTATTTGGAAAGAACAAAATAGGTTTAATGAGCCTTCTGATTGTAGGCAGTTTTTTGTACACTACTGTAAGTGTTCTCGTATAACACATACTTAAGATTGTCAGAAGTAAATATTAACCGAAAGTAAGAAACTATTGTCATAAGAAACTATTGTCATATCGTATGATGCTCACACTATCTCATTTCTTTTACATAAGCGTACCGCTTCATATGAAAGTATAAATACAACCCGTCATGTCAATTTTCTGGCTTCTCAATAAACTGTCGTAAGTAGCACATCTCCTCTCAAGGTGTTTCATTTGACTCGCTCGCCGATCCTACAAAATTCAGAAGTGGGATACCGTTTAACTTTATCTGAGTTCAAAGTATTTTTTTAGTGCTTCAAAAATGTCAGAATTGTTTAAACAATTAGTTGATAAAGCGACGGTACCCATCCTAAAAAATATTTTACAATCGCTGGGTTTGAAAACTGATGGAACTAAAGCGGTGTTAAAACTACGGGTCGAGAAAGCAGTCGAATCCTATACGGACGAGAATCTGGAAAAACTCGCGCAGGATTTTATGGCCGATGGTGAGCAAGATAACGCAGATTCATCCACCGAACACGAGTCAGAGGAAGAAACGCGGGATGAATCACCTGTCCATGCACTACGCAACGACGTTGATGAGGAGCTTAATAAGCTACGAGAAGCATGCAGAAAAAGGGAGGAAATCATTTCACTGAAGCGACGACTGAAAGAGCTGCAAATGGAGGATAATGAAGAAAATCACAGTCAGAGATCACATGTTTCCCAAAACTTCAAGGACATGGAAGACTTATTGTGTCCATTTACTGGGGATGACAACTTTCCCATTGTTCATTGGGTAGAACAGTTCGAGGAGAACGCCGAAAGCCTTCAACTCAACGATCGAACCAAGTTCATTTTCGGAAAGAGGCTCCTTGGTGGAACAGCAAGGCTTTTCGTAAGATCTTTGAAAATACGAAATTGGACAGATCTCAGAGATGCACTTTTGGGTGAGTTTAAGCGCACTGTTACGAAAGCGGATATTTTTAGTGAGCTAAGTGCAAGGAAAAGACGGCGTGAGGAGACATTGCAGCAATATGTGCTCAGCATGCAGGAAATCGCATCCCATAACCCCATAGAAGAAGAAGATTTGATTCAATTTATAATCAAGGGCATTCCAGATTCCGAACTCAATAAGAGCATGCTGTATAACGCAAACAACATCGATCAGCTAAAAATAGCACTAAGAAAATACGAAAAGTACAAACTCAACAGTCGCGATCATTTCCCGCTTAAATCAAGCACATCCCAGTTTCACAACAGCAGCCGAAATAATCAAAAGAATAATGCATTCAAGAAAAAAGAATACACCAGTAATGCACCCGCCAATGTGTCATGTGCAAAAAAAGAGTTCACGTGTTTTAAATGTGGTGTTCGTGGGCACATAGCCAAAAAGTGTCAGTGAAAGCAACAACAACAGTCATCACCCACAGCTAAGCAGCGCTGATAACAACGAAGATGTTTTAAATGTAAACAACATCCATGCAGAAAACATCAACAACGTGTCTAAGCGCAGTACCGGTCGCATCATGCCAAAATGTAGCCCAATTTCTAATCACTTTGAAAAAGAAATTTCCTACATATTCACCGATGGACATTCCGAATGTGCGTGTACTTTGACGTCGCTCTTGGACTCAGGGAGTCCGATAAGCTTTGTGCAAGAAAAGTTCCTGCCGCAGACTATGATTTCACCATTGGATAAAGACAGTCATACATACTGTGGAGTAAACAACAGCCCGCTTCAAGTGTTGGGAAGTGTCAATTCACGTATATTTTTTGATAACAATAAAACTAATTTATGTTTACTTGTAGTGAAAAATCAGTCAATGAGTTATCCAATCGTTTTGGGGAGAAATTTCATCGACAGGATTGGCATGGTTTTAAAGAAAGCAGACAAGAGTGATGAAAAACAAGATCGTATTTTGCCAGTGACAAGCAGCGACAGGTGTAATCGTTCTTCAAGTTCATTATTGCCGTCATCAAGTAGTTCTGCAGAAACGCTTGCAAATGGAAAGGATTTGTCGTCATCATCTTTAAGTCAGTGTCGCAGTTCGCAAGTTGATTATGTAAGTACGTCTTGTGAAGAATCTTTGTTTGTAGAACACATTTTGAACATTAATGTTTATGAAAACAACGATTTTGATATAAAAGTAAATCCAAACATTCCAATAAATATTCAAGAAAGTGTGAAAAGAATAGTCAAACCAGCTTTTTGTGAATCTGTTAGAAAAAATATTCCTGTAGAGAGTCAGTTCAAAATGAAGATAGTGTTGTGTAAGGATGCTCCATTTCATAGTTCACCGCGAAGGTTGCCATATTCGCATAAAATCGAGTTAGAGAAGATTCTTAATGATTTATTAAGCCAAGGTATAATAAGTGAGTCTAATTCAGAATATGCTTCACCTATTGTTCTCGTCGAGAAGAAAAATAAGGAGCTTAGGCTATGCGTAGACTTCAGGGAGCTTAACAAAATTACTCTTCGCGATAACTATCCCCTGCCTTTAATCGAGGATAACATAGACCGGTTAAAAGATAAGAAATATTACACCACGTTGGATCTAAAAAACGGTTTTTACCATGTGCCACTTGAGGAAGAGTCAATGAAATTCACGTCGTTCATTACACCGAATGGACAGTATGAATTTACCAAAATGCCGTTTGGGCTTAAGAACGCTCCGTCTGTTTTCGAGCGTTATATAAAGCACATATTTGGTAAATTGATATTGCAATCGAAGATCTTGACTTATTTAGATGACCTTCTTATAGCGACGGAAACTTTAGAAGAACACCTAGATATTCTTAAGGAAGTAATTAGTATCGTCATTAGCAAAGGCTTAAACCTTCGATTAGACAAGTGTGTTTTTTTTACAAAGTGAGATCACGTACTTGGGCTATAAAATAAACGAAGCCGGTATTAGTCCGAATGAGGTTAATCTTTCGGCTATTAAGAACTTTCCGCTACCTACTTCAACTAAGGACATCCATAGCTTCCTTGGACTTTGCTCCTACTTTAGGAAGTTTATACACCAATTTGCTAACATCGCAAAGCCTCTGTATGATTTATTGAGGAAAGACACTCCGTTCACATTTGGTCTTAAGGAAATAGAAGTCTTTAATTTGTTGAAAACCAAATTGATTTCAGCACCTGTTCTATCAATTTATAGCCCTAATAATCCAACAGAACTCCACTGCGATGCCAGCTCGCATGGATTTGGTGCAGTCCTACTGCAGAAACAGAGCAATGCCAAGTTTCATCCGGTGTTTTATTTCTCGAAGCGAGCTAGTGAAGCTGAAAATAAATTCCATAGCTATGAACTTGAGACCTTATCCATAGTCTATGCTTTGAGGCGGTTTCGTATATATTTGCTAGGTATTCCATTTAAGATCGCCACGGATTGCCAAGCTCTTGTCCTGACGCTTAACAAAAAAACATTGAATCCGCGAATATCAAGGGTGGCCGTGGTGTAGTGGTAACATCATCGCTTGTCACGCTATTGGTTCAAGGTTCGAATCCTGATGTCAAGAATCATCTATTTATTTCGCATGAAATAAATAAAAAAAATCGATCACTTGCGAAAGCTAAGTCAACTTTATTGTGAAGGCATAACACTGGCAGTAGGGTGGTCATATGGCTAAAATGCAACTTGATCGTGGTGATGACATCAGGAGGACGAACAAAATACTGTGAATCATAAGCAACGACAATAATAGCGAATACAAACAAAATACTCCCCAGTTATCTGGACAGCCACCCTTGGAGTTTACAGAAACTTAATACCACCTGAGTTTCAAACTACACCACTCTGTCTTTCTCTCTGTCTCTCCCCTTTCCACAAAACGCACGTGTTCTAAAAATTAGTATAAGGGTATTCATATCCCCTTTAACACGTGCAAATTATAAAAAAAAAAAAAAAAAAAAAAATATCAAGATGGGCGTTGGAGTTACAATCCTATGATTATTCAGTTGAGCACAGGAAAAGCGATCGGATGTCACACGTTGATTCTTTAAGTCGATCTTTCAACATTTTATATGTGGAGGACGAATCGTTTGAATTTGTTCTAGTCGCCGCACAAAAACATGATCCAAAGATAGTTGCAATTGCGGAAGGGTTGAGTACTTTCGAAAGTCCACACTATGAAATGGTTGATGGACTAATTTATCGAAAAGTTAAAGACAAGATTGTTTTTTATGTCCCATTTAACATGGAAGATCAGGTTGTTAGAACTCATCATGAGTCACTTTGTCATCTGGGTGTAGACAAATGCTTTGAACATTTATCCGGGACTTACTGGTTTCCAAACATGAAGGTGAAGATTAGAAAAGTTATTAAAGGCTGTCTTAAATGCATTTATTTTTCACCGGACTCTGGTAAATCAGAAGGAATCTTACATCCAATTCCAAAAGAAAAGATCCCATTCGATACGCTTCATGTCGACCATCTAGGCCCTTTTCCTTCATCTCATTGCAACAAAAAGCACATTTTAGTGGTTGTAGATGGTTTCACCAAATTTTCCAAGCTGTATCCAACTAAAACCACTTCGAGTAAGGAAGCTATAGAATGTTTGAAAACCTATTTCGCAAATTACTCTAGACCTAACCGAATAGTTTCTGACCGTGGATCTTGTTACACGTCAAACGAGTTTGCAGAGTTTTTAAAGGACAACAACATACAGCACGTCAAGGTAGCAACACACTCACCGCAATCTAATGGTCAAGTTGAGCGGCTGAATAGAGTGATAACACCAATGCTTGCAAAACAATGCGAGTCGTTTACCACAAGTAATTGGGACAAAAACTTAATAAAAGTTGAGTTTGCTATAAACAACAGTGTGAATCGTAGCACAGGTTTTACACCCAGTAGTTTGCTATTTGGTAGGGATCAGAAGGGAAAATTCTGCGACAAGGTGAAAGAGTTTTTAGCGAACAACGTTGATTCTGAAGAAGTTAGTCTAGATAAAATTAGGGAAGAAGCTCAGGGAAAAATTGAGAAAGAGCAACTGAAGAATAAAAGATATTATGACAGCCGTCATAAAAATCCAACAGCTTATAAACCAGGAGACTATGTCATGATCAAAAACGTAGATACAACATCAGGCGTAGGCAAAAAACTTTTGGCTAAGTTTCGTGGGCCATACGAGGTGAAAAAGGTCTTGAGGAATGACAGGTATATTATAGGTGATATTGACGGATTGCAATTAACAAGATTGCCATACAAAGGTGTATGTTCTTCGAACAATATGAGGTTATATGCGATGCCAGAAGCTGATTTAAAGACTGGTGAAAACGACAAAGGAATAAATAATACTTATAGAACTGACGACAACAATCACATTTGAATAACGATCACCTGAAAGAACAGCTGTTTAATTAAAAAAAATATATATGTTTGTTTGTACCTGCCAAAATGTCGATGGATATTTCTTTCAATGTTTGAAACGATATAATTAATAATATATCTTAACTTTATTTGTTTTGTATTTCAAAGATATTCGACTTAAAATTTCTAAATTTCAAAAAATTCATGAGATGACAAATTCAGTAAGAACGACTAATTGTTTTCAATGAAATAGTTATATAACTTTTCATATGTATCAACAATCATTTGTAATATTAAAAATATCAACTAAATGTTTACCTTTAAAGTTTCAATAAGAAATTACTCTTCCGTAAAGAAGATTATTGTAAAATATGTACTATACAAAATGTAATGTATCTTAAGAAAAAAAGTTTTATGAAAATTATGTATAGAAAAGATATTGTAATCGGGTCGATTATGCGGTCAGAATGGCCGAGTTGTAGGCATTTTTTTGTACACTACTGTAAGTGTTCTCGTATAACACATACTTAAGATTGTCAGAAGTAAATATTAACCGAAAGTAACTATTGTCATATCGTATGATGCTCACACTATCTCATTTCTTTTACATAAGCGTACCGCTTCATATGAAAGTATAAATACAACCCGTCATGTCAATTTTCTGGCTTCTCAATAAACTGTCGTAAGTAGCACATCTCCTCTCAAGTTGTTTCATTTGACTCGCTCGCCGATCCTACATGATCTGATTTAAGAAAGAGGATACTTTATCCAAACTACGGCCACTCCTTGAGTGCTAGCAGCACTATCTCATAAGACAATTTCAAATTCAATGGAATGCCAATTGAAGTAAGAAATTCAAATTTGCATTTGCGATTCGAAGTAAAACTTTTGTTATAGCTACTCGTATAAATTAAAATTCCTCTTTCAAGCAGATGTTCGTATATTTTTCCAAACAATCGGCCATATTCTGCAATAAAAATCGTTTTAAAGTCGTAAATGTCAAACGATAAACTTTTGAAAAAAAAAAATCTTCACTTCGGCCATATAACATGGCAATCATATCACAACACACGCCAAACAGCCTCTTCAACACTCCAACGTAACTCATTAATTAGACACGCATCACGAGGTTTCGTCAATAAAAATAAAATTGCACTATAAAAATGTCGCTCAGTTGTGTCGCCGTTACGCGCAAATTATATGCACAATCGTAAAACTTCACTCACATGACAGAATAGATACGGCGCGGGTCCTATAGTACGCCCTTTCAAGCGCCCATCATCACGTCACATTATTAGCAATTGCATTTATGCAAACTCTCCTCTGATTGAATGGCGTACTATAGTATATCGATGAATTAAATTCCGTGCAGACAAATTCGATATGTGTAACCCCTGCGTCGATACTACTGTTCGACAGCCCTTAATTGTGTTTCTGCATCAGCAGCATCGAAAAAATGGGGGTGCACCATCACATCACCAAAGATGCATTTTTACATGATGCCTACCCCATCGAACACTGAACGCATCTAAATTCGAAATGCTCAATGACGTGTGATGTTATAAATTTTAATTCGACGCCATTTCCATAGGTATCGCTCTTCCAAAGGTGGTCCTCGAAGTTAGTCCTCCTTGAACAACTCAATAAAAATGAAATTTAGATATGACCATAAATTCAACACTTAATGGTCTAAGGATAAAAAACCGTGTCCTCTCACTTTGCACACCGCACATTAGCATATGTTGTCGGCATGTGAATAGCAATTGTCGTCGCTGACATATCCTTTTTATTTTCCTCAGCAAAACAGCAATTTATGCTGTAATGCATCCTAGAACAGACCCCTATGTTGAAATGACTCTGTGGACTGATTTATAGATGGACTTGGGAGGCAGCAAATACAATTGTCTGCCAAAAAGAGTGCGGTCCATCGAATGAGTTATATTTGGCCTTTGTTTTGTTGTCATGCTAAATTATCTGACTTCGATATCTTTTGACATTCTCCTGTGCGCAGTCAGAAGGATGGACTTTACAATTTGAATGAAAACTCTATTATTACTTCCTGCGTGGCAGAGAGTCCTTTTTGGAATTTGTATTTTATTGTTGGAACGTGACTGTTTTTGTGTTATTGGCGTCATATTTGCATATACGAGGCGGTAGTTTTGAACCTCGTGTCCTTAAAAATTTCATCACAAATATTGTATGCATTTGAATTACATGCATGTACTCGTATGGTGTTAATTGATGTTTATATTAGTGCTTCCGCAGAACAGTGTAATTAATATTCCAAGTATGAATTGGCAAATTCATTCGTTAATGTTTAATGATCGTAATTTTATAATAAATATCGAGAGATATTGTTGAAAAGCTCGTTTGGCATGAGCAAGAATGTTGTTAATAAATGCAAATGGGTTATATGCATGTAATTGCTGTAATTAAAGCGCTTATCTATTACTGTCAGAGCCACTGTCAACTTTGTATACGTACTTACTTCCACTTCCACTTAGTAAGTGGTCTTACTTATGCTAAACGACTGCCTGCCTTATGATAATCATCAACAAGTCCTCGGTTTATAAGAGTATTGCGTAGATGATTTTCATCGGATAAGCCGGTACCGTTGGTTGTAGTTAAACAAATTGGACTTAAGTAATTTTCAAAACATGTCATCCTGAGCGCAAGTAATTAAAGATCTCTACAAAAAAAAAAAAAAAATAATAATAATAATAATACCATCAACGTCGACGCCATCACCAACACCACCATCCCGAATGTTGAAGATCGCACAGATTAATCTGCACTACTCAAAGAGTGCGTCAGATAATCTGAGTGTTTTCCTAGGCTAGGAAGACATCGACATTTGCCTTATAAGGTTCAGTCGTTAAAGGGCTGAAGGACAACGGTGCAACATATTCTACAATACCATTAACCAGGTTAGTAATAAACCTAGGACCTGCATCCTAGCTAAAAAACATATGAATGTATTTCTATGCCCTAATTTTAGCTTTGCCGATTTAACTGTAGTTAAATTGGAGATTGCAACTGACACTCTTTTTATTTCCTCAGCTTATATGGATCGAGACAGTCCATCACCGCCTGAGGAGGTACGACAGCTGACATCAGCGATCGCGGAGAAAAATGGCAAACTGATTCTAGGCTGCGATACAAATGCAAGACATGCGCTATGGGGCAGCTCGGAAATCAACAAATGCGGTGAGTTTTTATTCGATTTCCTTGTGATGTCCAACATTTCTATCTATTCTAAGACTTATGTCTTTCCGCATTCGGATAATTTCAGAGGTTGGGAGGAAGTCTTGATCATTACACTCAAGACCAATATTGACAACCTTAGAGTATGGATAATCTTTAATGTTAGCCTCGAGGTCGAGGCACCTAAGCCATTTAGAAACCTTAAGAGAATTGACTTGTGCAAATTTGGTCAGGTTATCAAATCTAAACTTCACAGAACACCCGGCGCGAAAATCGAATCAGTCAAGGAACTTGACGATAAGATCACAATCCTAGAAAAAGCCATGGGTACGTCTTTTAAGGTTTCGTGCCTTATTAAATTCAGTAAGAAAAAATGTCCCTCATGGTGGAACGAAGATCTTTCTAATCTTAGGAAGATTACCAGAGAAATCTTCAATGTCTGCTATCGACACAAGTTTTGGCAACCATTTAATGATTGCCTAAAAGAATATAAGAAATCCATTAAAAGGGCCAAGTCACTTGCTTGGATGGACTATTGTCAGTCCATTGAAACCATTAAGGACTCTGCCAGACTGAGTAAGATCCTAACCAAGGAACACTCCAGTCCGCCCTTTATCAAAAGGCCAGACGGGACTTGGACGGATTCCTCTAGCGAGTCTCTGGAGCTTTTAATGCAAACTCACTTTCCAGGGTGCAGAAATGAGTTTACTCACTCAAATTGTCCTCAAGATGTGCAATCCTCATCTTGGAATGACATTAAGACAACAATTACAGAGGGTAATACCTCTTGGGCCATTTCTAGCTTCTCTTCCTATAAATCGGCTGGACTTGACGGCATACTCCCGGTAATGCTGCAAAAAACACTGGATAAGGTGGTCCCTTGGCTAGTTCCGATCTATAGAAGATGTATTCTTCTAAACCACGTCCCCCTGAGTTGGAGGCGTGTTCGTGTTGTGTTTATTCCGAAAGCAGGGAAGCGGGGGCATGAATCTGCAAAGGATTTCAGACCCATCAGCTTGTCATCTTTCCTCCTTAAGACGTTGGAACGTATATTAGATACGCACATCCTATATACACATCCATAGAAAAGACAATACACTCCAAACAATTTACTTTTGCCACTTTTTTAGATGTTGAAGGTGCTTTCAATTACGTTAGTACTGAATCGATTCAGGAAGCTCTGTCCCAACTGGGTGTAGGGGAGTTTATTAGCAAGTGGATAGTGACTATGCTAAAAACCAGAATCATTCAATCGACACTCGGTAATAGTGTTTCCACCATATCCGTTGTAAAGGGAACTGCTCAGGGTGGGGTTATCTCTTCTCTTCTTTAGCTTATGGTAATCAACAATACGCCCTATACTTTCCTATGGATCGCTTGTTTGGTGGCCGGCGGTTAAGAAAGCATACATTACTAAACTCATCAACTCATCAGTCTTGATCCGGTTTTACCGCCTCTAGTTAAACTAACACAGCAAACCATTGACACCACAGAATGTCGCTATGCACTCTCCAGGCTAAGAGAAAAAAGGGTTTACGAGAATATACGTCTCTTTGTCGCGTATCTTCATGGCAAATCTGACTCAGTTTGCTATGAGGGTAAAACCAAAACAAGCGTCATGGTTTCCATTCAGCAGGAAGGCCTCCCCATTGAAATAGACAGTATCAAGAAAATCTATATCAAGTTCCACGAGATTTTTAATTTGCCTCCTCAAAAAGTAGCGGATGACCTTGCTGCTTTTGGCAACTACGTAGACTCTAAAATAACGCAACATCTCCAACAGAGCCGAAGTGACCACAACAAATTTTTCCGCCCATAAACTGCCACTATCATCAGCACTTCAACTGCCTTCCCCCTCGTCTCTACACAACAATCTTCCTCTTACATTTTACTACCAGAACGTAAGAGGCCTACGCTCGAAAACCCAAGCTGTTTTGCGCCAATCCTATGCTCTCCCTTTCGATATCTATGCTCTGACTGAAACCAATCTGATCCGCGACATAAAGAGTCAAGAATTATTCCAAACTACTTTTAATGTTTTCGTGACGACGACCCTACCCAACCCTTGGTTGACTCTCCCGCTCGAGGAGTGCTACTGTCCATCCATAATGAGCTTGACTCTTCTCTCATTGCCATTTCTTCCTCTTCTAAGGTCGACTTTGTTACAATAAAAATAACTTTTCGACACCGATCCCTGTACGTTATGTGTTGTTACATTCTACCAAATCGATCTATCGAATCTTACCAACTTGCTATAGTCGCGATTGATCAAATAATTGACCTATCTGATTCTCTCGATGACATCCTTATTTTTGCCGACTTTAATCCACCTCTGCTGCAGTGGAGTCCTTCCGATGATGAATCCTTTTTCATCGCTTCAAATGCAAACTCCACTAAGGGATGTCTCTTCATTGATCAGCTACCTGATTCAAGTCTATGTCAAGTTAGTAATGTCTTAAATTACATGAGAAGGCAATTAGACCTTATATTTACAACTGATCCCATTAACTTCTCAGTCTCGCTTTGTTCCCTAACTCTGTCGACTATTGATAACTTTCATCCTCTCCTTCTTCTTTCACTTTTCCTCAATTCTCCACTTCAATCTACACCTCCTGCATTTCACACTTCTTACGACTTTCATAAAGCTAATTTCCGCAAAATTAATGAATATCTGAGTAGATGTTCCTTTGAGTTTGCTAACTTATCCTTAAACGAAGCCCTCACAATTTTTTGCAGAGAAATGTTTAATTGTATTCCTCTTTTCTCGTCATAAAACTTCATCTTCACCCCCCCTTGGTATAATCGCAAACTTCTCGCCTTACGTTAGAAGAGAAACAAGTTATGGGCAGCTTTCCTTCGTGCCAATTCTGTTTTCGACTATTCCAACTATCTCGGTTCCTACCTTCAATTCAATCATCTTTATAACTATCTCTACCAGCGGCACCTAATTAACGCGGCACCTTATAAACGACCCTAAATCATTAAAAAAATCTGACGGTTACCCTCCGTCCCTCTCTTTTGAAAACATATCTTCAACTAATCCGCAAACCATTGCCAACTTGTTTGCCACCTATTTTAAACAATCCTTCGCCGACAACTCTTTTGAACCAGACCCCTCTTACTTCACTCACCTTCTTAACTTCTCCGTTGGCCCCTTTCTGTCCCTGCCTTTTGATCCTGCTGTAATTGAAAATAAACTACAAAATCTTAATGATGAATTCTCACCCGGCCCAGATGGTCTCCCTGCCATTTTTCTTAAAAAATGCTCTTCCATTCTCTCCCTCCCCCTCTCTCACCTCTTCCGTTTGTCTCTATCACTAGGAGAATTCCCTCAGATTTGGAAGACCTCTTTCATAACCCCCATTCACAAAAAGGGATCAAAGAACGAGGTAACAAATTATCGCCAAATTGCTAAACTTTCTCATCTACCCAAACTTTTCGAAAGTATTTTATACGAAGCCTTAAGCTTTCAGTGCAAGTCTCTTATCTCTCCCACCCAACACGGCTTTCTGAAAGGTAGATCAACTACCACTAACTTAGTCGAATTCGTGTCCTTCGCTCTGTCTGCCTTAGAGAATGGCAAAGAAGTCGACGTTATTGCAACTGATTTTAGTAAGGCTTTTGATAAGATATCTCATAACTTAATCCTCTTCAAATTGTCTGCCCTCGGTTTCGAACCCATATTGTTAAAATTGATATCTTCTTACCTGGAAAACCGTTCTTACAGAGTTCGCTTCAGATCCATCTTATCGACTCCCTTCTTGGCCACCTCTGGTGTTCCGCAAGGCAGCCATCTAGGTCCCCTTCTCTTCATTCTAACCATAAACGATGTCGAGAAGGTTATTAAACATTCTTCCCTCTCTCTGTACGCTGATGATACCAAATTTTTCAAAGCCATCTCTTCACCACATGACTACTGCCTCCTTCAACAAGACCTTGATAGTTTTTCGAACTGGTGCCTACAAAATCGCTTAGAGCTCAATATCGCCAAATGTCAATCTCTTACCTTATCACGTATGTACCACGTGTCCTCCGCCCGCCTTTACCTTCTTCATGATCAACCTATATCCATCGTTCAGTCTCTCCGTGATCTTGGAATATTGTACGATAGGGAACTAAATTTTCGTTCACATATTGATGAGATAATTCGTAAAGCTAACTCATCACTTGGCTTTGTCAAACGATGGTCCAAAGAATTCTCCGACCGTTACGTGACCAGATCCCTCTACATTACCTTTGTGCGCCCCCTCCTTGAATATGCCAGTCAAGAGTGGTCACCCTTTCAGCAAGTTCATGTGACCAGAATCGAGAATGTTCAACGTCGATTTCTTCGATTTGCTCTTCGAGGTCTTCCTTGGAACGATCCATTTATCTTGCCTCCCTATCAAGACTGCCTCAACCTCATCAACCTGAGTACTCTAGAGAAACGCAAAGATGTTGCAGACATTCTTTTCATTCATCGACTTCTTTCAGGCTCTGTCAATAGCGCATCTCTTTATAATTCAATTTTCTTCAATACCAACCCACGAAATTTACGATGCCCCCGTCTTTTCTATCTACCGTCCCACCGCACTTCATATAGATCTAATGAACCAATTTCCCGTATGCTGCGAAAAGTGAACTCAACCCTCACTCAGTTTGATTTTAACCTCAGCACTCCCTGCCTCAAAACCGAACTCCTTCACCATTCTCCTTAGCTTTAAGTCTTAGTTTTAAGTTTTAGGTTTAAGTTTTAGCCTTAAGTTAGTTGTAGCTTGTAATAAGCCAAATAAATGGGGGCTTTCGCACCTACCAAAATTTAGTTGCGTGGTTGGAAAGAACAGCGTACACGACATCACATCCGACAACGGATTCAGGCTAGTCGACTTCGCGGCGGGGCGAAATGTTGTCGTAGCTAGTACGCGGTTCCCACGTCTTGATATCCATAAGGGGACATGGCTATCTTTTGATCAAAAAACCGTTAATGAAATCGATCACATCGCGATAGACGCCAGACACTCTTCCAGTATTCTGGGTGTTCGGACATTCCGGGGAGCCAATGTGGACTCCAATCACTACCTAGTAGTGGCCAAGGTACGGATGCGGATATCCACCACAGAGCGAAATCAACGAAATACTGTGAGGAAGTTTGACGTCGGACGGCTACAATCGCAAGAGACCGCCAGAGCCTTTGCCGATCGAGTCTCCTTTAATCTAAATCCTTTAATAAGTCCTGTGCCGCCAGCAGCAAATACGGAAGACCAGTGGCAGTATTGCCAACAAGCCATCAGAGATGCCGCCTCTGATGTGCTGGGTTTCTCCCGGCCAGCATAGCGAAACGCCTGGTTTGATGATGGATGCCGGCAAGCACATGCAGCAAAACAAGAGGCGTACAAGGCTTCGCTGCATAGAAGGACTAGAGCTGCTCGTGAGTTATACGAGCGGAGGAGAAGAGAGGAACATCATCTTTTCAGAAAAAAAGAAAAAGGAGCATGAGAAGCGCTCGATCGACGAGATTGGGAGACTTTATTGCAGGAATGATGTTCGAAAATTTTACCAAAAGGCTAAAAGGACATGCCAGGGTTTCAAAGCCAGAACAGAAGCCTGCGAAAACGGTAATATAGTAGTAGAATCGCAGTCGGTGCTGAGGATATGGAAGGAACATTTCTGCAGACTGTTAAACGGCGGCGATGACCAACATACCGCTGTCAGGCAGAACGATCCATTCAATAGTGACGATGGTAGTCAAGATTCCCGTCAATCCGATCAGAATGAAGTGAGGATAGCGATATCTAAACTTAAATCCAACAAAGCTGCTGGAGCCGACGGCCTTGTCGCCGAGCTTTTCAAGGCAGGAGAAGATGAGTTGGTAAGGAGTATGTACCAGCTCATCTGTAAAATATGGTTGGACGAAAGTATGCCCGATGAATGGCACCTCAGTATCGTTTGCCCGATCCTGAAGAAAGGAGACCCTCTGAACTGCGTCAACTACAGAGGTATAAGTCTTCTCAACATCGCATATGAGATCCTGTCTGCCGTATTATGTGAACGCCTAAAACCGATCGATAGGTCCTTATCAGTGCGGTTTCAGGCCCGGTAAGTCCACCATTAACCAATTATTCACACTACGGCAGACCTTGGAAAACACCCACAAATATAACATTGACACTCATCACCTTTTCATCGATTTTAAATTTGCCTATGATAGCGTGTATAGAGACTAGTTATATAGGGCCATGTCTAGTCTTGCCATCCCTGCCAAACTCGTTCGTTTGTGCAGAATGACAATGGAGAACTCTCATTGCTCCATCAAAGTCAGAAACAACACCACCGATCCGTTCGATGTCAGGAAATTTCTTAGACAAGTTGACGCGCTATCATGCGATCTCTTTAACATAGTACTTGAAAGAATTGTACGAAACTCACAAACCATCATCGGAAGTACAATCTTTTACAAGTCTGTACAACTACTCGCTTACGCCGATGACATTGGCATAGTTGGAAGAACTCAGCAGACCGTCAGTGGGGCGTTTTCGAGTATTGAGATCGAGGCAGCAAAGATGAGTTTAGCGGTCAATGAAAGCAAAACAAAATATATGCTGTCTACAAAAAAGGACACCCAACATCGGCGTCTTGGACAGAACGCCACGATAGATAGATATAAGTTTGAGGTAGTAAAAGACTTTGTCTACCTAGGCTCTATGGTGAGCTCCGCAAATGACACCAGTGGGGAGATCAAACGAAGAATTACTCTTGCCAATGCCGAATTATACGGACTTTATAATAACATCGACTTAGCCAGAAGAGTTAACATACAACGACTAAGATGGCTGGATCATGTAGAGCGGATGGAGTCCAACGTTCCAACCAAGAAAGTCTTCGAATCCACCCCGGACGGACGGCGCAGTAGAGGACGACCTCGTGGTAGGTGGCGCAAACAAGTGGAGGGGGGCCTCAACCAACTTGGCGACTGGCAACTGGAGGCAGCTGGCTCATAACCGGGCTGGCTGGAGGGGTTTGTTGGTTGAGGCCCACTTCCACCTCGGACTGTAGCGCCACCTAAGGAAGTAAGTAACCTCCTTTTTAATTTCTGCAGAACTCATTTTTAGTAATTTTTTTCCTCAACACTATTATTTTGCGTCAACAAACACCTATTTTGCCAGCCACTTCAAAATTGACAGCCAATGACATTTGAAATCACTTCAACTCGGTGGGAACGGCATACTGAGGTTTTGGTAAAAGTTCATCCAAACCTCGTGATTTCGGTTCGGTGGGAACATGGCATAAGTCTCATTTCAGATTGCAACCTCAATACGTCGTGGAATGATTCCCTGGGTCAAAACAAGACGAATTGTTCCCAATAGAATAGGGGCTATTTAGACCCCACTTCTAATTATGGTCAACAGTATACTTTTTTTCAGTTAACCCTTGTGTCTACAGCTAAAGAATTATACTTAAACTTACACCCAATATACCCGGGTGTCCCATACATTTTTGTATGTACACAGGCGTCGGAAGGAGTTGGTTATGTTTCTGCCAATTGTGTCTTAGAATTGCTTGAAGTGTTTTCTCTTGTTACAACATTTGTTACGGCATTTGGATACAAAGACGCTTTTATTTTTCCCCAACGCATTTGAGAAAAAATATTTCAAGAAGTAAGCATACATTTTTTTTAGTTATTTATATATTTATTAATTTTTTTATTTATTTCTTTATTTATTTTACAGGTTTTTAAAGTAACTATTAATAAAAATAAAATAAAATTATATTATGGCTGATGGTCAATGGTTAACTCCCCAGCAATTGCAAGGACTTAGCTTTGAAGACAGAGAACAGAACATAAGCCAAAGATTGGAGGACGTTCATTGGCAGACGAAAAGGGCGATAGTGAATACAATAATGTGAATGTAGAAGATTCAGATGCAGAGGGATTGCAGTTACCAGAATATGATCCTGCTAGTGAGACTGATTCGGACGAAGAATCGGAAGTAGCTCCAATTGAATCTTCTGCAAATAATTATATAGCTAGAGATGGTACAATTTGGTCAGACCAACCACCACAACCTCGCCGATTTTTGTCGCATAATATTCTTAGAAGCTCGAACACTGGATCAGCACACAGAACAAAAAATCTTAGCATTATACAAATATTCAAAATGTTGATGTCAGGTAAAATGTGTGATATAATAATTCGCGAAACCAATAGAAAAGCAACCCAGTGTTACGAACGTGAACATGATGAAAACCTAGCAAGACCACTTCGTATATGGAAACCTATTACTACAACTGAATTTGACGCTTATCTGGGCATACTTTTGTTAGCTGGTTTCACACATTCTAATTATATACATACAACTAATATATGGAAAACGAACTCACAACCGTTGTATCGTGCTTCAATGGGTCTCCAATGTTTTTGGGCTATCAGTCGTTTTATCAGATTTCATAATGGAAATACGTGCCAGCAACGTAAACAAACTGACAAAGCAGCAGCCATATCTGACATTTTCCTTATGTTGAATACAAACCTCCGGGATAACTAAAGCTGGAGCCAACGTTACTGTTAATTAACAACTTTATCCTTATCGTGGTGGCACCGGATTCACTCAAAACCTACAAAACCGGCCAAGTATGGAATTAAAGTCTGGTGGGTATGTGACGCTACTACTTCTTATCCAGTCAAAGGACAAATCTATACTGGTATGGCACCTTTTGGAGAAAGAGAAAAAAATCAAGGTGAACGTGTGGTCAAAGATTTTTGTTGCAATCTGTTCCGTGGAAGTGCTCGAAACATCGTATGTGACAATTTTTTTACAAGCTATAATTTGGCTTCTACTTTAATGTTAGACTACAATTTGTCAATATTAGGCACTGTAAATAAAGGACGTACATTTGTACCAGCCGAATTTTCTAATCCAAAAGGAAGAGCAGTAGAATCATCAATCTTTGGATTCAGCAGCAACATAAGTACGTGTTCATATATTCCAAAAAAGAACAAATCGGTTGGGCTTCTTTCCACTTCCCATTATAGTATCGAAATTGAAGGTCCTAAAAGAAAGCCAAAAATGATACTCGATTACAACAGAAGCAAAGGAGGTGTTGACAATATGGACAAATGCCTTGGTGAATATACAACGAAGAGAAGAACGAAGAGATGGCCTTTGGCTTTTTTTTTATAATATTGTGGATGTGGCTGCATTTGCAGCATTCGTGATCTACATGGGAAATAATCCACACTTGAAGACATCAACAAACCGTAGAAGGTTGTTCCTACAACAGTTGAGTGAACAATTAGCAACGGCAGAAATCCAGAATCGTTCACAAAATGCACAAATCATGCGAAATTTTTCCATCACGTAGTGGAATTGAAAGTATGTTGGGCCACCCAGTAACACCGACTGTTGAAAATCTTCCAGTAAGGGCTCAAGAATAACGTGACAATTCTGGCAGAATCAAACAGAAGGGAAATTGTTACCTATGTCCCAGAAGAAGACCAACACGAAAAGCCTGCAAAGAATGCAAAATGCCAGTTTGTGATGAACATTGGAGTTGCCTTTTGCCTGCCGTCGAGCGCACACGAGATCATACTCGCATCGTCGTGACAAAAAAAAAAAAAAATCGATCGCGCGAGTTACGGTAGCCACCTGTACCCCCGCTGCCCCCTAATCATCCCATAATAACACACTCATCGAAGTCGTCAACCCAAAGCTACGTTGGACACCTAACACCCCCGCAACATATGCAGAATCATTATTTTTGTTATTAATTGAAATTGTAACGTAGGAATAAAATTTAAATCAAGTATCATGTACTGCACAGGTGACAGGAACTGCAGAGTAAGCGTCTGGTAAGTTTCCGTTCGAAGTCACCTAGTGCAATCGATACAGAGGTTAGATTTTTAAGCTAAAATTGTAATTGATTCAGAGTAATAAACTTCTTCAAACCGAAAACATCGTTTTTTTTACCTCAAGCTGAGGTTTAGAACTTAACTGGCGCAGTCGACGGAGTAGTGAACGGTTTTTTTTTTTGTTCTAATAAATTAATTGGAAATTAATAATAAATTCACCAAATTGTGTCGCGAGTAAAAATCTTAGTCAATAGCTAATCTTATAGTGCTTAAAGTAAACACTTAGTGATTCTACTCGATATCGTATCGAACGATATAAAAGACATAAAACAAACACTGAACATTAAATCCCGGTGGGTTTTAACCCTTTATCACTACAGAACCTAGTGCTTTAAAGAAAAATCATAGTGATTCAACTCAACCAACTCTCAACAAACATATCCTGCTTAACCAACGACATCCCGTATCCTGAACACCTGGACCAGCTCAAATCTGCAGACTACAATGCTCATCAGTGCTATCTTTGGGTGCATGTGTGCGTAAGTCGTGTTGCAATAATAATCAATAATATATAATATAATAATAGCAAATATCACTAAACGGATTTATATTAAGACGTGCATTGAAATACATAAAAATATTTAACATATAAAAAAAAAAAAAAAAACACATCTATATATATATTCGCATTTTCAAATACATTTAGATAAATACATTTGGTACTATACAATACATTCTATAACATATTATATATTCATAAATTTTCATAACATTGGTCTTAGTATTTCACCTTAACAAACGCGTTTACATTGCTATCGAATGCCTAAACAAACCGCTAAAAAACCAATTACATTCTTTCCATACAATCTAAGGCGTTTATCTAAAAGCCTAAACTCGATTCCTGAAGACTCAGATCTAGATAGCTCTTCCTCTGACACAAATTCTGTAAATATGTCTACAGAACAAAATAACTCAAGCAACCCAACCCAAGCCCCGATTGTCGCAAATATCAATGCAAACGATATTTTTAACTCATTAAGGATCCCTGATGCTATCAAGGATCTACCTAAATACGATGGGAACCCTCGTCTTCTACACGAGTTCCTTAACAATGTCGAAGAGATTCTCCTCTATATAAGAGGAACCGACAACACTCCGTATGGCCAAATACTCCTAAGGGCTATACGAAATAAAGTAGAGGGGCAAGCGAATGAGGTCCTCAATATGTATGGGACACCGCTTGTATGGGATGAGATAAAAAAGAACTTGATATTACATTATTCCGATAAGAGGACAGAAACGTCACTTATTAGGGACCTTCACAATATTAGACAAGCTAATAAAACTGTGGAATCATTATACGGTGAAATTATTGAAATACAGTCAGCTCTTTGTAATAATATATTAATCCACGAAGTAGACCCAAACGTAATCAAGGCCAAAAAGGATCTGTACTCCGAAATGTGCCTTAATTCATTTTTAAGTGCTCTTAATGAACCCCTTGGTTCCAGGGTAAGAACTATGCAGCCTAATTCATTAGCTGAAGCATTAACATGCTGTATAAAGGAACAAAACATTTCTTACCAGAAAACCACCCAATATCCCAGATTTCACCCGTATGATAACTATAATTCCTACAACTCTGGTCAAAATCAGAGCAGGCCAAACTACAATCCCAACCAGGGTAATTGGCGACAAAATTATACGAACCCTAGGTCGCTACCCAATAGGGAAAACAAGCAAAGATTTCAAGAGACCAAAACATATAACCCATTAAATAAGAATAGCAATGGTACCCAATACAGCAAATTTCACAGATCTGAGCCCACAACTCGTACTCAACCAAACTCATACCACAAACCTAAGCAAAGTAACTCTCAGATAACACGTAACTCAAATTTCAACTTACAAGAGGCACACAATTCAAACATAAACCCTTTTCAACAATTAGACCGCTTTTTCAATAACGATTCTACTAATATAGTAGAAACCCAAAATTTTTCCAGTGCAGCCTCGAGGAATCAACGGGATACCTAGACCCCGAAACACACCCGATAACATTACCTTACATTAACATTTCTTCACTTTTTGGCAGACCCTTAAGATTCTTACTCGATACAGGTGCCTCGGCTTCCTTTATTAACCCCGAATATATTCCTCACAACGAACAAATCACTTGCGAACCCGTAAACATTACTACAGTCTTTAAAAAATACCAGCTTGAAAAACAAGCTAACTTACCGACCTTCATAGAATTCAAGCAACCTGGATTCTTAAAATTCCTTATCTTTAGGTTTCATAATTTCTTTGATGGCCTCCTAGGCATGGATTCTCTTTTAGCTCTCAATGCGAAGTTAGATTTCGAAAGCAAAGCCTTAAGCACAAAAAATTCCACCATTGACATTAATTTCAAGCCTAATTACTCTTCCGGCAAACTAACTATCCCCGCGTGTAGCAAGATCCTTGCGAAGCTCCCCGTTAAGCAAAATAATGGTAGTATATTCATCGACGCAACAGAATTAAAACCAAACCTCTGCGTAACACAAGGATTGTACAACGCCGATTGTACTGTAGAACTTACAAACTACTCCAAAACCAACCAAACCATTATCCTTGAAGAACCTTTAAATTCAGAACAATACGAATCTACTAATTTCATTGAAATTAATAATTTCAATGAAGGAATGAGCGAACAAGTGCCTCGAAAGGATATGACCAATTTAATTCGTACGGATCACTTAAACCCTGAAGAGCGCAAGAAGATCCTCAAAATCTGCAAGGAATACAATGATATTATGTACATAGAAGGGGAACCCCTAACCTTCGCAAACCAAATAAAACATCGTATATGTACAACTGATGAACTTCCTATTTATACAAAATCATACAGATACCCTTTTGTACACAAACAAGAGGTACAAAAGCAAATTACTAAAATGTTAGACCAAGGCATAATAAGGCATAGTTATTCCCCATGGAGCTCCCCGGTGTGGATTGTGCCCAAGAAACAAGTTGCCAGCGGAAAACAAAAGTGGAGACTAGTCATAGACTACAGGAAAATTAATGAGAAAACTATATCCGACCGCTATCCACTGCCTAACATAAGCGAGATACTGGACAAACTGGGGAAATGCCTATACTTTACTACTCTCGATCTGGCGAGCGGTTTTCACCAGATCGAGATGAATCCTAAACATATTAAAAAAACTGCTTTTACTGTCGAAGGAGGGCACTACGAATATGTCAGAATGCCCTTCGGATTAAAGAATGCTCCATCCACCTTCCAACGAGTGATGGACAATGTTCTCAAGGAGCTAGTGGGTAAAATTTGTTTTGTCTACTTGGACGACATCATTATTTATTCCACCTCACTCCAAGAACATTTGGAAAGTATTAAGCAAGTATTTAATAAGTTGCGGGAAGCCAACTTTAAGATTCAAATGGACAAGTGTGAATTTCTCCAGAAAGAAATTGCTTTCTTGGGTCATATTATTACCCCGGAAGGTATCAAACCGAACCCCGCAAAGATACACGCCATAAAAAACTTCCCTGTCCCTAAAAGCCGAACAGAAATAAAAGCCTTCCTAGGACTTATTGGTTATTACCGTAAGTTCATTGAAGATCTGGCCAAACTCACTAAACCCCTTACCCATTTTCTAAAGAAAGGGGAATCCATTAAAATAGACAAAGATTATACTGAAGCTTTCGAAACCTGTAAGAATCTATTAATAAATGACCCCATTTTACAACACCCTGACTTCACGAAACCCTTTATTCTCACTACAGACGCAAGCAACTATGCTCTCGGAGCAGTCCTGTCACAAGGAAACATAGGAAGCGATAAACCCGTTTGCTTTGCTAGTCGCACACTTTCGCAAACCGAATGCAATTACTCGACAATTGAAAAAGAGTTACTGGCCATAGTCTGGGCTACTAAATATTTCCGACCGTATCTATTCGGGAGAAAATTCAAAATAGTTACGGATCACAGACCCCTCACATGGATTATGAACCTTAAGGAGCCAAATTCGAAATTAGTAAGATGGAGGCTCAGATTAGAGGAATTCAACTATGAAATTGTCTATAAAAAAGGAAAGTCGAACACGAACGCAGATGCCCTAAGTCGCATTAGAATCTCCGATTCAAACGAGATTGAGCAGGAACTCTTCAACAACGATGAAGACGTAGATACTGTCCACAGCGCTCAGGAAGACCCTAACGACGGAATACCCATTTCCGAAAAACCCCTAAACGACTTCAATATCCAGATTATTTTAGAAGCAAAGGATGGAGGTTGCCCAATGACAACCGAAAATGTATTTAGGAACAAACAGAGAAGGGTAATTCGAAGACCATTATTCGATGAAAATACAATGGTCAATATTTTCAAAAAATTCTTCCCGTCTAACAAGTTAGTTGCCCTGTATACAAATGATGAAATCTTTTGTGTTGTTCAATCCACCTACTCTGCCTATTTTTCACAGAATAAGTCATTTCGTCTTACCAGGTGTACAGAAATCCTTAAAGACATAAGGAACGAAGACGAACAAGAAACTCTAGTTCGAGACTATCATGAACGTTCAAATCATAGGGGAATAAATGAAACCTCACTACATCTGAAAAGAGAAGTTTACTTCCCAAACATGAGAAACACAATTACAAAAACCCTCAATAACTGTGAAAAATGCAAGCTTCTAAAATATGATAGAAACCCTCCCAAGCCACACTATTCAAAGCCCGAAATTCCTCTAAAGCCTTTGGAGATAATCCATATAGATATATACAGTATAAACCAAAATCAAATACTTACGTTGATAGATAAATTCTCGCGTTTCGCCTGCGGATACAATTTAACCTGTAGAAGCAGCATAACTATTTTAAAATGCTTAAAACCATACATAAGCCTTTACGGCATTCCTAATAAAATTGTGTGCGACCAAGGATCCGAGTTCATCGCAAATATATTCCAAGATTTCTGCAAACAACACAATATAATACTTCATTTCACATCCTTTCAGCAAACTAGTAGTAACTCACCAGTAGAGAGACTACACTCTACGTTGACTGAAATCTATAGGCTTATTTTATCCGCGAGAAAGGAGCAAAAGCTCACTACAGAACACGAAGAAATCTTAACCGAAACCTTCATCACCTACAACAACGCTATTCACTCAATCACGAAACATACCCCTTACGAGCTCTTCTTTGGACGGCCATACAAATTTAGCAAATCTTTAAACTTCTCCAATGAACATGAATACTTGTCAAAATTAAATGAATTCCTTAATAAACTGTACCCCAAAATCCAGGAAAAAGTCGATAACATAACCACCGCTAGAATTCAGAAATTAAACGCACCTAGAGAAGAACCAGAGGAATTCAAAGATAGTGAAATTGTCTTCAGAAAAGAGGCTAGGCGAAATAAGATAACACCCAGATTTTCTAAACACATTATAAAAACAAATAATAAATTAACCATCCTTACCAAAGGAAATAAGAAAATTCACAAAAGCAAATTAAGAAGAAAGGCGAAGAAAACTTAGACCAAATATTTATAATAACGTACCCATCATTATATTTTTTTTTTAACATTAAGAAAAAATTAAAATTAATATTAAAATATTATATATATTCAAGGAATATGAATATAAACATGGTAGTATAATCACTGAATATGATTGAGACTACCCATCATTATATTTTTTATTATTTTAGCATTTAGAAAAATCAAAATTAATATTAAAATATTATATACATACATTCACTGCATATGAATGTAAACATGATAGTATGATAAATTGATAATAATTGAACAGGACACTGAACTCAACAACTCTATAACTAGCTTCACCCCTCTTTTCAGCCTCCCACTAATATCTACCCAACTAATCGAAATATTCAACATTCCAAAAAATCGCGGCATACTTCCTCTTCGGCTAGGACCCTCTAGAACTATCATTAACTACAATAATCTTATCCATATTATTAATCTAGAAGACTATAACACTAACATCCAACAAATTAGAAACACACTTGATCTTTTTTGAAAAACGAGCAGCATTAACTAATTCTGCTCACATAACAAAACTTAAACTCAAGGAACTCGAAAAGAAACTAACAACACTATACCCTATTAAAAGAAACAAACGAGGTCTGATTAACGGACTCGGATCAGCAATTAAATTTATTACAGGAAATATGGATGCGCAAGACGCACATAATATTAACATTCAAATAGAACACATAAACTCAAATATAAACAACCTTACTAACAATATATTAACCCAACACGCAATAAATTTCCAAACAATAGAAAGATTCAAAAATATTACATCACACATTAATAAAGAACAGGCTAAGATAGAACAATTTCTACAAAAAAAAGCATTTAATGCAGTCAAAAGGGAAGGACACATACTAACCGAAACACAATATCTAAATCAGATAAATTTCAACATTGATCTACTAACCAATCATCTATCTAATATCGCAGAGGCAGTGATCCTAAGTAGATTAAACATAATACCAAAATTTTTACTAAATATAAACGAAATAGAAAATATAGAAAGTAAATTAATTAAACAAGACATTAAAGTCAAATCAGTAGAACAAATTTACGAATTTCTAGGATTACAAGCATATTATAATGGTTCCAATATCATATTTAACATACGCATTCCTAACCTATCATCCCAAAAATACTTTCTCCATGTTGTCATGTAATTCCCCTTCCTATCAATGACACAAAACTTATAATAACAAATCCATATATAAATATAAACGAAAATAACATACAGCACTTTACTGCACCTTGCCCCAAGATAGAAGGAACTTTCTACTGCATGAAACCAAACTACGAGGAAGACCTCAAGAGCTCTCAATGCATTGGAAGACTCATGACCAACGAAGCAGCCAATTGTCCTTTCAGTGACGTTGGAAAAATTGAAGGAATCTCACAACCAGAACCGAATTTTATACTATTTATCAATATACCCAAAATGCTAATAAACTCTACTTGCAGTACAAAATCTTTAAAAGTCGAGGGTACAGCACTTATACACTTTAAAAACTGCGACGTCGAGGTAAATGGAATATCCTACTAGAACAGCCCTGATACCTACTGGGACGACATACATGTTCCACCACCACCAAGCAGCGACATAGAAGTCAACTCTACAACGGAAATATTAAGTCTCGAAAAACTTAAGGACTACAATTTCCTTACGGAATCAAAGCTATATAATCTAGATGCCAAGACCGAAATCCTTCATTATTTCACAACATCATCAGCAGCCGTATTTGCCATCGCTATCACCATCATCATAGTCATCATCATTCATGTCACAAAGAACAATCCCCAAATCGGTCAGTCTCCGACACTTCAATCTTTCGCTCCTGCTTCAATGACGTCACTATTTTCATCGGAATCAGTCCCAAGATCGTCATTTTAGCCGTCGCTCTATACTAAGGGGGGAGGAGTTACGGTAGCCACCTGTACCCCCGCTGCCCCCTAATCATCCCATAATAACACACTCATCGAAGTCGTCAACCCAAAGCTACGTTAGACACCTAACACCCCGCAACATATGCAGAATCATCATTTTTGTTATCAATTGAAATTGTAACGTAAGAATAAAATATAAATCAAGTATCATGTACTGCACAGGTGACAGGAACTGCAGAGTAAGCGTCTGGTAAGTTTCCGTTCGAAGTCACCTAGTGCAATCGATACAGAGTTTAGACTTTTAAGCTAAAATTGTAATTGATTGATGTTAATAAACTTCTTCAAACCGAAAACATCGTTTTTTTTACCTCAAGCTGAGGTTTAGAACTTAACTCGCGCGCCTAATCAAATTCTGTGAAGTGCAGTGGAAAAATAAAAAATAAATAATAATAATAAAAAGAAAAAAAAAAAAAAACAAACACAATTCAGAGCCGGTGCATTCCATCTTACCACCCCCACTCACTCGCTGTTGCGCTTCTTCGTTATCGCAATTGGAGCATGTGCTATATATGTACATACTTCCAGTTGCGATGACTGAGAGAGTGTAACATTTGATGCATAGCGGACTGTGAATGTTTATCCGAATAGCGGACCTCAACTGATTGTCGTTTGGGCATAGCACCTGCGACAGTTTGTTTTGGAAAACTATTCTTTGGATCTACACTTCACAGTTTTGCTTAGTTACGTCAGAGTTGTGTCTTTTTGTGTTTCTATGTTGTAGTGATGAGGGAATTTAGGGTTGATCTTACCAACATTCGTGGGCCTCGAACGAATTTCTTCGATATGTACGCCCACGCCCATTCCCATAAACCAGCTATTTTGGCACTAAGCGAAACACAGGTAGTTGAAGAATCTTCCGATTTGAAACTGCCTGGATATAACTTAGTGTCATTATTCTTTCCCCACCGTGGCCTCGCCATTTATGTCCGTAGTGATATTGCTTATCAAGTTCCACCACAGTATGGCCACTGTTCCAACCCGGAATTTAATTTCAAATGGCTAAAATTCACCGTCCGTAAGCAAATAATTCACTACTGCTTTATTTACAGAAGCCCTAGTGCGGACAGCAACTCAACTTTTGATGAATTTGATGCGTTGTCCGATTCCATCACTCGAATTGTCTCCTTGTACCCGGATTGGCTTCAACATTCTGGCCAGACAACACCCGAAGGAAGGTATATTGAACTTTTTGCTGAGATTAACAGTTTGACTCAGCTTGTACATGAGCCTACACGTATACCGGATATTGTAAGTCATTCCGCCAACACCTTGGACTTGTTTCTTACTTCTCACCCTGATAAATACACCATTGATGTTTTAGCGCCTCTAGGTCGGTCTGACCACAATATCGTATCAGTTAAATTCTCGTACTCTGACCACACAGTTAAAGAAAAAACTCCTAAAGGAAAAGTATGGCAATACGAGAAAGTCAACTGGAGCGGCTTCAATAGCTTCTTTAAGAGTTTTAACTGGTCGCTATGCTTCCTCTATAGCGACGTGGGTGCCGCTGCTTTATTCTAACAGAATAAAAAGCATTAAACCTAAGGCAAACTCGTGGTTTAACCAGAGCTGTAAAGAGGCTATCAGGTTGAAAGAAGTAAGTTTTCGGTCTTATAAAGCCAACAAATCTGAGGAAAACCGAAAGAAGTTTAAACAAGTCAGAAAAGACTGCAATGCCCATATTCGACGTGTAAAATTCTGACATGACCAAAAATTGAGGCAAAAAATCCTACAATGTCCCAAAGGTAGTAAACATTTTTGGTCATTCGTCAAAAATATTAAAAATTCTGCCTCGTCTGCCATCCCCACGCTCATTTACAATGTCATTCCAGTTGCCAGCTCCTTAGACAAAGCTAATCTGCTTGCTGCTCACTTTGCAGCGAACTCCACGCTGCCAGATAATGCTTCATCTCCACCTGTATTTGAGAGCGTCAAATTTTCCATGGGGCAAGTCCACTTTCGCACTCGTACAGTTGCAGGAGTACTCAAAGGTCTTAACATACACAAATCCGCTGGTCCAGATGGTATCCCCCCCCATAGTTCTGAAGAGGTGTTCTTCTATGCTGGCAAAACCTCTGCGTAAGCTTTTCTGTCTATCCTTCTTTTCAGGGCTCTTTCCGAGTAGATGGAAAACAGCATTTGTCCAGCCCGTACCCAAAAAAGGCGAATCTTCCTCCCCGTCCAATTACCGACCCATTGCACTTACATCCCTTCTTTCCAAGGTCATGGAAACGCTGATAAATCGTCAGCTTATGAAATATCTCGATTCACGAAAACTCCTTAATGACCGGCAGTATGGTTTTCGTAGCAACAGGTCCACTGGTGATTTGATGGCATATCTCACCGAGAAGTGGAACCAATCTCTCCATCACTTCGGCGAAACTAAGATGGTTGCGCTTGATATTTCAAAGGCATTTGACGGAGTTAGGCATCAGGCTCTTTTGTCGACAATCTCTTCTTCAATGAATTAGAAATTACCTTTTGGGTCGTTCAATACAAGTTGTTTTGGACGGCTTCAAGTCTGCAATTTACCAAACAAGTGCTGGTGTTCCCCAAGGCTCTGTTTTGTCTCCCACTATCTTTCTTATTTTTATAAATGATCTCTTGTCTGCAACTTCTAATCCAATCCATTCCTTCGCTGATGACAGTTCTCTCACTTTTTCATATTCGTTCCCTAACTCACGTCCTTGCTCTTCGGCCGTAGAAGGGGAACGGCAACGTATGTTAAACAAATTATAAACATTTATAAGGCAATTCCGCCCTAAGCTGGAATATAACGCCCATGTCTGGTCTGGTGCACCCAAGACCGTTCTGCACATTCTTGATAGGGTACAAAATCGCGCGTTAAAACTTATAGGTGATAGAGACATTGTGAACATCGGAGAAAGGTCTCCTGTCTCTCCCTGTTTTATCGTTTTTTTTTTACAAAAAATGCTCCAGCGAAATAGCCAGTTGCATTCCTCCCCTTCAAAATTTCACCCGCAATACGCGACATGCTTCGAATGCACATCAGTTTTCCTTAAAGCCTAACTTCGGTCGTACTGTTAAATATAGGGATTCGTTTATAAGCCGAACGACACGAATGTGGAATGATCTACCAAGCTCTGTATTACCCCATCACTACAACCTTCAAACATTTAAACCCAACGTGCATAGGCTTCTCCTCTGTTCCTCTTCCCCTTGTCCTTAAAAGCCCGTGCCCTGTAACAGTATAAAGGTATTCAGATTCCTTTTGGCGAGCGCGAATTATAAAAAAAAAAAAAAAACATTCAGTATATACATGTATCTCTATATGATAGATGTCCATCCTAAAATAACACTTTTTTAATAAAATTTAATATTTTCCTTTTTTTTCCAAGCAAAATAAAAAAATAATGTCAAATATAATGAAACAAAAGTGCTATTCTGCATTTCTAACTAACAATTTACATACATTTTTCTATGCACACCCGGGCGTGTTGGCTATAACTACTAGGTTGGGTGGAAAGTAACCTCCTTGGGAATGAAAAAAAATTTTTTTTTTTAAATGTTTTTTTATTTTATTCAATATAGTCCCCTTTTAGCTGGATACACTTATTCCAGCGATTTTCCAACTTCTTGATCGCGTCCGAAAAGTAATTTTCCGGAAGTTCTGCAAAATACTCCTCCGTGGCGTCGATGATTTCCTCGCGTGATCTGGTGAGCCATCTTTTGAGGTTTGGGAAGAGATAATAGTCTGAGGGAGCCAAATCGGGCGAATACGGTGGATGCGACAGCAATTGGAGTCGTAAGTCATTGATTTTAGCCGTGGTTGCGATGCTCTTGTGCGCCGGCGCATTGACTTGCAAAAACAAAATTTTTTTTCGCTTCATGTGAGGCCGTTTTGCAGCGATTTCGGCCTTCAATCGCTCCAATAATGCACAGTAATACTCGCTGTTGATGATTTTTCCTTTCTCGAGGTAGTCCACGAAGAGTATGCCATGATAATCCCAGAAAACCGACGCCATAAGCTTTCCGACCCATTGAGGCTCCCTCGGCCGCTTCGGAGCACTCGTGCCGGCTTCAGTCCATTGGCGGGCACTCATTCTTTTCTCTGGTGTATAATAGTGGATCCAGATTTCATCAACAGTTACCAATCAACGCCAAAAGTCCGCCCGATTCCGCATCAGCAAGTCCAAACACTCTTTCGAAGTGCTCTCGCGTTCGTGTTTTTGGTCAGGAGTGAGCATGCGCGGCACCCAGCGCCAGGATAACTTTTTCATATGCAGAATATTGCCCAAAATATGGCATGTGTGCTCAGTACTAATCTTTGTGGTATCTGCTAGCTCGCGCACCTTCACTTTCCGGTCAGCCAACACCATTTCATGTATTTTTTTGACATTGTCCTCTGTAACCGCATCGGAGGGCCTGCCGCTGCGAACTTGATCGGTAGTGGAGTTGCGGCCACCACGAAACTCTCGAAACCAATATTTGACGGTGTAATCTGATGGAGCATTAGCCCCATAATATTTATCCAACTTTTTTTTTGTTTCCTTCGCCGGTTTGCCTCTCAAAAAATAATGTTTTATGAGAGAAAGAAAATCGTTTTTGTCCATACTCAACATGATGCCAAACACGTCAACAACAATCAGCTGTCAAAACAAAACTAAAGACAGTATCGCACTGAAATTTGGCACGTCTGCCTAAATATGAATGGACTTCAAGGCACCATAACCTTTTTTGCAGTAGCAGCGCATTCTGGCGGTCAAGGAGGTTACTTTTCACCCCACCTATTACTTGTAAATTTTGACCAAAAAAAAAAAATTTGATTTTTTTTCGAATATGATAAAAAACAATATTTTAGGAGGCTTTTCAAAATTTCACGTAGATACGGCACCTAGAACTCAAAATATATCAATCTGAAAATGAAAAACATACCCTGGTATGTGGGTGTAGACACAAAGGTTAAAAAATGTCAGATGTCATAATTTCTGTATTGCATCACCTTATGCTAAAAATTACATGTCGTACAACTGAAATACATATTACCAAAGCAATGATTATACTGCGTTCAAAATAACTTGATTGATAGATTTTTAATACAAAAGAATTTCAATTTGTAAAAATCTAAAAAAAACAACACAGAAAGTAGTTGGCATTATATTTAATATCCATGAATGCCTGTCCATCGTATCCAAGGCATCCTTAATTCGAATAAAGTGCGATTAAGGGGATGAGCAAATTATGCTTCTTCCATTACCTATCCGCAGAAAGCAATTTAATTTACCAAATGGGTGTATTTAAAATGTTGATAGCATAATTTCTCATTGTGCGATTTATTACATCGGCTAAAAAGAAAGATAATACCTCCCGTCCCAAAACTCCATGCCAATAATTTATAGAGAAACCGTAACAACAAGAAAAACAAAAAAAAAAAAACCTAACAACTTGTAAGGACTTTTCGCATTAATTTAATACATTCCAAGGGATTTGTAAATAAGAACACAGATTGAACCTGTTTACAATTGGAGGAATAATAGGTTCATCAAGTCTAAACAGCCCGAGCTTCTGGTCATGGGTCGCACTCTGTAAGGATATCTTATGGCCTGAAGGTGAAGTGAAATCGTTCAACAGACTAAGTAAGTATGGTATGTAGCAACATGAAACAACGGCAAACATACTTAGGGGTGAATTTCTTGTTTGCACAATCCATTTGGCAATAAAGTAGTCAAATACACCATAGGTAAGTAGATGATGACGATGACGACGACTACGACTACGACCTTTTTTCCCGATTAGAAGGGGGTCCTTATAATGTTTTCTTCTTGCAGCATTCTTTGAATTTTTTTTTTTTTTTATTTTTATTTTCTAATGGATTTCAGTATTGCTGGAGTGACATTATCTCAAAGAATAAACAATTCTAATGGACGGATCGGATATAAAAAAAAAAAAGAAGAAAGCGATACAAACAGTGCAGACTGTTTCAAATATATCTGTATGTGCACTGTGCAGCATAAAAATTATAATCCTTTAATTTAAATTTCGCAAAGCATAAAAGCAAAGAAGTACTCTGAGCATAGAGAGGGGCGCAAATGCACGACTATTAGACGGGGGTAATAAAATAATGGAATTAATTTTTATCGTTTATGAAGTTGTAATTCATTTATGTGTACTTTAAAATTGTTTCACTGGAATACCTCTCGGGGGAGATGATGTACTCGTACATATCTACCCAACTGCAAGATGGGTTTTATTTTCGCACTTAAGAAAATAAAGGACTATATTTTTGTTTTCTTTCATAAACAGACGTTTATTTTTCTGATTAAATAGAAAAGTGAATAATTAAACTTTTAACGATAGAGACCTTTTTATTTTCATTCATATGCATGCGGAATACCACTCTTAACAACAAAAATTAAGTAGAAAGAGAGCGACTATTGAAAGGAAGGTCCAACATAAGTTTTAACATGGCCCGACCTCTCTGACAAATTTCCTAGAGTACAATTGCCATTGTCAAGCTTCTTAATTGCACCCTTCGGATACGGCATAAAACTGTGGGTATGCCATTATATTGCATATGTCAAATATTTTTTGAATATTGATTTCAAACAAAAATAGCTAATTTTTAAGAACCAGTAATAAAGTAATTAAAGTATCATTATTCGTATTTTTGACCAAAACCTTGTACGCTGGCAGACCCTAAAGTATTTGCCAATCTATCACTCGCTGACCACATCCTCGAACCTGGCCTTGATTATTTCCGCTTGAACAACTCTGCTCAAACTTTCCTCGTCTCCGTGGATATAACACCGTCAATGGTTGCTAATAAAATTAATCAACTTAAAGACGACTACTCTCCTGGTCCTGACGGTATCCCAGCCATAGTATTAAAAGAATGTGTGAACCATTTGACACAACACGACACTGCCCTTCTGCACTCTCCTTGAATTCGCTCCACCCACCGTCCAATAGGAACCTGTCAAACGAGGAGATCGACACGTACCTAAGACAAATGGACGAGATAATCAAACGAACGATGGACAGTACGATACCTCGTTATCAACACACTGACAACGCAGACATATTCCGCAATGCCACAATCGACGCACTACACCAGCAAAAAAGTAGACTTCTGTCAAGACTCAAAACCTTGTACAGACAGTTTACGGACAGATAAAACTCGGAGGTTAGGACACTGAAGTCGTTGATTAAAAATCTCCAACAGTTAAACAGAGAAAATTACAGACTCTCTGTAAATCTGCATTGGAACAACAAAATTCGGGCTGTAAAATCCAACAACCCGAGTATGTTCTCGCAAATAAATAAAATTTTTTGGAGGAATAATCAAAACGACCTGCCGTGTCTTAAGATCCCTCAAACGACGAACAACGAACAAATCCTAATAACAGCAGGCATAGATCCGGGGAACGCTGTCGATGATGACAATTTTTTCATGATCGAAGATCCCCAGGAGAAAGTAGAGGCTATAGGAGTGACTTTCCAGGAAGTGTACAAGGTGAATGATAGCATTTGCCCGAACCACGACCTGGAAAATCGAGTCCTTGTGCACAACGTCTACCTTCGAAATGATATAGAGCACTGGCGATCAGAGAACATAGGTTTTACCGAGTTCAATGACGATAACATGGCAAATAATGTCGTCGCTGATGAGGGGTTACATCCCCCGTTCATATCGAAGGTGGAGCTCCAAACGATCTTCGACTCATTGAGAAGGAAGAAATCAGTAGGTATCGATGGAATATCTAACATTGTGCTTCGACATCTCCCTCCAGAAGCGGTGGACATTTACACTACCCTGTTTAACAATGTGCTGAATAATGCACATTATCCGGCACATTGGAAAACAGCGGTGGTACAGCCTATTCCCAAAAGAGGTAAAGATACATCCAATCCGGCGAATCTCCGGTCGATAAGTCTCCTTCCGAACATCAGCTAGGTATTCGAAAAAGTGGTCAATAGAGCCCTCACTAAGCGGGTTGAGGACATGCATATAGTTCCGGATAACCAATTCGGTTTTAAGGCGGGTCATGAGACTGTACATGCCGCGTCTAAACTGGTATCTGATATTCAATGGAACAAAAGTAAGAAACAATGCACGGGTGCCTGTCTGGTTGACTTGGAGAAGGCGTTCGATACCGTATGGCTAGAAGGACTCTCCTACAAGTTGAGCAGGCTGGGTATAAGTAAACCACTGCCATACATGCTCCGTAATATGCTCACCAGTAGACAGTTCATTGTGAAAAATGGCAATGTGACTTCTGCTGGGACGTTCGAAATCAAAAACGGTCTACAACAAGGTGCGGTTAATTCGCCGATCCTCTTTAACATTTACACGAGTGATCTCATAGGATCTCTTCCCCATGCTATTGCGTATGCAGACGACTTGATCGCGTATAGGTCAGGACCAACGATCGAGGTCATTGACGACTGGAAGCTGAAGATCAACTTCCAGAAGACAGAGACTATTCTGTTCAGAACGTTGTTATATGGGGCCTCCAGGGATACCAGAAAGAATTGGCGAAAGTTCCCAATCGTGGGACAGCACGGGCAGCCATTAGCGAGTCGAAGTGTGGTTAGATAACTTGGGATCTGGCTAGATCAATATCTATATTTTAACAAAAATGTAGATGCTGCTCTGGTCAGAGCCAGAGATGCTTTTACCCTTACAAAGAGACTGTTTTATAGCAGCCAACTCGATGAAAGGGTGAAGGTAATCTGCTACATGGCCCTTATTCAGCCCATGCTCGTATATGGATATCCCGTGTGGTTCAACGTGGGTGCAAGCTGGATGGAAAGGATTCGGATGTTTGTGAGGGCTTGTCTTCAGTTGTACAGAAAACCAGAGTCCCAGTACATAAAATTCTATTCTAATGAGGTCCTGTATAACAGGGCGAACATAAACAGTATATGTATAATTTCCTGATCAATATGATTTGAAGGCACACTGTAAGAGCAATGTCCTCGATGAATAACCTGATCTCTGGGGCATACTACCCCAATGATTTCTATCACGAGAGCATGCGTCTTAACGGCTTCATCCCCTCAGAGGCGTTCCTATATTTAGATAGAGAAGGTCTGATACAGGATAGGGTAGCGGTGCCGCTAATCTACCATGTTGCCCGAAATGCTATGGACAGGCGACTTAACTACGATATGTATGTACATATATATGTGTATCAAAATAAAATTTGCGTGTTTAATCACCCACCTTAGAATAAGTAGCTTTTAGGTAGTTTGTAAGTTTTATATATAAATAAAAAAATACAGTTCATTTACTAAGTTTTAGCTTAAACATTTTTTCTTAGTTTCCCAATATTTGTAAGTATAGATTTAATAAATATTTTAAGTTATGTTATGTCGAAAGACATATTTTAAGCATTAGGTTTAACTTAGAGCGCCCGCATAGGGCCATTAAGTTAGTGTATAACATAGTTAAGTTACTTAAGCTAGTTTTAAGCGTTTTTTGCGTCTAGCTTAGAGTTATTGAATTCCAAAAATAAAAATGCATTAAAAACGAAACGAACACTGCCCTTCTTCAACTCTTAATCTCCTAAGGCATTATGGAAGGACGCTTATATTACACCTATCTACAAAAAAATGTTGCAAAAGTAAAATTTCTAATTATCGACCAATTGCTGACCCAGCAACTCCATAAGCGGTCATCAACATTGGATTTTCACACTCAGCTGCTTTACACAACATCAGATTTCCTTACTCAGCTGCTTTGCAAACATTAGTGACGACTCAAAGGGTAGAATTCGATAAGAAATTAGATGAGGTAGCTAAAATGCTTTCAAGCGCAAAACTCTTCGAGAAATACGACGGTAGTTCAAAACACTATCAAGCAATAGCTATAATAAGAAATAAGATTAGGGTTTTGGCCTTGTTCAATACAGTTTTAAATTTTAAGGCTATCATAGCTAGGTTAGATTTTACATATGCCGACAAACGGCCAATATACCTGATCGAACAGGAATTGAGTACTCTGAGACAAGGCAACCTAACTATCATACAGTACTACGATGAGCTTGAGAGGAAACTCACATTACTAACAAACAAGACATTGGCTCAAGAAGTTGAATCTAACCACGAGAGGTACATGTTCGCAACGAACTATGCGAAGAATTCTGAGGAGAAAGCACAAAGGTTTGAGTCCCAGCGATCACAAAACCGACCGCAAAATAAAACGAATGGCAATAGTAATAAGTATAATAGCCAAACTATCACCCCGGACAATCAAGGAAAAAACCCGTATTGTAGTAGACAGCATGGTTATGACAACCAAACACGAGGGAATGATTATCGTGGCACTAACAGGCGCGAGCCGGTTGAAAAAATGGATGTGGATCCCACATCGTCGCGTTTCCGACAGTCTACTGACTAACAATGACAAAGCTTCGGTAGTAATGCCTACAATCAGGGACAGGGATATAAATTTAAGAGATCCAATAGCTCGGAAAGGCATCCGGGGCAAAGACGTCAAAGAATTTATCACATGAGGAAGGGTATGACTATGAGGCCTTGGCTGAGTCAGAAGCAGCCGAAGCTGATGCAGACGCATCTACCTCCGATTGCGTGCATTTTTTAGTCGAAACTCTCTGCTACCGTTCATACAACGAATCATAGCGGGGAGACCTATGAGGTTTTTAATTGATACTGGGGCTTCGAAAAATTACATCAAACCTCTGCAAGAGATAGGAAATATCGTTCCTTGTAACGCCCCTTTCCTGGTTAAGTCCATTCATGGCTTTAATAATATTAGATACAAACTGTGTTTATAACTGTGTTCGGAAGGAGCAGTCCTTTTTTCATTCTTCCCGGTCTTACGACCTTTGATGGAATAATTGGCCTTGATATGCTAACGCAAGTCAATGCCACAATTTGCTTTGCTGGATCAGAAACAATTCAATTCTACAAATGCGAGAATGTAAATTTTACAAGAATAGATGATATAGAGGTCCCCCATCGGTAAGGGCTGATCTTCAAAAAATGATGAATAACAGGGCTAAGGCATTTGCAGACTCTAATGAGTTGCTGCCATTTAACACAAGCATTGTCGCTACTATTCGCACCGAAAGTAACGACCCCATTTACTTAAAACTATACCCATACCCTATGGGTGTAGCTGATTTCGTTAATAATAAAGTAAAAGACCTTCTGAAAAATGGCATAATCAGGCCATCTAACCCCATCTGGGTTGTCGATAAAAAGGGTACCGACGAGTTGGGCAATAGAAAGAAACGTCTGGTAATAGACTTTCTTAAGCTCAACCAAAAAACAATAGACGACAAGTATCCCATTCCTAACGTTATGGTGATTTTGTCAAATTTGGGTAAAGCAAGGTATTTTACCACCCTAGACCTAAAGTCAAGGTTTCATCAAATCGAACTCACAGAGCGAGATCGGGAAAAAACTGCGTTTTCCATAAACGGCGGGATATATGAATTCTGCCGACTCCCATTCGGGTTAAAGAATGCGCACAGTATTTTTCAGAGGGCTATATATGATGTTCTTCGCGTGCTGATCGGAAAGACCTGCTACGTTTACGTCGACGACGTAAGTCTCTGAGACTGAGGCGGACAACGTCAAGCACATTGACTGGGTTTTACGAAGTTTGTACGAGGCCAACATGAGGGTCAAAGAAACTTTTTCAAAGAAGATGTGGAATACCTCGGTTTCACAGTATCAAGAGGGGTATCAAAACGAGTCCGTCCAAATTTGAGGCAATTCAAAATTACACCGAACCTTCGACACTGTTTGGGGTGAGATCCTTTCTAGGTCTAGCCAACTACTACAGGTGTTTCATTAAGGATTTCGCATCCATAGCTAGACACCTGTCTGACATCTTAAAGGGCGAAAACGGCAAGATAAGTGCCCACCAGTCTAAAAAAATTAAGATCAAACTTGATGACAAGAAATTATAAGTCTTCAACAAACTGAGGAACATCTTGATATCAGAATATGTCACGTTATTATACCCAGACTTTAGGAAACCTTTTGACCTAACGACGGATGCTTCGTCACATGGGCTGGGAGCGGTTTTATCCCAGGAAGGGAAACCAATAACAATGATTTCGAGGACACTCAAAGACAGAGAGTTGCATTTTGCGACCAACGAAAGGTAACTTTTGGCCATTGTTTGGGCCCTGAAAAATCTGCGTAACTACCTCTACGGAGTAAATACTCTAAACATTTTCACTGATCATCAACCCCTCAGATTTGCCGTTTCAGACCGAAACCCGAGTGCAAAGATAAAGCGCAGGAAGGCATTTATTGACGAGCATAATGCTCACATATTCTACAAACCAGGAAAGGAGAACCATGTTGCTGACGAACTGTCACGACAAAACGTTCATGGTCTGGAGCACCAAGCAAACTTCAGGATTCTACTCATGCTGCTTTCAATCATGAAAACAGTAACTGAAAGACTGACGGACTACACTCATTCGGACTATATTCCAATCTTGGACGGAGACGTCATAATCTGGCAGGACCACAGTTACCTTAGGCACACAACTAACTTGACTGCGTACTCCGAAATTATTTACGAGACGATCAACATGACTGACCTTTTCCCGCAATCACACATGAGGAAAATTTTGGAAATAGACGCTAGGCATTTGGGGACACTCTTTGGGGCTATAAACATACATCATAGGCACGCGAGAAGTTTAAATTTTTTAGGCACGACTTTAAAGGTGATTGCAGGGACTCCCGACTTTGATGACTTTGAGAGGACAAAGTTCACACAGGCTCAACTCACCGAATCAAACAATAGGCAGATATTAATAAACACAAAGACTCAGGAGCAAATTAATAAGCTCACAGACACCGTAAATACCATACTGGCAAGCTCTAAAAGGAAGCATATTGATACTGCTCACCTTTACGAAATATTGTTGGCAAGAAATAGAATCATGATCGCTGAAATAGAAAATTTAATGCTTTCAGTAACACTTGCTAAAATTAACGTAATCAATCCGACAATTCTTGACGACAATGATTTAAAGCCAATAATTAATGAGCAATTCACAAATATAAGCGTGACAGAATTGATGGAAGTAGCTAGTATTAAAATTTTACAAAACGATGCATATCCTTATAAAGTACCCTAGACCTAGGTTAGTATGTAAGAAAGTTAACATTTTTCCCGTCTCGCATGGCGGAACGATTCTCCACCTCACAGACAATAACATGGTAGCAGAATGCGACTACCGGGTGCTGGCGGTTGACAATTGCAGCCCGACAACGACATCAACATTTTGCAAAGAGGCACCAAATAAGACCTGCGCCCAACAACTGTACTCTGGGGAGTAGCACACTGCAACACTCAACCTAGCCATCTGGATCCTGTAGTAGTGGTTGATGACGGTATCATCATAATCAACGACAGTCCAGCCAAAGTGAAGGAGATTAATGATGTCGAGAGAACTGTCACCTGCACATACTTACTCACCTTCGATGATGAGGTCTGGGTCAATGGATCCAGATTTGTGAATCGGAACAACATTCAGAAGAGACGTCCAGGCACCACAGCAGTGTCTTTACTAAATATCACTGGTCACCAAGAGGTACTGAGGTACCTAACTCTTCGATGGCATTGTGTATGATGCGATGTTCTTTCACTGTAAGCCAATCTTCTCCACAAAGCAACATGGGTTTCTTAAAGGTACGTCAACAACTACCAACTTAACCGAATTCGTGTCTGGTACTCTGAACGCTTTGGAAGATGGCAATGAAGTTGATGTTGTAGCCACTGATTTTAGTAAGGCCTTCGACAAAATTTCTCACCAACTCATTCTCTTTAAACTAGAAGTCCTTGGTTTCCAACCGCGGTTCATATCATGGATCAAATCATATCAATCATATATATCAAGTCCGTTTTAGATCTTCAATATTGGACCCTATTATAGCAACTTCGGGGGTCCCTCAAGGTAGCCATCTTAGACTTCTGATCTTCATCCTGACGATAAACGATCCCGAACATATTATTCAGAACTCCAACGAAAATCCTTAGACGTATTTCATCTCCCGCTGATTCTCGCCTTCTACAGGATGACCTGAATAGTTTCTCCATCTGGTGTAATAAACATTTATTAGAGCTTAAATGTCATTCCATTTCCTACTCCCGCAAATATCTGCCATCACCTCCTAGGGTCTACTTTATTCGTGACGAGCCTGTACTCTCAGTCACATCAGCACGCGATTTAGGTGTCATCTGTGATAGTGAATTCAACTTTCTTTCACACATCGACAGTATCATTAATAGAGACAACTCAGCGCTTGGCTTTGTGAAACGCTGGTCAAAGGATTTTACTGACCCAACCAAGAAATTAAATGCCTCTATATTACCTTCGTCAGACCCTTGCTCGAGTATGCCAGCCAAGTATGGTCGCCCCATTATGCTACCCATACCATGAGAATTGAGGCAGTGCAGCACAGGTTCATGAGCTTCGCCTTACGCGGTCTCGGTTGGGCTGATAACGTTAACCTGCCACCCTATGCGGATCGTCTTAGATTGATTAATCTTCAATCATTGGAAAAACGTCGTGATGTTGCCGACATATTTTTCATTCATCAGTTGTTATCTGGTAACATGGATTGGCCCGCCCTGCTTCAAGCCATCTTTCTGAATATTAATCCCCATAACCTTAGGTCTGTTCCCCTACTCCGTATATAATTATGGTTACTACGAACCAAGAATGCTACGGAAATCAAATGATGCGTCTGGTAGCATATGTCCTCCATAACTGAAATATCAAATTTCATCCAAGTCGTTGCAGTCGTTTTCAAACAAATTGATTTTTTTTTAAATCGGTCATTTGCAAGTAGGTACAGTTCATTTTGGGGTTTAAATCAAAAGTTAATATTTCCCCTCGAACCCATCCCCTAGATAGGAAGGTTGAAGAGAATCCGTCCAGCCGTTTAGGCTGCACTCGGATAAACATACAGACATACAGTCAGACAGACACATAGACAAAATTGTTTGTGATCACAATGCTATCCTATTCACCGCCGGCACCAGGCCAGCAATCCGAACAAGCTGGACAGCACTCAAGCGTTCTAAATGGAACGCAAATACTTTAGATGAAGACTTTCTAAGCTTCGTCGTTAGTGAGGCAATAATTGAAGCCAGAACGGCAGAGGAATTCATATCACAAGTATCACGTCTATTAGTGAATGCTTGTAATACATCAATGTGCAGGCTGGGAACAGGAAAACATCGACGTCCAGTGGACCCCATAAATAGTGAAACTCAGAGCGGTGTGTCACCGAGCGCGAAGAATTTACCAGCGATCTTGTACTCGATATGCAGATGGACAGCAACTCCAATTCACCTGTAACTAGGAGCGAAAACTCGGTTGAAAAAAGCGATTACTCGTAAGTTTAGCAAGCGTCTTTGTTTTAAAGAACTTTGTGAACAACTTAACAACGACTCCTAGAGTAAAGCATACAAAATTGTATCAATGAGGCTAAAAGGACTCCGTTTACAATTCCCAACGTGTCCGGTACTACTTAAACAAATAGTTGAGGCCCCATTTGCTCGCCAGGAAACCAGGGAGTTAGCTAGTCAAAACTTTTACGAAAGTGCATCCATACCTGAAATAACACGTGAAGAATTATTCGAAGCTTGTAAGAAGGTAAGCGATAGAAAGGCTCCGTAACTGGAGGGTATTCAAAATAGAGTCCTAAAATTCGATACTAAAACTCGACCCGATTTATTTGCTGAAATGTTTAACACGTGTCTTCACGAAGGCGTTTTCCCTGAGCCTTGGAAGCGCCAACGACTAGTCCTACTGCCGAAAGGAAAGATGAGTCCAAACGAACCTTCATTTTATCTTCCTCTTTGTTTACTCGACACGGTCGGAAAAATCCTTGAGCGGATAATTTATAATAGGCTTTTGCCAGCAATTGAAACAGCAGGAGGTCTCTCGGAACATCAATACGGTTTCCGTAAGGCACGCTCCACGGTAGATGCAATGAACGCGGTAATAACGAGAGCCCGAACCGCTACAGAAGGCAAGCGCTGGAAAGGTGGCAGCAAAGAATACTGCGCCATTATAACCTTGGACGTGAATAACGTGTTTAATTCAGCGAATTGGGAACGCATTATGAGCTGTCTTTATCGGATACAAATACCGGATTATCTCTGCAAAATAATAACGAGCTATTTTGCGAACAGAGAGAGAGAGTCCTCCTCTACGATTCTGACGAGGGAATTAAGTCATACGAAGTAACTGGCGGAGTCCCACAAGGTTCGGTCCTTGGGCCCCTGCCGTGGAACGCTATATATGACGAACTCCTACCTACCGGTTCCAAGAGAAACGTCAATATCGAAGGCCTAAAACAGAATAAAAGACTAGTTCTATATATATGTACGTAGCAGAAATATGGTGAAGTGCCGCGAAAGTTAAGTCGTACATGCGTGGAGTTAAATCTGTCCACCGTCTTAGCGCGCTAAGGGTAGCCAGTGAGTTTTGAATTGTCTCGAACGATGCTATACTCGTCGTATCTTCAATGCTACCCATAGACTTAATCGCTGATAAAAAAGCAAGTCTATAATGCGAACGAGTTCGAAATGGACGGGTAGAGATCGAAAGAAGAAAATACGAAAGAATCCGCAGTATTGCAACCTGGCAACAACAGTGGAACGTATCTGTAAAGGGGAGATAGACGCATCGCCTTATACCAGGATAAAACGAAAACACGGCGCAACGAATTTTTATCTGACTCAGTTTCTAACGGGACATGGTTGGCAAAATAAAGTTATAAGAGTAATCGTGAATGCTACCTGGAAACAATGATATCCACAGAGTCTTAGGGATAGCCACCGTGGAAGATGAAATAACAAACTTCGCTTGCAAGCTCCGTATTCGTCTTCATGGTCATTGCAACCATACCATACTCCAAACTTTGTGCGGCGACTTAAGATGTAGCCGCATGTAATGACAGTATCAGCAGGTGCTTTTGCTGGAAATCTGCCTGCCTCATGCGAAAATTTTTTGTCTGAAGCTTAAACTGCTTGATAAGGCACATAACTTAGTTGAAGTAAACAAGAAGAAGGGAAGGGTATTTTTAGTCAGTAGAAATCTGACACTACTATAGTACATGGTGTTTCAGTGTCTATGACCATTTTTACATGCCCACGAAAAAAAAGGTCGATCAAATAATTTTTTTTTTTTATAATTTTTGCGCGCCAAAGAGGGTTTACAGGACACAGGCGTTGTGAAGATTTTAGTGAAGTAAACTCCAAGGGTTGCGTCCAGATAACTGGGGAGCTTACTTATTTTGCTTTTGTCGTTGCTCATGATTCACAGTATTTTTTTCCGTCCTCCTGATGTCATCATCACAATCAAGTTGCATTTTCAGCCATATGGCCATTCTACTGCCAGTGTTATGCCTTCGCAGTAGAGTTGACATAAGCTTTCGCAATTGATCGACTTTCATGCGAAATAAATAGATGATTATTGACATCGGTGCGAAGTGAAGAAAACATAGCCGCCGTACCAGCCAGTATCGAAGAAGACCCAGAAATGTCGATTCGGCATCGATCAGCTGAATTGGGCATCGTCAGAATGTCAACCAGGCTCATTAAGATTGTGCTGACGCAAGAATTGAAGCCGTACGACCATATACAACGCTGTAAGTTGGCTAATTGGGCGCTGAAAATGTTGGCCGGAGATCCGGATTTTGGCCAAAAAATCATCCCCTCGGACGAGGCCCATTGGCGGCAATGACACCAAGCAAAATTGAGAGAGACCACAATCCACAAGTGTTCGACCAAGCATCAATGCATCCACAAAGATTTGCTGTTTAGTGCGGTTTATGGCACGGCTGCATCATAGTTCTTTCGAAATGAGGAAGGGGACACGGTTACCGTCAATGATCCTCGGTATAGAGGGATATTAACCGACTTTCTGTGACCGGAGCTCGATAACATAGATATATCCGAGCTGCGGTTCCAAGAAGACGAAGTGGTGAAAGAGAAATTTGGTCACTCACGGCAAGCGTTCATGAATTGGATCATGCGACTTAACACCCCTCGATTATTTTCTCTGGGGCTACGTCAAGTCCTTAGTCTTCGCTAACAAGCCAACTACTTTGGACGAGCTCGCAGCTAACATTCGAGACGCTATTGCCGGAATAACGCCGCACATGTTGGACTGAGTCATCAAAAATTGGACCGACCGCTTTAAGCACTGCCAGCGAAGCCGAGGCTGCCATTTAAGCGATGTGCTATTCTATACATAATGACATGAATGTAGCTTAGAAATAAATTTCGTTTCCTATCGTTCTTATCTGGTCACTCTATATTTCTCAAATATACGTACGTTATAATTATATAATTGATGAGTGTTCTTTATTTGTTATAACAGTACATGGAGCATGGATAAAATTTAATCCATTCAAAGCGTTGGAAGTTCACACCGAACGCCTCTTTTCGCCCTTTGTTGTCGCTCTGTTACTCTCTCAATTATATTGTTAGTCCTGCAATTTCCAGTTGCCTGGCAAGGTCTGACGGTCTTGTAAGTTGCAGTCGTCGCACGCCATATACGTAAAGGGTGGCTGTGTAGTGTAGTGGTGTAGTGGTAACATCATCGCTTGTCACGCTGTTGATACACGGTTCGAATCCTGGTGTCAAGAATCATCTATTTATTCCGCATGAAATAAATAAAAAAAGTCGATCACTTGCGAAAGCTAAGTTAACTCTACTGTGAAGGCATAACACTGGCAGTAGGGTGTTCATATGGCTAAAATGCAACTTGATCGTGATGATGACATCAGGTGGCCGGAGAAAAAAATACTGTGAATCATAAGCAACGACAATAATAGCGAAAACAAACAAAATACTCTCCAGTTATCTGGACAGCCACCCTTGGAGTTTACAGAAACTTAATACCACCTGAGTTTCAAACTACACTACTCTGTCTTTCTCTCTGTCTCTTCCTCTTTTCACAAAACGCACGTGTTCTAAAAATTAGTATAAGCAAATTATAAAAAAAAAAAAAAACCTAAAGAAGACTCAACATGCTTCTGGAATTTTTTCTCGTGTGTCTAAATTTGATCTCTTCAAGAATAGTAGAAATCCTTAGGACCCGATAGAGATCGCTGTTTCTGATGTACCATGGAGCATTCCCAATACTTCTAAGTACTTTATTCTGGAAGCGTTGGATGACTGACATATTAGTTTGACTGGCACATCCCCAAGTTGAGCGCCATAGTTCCGCACTGGTTTTAGGACCTGGTTATATAAAAAATGTTGTTATCAATTCTTCTTAATACTTCCTGCCTAAAAGCCATTCCATTTTCCACCATTTTATGTCAAAGTCTACCTTTTTAATTTTAATATGCTCTTCCAACAAAGCTTGGCATCTACGGTCATACCTAAATACTTCGCTGTATCAGCATATGGTATAGCCGTGCCTGATATTGCTATAGGAGAGTACGAGACAGACTTATTTGTTGCGGATATGCTTGAATAAAGTTTTATTCGCCATCTTTGAGTCGACCTGACATCTTTGATCTTTGATCTGTAGCTACTTGTAATTTTTGCGTCGAATCTAGTGTTGTGTCTCCCACTCTTAGGACTATCGTGTCGTTGTAAAGGTTGCAGTTTTAGTGTAGGGTGTTTGGTGTGGAGGAGGTATAACAGAGGCCCGAGCATACTTCCTTGGGGAACCCCGGCTTTGATCTGCACTAGCTTAGAGTAACATTTTCTTGTTTTATATGAAAGTAACGCGATGCTAGATAAGACTCCATTAAGTGAAAGTATACTTCGAATTTATTAAGTAGATATTCATGCCATACTCTATCGAAAGCCTGTACTATGTCTATAAAGATTCAGAACAGACTTTTTTCTTCGAATGCTCTTTCGATTTCAGTCATTATTCTGTGTAGGGTTGGTGTACCAGTATCCGGCCAGTCACTAGTATCCGGTCAATATACATTGCGACTATAATTCCAGGCCCATGTAATGGTTTGGCAAAGTTTGTCAGATCTGCAGATCAAAGATTATTTAGTTTGTGGAGTTCGTTGTGAGAGCAAGAAGTGCAAGTTTGAGTTCGCGAGTGCTAGTAGAACCGATCAGCAAATTAAGTGAGTTTCAGTGTTCTTTGTGAGTATACAAACTAGTTTTATGTTTTTTTTTAATAAATAATATATTTATTGATCGTAAAATATAAAAAAAAATAAAAATTTTTTGTTTTAAATTATTGAAAATGTGGCCGGTTACTAAAACACAATTTTTATATGATGTTCTAGCATCCGGCCAGGGTGGCCGGGTATTAGAACTTTGCCTGAAATCGAATAATTTATCTTTTTCACGTTTAAACGAAAGAAAATACTTTTGTCTACATCCTCAATCCAATAAAATGTATTAAATACGTCAAGTTTCAGTATCCGGCCACTTTATTTTGTCAAAAGATTACTATGGCCGGTTTTTAGAACAAGCGGCACCAGTACGGCCACATAACTAATTGTGAACAAATTCATACTGTTTGTTTTAGAAAATTAGTCAAGAAATAGGTGAAGAAGAATCACAAGAACTTTCACGTACGCAAAGAATCGAACTCGCTCTAAAGGAAATCCGTGAAAACAAATTAAGCCATAGAAAAGCCGCTTCTACTTATAATATCCCAAGGAGTACCCTTCAGGATAGAATATATGGAAAAGTTGACGACGTTTGCCAGAAAAAAGGACATTATACAAAAACAAGGATATAAAATCCTGAAGAGGAGAAACAGGTAACGAACTGGTGTATTAATGTAGTGAGGTGTGGATTCCATTTGAAAAAAACGACCTTCTGGACACCGTCCAAAAAATTATAAAAACAGAAAAAGGGATAACCCTTTCAAAGATGATCGCCCAGGAAGAACTTGTTGTTCTTTAAACGAAACCCCTACTTAAGCTTAAGGGAAGCTGAGACGATATCAAAAGGCAGAGCCCTCATGACAAAAAACAGCATTAAAAAATGGTTTCACGATTTAGAGAGCTTCCTTATAGAAAACGGACATAATGATATCCTCCTCGATCAAAATAGAATAATCAATGGAGATGAAACCAGCTTTTCCTTGTGCCCGAAAACAGGAAAAGTAGTAGCTCCAAAGGGTTTTAAAAATGTTTACTAAGTGCAAATGGCTAAAGAAAAAGACACGATAACGTTCCTAGCAATGATGACAGCTTCCGGAGAGCTTTTACCGCCTTTGGTGATTTTTCCTAAGGAGATTGAAAAATTGGTTCCTGGGAAAAACTTCATCAGGGTGGATGCGAAGTGAAACCTTCTACGAATATATTGCTAACTGTGTGGTCAAATGGATTGTGCCGACAAAAACATCACAGAAGTATGCCTAAGATTGGAAAAAAACAGTTCGAGAGTGGCACATAAAACACATTGGAACAGGTTAAATGCGAAAGGATTTCTGCCCACTTTTAGAAACAGTTCTTTTCAATAACAACCATTTGGCAGAAACCCTTAAAAACGGATTTCGGAAATGCGGACGTTTAAATAAAAGCAATATTTTTAAAACTCACCATCACTTCAAAAACCATTTTCAAATCTAAAACAAATTAATTCAACTGAAAGCTTCCGCTTCATTTATCGAAATATTTATTTTACCCAGACCCTATTAAAAAGAAAAATACTGCACAGGCTTGCCGATCTCCCAGTTCAATATCTTCACAGGCTTGGAGGGATATCTTTAAGCGTAAGGAAAAGGCCAAGCAAGAAAAGATTGATGCGGTAGAGAAAAGGAAAGATGAAAAGTTACGAAGAAAAAAAGAAAAGGAAGCACAAAAATCATCTGGACGTAAAAGAAAAACCAAGAAACAAACCATTAAATGCAACAAATACCAAGAAAGTCTTATAAGCAATACTGAAGAGACGGTCTCAAAAACATAAGCTGCGATATTTGTGCTTTGTGGTATCACCTTAAATGCAGCTCCATCAGTTTTTCGCCATATAAAGACGCTATGCACATGGAATTCGTTTGTGATATTTGCCTTTACTCAAATATATAAAAATATACCTCAACTTTTGTATACTAGAAGACATAATCTTAAGCTCCAATATAGGTACAAAACAGTGCCTACTTAAAATCTTTGAAAGTGCCTTAGTAGGTAAGCTAGACTTTAAGTTTTTTTCTAAAAGATATATTGTTTTGTTTTATGAGTTTAATATTATTTTTATCTTTTTGTTAAGATTCCAAGTAGGCTAGGTGGCACCTACATACCTACCTACAAAAAAAAAGACTGAAATTAATACCTTTTTTGAATTCTTATGTTTTTTAAAAGAAATGTCTTTGTTTTAGTAAACTAGGATAAGTTTTTATCTCGTTGTTTATAAACAAAAGAAGGCTGAACTTTAAAGTGCTATTTAATTATCCAAATAAAACAAGTATAAGAAAAATGACATTAAACATAAATTAAATGGCTGACAAAAATTTATAAAAAAAATACATACCTACCTATTTATTGATAAAAGTGTTTAATTTCAATCGATTAGTTTAAGATTTCCTACAAAAGAAAGGACCTGGCCGGATACTGGATCAAAAGTGGCCGGCTACTGAAATTTGGTGGCCGGGTACTGCTGAAAAAGCACTTTTTTTTACAAAACTAATTCCAGTTTTAATAGCATTAAACTAATTACTTTAATATTATTTTTATTTGATTAAGATTTTAAAAAAGATTAGAAAAAAAAAAATATTCCAAAATGCTAGATTATAAGACGAATTTATTATAGGGCCCCAAAGTGAGAAAATGCGCTAGGTGGCCGGATACTGGTACACTTACCCTACTTGTTCTACTGTGGAGTGCTTGCTTCGAAAACCAAACTGGTGACTTGGGATTAGGTTTCTTGATTCTACGATTGGCTTGAGACGCTTATAAATTAATTTTTCAAACATCTAGAGATATTGGGCTATATGAGGATACCTCGTGAGGGTCCTTCCCTGGTTCAAGAACCATAACCACATCAGCTATTTCCAAATGCTTGGTACATACGCAAGGCTAATTCTTATATTCAACAATAGTCAGAGTTTAACTAACCCTTTCTTTGGTACTTACTTCAGGACTTCCGCAGTGATCAATTCAAAACCTGGATCTTTTTTGTCTTTTAAGCGGCTTATCTCATACATCGTGATCGGGGGAATCATAGAACTGTAATTTTCATTGAGATTTAGACACTCATCAGTAGGTCGAATGAAGAGTTTGAAAGTGCCCTTGGTGACAAACTACATACGAGTACATTCATTGCAGAATGTTAAATTTCAAAACAAAGGAATCATCACAATATTGACCGTTCCTGAACTACATCATTTATTCCGAGTCCCTGTCAATCTCCAACGATAACAACACATCACTTGACTTAGCGTGCAAAGAAACATTACCCAAATAGCTAGCCTAACCGATTAGCAGGACGGTTTACCAAACGCTTACCTCATCCCCATGTCCGACAAGGGATGAAAAATCCTGTTGAGTTCATTCAAACGGACAATGGGACACCGCTACAATGCATCATGCTACCAATCCATCTCCAGATGAGTACATGACAATCAAATTTCGAAAAAAATAATTCTACGATACATGTGATTGATCGTATGCAAACATGACGGTGGTCACGTGTCCTTACATCGGACACGTGTAAACTCAAGTAAAGTTTGTTTCTACAATTTCCAAATGCGTCCTTTTGTTTGTCATCGCGCAGGCTGAAATACTCGTATATCCCATCAACACTACAGTATATCCTTCTGTTGTTACAGCTCTGTGCCACTAAATCAACACACTCTACAGTGATTTTTTAAGTATTTTCTCCACGATAAGTCCTTTTCGCCTTTTGTTTGACTTTTGTTGTTATGTGCGTACACCACAGTTGTAAGAAGGAATCCGGGAAATTTACATTTGTATTTGAAGGCACTGCTAATACCTGGGTGAATAATAATACAAAATAAATGAATACGACGCACTCACACTGAATTGAATTTGTGAGCAAAAGCCCAGGGTAGTGGATTCCTTAATTTTTTTTTTTTTTGGGAAACAATTTGTAGAAACCCTTGCTCTGGCTGACTTTCACACCCGGGGGGTATTAGCCAAGAATTGCGGAGTGTGTCCTGATTTATTTTAACAACTAAACAATATTGTCAGTGTGTATTCACTTGGATTGAAATTAACTTGAATGTTTATGGGCGGGCGTTTTGTATTATCCCTCTTCAACGGTAGTCGTCGTCCTATTCGTCAGCGCCCGCATTAGCGTATTATTGCAAATCTAGTAATTATTTCGTTGTGAAATAGACGAAAGAACTTGGCAATTAGAAGCACTGGGCAAATACTCGCATGAGCGGTTTCGAAAGGATTCAATGTGGTGTATGCCGTTTAGGAAAATTGGTGGTAGGTATTGCATGTATAATGAACTGACGTTTCAATTAAATCCATCCAAAATGACGATCTAATGACTCAAATTTTGCATAAAAAATGCAACAGCAAGGTTGCTTTTAAATGCCCTATTGAGTGTGATACACGTCATGCTGCGTTTTCCTTTTAGTTGTTAATTATGTAAATTTAGACTCCTTATTCATACGCAGGCTCATTTGGGAGTCATCGCTAAACAGTATTTCGGTCATCTGGTCTGGCTGGCTGATGCATTCATTACCATATCTCCGGAAAGACTGAATCCTTAAAACCTGCATGGTAGATCCATTTAGGATACATAAAACGGGTTTTGTGATATTCGAACTCTAGGATGTGGAAAGGGGAGTTGAAAGCTTTCAAAAATCCTTTTTTCCGTTTACCACAAAGTCATTGCATACACTATTTCTAGTTAGCTGGTTCTTACTCGAACCAGCGTGTGCTCCTTAAGAATCTCGTTAAGTCTATCAGCGAAACATGTGCCAACTCACTCAGTTCTCCGAAGAGTCTGTTTCCCATATGGAAGAGGCGACGGTTGTGGTAATTAGGGCAGTCACAGAGTAGGTGTTTGATGATTTTTTCCCCATCTTGACAGCTCCTGCAGTAGTTTAGGGAGTTTATGCCCAGCCTTTTGGCCATACTGCTGATCGCGCAATGTTCGGTCAGTACACCTATCAAGATGCGGATTTCCTTTTCTCCATAGCTATTAAGCATTTGGTTCTCCCCTCATTTAATTGTGGTCATAAGCTGCGAGATATAACACAATCCCCTCTTGATAACCAAGCAGTGTCGTTCCCTGGCCCTAAGGTTTATTTTCTCTTTCATTCCACTAATAGGGATATCTATTTGTGTGTGTATATGCTCTGTACCTAGTGCTGATCCTTTTCTGGCTAGTTCATGTGCTATCTAATTCCCTTCTATATCACTATGTCCGGGAACCTAGCAGAGATTGACCACATGGATATTAATAAGGTTGTTCAAGGTTCTAATACATTTACATACTGTCCTAGAACTTATTGCCTCACTGTCCAGTGCCTTGATTGCTGCCTGACTGTCCACAAAAATTGTAATTCGAGATGGATTTATTTTCTTTGTTAGGATTGTCAACGCTGCTCTATCAATTGCAAAGATTTCAGCTTGAAAGACAATGCATGCATCGGGGAGTTTGTATGAGTCTTTAATCTGTAAGGGTTCGCTCCGGTTTCTATTTCCATTTTAGTGCAGATCTGGATGTCCTGTTCATTCATCAATGTGGTTTCCCATTCTTGTCTTTTGGGAATAAGGGTGGAGTAGTTCTTATTGAAATCCTACTGTGAAATATAGATGCGTGACAGTAGTAACTTTGCTTCCAAAGACCGGATGCATTAAGATGGATTGCGCTTTTGCCTGCCAGGCCTTTTATGTTCTCCTGCAAGGGAAGAAGGTGAAGTATTATTTCTAACCCTGCTTGTGGTGTTGATCTCAGTGCTCCTGTTACTCCTATAAATGCTAATCTTTGATAGCAGCTTTTTTCATTCGCTTCCACGTAAACTTTGAGTCTAGTATTCCATTAAGTTTTGGCAGATTGAAATTATCGATATCCCTCCTTCTGGTGAATAGGACTAGTTCAGTCTTCTCTGAAATGAGTCCATTTGATTCCACCCATGAGGAAAGATCTTTCAGTGCCGATGCCATAATACCGCTGATTGTTGGTAAATGCTTGCCATTAACCATGATTGCTATGTCATCTGCGTATGCTACCGTGTTTATTCCTTGATATTTTAGAGCCTTAGGGATTTTTTTAACGACAAGAAGCCTCAGAAGAGGTGAAATGACTCCTCCCTGTGGAGTACCTCTCGTAACTGCTCTTCCTCGCTTGGAGTAACTTCTATTGCTGGTGCTTCCCGAATTGCTGGTGCTGCTTCTTCACATCTCTAATATCGCGCCCCGATACCGATCTACTGAATCGGAGACGCTCCTCAGTGCTCTGTGCGACGTCTCGGCTGTAGTTGAGACGCCTGTCCACAGTTGTCCGGGCAACTTGAAAAATTAACAGCACCGCTAACCTATCCTGGATCAAACCTGCCTCATCGGAATAGAGGAATGCTTCTGGGAGGACAAAACCGCTAAGGCGTACCCCCTCATGGTACCTATGGGTGATTACCCCAAGCCCCAAAAATCAGGTTATTCATCGAGGTCATTGATCTTGCAATGTGCCTTCGAGTCATCTTGACCAGGAAATTGTCCACTCTTATCAGCTTCGCCCTGTTGTGTAGGACCTCATTAGAATAGAATTGTATGTACTGAGACACTGGTGTTCAGTATAAGTGAAGGCAAGCCCGAAGGCAGGCCCTCTCAAACACCCGAATTTTTTCCATCCTACTTGCCCTTATGTTGAACCACACGGACATCCATATGCGAGCATGGGACGAATGAGGGTCGTGTGGCAGAGTACCTTTAGCCTTGCATTGAGTTGCTTGCTATAAAAAAGTCTCTTTGTAAGGGCGAAGGCAGCTCGGACTCTGACCAGAGCAGCATCTACATGTTTGTTAAAGTATAAATATTGGTCTAGCCAAAGTCCAAGGTATCTGACCAGGTTTTGACATGCAAGTGGACGCCCGTGCTGTCCAATTATAGAGAACTTTCGTCAATTCCCTAGAGGCCAGAGACAACGGCGTTCTGGATAGAATGGTTTCCGACTTCTGAAGGTTGATCTTCAACTTCTAGTCGTCGCAATGTCGCTGAATCTTATCGAAATCACTCTGCAAGACTATTGCAATGACGTCGATCTTAGGTCCTGATCTGTGCGTATTGCGTGCTGAAGAGATCCCATCAGATCAGACGTGTAAATATTGAAAAGTATCGGTGAATTAACAGCACCCTGTTGCAGACCATTTTTAATTTCGAACTTTCTAGCAATTACATTGCCATTTTTCACAACGAACTTTCTACTGGTGAGCGTAATAAGCAACATGTACAGCAGTGGTTTGCTTATGCCCAACCTCCTCAACTTGTAAAGAGCCCTTCCAACCATACGGTATCGAAGGCCTTCTCCAAGTCAATCAGGCAGGCCCCGTGCATTGGTTCTTGCTTTTGTTCCATTGGATATCCGATACCAGTTAAGACGCGCCATGTATTGTATCATGCCCCGCCTTGAAACTGAATTGGTTATCCGGAACTATATTATTGTCCTCAACCCACTTAATCAAGGCTCTATTGACCACTTTTTCGAATACCTTGCTGATATTCGGAAGGAGACTTATCGACCGGAGATTTACCGGATTGGAGGTGTCCTTCCCCTTTTGGGGATCGGCTGTACCACTGCTGTTTTCCAAGGCTGCCTCTTCTGGTTGGGATGTCAGAGATAATTCGTCCTATTTGTCGGGTCCTATTCTGTCTCCGTTGAGATGTGTAAGTTGTCGAAAGGAAGGTTTGTGATGAGAGTGTCCGTATTGTGCGTTGTGGGTAGAATTGACGCATACATAAGTATCGACTTGCTCACCGTTGCTAGCAGTTTTCTAATTGGTTGGCTGGGTCCTCCAATATTTGGCATTAATCTGGATAATGCTGATACTACCCGGGAGGCTTTTTCACCAGCGTACATCATGTGCTCTTTGAAGTTGAGCATGTCAAGCAGCATGTCCAGGTATCTGATGTAAGGGCTCGACTCAATGGTGTGCTCACCGACCTATATAGTGAGGTGTTACACTCTTCTACGGCTGCTTATTAATACTGCTTCCGTTTTGTGGTCCGCCAGTTCCAGGTCTGATGTCTGTAGCCATGATCTAACATCTGTGATCACATGATTACATTTTTCAGACACTTGTTCCAGCCACAACTACTGTAATATCTTCAGCGTAGCCGATTATTTCTACTCCGCTCGGCTTGGGTATTCTCAGGATCTCGCCATACATTATGTACCATAGGACTGGGCCTGGGGAGGGTATATGAATTTCCTCATTGAAAATAGAGGAAAGCAGAGAAGGCAGCCGCAAAAAAGCGGATGGAAATCATACACTCTGGGTGTTGAAGTACTCCGACTGATGATGGAAAATACATCCCTTTCCGGACCAGCTGCCGACAAGGCGAAAAAGCTCACAAGAGGATTGGCAATAGCCTGTGATGCATCTATGCAACAGAAAACAACAAACGCGCAAACAAAGCCGACCAGAAGATGTCCTGCAAGGTTGCGTAAACTAAAGGACCAAAAAGCTCCTGGTGTCAATGGAATCCACAACATTTTCTTAAAAGCAGCAATCAATTGGGGCCCACACATCTTCGCAGTAATATACAGCACTGGCCTCAAGGAAGGAGTATTCCCCAATCTGTAGAAGAAAAAGACTGGTCCTCCTACCAAAAGGTAATAAACCACTGCATGTTGAGTCATCGTATACACCTCTATGCATGTTGGACGCCGTGGGGAAAATACTGGAGCGCATCGTAAGTGGAGAGTGCAATAGATGAGGCAGGAGGCCTCGCAGATCGCCAGTATGGTTTCCACAAGTCACGTTCTACAATCTACACCATCGACGAAGTCGTGAATACGGCGAAAAATGTCATCGAAGGAAGAAGGGCGGGAGTGAACACTATTGTAGAAGAAAAGACAGAAGTAGTGCTATCAGAAGCAGGCGAGTTATGAAGACTATAAGAGTAACGCCTTCCGATCTATCTCTTACGACGCGGCATGTGTAGTGGCTTGCATGGTATCAATAAATCTTCTTGCTTAAGAAGCCCAACAGAAATACTGCGCCAGCAGGACAACGGCATCAACAGCGACGAGTCGAAGTGATTCAGGGGTTCCACAAAGGACAGGTCTAGAATGGCAGTAGGGATGGTATCACTCTGAAAAAGGCAGGTGGAGCCAGAGATTGATCCCCAGTATAGTCGCTTGGATCAATAGAAAGTGTGGGAGCTGAATTTCTACCTGACTCAGATGTTTACTGACCATAGATGCTTCAGAGCCGACCGCCACAGGTTTGGACACGACGATAATCCCTATTACCCAACGTGCACGGACGCAGTCGAGGATGAGGCACACATCATGTTCCACGATATTATAAAGAACGACACGTGCTGGAGAACAAACTGACAGACAACATTATCAGACAGACGATGAGCAAGAAAGAGGTTGGGAAGCAGTTAGTGACACTGTGTTACCCATTATGAAGGAACAGCGAAGACAGAAGCGACAACGAAACGAAGCGCAGCAGGGTGCCAACACGAATGAGCCGAGTATCTAAGGCTGACGTCCCCCTCACGATGAAATGCTTGAAGGCAATGCCGCGAGGTCTAGGATAGGAGGGGAGGTGGATGGAAATCCCACACTGTTGTTGGGTACGGGCTCAGTTTTGTTTTTAAAAGATTTCCAACTTCCGATGTAGAAACTGATCCAAGCGCTGACCCTTGAGGAACTCCTACCTTGATTTGGTCCTTCTTCTGTGTCGTAGTGAAGGGTCCTGCCTTTGAAGTAGCTGGCAATTATTGTCATTATGTGGTTCGGTACCTGCTGGTTGCTTAACGTTCTTACTATGCAGTTCCAGCTGACTGTGTTGAACGCAATCTTGACGTTGAGTGTTACGACGGCGCCGTACTGCTTTGTCTCTCCTAACTATCAGAGCCCGAAATCTCCTTCACTGTATCGATCTAGTTGTGCTTGTATGACTTTCTCAAGCAATTTGCTCAATGTATCGAGCATACACAGCGACCTGTACGACGACGATTGGTTAGTTTGCCCTTCGGGATAAGAACAAGCCGCTGTATAGGTAATTTACCTTCCGCTAGGCAAATTCCCTTTGGTTTGATCGCATTCTTCACTACGAAGTTTGGGATCCCATCAATTTCTGGCGTCTTGTTAGTTTTTATCGCTGATGCAGCCTCAAGGATTTCCTTAGTTGTGACTGGTAGTATTGCCTTTACTTCCTCTGATATTTCTCGGTAGAGCACCGAAACTTTGTCTGTTCTCGGGAATAGGGCGTTAACAATTGCATACAAAAGTACAGCAGTCGTGACAGTCTTAGATTTAGATATTAGTCTTTTGGCGTTTTGTCAGCAAAGCGTCTGGAAGGCGTCTATGTATCATACAGTAAGCAATTACGAATACGATAAGTATAATACTTCGGGTGTTCTTTAAGGGAACTTTTAGAACATTACATTCTATGGCATGGCGATTATTCTTATCATACAAAGGTGTACCTTCGACACTTTGGAGAACAATTCATTTTTTCATTTCATCTCTATTGCCATACTATCTGCTAAGAGTCACCAGGTTTTCGTAACTCCAGCATCATTATCGTTTTACCCGACAATAAACCTGTATTGTGAATTTGTCTTGATCGCCCCCTTCGTGCAAGGTGCTCACAACATGTAACCAACCAAACATTTCCCTACACACTGAGTGCATTCCCATAATAACCCTTTTGTTCATTTTACGGGCTAAGACAAAAGCACAATACGAAACATTCTTAAGCTGCATGTATACGCAAACCGATTTTGCCGAATTGCATATGAAAAGATCTCCTTCGTCCTTGCACACTCTGCACATGCACACGCTATTGTAGCATACTGCTTTCTCGTACACGAGAAATAATGGAATTTTCCTCCTGGATTCGTCCAGACAATGGAAATGCATTTAGATGGAGCGAATCGAAATGTGACTTTTTGATACGCGACCGCCAAGAAGGAACAGACGGCGCAACGGCTACGGTAGAGACCGTCAGAAGAACGGGTGAAATTTAATTAAGCTTATTTAAGCGTTAAAAGCCAATGATTCAATAATGCCCAACAATGCTGCTCTGGCTGGCATGCTGGGCGAACCTTAGCCAACAATATTGAAGGTGAATGGATGACGATATTTCCAGCAGTGGTGTATGTAAGTAAGTCCTCATTGCATTCTGAATGATGTTGCAAGTGCACCATCTGTAGCAGAGTCAGTGTACACAGTGCACGCAAACCATGCCGCACATCCTGTAGATTTCTTCCTCGAAAACAAGTGACTTTGCTTTGAGTTGTAGGATTAAGAACTTATTTTCCAAAGGCTCTGCATATATTGCTTTGCATTGTAATTGCATTTTCATTTAAAGTGATTACGCGAATATCCTTCGGCGTTGAGGATTGCCAGATTTGCGAACAATACGACGAGTGCCTATCTGCATAGTAATTAGAATGTATTAACTGCATGGTGTTTCGATGAGTAGGCAGTTGACAATTTGTGTACTCTTAATCCTATAAAATGCATTCAGGTTGAAGAAATGCATTCAATTCCCTGAAATGTATATTTTCAGTGACATTTACTGTATGGGGAAGGGATTAATCACTCTTCATGCATATGCAAGTCAACGACCGGCAATTGAATTAAATTGATGAAGCAACAAGACACCAACAGAAGAACAGAATGGTTTTCGATTCTGTAATATGCATCACTCAGTTACATTATCTAACTATTATGGGTCACATTAGAGGTCCCAAAATTTTGTATTTCAAAACATGTTATTGGAAACTAGCCCTAAGTAACCCTCCTTCGCCTCCTCCTTTGGAAATTTCCTTTTTAAAAGGAATGTGTTGTTCAAGAGAAAATAGCAGCACCATAAACACGTCAACGGACGATTTCCCTTAATAGAAACAATGGTGACGTCAGACTTTCCAGAACGGAAGCAACACCTTATCTACTTCGACATAGTCGAAGCTTAGATCGATAAGGATTCTCGAAGTACTAGTCGGGCTCTTGGAAGGAGATGGTGGCAGATGAGCTCTTAATGGGCCAACGACAGCGCTCACATTCCCGAAGTGGGCTACTGGCATCGGCTATTAACCGGCCCCTCGTCCTAGGGGTTTTAATAATGGACCTGGCCCTCCAGCTTGAGGGTTGTGCATCGGGGCAACTTCTCTACAATGTAAAAAAAAAAAACAATTTTTACGAAACAAAAACAAGCCTCGGAAAATGATGACCCTACTGTTGACTTCCCTGGGAAATGAAATAAGGAGAACGACTTTCGGATCTGCACGTGGAATGTTCGGACCCTTAACAGGCCGCGTGCAGGCGAAGAATTAACAGAGGCCCTAGACTGCTACAAGGTAGATCTTACAGCCATCCAGGAAGTGCTATGAGGCCGGGTAAAAAGAGGATGAAAAACTGTGACTTTTATTACGGTGATTGTTACAGAGAGCAGAAGCGGTGGTTATTTGGGTGCGGAATTGTTATACGCGACAGACTTAGGCAAGAAGTCTTGAGCTTCCGACATGTGAGCGAGCGTCTTATGACAATCAGCATCAAGGCTAAAGTAGCCAACATTAGCCTAATATGCGCTCATGCCCCCATAGAGTGGAAAGACGACTCCAACAAAGAGTGTCTCTACGAGCTCCTCGACAAGACATACGAGCAATGTCCTAAGTATAACGTTGAAATCGTGTTAGGCGATTTTACGCCAAGATACGAAAGGAGGACATTTTTTGTAGCACAGTTGGTAAGCATAGCCTACACGACACCACGTCTGGTAACGGACTTAGGCTTATTGAGTTTGCTGCGGGGCGAAACGTAACTATAGCAAGCACGTCGGTCTCCTGATCATTAACTTTCCGAGCAGCCAACATCGACTCGGATCATTACCTTGTTGCAGCCAAGGTAAGAATGCGGATATCCCAAGCGCTACAACAAAGAACTGTGAGAAGGTATAACGTCAAATAGCTGCAATCACAAGAGACCGCCAGAATCTTTCCCAAACGCATATCCACAACTTCCATGCAGCCAGTGGCCGAAGACCAGTGGCAACGCCGCCAACATACCATCAGAAACTCCGCAACTGATTGCTGAGTTTTACCCGACCACCACCAAGTAACCCCTGGTTTGACGAAGAATGCAGGCAAGCACATGAAGCCAAACAAGAAGCATACAAAGTGGCGCTACAAAGAATGACGAGGGCTGCTCGTGAGCTCTATGAGCAAAAGAGACAGGCTTCTCCAAAATAAGAAAACAGAGCATGAAAAGCGCGCGATCGCAGATATTGAGATGTTATACGAGTACTCCAGGAATCTTCTCCTTGCTGGTGACTTCAATGCGAGGGTAGGATTAGCGCAAAATAATTTTACAAGTGGACCTGTGTCATCAATTATAAACGGATCTCGGAGATCTAAAGATGCATTTTGCTATGGAAAGGGCTCCATGATTATTGAAATTGCTGATGCGTACGACTTTAAATTCTTAAATGGCGTTGCAAAGGTGACATATATGGCGAACTTACTTTTATTCGTGGAACATCGTGCTCCGTTATAGACTATTGTTTTATGTCCGGAAATTGGAACTCAATTGTCAATGATTTTTCAATAGCTTCCCAAACATTCTCCGACCATATGCATATCTCGTGTACTATTACGAAAGCAGGGGCCATAGTAAACGCAAAGCAACTGGCTCTTCTTCCGAAATTGGTTTGGTACAACAGTTTTCGTTCCGCTTATCAAAATAATTTGAACACTGAGCTTATGAGGCTCATGGAACATAATACTCGTACAGCTCAACATATAATACTAATTGTTCCAAAGAACTCTATGCAAAAGCAAACAAATATTTCAAACGCCTTTGTATAGAAAAAACGAAACACTTTAACCAGCAAATGATAGCAGTTCTTAATACTTCAAGATCTTCTGCAGACTTTTGGAAGGCGGCTAAAATTATAACTGCGAGAGTTAATATGATTTCGTCCACTTTACAGGCGTCAGAGCTGAGGGAGTATTTTATAAATTTACTCAACACTACATAGTTATCGTTACCCGTTACCCGTTACTGTTACCCGTTACCGTTACCGTTACCGCAATATGCAGCCCCTTTCTTCACGGACGAGCTCTTAGATAGAACAAGCTGTTGATTCTTCTAAAACAAGGAAAGCTCCAGGTGACGATCGGATCCCTTTTGAACAGTTCAGGAACAGTTCTACAGAATTTTTCACTGTTCTTACAAGTGTATTTAATAGCATTTTCGAAATGGACAGTGTCCCAGGAAGCTTTAAAAGAGCGATAATCTTAACATTGCACAAATAAGGCGAGCTGGATAATCCAGTTAATTACTCGTACAGAGGCATTTCTTTTTTGAATACTGTGGCAAAACTATTTAGTGCTATAATCTTTAAGAGGCCTACGTAATGGATAACAAACAACAGCATTTTAAATGAAATGAGGCGGGGTTCAGGAAACATTATTCAACGCTGGATCACATTTTTACTCTTACCAACATTGCAGAGTCTTTTCAACAAAGTCGCAAAAAGCAACGAGGGTGGGTCAATAAGGCCCTGAAAATTAAAACAAATTGTATCGTCACCTTAAATTTAATTTTTTTTTGTCAAATATCATCTTTCAAAAGAATGCACCCAAATTTTCAGACAGATCTGTCGAATAATTTTGTTGTGACAGCCATTTTATATAGACGTCTATTAGCATTTTCGTTAAAATGGAAAAAAGATAATTTCGAGTGCTCATTAAACACTATTTTTTGCGAGAAAAAACTATCACGCAAACCAAACAAAAGCTTGACAAATATTATGGGGACTCTTCACCATCGATTGGAACCATTCACCACTGGTTTACTCAATTTCGGTGCGGTCGTTCAAGTACAAGTGACGCCGAACGTTCTGGTCGCCCAATTGAGGTCACCACACCAGAAATGGTTGACAAAATCCATGGTTTGATAATGGACGATCGGCGAGTGAAAGTGCGCGAGCTTAAAGAGGCCACAGGCTTATCACACGGCTCAGTGATTTCGATTTTACATAAATATTTGGACATGAAAAGGTTTCCACAAGATGGGTGCCGCGGTTGCTCACAATCGACAACAAACACATTCGTTTGACAACTTCAAAGGTGTGTTTGGCGATGTTCCAGAAAAAATCGGCTGAGTTTTTGCGCCGTTTCGTAACCGTGGATGAAACCTTGATTCACCACAACACACCAGAAACCAAGGAACAGTCAAAACCAGGACTTCTCCTAGTGAATCGAAGCCGAAGAAGGCCAAGGCGGGTTTGTCAGCAAACAAGGTCATGGCGACAGTTTTTTTGGATGCGCGCGGTGTTATTCACACCGATTACCTTGAAAAGGGTAAAACGATCACCGGCGCATATTACGCAGAGCTGCTGGATCGATTCCAACCCGATTTGAAGCAAAAACGACCGCATTTGGTGAAGAAAAAAGTTCTTTTTCACCAGGACAACGCACCGGTGCACAAGTCCGCAGTCGCAATGGCAAAATTGCGTGAGTTAGGCTACGAACTCCTCCCTCACCCAGCATATTCCCAAGATTTACCCCCTGCGACTATTTCTTGTTTCAAAACATGAAGAAATGGCTCGGAGGTAAGAGATTTGGGTCGAATGAAGAGGTCGTCGCTGAAACAAACGCTTATTTTGAGGGGCTCGAGAAATCGTATTATTTGGAGGACATCAACAAATTGGAGAAAAGTTGGATGAAGTATGTAGAGCTAAAAGGAGACTATGTTGAAAAATAAAATATTTTTATACCGAAAAGAGTGTTCCTTATTTCATTTTTCAGGGACTTATTGACCCACCCTCGTACATATATGTCGTCTTTGTTGACTTTCACGCAGCTTTCGATTCCATAGCTCGTTTACAAGCTACACAAAATTGGTTTGTCACTTTTCATCTTATTTATCAACGATATAGTAGGAGAGGTAAGAGGAGGGATTGAGCTTGTTGGTATGTGGATACCGGCGCTAAATTTTGCGGACGGTATAGTGTTTTTGTCGGACTCAGTCGAAGGAAAGCAGCTTGTTATCAACCGACTTGAAAACTACTGCAGGCAATGGAATTTGACGGTGAATTCATCGAAATCAAAGATGATGATTTTTAGAAATGGCGGTGGAAGATATTCTCGTAGTGAAAAGAGGTCCTATCTGGGTGAAAGCGTTGAAATAGTGAGGGAGTGTCAATATATAGGCGTGTTAATTACATTTAACCTCAACATGAAAAGGCATTTCGAATGTCAACTAGTGGGAGCTAAAAGAGCTATTTCATCAGTTTGGGGCGATGCATCGACAATAAGTATATCGAACACATATCGAAAAATAAACTATTTCCTGCAACGGCTGATTCTATACTGCTTTACGGAGGCCAAATTTGGGGTTATTGTTTTTTTGAGGAAGTTGAAAAATTCCTTAGATACTTTCTGAAGCGAATCTTGTGACTTCCAACATGTATACCAAACTATATGCTGCATTTGGAAACTGGAGTCCCACCACTTTTTTTTAGATAACCTAAAGCTGCATGCGGATTACATTGTAAAAGTTGTGGAGATGGAAGAAGGAAGACTGCCGGGGATTGTTCTGAAACATATAATAGGGACAAGAGGGCACTTGGTTTAAAAGTGGGAGGAGTCGGCGGTAAATTATGGCATGAACACTCACCGTGAGATGACCCAGTCACCAAATTTCTTCTTCACCACTTCGGGCGCTGCGTCGCTTGTATGGCAAGTAGCGCCGTCACAGAAAGTCGGTTAACATCGCTCTATACTGAGGAGCATTGACGGTAACGTTGTCTTCTTCCTCATTTCGAAAGAAATAAATTCCGATGATGCCACCGTGCCATAAACCGCACCAAACAGACAATCTTTGTGGATGCATTTATGCTCGGTCGAACACTTGTGGATTGTGGTCGCTCCAATAATGGCAATTTTGCTTGATGACATAGCCGCCAATGGGCCTCGCCCAAACGATGCATGATGAAATGACAAGCCTTACTGAATATTTTGACAGCTGGATGTCATTGGTAACTTTGACAGCTGCTGAAACATAATAATTGGAAAAACTATCATCGCTATCTGGTCACCTTTTATACCATTTCATCGGAAGATGTCCCATTGTAAGAGAATTTCGTGTGAGATACTTTGGAGTAATTTCACTGGACTTAGATAGATATAATACCATAAACGACTATGTATACTCTGTTTTTTAAACAGTATGAAGTTAATAAAAGGTCTATCTATCTAAAAATCTACTCCAGGAACAATGTACGGAAGTTTTACCAAAAGGTGAAAAGAATGTGTCGTGCTAACCAGACCCGTACAGAAACCTGTAGAGATGAAGAAAGAAACCTCGTAGTAGAATCACGGTCGATGCTGAGAATATGGAAAAACTTCTTCTGCAGACTGTAGGCGGTCACTGCCTTTTTTACTGTTTCATTGACATTAAGCTTCCAGTTAAGATTCCTGTCGAATATGATTCCTAAGTATTTTGCACTATTAGATATCCGTAGGGTTATTCCCTTAATAGCTGGTAATTTGAATTGCGATATAATTCTTTTATTAGTGAACAGCACAAGCTCGGTCTTCTGGGAATTGACCCCAAGACCGCAATGCTTTGTCCACGTATTAAGTGTCTTTAATGAATTTCCTAAATAGTTCGCTAATGATGGGTAAGAAGTTTCCTCTTGCCAGCAGCACTACACCGTCTGCATAGGCCTTAACCCTCTGTTCTCCAGTTTCAGAAGTATTTCGTTGACAACTAGGACCCACAGCAAGGAGTAGATGACTCTTTCCTGTAGCGTGAGGCAATGACCCTTAAATGAGCGTCACCTAGTTTCGCATATATATTCCTTTTGTTGAACAGACTGACGATTATATTGAGGAGAGTTTGGTAAGCGTTGGAATTTTCAAGTGCGCATGTTTTGGCGTTGTTGATTTCACTTTCCATGTGTGTATTCCTTATCTTTTAACGACCTTTCTATTGTAGTAAAGAAGTCGTGTAATGCAGTTTCTAAACCTTTGCCCTTCGTATACTCGTGTTGCGCTGTGAAGATGACATTGCGGTCAAGTCCGCTATGAACGTATACTTTCATTAGTTTTCCAAATATTTTCAGAATAAAACATTTTAAGCTCCTACATGTATCTCTACTATAAAGCTTTCAAAATAAACCATGACCAGAAGGCGCTATTTCCTTATCAAAGTGGAATGGAAACTTGTTTTAAAAACCGAGCGTTGAGTATACGGATTGATGATCTTGCAAATAAAACTTTCCAATCTATTCCTGCTCCCAAAATGTGTTTCAATACTCATCTGTATTCTACAAACCGAGCTCATGTATACTCTTACCTCATCAGAAGTTCATACCAACAAGATTAAGGATTAAGACATAAATTATCACCTCAACACCGTATCGCCGTAGGTCGTCTTTACACTTTAATCTCAAACATTGATATTTACTGGCAATTAATCGCAAGCTTGTCAACGATTACTGCAACACTGCAATATAATGCCTAGGCAAGCGAGAGCATATTTCATCTGGTAATCTGTATTACATGTTGAAAACATAAATTCTATCGGCTAATAACTCATATCAGCCCCGATGCAGAGAGGACGAGTCTATGATAGGTGATATTAAGCCAAATCGAATGCAATTACACACAAGGACACTAGGCTGGCCACACATGTGGTGTTTTGGGGGGGATGCGCTTATAAAACAACCGAATGTTTAATTGCCTTTGGTCGAAATTAATTGGTGGCCGGGGACTTAATAACGCGGACAGACATTCATAGATACGAGTACTCGTACATAGATGGATGCCAAATCCACTGTAACACAGTCGACATTTGGTTTTGTTGCCACTAGACAACACCGCCGAGTCTCATCCCCCAAAGTCAATTGAATCTGTTGCAAGGATGGGGAATCAGCCACTCATTTGGAAAACTCAAAGATCTCAAATGACAGCAGTCGACGACGAGAACGAAAACGACAGCAGTAGCAGTAATCATTTGTAAGCGGTCCTCATCATGTATGGGTGGTTTTATCTTTCATATCTGCGGTGTGGCGGAAAAGCACATAAAAAAGGACATTCGCAGGACGTTTTTCAATTAATTGCGATTTAGCCAACTGATGCTTATCTGTGAGGAGTGCGGGAGTCAAAAAATCCGAAAGGTTCTGTCAACATTCTGTGCAAAAAGGAAGCATAATTATAGGAAGCAGCGAAGCGTTAACATATGTCGCCGCTAAATGTATGAAAGCCCAAAATAGGATCAGGAAATTACCTTTCATCTTTTGCATTCGTTGGAGTTTTTTTTTTTTTTTTTTCATCTCTTACTCTTTGGTCATTTGTATAATGGTGAACAATAAAGAGCCAGGCCATTCCACTGATTGTGATGATAATGCCGAAGGTGTGCTCCTGCCCGGATAATGCATGTAATTTTATTATAATTTTTAACGGATTACCCATCTCCTTTAAAATTTTTGAAACGTATGCTCTGTGAAGCATAAGTTTTGTTGCATAATACTCGTAGATGGATGAACGATACGAGTATCTGTAAAAGCGTTTGATCTTTTCAAATGTTCACTGTGAGGTTTTAATGTGTTATATGAATGATTTCATAAAAGTATTTGCATATCAAGCTTTAGGATGTTACCAAGGTTTTTACTTTGACATGTGATGTTTTCTCATGGTCGTGTTGATGAAGTTAATGATGATTAGTTGGAAATACATAAACAGTAACTAAGTGATGGATGCCCTTGTCCAGTCACTCATAATATGCAATGTGTAAACGTAATTTAAAAAAAAAAATGTACACAGTCCCTAAGACTTGAGCAGCGCCATCTAAATGTGGTGCCTAGAAATAAGTTCTGATTGGAATAGCCAACTTCGCTCAAGAGACAAAGTAGCCGTAGCCAACTTCACTCCTTCTTTTTTTGTTAGAAGGGTAACTGGTGTAAAAGCAGACCATTTTTTAAATAAAGAAAAACAAATCCAAGTATATTTACAAATGTTATTGTTCGAGTATGATATGTTTCTCCAACGAAGCAATATATCTGGGTCTTACTTTGAACAGGAAACTAAGGTGGAAACCTAACATACAAAAAAGAGTAAAGAAAGCCAATGGCACATTCTTCTCTCTTGCAAAAAAACCATTGGGAACAAATGGGGCTTACAACCCAAATTAACTCACAGGCTCTATTCTCGGTTATCAGACCGATCCTTATGTATGGGGCAGTTGTCTGGTGGATTGCCTTTGATAAGGCGATAAACCAGAAGTTATTAAGCAGTCCATCGTTCAGCTTGTCTGTGCATTAGTGGAGGACTGTGGACGACACCTTCCGCATGGACATTCTTTTTAATTTAACACCCCTTGACATTTATGGCAGGCAAATAGCAGCTAACTCAGCTATTCGCCTTAAAGCTACTTCACAGTGATCTAAAAAGTATATGGCCACGCCTCCATCTTAAACAAGTTTAATATCTTTCCCGATAACATTGACTACACCATACCCAAGTTAAATTTTGACAAAAACTTCCATGTTACCATCCCTTCCAGAGCATTCTGGGAAGAAGGTGGCTTTACGGAAGATAAGTCGTTACATTTTTATACCGACGGTTCAAAAACTAACGACGGGGTGGGTGGTGGTGTCTTCTCTGATAGGCTTAATTTAAACCTCTCCTTTCATCTCCCAAACCACTGTAGCAGGAGGAGATAATGGCAATAAGGGAGGTCTTGTCTTGGTTAAAGAAAAACTGTTGATATCCGCATCTTTTCAGATAGCCAAGCAGCAATCAAATCCTTGGAATCATCCTCAATAAATTCTTTAACAGCTCTAGACTGTCGATCGTCTTTTATAGTGATGGCGGAGCAGGTTAATATTCACCTAATTTGGGTGGTGGGCATAGTGATATTCCAGGAAATTGTAAGGCTGACAAACTTGACAGACATGAAACAAAAATACCCATCCTTCCTGGCAAAAGTTCACTGGGTATTTTTATCACTACACGCGAAATTAAATTAAAGCTGGATGCTATTGAATAGACAAATTCTAGGTCGACAAGTGGAACAACTTGTCTAGCTACAAAACAGACTTGGCCTAAGCCGGATCTGAAACGCTCTAAGAATTTGATTTCTCTCAATAGGAAGCATATCAGCGCATTTATAGGTGTCATTAGTGGACACTGTCTAATAGGCAAGTATGCAACAAGACTTGGTGTCTTCGCAAATTATTTCTGCAGAGGCTGCATGGACGAGGAGGAGAAGGATACTATTCTTCACCTTCTTTGCACCTGCCCAGCTTCTCCCGCGTACGTGTTCATATGTTTTTCTTCTCTTCCTCTACATCCAGTTTGAGATCCTAATCGAAGAAGCACAGATGCCACTGCCGTCCCACTGATCTCCACCCGCTCTGCACAGCATTCTAAACTTGTGCTCCTCAGATTCCTTATGGAGGATATCTCCATAGAGATATCAACTTAGGAGCCTTCTGTTTCAATGACCTAGATGATCTGAATAATATGGACTTTAGGTACATTCTACGCTTCATCAGAAGCTCTAAGTGGTTCAACGAGTAGGCTAGAGGCCGCGTCTCAAACACATGTGGTATCACAATGGACCTATTATTGGTCTAAATGTGTTGGCTTCTTTTGCTGACAGCAACCTAACCAACCTAACCTAACTGTGCCTGTAATTCCCCGTTGACCTTCTGTAGCGATCTAAACTGTTGTGATAATTGTTTCCTTATTGAGAAAGTTGGTGAGTTCTTACTTTTCGAGTACCAATTTCTCCAGTGTTAACATGCATAGTTTATTTTAATTATTAATTTATAAATAGCAAAGCCGAATACATAAATTGTTTAGATTTAATAAATTAACTTTTACTGTTATAGACTTTAAGTCATAAGTCAAATGTAAAAGATTCTGTAAATAAAAATAATACTTAATAATACTTAGTGTATTAATACAGTTTTGGGGGGGAGCCGTGGGCGATCTGCACTCCAAATGTGTGGTGGAACAGCAACCATAAAAAAACCGAACCACGATAAAATGAAAAGCTACTTTATTAAATTTGATTACTGAAGTTATTACAAAAATTAATTGATGCTCGGGCACATCTTACTTCATCGAGCGGTGTCAGTAAAAGAGACAGAACAAAGGAAAAAATGGCTGACATGACTCCCGGAAAAGGAGTATATAAGCAATTGAGTGAAGTGAGTGGGGATCGATCAACTTTGAGTGTAATCGACACGTGGTGCCATCTGTGTATTCGACGCAAGATGCGCAGTGGATTGAGCTAAGGGTGCGCTGCCATTAGTTTGGCTTAAACAAATACATTCATTTTATTTGTTCACTTTTGGCATTATTTCTTTGCTAGTATGGATTTGGTCCACATTTTGGACCAAATTCAATTTTTGGTCTTATTTCGTAGGGAGTTATTTCACATCAACCACTAAAACTAATGAACCGACAATTTTTATTAAAAATTCATGAGTATGTGACATCTTCCAAAAATTACAGGACAATTATTGTGATTTTGATTCGAAAAACTACATATATATATATGTATATATTTAGTTTTTCGAAACACTTATACAAATGTGCGAGATAGATAAATTGGCACCTACTGTCCGCCATTTTTGCCGAACATCCAAATACCTATCTTCACTTCTGATAAAAAGACAAATCATTTGATTTAATTAAGCACTAGATGTATGTATATATATATGTTTATTTAAACTCTGCTTTAAAAATATTAATGGGTGTTTTGGCAAAGCGTTTTCAATATTGGACTAGCCTTATTTTATTAGGGTACAATTTAATATACAATTTTGTTCTTACTCTCGGCTAATAAAAAAATGTACATACTATGTAAATACGAGTAGATACTATTTTCAGATATGAACTATTCATTATTTGCACTTCAAAATAATAAACTTGTACCGAAGCTTTTAGTTTCTTGATTTTTCTGCTTCCCTATTCCAATCAATTCCGATTTCTACAATATTTTCTGAGTGAGACAACATAGGATAAATAGAGATACCTATGATACAAGTCGAAACAAATAAAATATGCAATGATATTTTATTTGCATGCATACAACACCATCGGCAACATGAAATGCACCATCCACCTATCACTTTTGAAATTGATTGTAAGTCCTTTCACTGCCATCAAAAATTTCTGGGTTTACACAAAAAAAATGTATTGCAATACGAGTATATTGAATGCTGACAGGTGAAAAGAATGATAAACAAAGAATAGGTTAGCTATGATACTCCAGGTATCCTTGCAGTTTTGTACAAAAAGAGTCATTCTAATGTTCCTGATGAGTGGATGGTGCTGCTCTCTGAGTACAAATGTACGAGCAATATGTATCGGACCATGGACAGACCATGGAGCTTCTATGAAATTGATAAAGATAAAGTAGGCATTCCACCAGAAGGTACATATGTACATACATTATGTTGACTTCCACTGCCTGGGGTTCATTGAATTGACATTTACGCATATGTTATACGGAAGTATATTCTGATGAATCACCTTTTCCATTTATCAGAAATGGAAAATAATAATAATTTTCAAAATATGACAAACAAAAAGCACACGGAAGGAATCCTTACTATTAAAATAAGGTAAGTGACCCAAATAAGGACCACCTTATAGTTTAAATTAAAGTTTGGGTACATCCACCAGGACAATCGAATCCTTCGTCATATCCCGTTAGTCCGACGCATAGTTAATGGTAACAAACAAGACAATTTTGACACTGTCTCATATCTTCCATTCGGTCTTCTTTACACGCGTGACAGTACCATGCTCCGGTCCTATCCAACTTCTACGACCGCGACTACTGAAATACTAAAGCAGAAAGCGGAACATTATCTGAATCTGCATCGGAACTGTAAGGGTCCTGTTGCTGTTGCTCTTGATTTCTTTGTAAAGCTGAAGCGCTAGTTGATGCTGAAAAATTCTCAATACTTTCCGGATACGCTATTTCAGAAAGCGCAGAAGAAGCGAATGCAGTTTCCGGAATGATGTCAGGATCGAAAGGATACAATCCCGTTGCACGAAAGTCTCCAGTGATGTTGTCGTATGTCGTGCATTTGAACCACACATCTGAAAAAATGACATTAAAACTGGTTTTATTTAATTTTCTTTCTGGGTTTTTTGCGATATATTTCAGTTGTTCTTGATTCCAGTGGTGCTCGAAAGATCAATAAACTGACTTATCCAGAGGTTGGAGTTCATGTATTTCATGGAAGGCAGTATAGTGTAATGTCATGTCGTTCTGCTTCGTCAACAATAATATAATCCAAGTGACATGCTGCGCCGTCAAATATAAGAAGACAAGGTCCTGATGTTTTATACTTACTCTCAAATGAGTTATAAAGTCAACAAAATCTTAGTGATTCATATATCCCTTGGATGTCATTTTTACGACTGAACCAGCTGGAAGGTTGTCCATAAACTCTGGTTTCTGTCTCTTGCCTTTAAAAAGGATCATCGGTGAAATGACAGTCCCTATAGCATTCACACATCCAACTATGGTCACGCTTTCCGCATACTCATTTGAAATTTGGTGAACTCTTTTTGTTCCCTTAAGCGCTAAGACAGTTTGTTGATGGTGCAAGTTAATTCGGCAGCCCTTTTCATCCATGTTATAGATGCACTCCGGTCTATTCTCAATCATGAGCTTTTGTAACAGAGCCTTCATCTTTTCGAAGTGATCACCCACAATGTGTTTGTTAAGCTTTTGGGCTTTTGCGATTTTCGCATAATGGTTTCTGGGTAGTGGTTTCTGGGTGTCTCTTCAAAAACAAACGTAGCCACTTCCTACCCGCTACAAAGTTTGTATTATTAAAGTTCCTGGTAATATTGTTGACGCTACAAAATGCGGAGGCTTGGAGTTGCAAAATTTTTGGCGTGAGTGGCATGCCCACTTCAGCTAGACTAACGATCCTTCTGGACAGATCATCTTCTTGTTCGGGTGTGAACGTTGTGGACCTGCCTAGTTTCCTTGTAGCTGAACCACTCTTGATATGGTTTCTCAAAGTTCGTCTTGGAATTTTGAAGCACTTTGACGCCTCATATTGTGCTAAAAAACCACGTTGGGTAGACTTCAAGGCCCTTTCTATATCATAATAATTTGCTCGCCTTTGACATTTTGTCTAAAAACACCCTAAAAAAAACAAATTTAATTTTTCATATTCCTAATAAGGCCCGTTAATATTTTCGGTGGGCCTTTTTAGGAACATGAACAACTTTTCTTTACGAAAATAATACTTAAACTATACTAAACCTTAGTTTTATATGTAATATATTGTAACATAATGTAGCATAATAACTACGCTCCAAAAGTAGGCAACACATTCCGAAGTGTCTTTTCATTCGAGGTTCGTGTCCACGGTAAGAGACGGATTATGTCTAAAACGACGTCGCGGAATTAAGAGAGAATTATAACCACAAGAGATTATTGGCTGCAGCTGTCATCTTGGAATTATTATATCAGAATTTTTTTGCTCCAGTGGTCGAAGAATTTGCTAGAAGTTTCTGGCTATTAGAAATGCGACTATATAAGGACAGATGGCGATCGAGGCAGGGCAGTTGGGATTTGAACCGCACGAAGAGATTGGAAAAGTGATAATAGGCGAAGTTGTAATTTTGTGAGAAATTGAAAGTTGAGAGTTAACAAGAAGAAGTAATTAGTTTGGATTTGTGAATTAAGTAATTGAAATGACATAAAGTGATTTGAGAAGAAAGAGACCTTGTAAGGAAAGAATTTGCGAAGAACAGTATAGTGTGATCTTGAATTGTTCTATAGACTAGAAAATAAGGAAATAATCTCACAGAATAACGTTTTATCTACTCGAGCCGTAGCTCGCATATTACAATATTTAGTGTAAAAACTAGACTTACCCGAATTATTACTTGCAATAAAATCAATTACAAAAACCACTTTCTTATAAAAAAGAGCGTGCGAGCACATTCACTAACTTGTATCGACTGTAAGAAAAAACACGATTTCGTCAGATGGAAATTTCCATCGATTTTAGAATATAATTCCTGTTGCTTGTCGGTTATTCTACTTTTTGAACACTGGGCCTTATTAGGTTCTGGACCTTATTTGGACCACCTACCTACATCAATATACCTTCTGATCAAAGAGTACACGGAATTTCCCATTCAAACAAACCGCGCTTGAAATATTGTCAAAAGCTTTTTTTTTAGGTTGGTACATCTGTCATCTGGCGCTCAAATATCTGATTGAGCGCCATTTGTCGGAAGTTTGTGCGTGGTAGCTTTGTAAACAAGTCAGTGTTTGTTGTATTCTGCGAATTTCGCAATGTCAAATTTATTGTCTAAGAGCCCACAGTAAATTTTGTGCGTGAAGACATAACCAAAAAATGTATACATCAATATGAAGGTCTCCAATACACGATATCAAATGTCGAAGTCTGGCAGCGATTGGTCGCAGCTGAGGTTAGTAATAGTAAGCTGAAAATGTTTTTTTTTTCCAAAATCTGAATTGAAATAATTGGTATAACCAAAAAATTGGTACACCAACAAATTCGCGAGAACGTTCTGATCACAAAAATATGGGTCCCAGACGTTTTACGCGCAGCCTTACCCTTGCCAGACGCGCTAATAGTATGCTAAAATTACCTTTTTAAACAATTCTCATACTAACCATATTATGATAACAAAAACAAATTTGTTAGAACCACTGATCACAAATGTTGCACTAATCAATGCAATTCTTGGACTCAGATCGAACAAGGGAGGTTTTGTACAGTTTTTGCAAAATATGGTTGATGGAAAAACAAAAAAAGCTTGCTGATAAAACGGTAGTTGAGTTGAGTAGTTGCTTTTTCTTGCCCGCGAAGTGAATATGTCTAAGCAAGTAGGTAGTACATGTGTTCTTCATTCAAGTGATAGTCCGAAACAATGTGGGAACATAATTCTGCTTAATAACAAAACAATGGAAAAGTGCACTCAAATTTTGAGATGTCGGAAAATTCGAGAGTTTAAATATTCTGATATAAATCTTCTGCGGAAGGTTGATAGTTTAAGTGGTTACCATAGCCCGTGCTATCGGAACTTTACTGCCATATGAAAAAAGTTTATATCTTCGATGCAACCAAATGAATGTAAGTTATATTTAATTATTTAATAATCTGTAAATATCTCGCATTTGCGTGTACACAGTGCCTGAAAGCAGAAATAATGAAATTAGAAATGCAAACTTAGTACCTGAAAATACTCCAAGCCATACCAATATAGTGTCAGTGGATTCGGATACCACTTGTTTTTTTTTTTTTTTTTTTCATCGTATTATCAAATATTCAAAGGGAAGTAAGGAAAAGCTTATTGTGGCCGGAGGTCCACATTGGAATACGTAGTATGCAAAGCTGTACTTCTTGGGAATGATGAGGTGTATTAAACATTGATAAACAGCTTCGAAGACGATGAACTGCAGTACCACAAGACATGTTTTGCAAAATTTTTTCAAGAAGCTAATAATTTGGAAAAGAAAATAGCGGCGAAAAAATCAGGGTACAGACTTGCCCAAAAGTCTTCTTTTTCAATTGTGTGCGCATTTGTAGAGGAGCACATTTTAAATTTAAAAGAAATGCATCCATTTGATTATATTGCTACTTTGTACCATCAAAAATTATGTGAGAAAGTATACATTTTTTGGTTGTATCTTCACGCACAAAATTTGCTATGGGCTCTTGGTCTATTAGTTGAGCAAAGAGTTTGCCTGAAATTTTGTGTTTCTAACAAAATATCATGTGCGGAAGCGTTGAAAATGTTAACGGTAGCCTACGGGGATTCGACAATGTCTTTGTACCCCGAATATGAGTGGTACAAAGAGTTTAAAGCGGTCTTCCATCCACCAGTATGACTGACGGAAACATCGAAAAAGTTAAGAAAATTGTCTTCGCAGATCGTCGTGTACTTGTCTCTTGTCTCATTTTAGCCTAAATTAAGATTTTGTGATTTATGAAACAAATATCATTTCATAATTATTATTTTTATTTATATACGAGTATATACATATTTACTATTATTTTCTGATTCTGATTTATTAAAAGTGTTAACCAAAAATTAATCATGGATTTTTATTTCTTCGAATCAAAAGTTAAATTCAGATTATAATTTTTGTTTTTAAAATTAAAAGATAAAAATCAAATCATCACTTTTAATTTTTTGAATTGAAAATATGATTTTTCTTTTTGGATCAGGAATAAAAATGTATGGTACCCGACATCACACCACTGCACATAAAATTGTTACCTCATAATCACAAGTCTTTTTGATCGAGAAAGTAACAGATTTTTATCATTGATTCCTAACAATAAAAATGGTCTAATTTTTACCCTGGGGTTTTAAAAGTAAAAATCTTGACACGATTTTTAATTAAGATTATTATTTTACTTTTCCAAAATATTTGAAAAGGTGTTGATTAAAAGTCTGCATAAAATAATTGAAGAAAAATCCACGATTGATCAGGTGCAGAGAATAACTGATAAAATCGAAAAAGCATTTGAAAAAAAAAGATATGCTCTACTATATTTCTTGATATAGCTCCAGCTTTCGATAAAGTATGGCACAAAGGACTGATACATAAATTGCAAAAGCATCTACCAAGGAATACTCAGAAATCCTAGAGTCTTATATATTACAGCGATTTTTTATAATCAAAAAAGGAGATGACTACTCCACATTGAGAAAAAGAGAAGCTGGTGTTCCACAAGGCAGTGTGCTAGGCCCTGTATTAAATCTCTTCTTTACCAGTGACTTTCCATTTAGTGATGAAACAACTGTGGCTACATTTGCAGATGATACTGCTGTCCTTGTTGTAGGAGAAACTGTCGAAGAAGCGACGAAAAAGCTGCAAAAGACAGTGAATAATATATCAAAATGGACCAAAAATTGGCAGATTAAATTAAATGACCTAAAGTCGGTCCATATCAACTTTACAAATAAAAATGTTCCCCACATCCCAGCAATAATAAATGATAATGAAGTAGAATACGCAAACACAGCCAAATATCTAGGCATGACACTAGATGCAAAACTGCGCTTGGAAAGCGCATGTAAAGAATAAAACAGAAGAACTGAACATGCGTTACGGTAAAATGTATTGGCTTATAGGGAAATACACTTGTTTGACCAATTACAGTAAACTACTGCTTTATAAGCAAATTCTAAAACCAGTATGGATCTACGAGCTTCAGCTATGGGCATGCACATGCAAAACCAATTTACAGAAAATACAAACATTTCAAAATAAAGTACGAGGGCAAGGTGAAAAGTATTCTGCCTGACAATGAAAGACTGCGATTTTCAGCTAAAAAATTATTTTAGTTTTCTACATAATCTCCCTTCAACACACTTGGTACAGCGTTTCTCCAACATCAGTATTCCTTCTCGGAAGTGAGAGTCTGGAAGGCTGTGAAAATATTCATCTACGGCCCTTTCAACTTCTGCATTGGATGCGAAGCGGTTTCCAGAAACAAATTTCTTCAAGTTTGGGAACAGATGGAAGTCTGAGGGTGCCAAATCAGGTGAATAGGGGGGATGGCCGAGCAAATCGTACCCCAAATCCCACAGTTTTCCGATCGCCAACGCTCACTTGTGTACAGGTGCATTGTCCTGATGAAAGATGATTTTGTTCTTCTTCAAGCCAGGCCTCTTCTCGCGAATTTTGGCATCCAGCTGGTCAAGAAGATTGGAGTAAAATTCGCCTGTAATTGTTCTGCCTTTCTCAAGGTAATCAATTAACAGGATCCCTTTCGCATCCCAAAACACACTGGCCATGACCTTTCCAGCAGATGCGATTGACTTCGCTTTCTTTGGCGCTGAACCACCGGCTTCCACCCACTGCTTCTACTGCTGTTTCGTTTCTGGCATGTAGTGGTGGACCCATGTCTCATCCGTGGTAACAAATCGCCGCACAAAATCGGTCGGATCCCTATTGAATCGGTCCAAAGATTGCCGCGAAAATCGTTTGCGCATTTGCTTTTTATCGGCAAACCTTTAGAACTAGCTAGATAGGTAAAAAAAAAAAAAAAAAAAATACAAAAAGCCAAAACAATATGTTTAGGTGTAAACGTAGCTTAATATCTAGTTGCTATTTTCTACTAGTTATTTGCATATTCAGAAGCTAGAGGTCTCTTCTGTACCTACATAATTTTGTTAAAGCGGAACCCACTCAGCCATTTTTCACAAAGTCTTCTGGCTGCAACCTTCAATGAGGTAAGACCTCTTCCTCAAGAGATAAATAAAAAACGTGTATAAAGAAGCAACATTTCGTCTTTTCTTCCATCGCTTTTCCTCCCATCCGGATCAACGAGAACCAGCAGAGGCCCTACTTTCAGACCCCAACACAATATTTAATCGTCCACAGATGAATACTTATCATAAACAGCTTAAGATATGAAAGACAAATTGCTGATTGGTCTAACGACTAGGTGCAATAAGTGGAAGGCTGGCTCCTCCCCGTCCTGCTATGAAATACCAAGACGGCGGTACCGTAGGGAAAACGGGAAGGAGGGGTTAGTGGGTAAAAATCCCACACTGTTACTGAGTATGGGTTCAGTTTCGTCTTTTCAAGATTACCACCTTCCAGCGCAAAAAAAAACAGAAAATTACTTCACATTTTTAAAAATAAAGTTATCACTTAATTCTCAATAAGAAAAGTACCGTTATATGCATCTTTCGGCAAAACCTGGTACGCCATCTGTTGGCGTATGTCCCAGGGTAAATCAAATACAACATTTGAACAAAATCGTAATAGCCGCTAATTTCGGGGTTAGAATGAATATTCAGATTTCGCCTCGAAAATCACACAGATATGGAGTTTCAAGAAAATGGGATGAGCTGTTTGCGTTGCAGTTTTGCAGACAGACCTTAAAGCAAGAGAAAAGATCAACACATCCAGAGTCGAACTCTAAATACTCTTTGGGGCAGAGCCTACCAAATCGTCATGAAAAAAGTGAAGAAGTGGGAGCTACAGATTTCTATCTGCCTAAAGTTCTTACACAACATGATGGTGGGACTATTTTCCTATCAGCAAGAAAACACATTCTCGAATGATCCCACAGTAGAAATATCAACAGTCCGAGAGGTCACCGCAGAGGAAATACTGCAATTAAATTGGAGATAAAAAAGCTCCTGAACCAGATGGTGTCCCAAATATAGCACTAAAGACAGCAATAAAAGCAAGCCCAGACATATTCATTAACATCTACAACTCGTCCCTGAAGGAAGGAGTTCTCGGACCAGTAGAGACGACAGAACCTAGTGCTTCTTTCCAAAGGTAACAAACCATCAGATGAACCATCATCATACCGCCCGTTATGTGTGTTAGATACATCTGGCAAAATCTTCGAGCGAATCATTTGTAATAGGCTATAGGCAGCAATTCAAGAATCTGAAAGACTTTCAGTACACTAATACGATTTTTGGAAGGTGCGCTCAACAACAGACGCAATTAACGTGGTAGTTAAAACGGCACAAGAGGAGATGGAAGAAGATGGATAGGCGGTTCCAAAAAGTTCTGCTTGGTTATAACCCTCGACATAAAAAACGCCTTCAACACGGCAAACTGTAGTCACATCTTTCAAGCGTTCAGAGCGATGCGAGTACCAAAGTATCTCATAGACGTTGTTGTAGACTACTTCTACAATACCGATCGCGGCCTTAGTAGTACCACAGGACTCAGTCTTTGGACCACTGCTGTGGAACGTTTTGTACGGCGGTATACTGCGACTCCCTATACCAGGCGAAACAAAAATTGTGGGATTTGCTGATGACATCGCCATTATCGTCACCGCTAAACTGTTGGAGGAGGTGGAACAGATAATCAATGCGACAATAATGATTATACGAAATTTGCTTACTTCAGTTGATCTAACACTGGGGGTCTTAATAAGCAGTGGAATAAAGGTACAAACTATCACCATTACATTGGGCGGCCATGAAATCACATCTAAACCACATATAAAATAACTATGCATTCTGATAGATACGCGACTCTCTAAAAATCGCCTTAAGTATGTAAGCCGAAAAAATGAAATAGCAAGTTCTGAACTAGAGCGTGTCATTCCAGAGTGGTTAAGTCGATAATCCAGGGCAGCTAAAACATACAAATCGCCAGAAGATTTGGCTTTCTGAAGAAAGCTGGAGGCTGGTTGAAGAACGTAAACAGCTTAAAGTTCGTATTGCAGCTATCTCGTTAGAAGATATGGGCGAACTAGAATCCCATGAAAATGAGAGATGTGCCGCGCAGCGCACGACGTGACAAACGAAATTATATCAACGTGTTGGCTACAGAAGTGGAAATCGCAGCAAGTAAAGGTGAGAGTCGAACGGTTTATAGAATCACCAAAGAGCTAGCAGGCAAGCACCCGTTCAATACTTATTTCGGATGAAGACCAGCTCAAACGATGGAAGGAGCATTTCTCGGTTTTAGAAACGATCATCATCCTTTTCCGAATCAAAACTACCGAACACTTGCTGTGTGATTGTCCCTAACTCCAAAATCGTAGCTTCGGAGGATCTGGCGCAAGCCCCACTCGGGAACACGTTATGTTTCGCCAGGAGTACAGATTGGTTCGATTCAAGACCAACGGAGTTGCAACAAATTTAGAGATAGTACCACAATTCAGAGAGAATCACAATGAACCAAAAGGCCCCGATGCAAGCACCCACTCTTACCATACCATACTATACCATTCCATACCATACCATACCAAACCATTCCATACCATACCATACCATACCATACCATACCATACCATACCTTACCATACCATACCATACTATACCATACCATACCATACCATACCATACCATACCATACCATACCATACCATACCATACCATACCATACCATACTATACTATCAATGTAAAAAAATTAAATATTATTGAAAATTAAATTTTATTGAAAATTGTACAGAGAAGAAAACATTTGATCCATATACGAGTATGAGATGCATAGGTTAGGTAACTGGGTGCCCTTATTGACAGGGTTGTCAACACCTCACTTAGACCACTAAGATTCCATTGTGCCCAATATTTAGAACGCTGGGAACTTAGAGATTTCAATTTTCCACCGCTAGGCTAAACCACCCGGATAAATGTATGAATCTCAGAAGTTTTCTTAGCTCAATGCTGCCTAGCTCATCCAGCTCTGAAAAGAAGTATCTGCCAAAAGCACGACTTCTTTTGCTGGCCATAGCTGGACAGTCACACGGGAGATGATGAACGGAGTCTATTTCCTCTACGTCCAGTCGTTATGAGGTAACCCTAGCCGTTGCTGCGTGAATACCTATCACACAATGTCCTGTCACGACACCAACAGCTATGCGGATATCCCTTCGACTTAGTTCTAAAGGGTGGTTAAATTTTAAGGGCCGATGTTGAATGTGAACCACACCTAAACGTCAAGTTTTTTTTTGCATTTCATTTGACATTTCTCAATTTCAGACTAACTCAATTTGAACCATGGAAAGATACACAATCGAGCAACGCGTTAAAGTTATTCAGGCTTATTATGAAAATGGGCGTTCAAATCGTGCATTTCGTGATTCTTTCGGTCAATTTAATCGTTCAAATGTGCGTACAATCGGAAAAATCGTGCAAAAATTTGTGCAAACCGGGTCTGTAGGAGATGTGAAAACACCAGTGCATGCTTGTACAGCTCGTACTGCAGAAAATATTGCTGCTGTTCGCGATAGTGTGGCTGAAGAGCCGTCCACCTCAACTCGTCGTCGTGCCCAACAATTGCATCTCTCACGCTCGTCGTTGATGAAGATTATGCATAAAGACTTGCATTTACGCGCTTACAAGGTGCAATTGACTCAAGAAGTAAAGCCTCTTGACCATTTCAAGCGTCGTCAATGGTCACAATGGTGGCAAGAAATGGCAACAGTGGATGATCAATTTTCGAAGAAAATCATTTTCAGTGATGAGGCACATTTTCACCTCAGTGGATTCGTCAATAAGCAGAATTGCCGCATTTGGGCGAATGATAATCCAAGAGTGATTGTCGAAAAACCAATGCACCCACAAAGAGTTACTGTTTGGTGCGGTTTATGGGCTGGCGGCATCATCGGGCTGTAGTTTTTCCAAAATGAGGCCGGTCAGGCAGTTACTATGAATGGTGTTCGCTATCGTGAGATGATAACGAACTTTTTATGGCCCGAATTGGAAGATATGGATGTGGACGATATGTGGTTTCAACAGGATGGTGCCAATTGCCACACAGCTAACGAAACAATGGCTCTTTTGCGCGACAAATTCAATGGCCGTGTTATCTCACGTGGTGGCGATGTCAATTGGCCGCCAAGATCATGTGATTTGACACCGTTGGACTTCTTTCTTTGGGGTTATTTGAAAGAAAAGGTGTACGTCGATAAGCCAGCAACAATTCAAGAGCTAAAGGATGAGATAATTCGGCACATTAACGGCATAGAACCTCAATTATGCCTCAGCGTCATCGAAAATTTGGACCATCGGATGGAGGTGTGCCGCCGAGGTCGCGGCGGCCATTTGGCCGATATTTTGTTCCATACATAATTGAACCATACCAATATTATCATAATAAAAAGAAATGACAGTAATTTCCTAAATAATTTGTGTTTTGTTCAAAATCAACATCGGACCTTAAAACTTAACCACCCTTTATAAGATTGATAGATCTCTTTTTTCGTAGACTGGCCATAATGATTTGGTTCTAGCGCATGTATCTAATTGACACCAGCGTTCATTAGCTTCTTCTTTAGACTCGATGTCTATCTCCATATATAAGGTGCTAAGCAGTACACTAGCCTCGGAAAGGGCCCCGCGAAGGGCTTATAAGTGAACCTTCTCTGGCTATGGCTAGTTCGTCCGCTTTTTCGTTACCGGAGATATCCATGTGGCCCGGTACCCAGCACAAGGTCACCGTGTTAGCCGCTGAGATAATATCCAGTCGGTTTTTAAAAAATTTTACGAGCTTGGATCTTAGTGATGTTGACTCTAACGCCTTAATAGCCGCTTGGCTATAAACATAGGTATTGATTATTTGCCCTGAAATATCTTCCTCAATAATCATATTCACAGCTTGTTTTCAGCTTGGAAAACACTGCATTTCGAAACTCACAGTAGACGCCGGCACCAGTACCGCCAGCCATATTGGATCCGTCGGTAAAGATTGCCAGTTCTTTCTCGAAACAGACTCTTCCCTCATCGCATTCCACTCTGCTAGGAATTCTAATAGACAACTTTCGGTTGCAGTTTGGCATGGCAATGATGTAGTCCGTTTCCGTCCGGAGTCTCAATGTATTCCATCGGTTTAGAATTGAGGCATGACCGTAGGGTTTAGCTTTCCATAGACAGGCGTCCCTTAGTCTTAGTACAGTTTTAGCTGCTGTGTTTCCGCAATATATGTCAAGTGGAAAAAGATTCAGTATTGTTTCCAGAGCTGCTGTCGGTGTTGATCTCATCGATCCCGTTACCCCCAGTCAGCCTGCCCGTTGAATCTTTGTAATGCTTTCAAGTTGGTATTTCTTCTCGAGCGCTTTACACCAGACAATCGAAATATAGGTCAAAATGGGTCTTACTACCGCAGTGTAGAGTCAGTGTACCACTTTAGGCTTAAAACCCCAAGATTTCCCGTAGGCTCTCGTGCATGCATATAGTGCAACATATGCCTTCTTGACTCGATTGTCAATGTTAGTTTTCCAGTTTAATTTGGAATAAAATATTACGCCGAGATATTTTGCAGTTACTTGAGGTATCAGCTCGACACCATTCATCACCATTCGTGAATAACACTAACCCGGCTTTCGCCGGATTCACTTCCAGACCCCTGGCCTTGACCCAATTATTCACTAATTTTAACGCATAATTGAGTCGCTCGCTGAGTACCGGGAGGAACTTTCCGGATACCAAGATGGCAACATCATCAGCATAGGCCGCTACGTTGAAACCATTCCTTTCAAGTATCGTCCACTACTAGAAGCCATAGGAGTGGTGAAAGGACTCCGCCTTGTGGGGTGCCCCGCTTGACTCGCTTTCTTCCTCTTATGTCCCCTAGTGTGGAGTTGATTTTGCGGGTACTAAGCATTAGTTCAATCCACCTGCATATACCCGAGTGTATTTGGGCCCTGCGCAGACTGTCTACTTGAAGAGTGTTTTCTGTGGTAGAGACCACTTTGTTAAGAGCAGTATCCACTGATTTTCCTTTTATGTACGTATTATGTGATTTCGATAAAAAGTTATCCCCAATCTCATCTCTGACATACATATCTATTAACCGTTCCATTGTTTTCAATAAGAATGAAGATAGACTTATTGGTCTGTAATCCTTGGCATTAGCGTGGTTTATTTTGCCCGTCTTTGGTATGAAAACCACTCTAATCTCTCGTCAAGCTTTTGGAACATATCCCAATCTGAGACATCAACCATAAATGTACTTGAGTCATGGAATAATATGTTCCTCCGATTCTTGTAATATAATAGGATGTATCTCGTCAATGCCGGGTGCTTTGTATGGTGAAAACGATTTGATTGCCCACGAAATTTCCTGATCGTCAATCCAATTGCCGATAGTTTCAGTCTCAATGTTAGCTGGCATAGATGTGATAGAAGTGACATTTCAGGAGAGCTTCAAGCGTATTCTCGTAAGAGTCTGTCCAGCTACCATACCCAGTTCTTAATAGAAGACACATATAATGGAGCTTTGGTGAGAACCTTCCTCAATCGAGCCGCCTCTGTGGTGCATTCAATGGAGTCACAAAAGCTTCTCCAGGAATTTTTCTTAGCGAATCTTATTTTCTTTTTGATAAGCTTAACTTTTACCTTATGTATTGACCACTCAATAGCTCCCTCTTTAGCGAGGTTCCAGCTATGTCTTGAGGTGCGCAGACGCTCTGCTATTTTCGAATTCCACCAGAGTTGATGATTTCTTCCGCTGGTGCGTCTGACAGGACTAACTCTTCCAAAAGATCAGTTGAGCTTACTGGTAACGAGTATGAGATACTTTGGTCTTATTCCCACATTGCTGCTTTAAAAAAATATACACTGTTAGCCACTAATTATTTCAAAAAGTTAAACCAAATAAGTAGTGTTAATCAGATATGATTAACTGTGTTTGTTAATTTTTGTAAAATCATTCGTAAAATAGCAAAAATCTCTCAAAATAAGCTAATTTGCTAACTCGATGCTACCAGCATCAGCTTATAGGCTTAAGCGCTCTCATCCACGCACATTTCTTCTCCCTGTGTCCGTACATGTGCTAAATTGTTTGAATAAATCATTTATTTTGTAATTTCAGATTAATTCCAAATGCAAATCAAAAACATTCACTCGGAATACATCAGGACGACAACAGAACGCTACCCAAACCCGTGCAGTGGTAGATACTCGTACAACTGAAATCCTGTAAGGAATTAAAATGCGAAAAACACCACAACTGAAATCCCCCATAAATCAATTAAGCAAACAGCTTAGCAGGTGCATTTACTGTGAATTTTTACTCAATTAATCCAAATTTAGCCGACCATAATTTCAGAGTTTCATCTGTGGGCATGGTACTCGTATAGCTGTCCAGAATGGAAATCCCCGAACAGTGGTGCACAATGTTGCACAACAACTCTATATCATATTAGCCTGACAGGAACAGGACATGAACGCTGTCCGACCAACAACAAAAACCAATCCAATCGGACCGTTCTCATATGTATATCCCGGATTAGTTTCGCCTCCCTTGCGAAAGGCATCTATGCAATAGCAACATAGTCAGAATGAAATGCTCAATATCCGTGAACGTCAACCGATTTCTCTTGGATGTGACCGACCACCCATTCCCTAGATTCATGAAACAAAACACATACTATATTTCGTATGTGGAAGCATCGGTATCCTGCTCAATGACAGAGTGTGAGGGAAGTGTCCAATGGAATGTGAGTGCTGCTGCTGGTGTCCACAGTTCTGTCATCAAACTCACCATACGGTTGACATATTCCTGTTAATTCTTTAATTAAAATCGATACTGAAACTGATTGAAGGATATCTGGCGTGTCTGTTGTTGGGCAGCTCTCTAGCCAGCCAAGGGTATGAGTACTCGTACTCGTACTCGTATATAGGCATTTGGATTCGACTAAATAGCTTCTGTTTAAAATTAAATTTCCACACCCAACCCATCGTCATACGATTCTACTGAATGCATAATGCTCTTCCTGGAAAGAGTAATAAATTAACAATTGCCATAAGTTAGGGACAGTCTCCTGCTGTAGCCTTCCAATTCAGATTCGATGCCAATCATTTTGCTCGGACTGATGTTATCTGCGGACTAGTTTGGTTTTAACTTGGTTTGCCACACATGAATACAATCACAACTGTTGCACTTTTCATGTGCGGCTCCTTGTTCGTTTTTGGACTGTACACTGGGTGTTTGGATTTGGATTTGGATGCCATTCAATTCGCTGTCGTCGTTACCCGGACTCACCTGGCCATATCCGATTGCGGTGGGCAGTGGGCAGTGGGTGGTGTTTGAGAAGGAATTTAATGCTTGTACAGTATAAACTCTGCATTCACAGCAGATGCCAGCACACAGAAGCAACAATGTACCACCATTTGGCAATTTTGTTTAATGCCAGCCGCTTAAAGCTCCACAATTCATCCATTGTCTGTCGGAATTGATTGAAATTTGGTTTTGCTTTTAAGCTGATTGAAATTATTCAATTGAAAGGAAAATTTATATCTACTGTATTGGATTTGATAGGAGAATTTGCGTGGGAGATTGTAGATTCATTCAAATTGAATTCAAAGTGGAAAAACAAGTCATAAAGACGGGAGAGGTATTTTTTTTTTTAATCTGGTTAATTTGATTTAACTTGCGTTGAAGATGAGGTAATCTATCCCATTTCAATTAGTGCGGAGCATCTGCATGACGCAGCCAACTCCGTCGCTGGACCTTCACTCTCCTGGCTAAGTCGATGTCGCTGAACAGCCCGTACAGTTCATCGTTGTATCTCTTTCTCCAATCACCATTTATGCAGATGGGACCCAAAATCACCCGAAGAATTTTCCTCTCAAAACAGCCAAGAGCAACCTCATCCACTTTTGATAAAGTCCATGCCTCTGCGCCATAGAACACGACTAGGATGATTAGGGTTTTATAAATGGTCACTTTAGTTATTCGAGAGAGGGCTTCGCTACTCAATTGCCTACTTAGCCCAAAGAAGCCGCGGTTGGCAAGAGTTATTCTTCATTTGATCTCAGCGCTTGTGTCGTTGCTATATTTGTCTACGGCGACGTTCTGCCCGAGACGTCGATGTTGGCTGTCCTTTCTTGTTGACAGCATATACTTGGTCTTGCCCTCATTGACCGTTAAACCCATCTTCGCCGCATCCACCTCAATACTCACGAAAGCGCCACACTGCGTTCTTCCGGTTATGTCAATACCGTCGGCATTTGCGAGTAATTCGGCGAGTAATTGGACGGACTTTTGAAAGATTGCGCCTCTGGCAATGGCGCGTGAGACTTGCAGTATTCCTTCAGGAACGATGTTAAAGAAATCGCATGACAGCGCGTCACCTTGTCTGAACCCTTTTTTGACATCAAAGGTCTCGGTGAGGTCTTTACCGACCTCGATGGAATAGCGGGCATCGTCATTCTGCACAAATGGACGAGTTTGGCATTGCTCTATATAGCTCTTCTCTACCAATGCTGTCATTCGCGGCCTTAAAATCGATGAAAAGGTGGTGGATATCGATTTGAAGCGATGGTGGTCTTTCCTGGCCTAAAGCCACACTGATATGGACCGATCAGGTAGTTGACGGACGGCTTCAACGTTCACACAATACGGCAGATAAGATCTTATAAACGTTGTTAAGGATACTGATGCCTCTGTAGTTGGCGCACTTCCGAGGGTCTTCTTTTTTGAGGATCGGGCAAACAAAACTGAGGTTCCATTCATCGAGTATTCTTTCATCCGACCATATTTTACAGATGAATTGGTGCATGCTCCTTACCAACTAATCGCCGGCCGCTTTAAACAGTTCGGCAGCAAGGCCATCAGCTCCAATAGCTTTGTTGGACTTAAGTTTAGATATGGCTATCTTCACTAGATTGGGTGGACGGAATTTTAGATCTACATCGTCCAGGCTGAATGGTTCATTCTGCCTAACAACGGGATTTGATTCGTCGTCGCCATTATACAGTCTGCAGAAATAGTCCTTCCATATCCTCAGCACCGACTGCGTTTCTACTACAATATTCCCTTGTTCGTACTTACAGGATTCGTTTCGGGCCTTGTAGCCTTGGCTAGTCCTTTTTACCCTTTGGTAAAACTCCGAACCTCATTTTTGCAGTAGCATATCTCTATTTCCTCGCTTCTCATGCTCCTTCTTTTTCCTCCTGAGAAGTTGGTGTTCGTCTCTCCTCTTCTGCTCGTAGAGCTCGCGAGCACGTCTAGTCCTTCTATGCAGCGCGGCTTTGTATGCCTCTTGTTTAGCTACATGTGGAGGCGGCATCTCTGATGGGGTGTTCGGGATATCGGCAACCGTACCTTGGCTATAACAAGGTAGTGGTCCGATTCACTGTTGGCCCCTCGGAACGTTCGGACATCCATAATACTGGAGGGGTGCCTCGTAACGATCGCAATGTGGTCAATCTGGTTGACAGCCGATTGATCAGCAGATCTCCAAGTTCCTTTTTGAATATAGAGTAGCGGGAACCACGTACTAGCTACGACAACATTACTCCCCGTAGCAAAGTTGATCAGCCTGAATCCGTTATCGGAGGTGATTTCGTGTAGGCTGTCCTTCCGGCTGTACTACCAACGATGCCGTCTGTCCAAGAGCTCGTAGAACCTGACTTTGGTGTCGTCGTCTTTCTCCTCAAGAGCGAGTGATAGTGGATATTCTCCGAAAGACGAGACACATCTAACTTGTTAGTGTCGAAAGATGATCTTCTCTGCATCTTCAATTCACTTAAGAATAAAAAGTCGGCGGGAGTGGAACGTCGTATTGAGACACCTACCTCTAGAGGCTGTAGATATTTTCGCCCCCTGTTTAACAATGCGCTGAATAATGCATATTCTTCGGCGCATTGGAAAATAGCGGACCTATCTTTATCCCAAAAAGGGTTAAAGATAGGACCGAACCCCGCTAATCTTCGGTCAATTAGTATTTTTTTTATCCGATGGAAATCTTCAAAAGACACTCGGTAATAATCGGTACCAAGTAGTGTGGGACTCTTACCGCACTAAAACCACCGGTGAATCAGGACTAATCTATGAAAGATAGCCAAAAGATTTTTATTTCTTAATTTATAAATCGCATTGGGGGAAGTTTAAAGTTACAACACTTTCCCATAGCTTTTAGACCATCAGCTCATGAGGCTTGGTTCTTCTTAATCCCCTAACATCGTTTCGCACATTTAAAACGGTCTCCATTTCGGAGTTGGTATGACTTTGCAGTCGCTGATTGTGTGATACACACTTCTATAACCATTTCAATTTGAAGGTCACGATTTAGATCGCTATTTCTTATATACTAAGGGGCATTAATTATTCCACGAAGGACTTTGCTTTGGAATTTTTGAATGGGTTCAGCATTTGTTTCCTTTGTACAGCCCCATAGTTGGATACCATATGTCGAATGGGTTTCAGTACTAACATTAATTTGTTCTGGATAGATAGGTGAGAGTTTTTTCCTAGTAACCAGTACATTTTTCTGAACTTCAAGTTAAGTTCTTCTCTTTTCTTTTTGATGTGCTCTTTTCATTTAAGCTTTGCATCCAAGGTCATTCCAAGGTATTCGGCGGTATTGGAGTAAGGTACTGCTGTACTGTTTATACAAACTGGAACATTGTTTATGTTTTGTTTGTAAAGTTTATATGCGTCGATTTTGTATCGTTTAATTTGATACGCCATTTTTGCATCCAATCACTAACTTTATCGACTGCATTTTGCAATTTTTGAGTAGCCTTCGTAACGATTTATCTGACACCAATATTGCAGTATCATCAGCAAAGGTGGCCATGATAGCGTTGATGTCCACTGGGATATCCCTTGTATATAACAGATACAGGGTTGGTCCTAAGACACTTCCTTGTGGTACACCGGCTTCAATTTTCTTTAGTTCCGAGTAATTTTAGTCGTACCGTACTCTAAAGAGTCGGTTCGTAACGTAGGATTTCAGTATTTCGTAGTACTGCCTGGGGAGGTCCCTATGCAGTTTGTACTCAAGTCCCAAGTGCCAAGGCTTGAGCAACATCTAAGAATAGAGCCGAGCAAACTTGTTTTTCTTCAAGTGCCTTTTCGACCACATCCGTAATTCGATGCACTTGGTCTATCGTGAAATGTTTATTTCTAAATCCAAGCTGATGGCTCGGAACTAGTCTTCTTTCTTCTATTATTTTGCTAAGCAGTTTTTCGAAAACTTTTGCCATGATTGGTATAAGCGATATTGGTCTGTAAGATGTTACTTCTGTTGGTGGCTTACCTTGTTTAGGTAGAACAATGACTTCTGCAATTTTCCAATGATGTGGAACATATCTTAGTTTAAGGCATGCGTTTTTTATAAATTGGAGTTTCTTGAAGGCTATTGAAGGCATTTCTTTCAAAACCTGAGCAGTTATGTTGACACATGCTTCTTACTTCTTTGGTCAATTAGTTTGCTTCCGAATGTTAGCAAGGTCTTTGAGAAAGTTGTCAATAGAGCCCTGTTGAAGTGAGTCGAGGACAACCAGTTTGGTTTTAGTGCTGGACATGACACTATTCATGTCGCGTCGAAACTGGTATACGACATACAGTGGAACAAATGCAAGAACCAATGCACTAGTTGACTTTGAAAAGGCCTTCGACACTGGCTAGAGGGTCTTTTCTATAAGTTGTCTGTGCTGGGTATGCACAAACCCTTGCTATTTGTAATTTACAATATGCTTATGGGAAAGTAGTTCCTTGTCAAATGTGGCAACGTGATTTCGAGCAGAGTCTTCCACATTAAAAACGGTTTACAGTAGGGGCCGGTGAATTCAATAACATTTACACGAGTGATCTGGTGAGTTCACTCAGACATGCTATAGCGTATGCTGACGATTTAGTGGCATACAGATCAGGTCCTAAAATCGAGGTCATCAACATCCTTTTGCAGCGTGACTTCGATCAAATTAATTGATATTGCGACGACTGGAAGCTGAAAATCAACTTTCAGAAGTCGGAAACAATCCTGTTCAGAACTCCATTGCCTGGTGCCTCTAGGGTTACAAGAAAGAACTGGAAAAAATTGGCCATTATTGGTCACAGTTCAGTTGACTTCATTTATCCATAACGATGTAAGAGGGATGGTACAGACGAGGGGTGGTATCCCGGTATTGTATCACCACAGAGCGAAAGGTAAACGGCTTAACCACGGCGGGTACGTCGCCAACGCTCCTCCGTTGTAGTTCCGCAATTGCGGAGAGGGACAAAACGGATACTGCAAAACAGTACACCACGTTCTGGTTGCTGTTCGAAGGGGAAGGGGTCAACACGCCTTCCCAGGACGGTGCGTTACTCTCGATAATATCCTCTTAGTTTTAAATTAGTTTTAAGTTAGCTAGGTTAGTTCGGGGGTTTTTGGGAGAGGCCGGGCTCACCAACATGGAATGGTACTTCCGAGAGGTGACTGACGCCTCACGGCCTTGATCCGTTCCCGGCGGCGCGTGTGCACCATATTGGCGACTGCCAGGCGCCCGGACAGGATGGTGACCACTCGGTGCTTGAAATTACGGGTCTATACGAACAAGTCACAGACACAAAAGAGAACATCAGGCAAGAAGGGGACAATTTATCTCCAGAAGTTTTGGAAAATGCTGTGGAAGTTTTTTCGCTTCGCTTCGCTACTTTTTTTGTTTATAAAAAGTAAATTTCCAAATCCCGGATCACTCCCGCCACTTCATCCACCCTACTCTTACGCTATGATTGATGTCCTCATCGCTTCGCTATTTATAATAGATCCCAGATATTTAAACTTTTCGCACTTGGGAAGCACTTTTCCATTCAAGTAAATGTCTGCAATAGGCCGCTGTGGATCAGAGAAAGGGCAGTACAGATGCTCTGTCTTTTTTGAACTAATACGGTACCCATTTCCCTCCAAAACATCCACCCATATATCAAGTGCTCGTTGCAGGGACGTTTGATCTTCACTTATGATAGCTCCATCGTCATCAAAGAATAACTGATACACTCTGGGGTCCGTCACCTTTCAGTAATCAAGCACTGCAATAAATAGCAAAGGACTGAGGACGCTTCCCTGGTGTACACCGACTTTGATTGGAAACTCTTCGGTGACTCCTGTGGGATATCTTACTCTTGTCCCTTGCTCCCTCATGCATATCCCATGATCATGCGAACTGCTCGTTGTCTTAGCGCCACCCATAAGAGATCTCTTGGTTTGTCTATCAAAAGCTTTTCCGAAATCAACCAACACCATATGCAAGTCTTTTAAGGGATCAACTGTTGTTGATTTACCCGAGACAAACCCGCACTGGTCATCAGATAGCTCATTTTCATGGTGTATAGCATCAGCTTGGCAGAACGGTAGTTATCGCAGATTCCCGTATCGCCCTTCTCTTTGTACAAATTAAGAAGATAACTTTCCCTCCACTGATTAGGTATTGGATCACCGCTCATGAGTTTGGAGATAGGAATCATGAGCCATCTGGACCCTATGTCTCCCATCTTTTTCCAGAACTCAGGGGGTATCTCGTCTGGCCCAACCGCTTTTCTTCTTTGTGGAGTATTTGACGGCATTCCTAACTTCTTCGACAGCAATGTCGGATACTTCGTCATGGTTAGGAGCTGCTCTTGGAAAGTGTACCCGGGGAAACTGTTCATTCAGAAGTCTTTCACAATACTGTCGTCATCTGCGGAGAATTTTGTCGTCTTCTACAAGAAGCTGGATTTGAATATTTTTAATGTATGTCTTCCTTGCGCGGCTATTTTGAAGATAGTTGCTCCCTTATTCAAGTTGTTTTGTCGAAGCTCCTGAATAGCTTGGTTCCTATCAGACGCCGAAAAAGAGATTTCCTCTTGGAATTGGGGGCACTTCTTCTTCTTCGCGAGACATCTATATATCACTTCAAGGCGAGATTTTTCATCTATCTTAGTAGAAGAGCACTTTGACCAAGCCTCGAAAGCCGTTTGATGAGGTTGTGAAAATCTAGCCAGAATGGATCTTTTTCTCTCTTTTTACATCCGACTTGGGGAACATATGCGCTTACAATATTCTACACCTCACCCTGTATCACCAATTTGAGAGACATCAAACGGTCACTAGACTTTGAAATGGCCAAGATGTTGCTAAGTAGCCCTGCCGCGAGGATAATAGAAATTTCGTTTTTACCTTGTTCCGATTCATAGTAGAACATCTTGTAAGCTTTTATCTTAACGTCCAAGAAACGCGCCCAATTCCCGGTGATTCGCCACTTCGTTTCTTGTACACACAAGATGTCCACTCGCCTTCTAATCATCATTTCTTCAAGCTCGTAGCTGCCACCACTCATACTTCCAAGGTTCTAACTCGCGACTCTTAGGACACACCTAAGCCGTTGCATTATTTTGTTATCCCCCGGAAACCGAATAGCTTTGACCCGAGCATTTGTGCTCGTCCCAGGATCCCAATCATGCGTAGCATTGATAGTGCCTGGCGGGGTAGTGCTTTTCTTTTTAGCGTACTTTTCCATAATGCTGGGGTTTAAGCGTATTTTTGATTTTGACACGTGCATACTCCTGATTATTGATTTCTGTTTGATCTTACTTTTACAACACCATTGATCTCCAGGCGTATTAACCCACGGATTCGCATGCACACTTTCGGGACAGTTTTAAGATGGTATATGTGCCGCTAGGATCACCTGGATACTTTAAAAAAAGTGCCTAGATGTGATTTTCCCCTTAGTCGCCTTCTACTACAAGCGCTATGTATTTGTGGGGGCGCTGCGGTGATATTCTTAACCCGTCCCTCCACGGGGGGACGAAATCCACTGTACCACCAAGCAGAACTCCTTTTGGTGTAGTAGTTATAAAAACTTAGATTTTATTCATTTCTCTTTTATGTTCGGGTGGCTGTGGTTGTTGTTCCCCGTCCGGACTTGAACCTGCACTGTTCGGGTCACAAGCGAACACACTACCCACTACACCCTGGAGAACCATCGTCTAATCGCCCAAATTGCCTATTGGATACCATGGGAAATATCCTTGAGAAGATAATTTATAATAAATTACTCGCAGTAGCAGAAGAGAAAGGAGCTCTCTCAGATCGCCAATTTGGCTTCTGAAAAGCGCGATCTACAGTTGATGCCATAAGAGCGGTAGTTTATACAGCAGAAGGTGCCATCGAGGGAAAAAGATGGCTCAACGGCAGAGTACTGTGCAGTGGTACGCTGGACGTTAAAAACGCATTTAACTCTGCTACCTGATAGTTGTTTAGAAGATCACTCGCCAGGATGGATATGCCATATTACTTGCTGCGTATTGTGACGAACTATTTCACAGAAAGTTGAGGTATAATACCGATGGAGGGGTAAAATACTACAACGTCACTTCGGGAGTCCCACAGGGATCGGTCTTATGACCGCTATTGTTGATGAAGATCATGTACGACAGAGTCTTACGATTAACGCTGCCCGACGGGGTAACGATAATTGGATTCGCTGATGACATTACCGTCGTGACAGTTACAAACCAGATTTGTAGAACTAGCGACCATAAAACAGAAGCTGTCCTTAAACCAGTCGAAAAACCGTAGAATTTGCTAGTTTTCAGGTTGGTAACCAAACAATCTGGTCTAAAGAAGCAGTTAAATACATTGGAGTAATGCTGGACGACTACAAACTGCAGTTCAAAAACACGTTGATTATTCAGCAAGAAAGCCACTGCAAATACAGGGAGCTCTCGCGCGTATACTGCCAAACATCGGTGGACCTGGATACGCTAGAAGGATATTGCTCTCCAGAGTTATCACCTCTGTTCTTTTATATGCCGCCCCAGTCTGGGTACAGGCACAAAGAGTGACGGAGACCAAAAGGAGATTATCCTCAACATATAGACTCTGCTCGCTACGGACTATCAGGGGCTTTCGAACCATCTCAGACGAATTAGTGGAAAGAAATTTTAACGTCTACGTAAACATAATCATTGAACTATGCTATTTGGATCCTGATGAATTGAAGCTTCTCGGTATTAAATTTAAATAAGTAAACACTAAATTCACAAAACGTCTTTAAAGATCTGTTCCACTTAAAATAAACACTTCCCTTGCTATGCATTACCATTCCACCATGGTAGTAAAAAATAAATAAATAAATAAAACACTATAAACTGAAATGCAGAATCTATACAAAGCGATAACGAATTCATCGTGACTTCAATTCTCCTTGCACACCATCAAAACTATTTGCTGGTGGACGAATAAATTAGACCACTTTTTGTTGTTTTCTTTTATATTACTTTTTATAGCTTCTTGCAATCCTTTTTATGGGTTTTATCGCCAAATATGACATCAGTGATAGGGAAACTATAAGTTGTGCGAGAACATTTTATGGTTGAATTCATTGCAAGGATTTCTTTTTATTTCGCGAAAACCCATATATTACGTATTCTTCAGAATTTTATTGCAACTGATAAGGAATTTGAATAGTCGCATCCATAGAATTGAAATGCCATTTCCTGGTTTTGTTTTGCATATAATTTTTTTTACAAAATTTTATGAGCCAATAACTTAACATATTATCGTGGAAAAAGTGATGTGAGACAGACTAGTAGGCCTAAAGATATAAAACGAACTAACGCTCTCATGACATGTTAAGATTTTTGTGACTTTCTGCATTAAATGGATGCATTTTCTGTTGGATGAGTCATGATAACTATGACCTAAATTACGAAAGTTGTACTTAACCTGTTCAATGCTACTGGTATGTAAGTTCTGATGGTTTTGTTTATTTTTCCCACGTCATACTCGTACGTCCCTTGCATTAGTCATACGCATACTTGACTGAACTGCGATGCACACAAAAAGTGAGGCGACGATCAGTCTACAGCGGTTTCGAATTGTGACTTGAAATTTCAACCTGATAGTGGGTAGTACACATTGACTGAGTCATGCTGTAAAGAAAATTCATAATTTACCTTCAAGTAATCGAGAATCTGATCCCTAAGCTCCCGACTGAGAATTGATGAAAGGTTAAACATTATAATGTAATAGAATCCGAGACAAGGGAACAATTGGCAATGATACATTATGTAGATACATACTCATATAGGTAGGGTAGAGGCACTATTAGCCGGACAGTTAACAAATTTCGAAACTTTAGCTTTATTCAATTTTCTTACTACGAAAGCTACAGTAAATACTTATATTGTTTCTAAAAGTGTAGATACATACAGTAGAATCTCAGAAAGATGAACACATACAAAACAGGGCCCTTTCATCTTTTCGAATTGTTCATTCAAGCATCAACATTTTTGTTTTATAATTTCCACGTGTTAAAGGGGATATGAATACCCTTATACTAATTTTTTAGAACACGTGCGTTTTATGGAAAGGGGAAGAGACAGAGAAAAAGACAGAGTGGTGTGGTTTGAAACTCAGGTGGTATTAAGTTTCTGTAAACTCCAAGGGTGGCTGTCCAGATAACTGGGGAGTATTTTCTTTGTTTTCTCTATCATTGTCGTTGCTTATGATTCACAGTATTTTTTTTCCGACCTCCTGATGTCATCATCACGATCAAGTTGCATTTTAGCCATATGACCACCCTACTGCCAGTGCTATGCCTTAACAGTAGAGTTGACTTTGCTTTCGAAAGTGATTTGATGAAGGAAGAAAGTATAGCCATAAATAAAAACATAAAATATATCAAATTAACAATTAATTTTATTTTCAAAAAACAAGGAACAAAAAAATGAAGGAAAGGTTGATTAAAAAAAAGAATAAAAAAGGCTTATTTAGACGTTTTTCTTTAAAAAACTGCTCTATGGTTGACTGTCGCCCGGAAGCAAGTTGTTTTAGAATTGCATTCTCTCTCAAACTTCTCAAACTTAGAAGTATGGCCTCACATTGCTCTGCAAATTTCAAGCTGGTGTTGATGGATGAAATGGCCTCTGCTGGTTTTATTAAAACGACAATCTCCACTACACTTTCTTCTGAGGATACAAGTTCCTCTTCAGCATTAGAAGTTAAGAAGACCACATCTTCATTCCATTCTCTTACATCATCAAACGTACATTGAACCTTTAAATTAAATTTAAATGTTGAAAAGAAAATTAAAAATTATTGACTTATGTACATCAGGAAAAACTTCTTCATCGCTGTTGTTGAAACCTGGGTTATTTCCTCCGATCGCATTCTTTGCTGCAGTACAGCAAGAGGGACATCTTCTTCTTCGTCATTAGAAACAGATTCAAACAGTTTATGCCAACACTTTTCTATGACTTCCGGGGTTATTTTGTTCCAAACCGCTTGTAGACATGTTAGAGCGTCACGCAAGGTAATTTTTTTCAACATCTTCTCAACATCTCGTCCTTTGGAGATCACATCTGACAAGAGGCTCGTTCGATAATGCAACTTTATGAGCCATATCACATTCTGGTCCATTGGTTGGATTAGGGGAGTTGTATTTGGAGGCCATCATCACTTTGGAGCTCGTTTTCAGGAGGATGACTTGGGACATTGTCGAGAATAAGCAATGCCTTTTCTGGTAAATTGTTATTTTTCATAAACTCCCGTGCCTATTAAAGAGATGGTAAGACACAATATTTATTCAAATGATAATTACCTGGGAAACAAATTCTGAATGAAACCAATTTTTAAAAATGTTTTTTGTCTCCATGCAGTCTGCGAGTTGGTGTATGTCATTGGAGGCTTGAAATTTTTGAAACACCGAGGATTTTTTGCCTTTCCAATGGCAAGGAGATTTAGCTTGATCACCAGTGCTTTTCGTGCATACTAAAAATGTAAAACGGTCCTTGGCAATTTTCCTTCCAGGAGCTGATTTTTCGCCAGAGTGCACAAATGTTTTGCTTGGAATCATTCGCCAAAAAAGACCACTTTCATCTGTATTATAAACTAAGTCTCGAGTGATACCAAGGTCAGTCCTAGTCTCCCTCAATTTGACTTCGAAGGGCAAGACAGCATGTTTAATAGAGATAAGTTTTTCTCCACTAATTGCTAAGATCCGAACCCCAAATCTAGCCTTGAAGTTATTAATCCACCAATGAATTTGTCTCCTTGAAAATGGCGTGCAACTTTTTAGCCTTGGTTTTCAACACAATCCCTGAAACTGGAACATGACGGTCACGTAGCTTCAAGAACCATCGATACAACGCAGCTTCCATTTTTGGCATTTCTGATTTACGCAATGTCTTGCGTTTCTCTGCTCCAGAAATCGAAGTCTTATACACCCGCGAAGTGATTTCCTTACTTTTTTTTTTATCCCCACAATCGTGGATATACCAATTCCATATTTTTTTGCAATGTTTCTATACGACGTTCCAGTGTTTAATTTTTTTAGCACTTCACATTTTTGTTTTAGGTTTAAAAACTTAACTTGACCTTTAACTGGTGGCATCTTTCCTGTACAAAATTCACACCACACTGAAAAATTTACATAACAAATTAAAACAAGCCCGAAAGTAGGTACCGTTATCAAAACTAAATAACGTTACTTGAATGCAATATGACGGACTAAAGACATAGAAACAGAAAAAAAAATAGAATTGTGAATAAAGCGTTCATCTTTTCGAGTACCCAAATTTCAACGCGTTCATCTTTTGGAACACTGAAATGGTAAAAAAAAATTCTTTCATCTTTCCGAACTGTTCATCTTATAGAACCGTTCATCTTTCCTAGATTCTACTGTAGTTCTTTATAATATTACATCGAAAATTGTTGGTGATGATAGAAAAACTCTTCTGGCGGTGTATTATCGACCGAACAATCAAATAGACATTTCTCCGTTTTACTCGTTGCTTGAAAACATCTCAACTCTCTATTCGGATGTAATTATTTGCGGTGATTTTAATTGTAATGTTTTAAATAGAGAAAACACTGCTTCGTTTCTATGCAACATCAAATCCCTTAGTTTAAATTTTATAAACTCATCATTTCCTACCCACTTCACGAACACCAGTAGTACTCTAATTGATTTATTTTTCTCTAATAACATTGACGATGTCTTCTTTAATCAATCTTCGGCACCTATATTTTCTAAACATGACTAGTATTCGCAAGTTTTAACATTTTTATTGAAATTGTTCACATATTTTCTTTTTTCTTCTTCCAAATATTATATTGTAACATAATGTAGCATAGAAAACTACGCTCCAAAAGTATGCAACATATTCCGAAGTGTCTTTTCATTTGAGGTTCGTGTCCACGGTAAGAGACGGATTATGTCTAAGACGACGTCGCGGAATTAAGGGAGAATTATAACCACAAGAGATTATTGGCTGCAGCTGTCATTTTGGAATTATTACATCAGAATTTTCTTGTTCCAGTGGTCCAAGAATTTGCTAGAAGTTTCTGGCTATCAGAAATGCGACTATATAAGGAGAGATCGAGGCATGGCAGTTGGTTTTCGAACCGCACGAAGAGATTAGAAAAGTGATAATCACGCGAAGTTGTAATTTTGTGATAAATTGAAAGTTAAGAGTTAACGAGAAGAAGTAATTAGCTTGGATTTGTGAATTAAGTAATTGGAATGAGATAAAGTGATTTGAGAAGAAAGAGACCTTGTAAGGAAGGAATTTGCGAAGAACAGTATAGTGTGAACTTGAATTGTTCTATAGACTAGAAAATAAAGAAATAATCTCACAGAATAACGTTTTATCTACATTAAACCTTTAATCATATAAACTACACTAACTTATATTAAAAAAATTATGGTGATCACATTTACGTCAGTATACATAGATACTTCTTTGTAATCTTTGTAAATGTTTGTTAAATTAATCAATAAATACTAAATACTAAAATACTAAAACTAGCAATAAAACAAAACACAAATTTATTAACTTTAAAGGGCCTTGCGATTTGAATGTTGTAAATAAACTGATTAGGGTAATCAAGTGTCCCTGTTAAAGAAGGCTAAAAACCGAAAATGGGGATTTCTTTTTTTGCTTCATTAAATTTTTTCAAGTTTGTCATCAAGTAGCAGAGAAAAATAAAAATAAAAGTTTTAAAAAGGTTCCGTAGAAATATTACCACTGCATTATGATTTATGTCGAAATTTTAAATGAGGATAATCAGTTGACCGGGAGTGTATACTTAGGTACCTATATATCACAATTTTTACAATGTACGAGTATGTAGATATAATAGTTATGTATCTACGAGGGTGGGTCAATAAGTCCCTGAAAATTAACACAAATTGTGTCGTCACCTTAAATTTTTTTTTTTTTTTTGTCAAGTATCATCTTTCAAACGAATGCACCCACATTTTCAGACAGATCTGTCAAATAGTTTTGTTGTGGCAGACATTTTATATAGACGCCTACTAGCATTTACGTTAAAATGGAAAAAAGTGAATTTCGAGTGCTCATTAAACACTAGTTTTTGCGAGAAAAAACTATCACGCAAAGCAAACAAAAGCTTGACAAATATTATGGGGACTCTTCACCATCGATTGGAACCATTCACCACTGGTTTACTCAATTTCGGTGCGGTCGTTCGTGACGCCGAAAGTTCTGGTCGCCCAATTGAGGTCACCACACCAGAAATGGTCGACACAATCCATGGTTTGATAATGGACAATCGGCGAGTGAAAGTACGCGAGCTTGAAGAGGCCACAGGCTTATCACATGGCTCAGTGATTTTGATTTTACATAAATATTTGGACATGAAAAAGCTTTCTGCAAAATGAGTGCCGCGTTTGCTCACAATCGACAACAAACGCATTCGTTTGACAACTTCAAAGGTGTGTTTGGCGATGTTCCAGAAAAATTCGGCTGAGTTTTTGCGCCGTTTCGTAACCGTGGATGAAACCTGGATTCACCACAACACACCAGAAACCAAGGAACAGTCAAAACAACGGACTTCTCCTGGTGAATCGAAGCCGAAGAAGGCCAAGGCGGGTTTGTCCGTAAACAAGGTCATGGCGACAGTTGCTTGGGATGCGCGCGGTGTTATTCACATCGATTACCTTGAAAAGGTAAAACGATCACCGGCGCATATTACGCAGAGCTGCTGGATCGATTCCAAACCGATTTGATGCAAAAACGGCCGCATTTGGCGAAGAAAAAAAATCTTTTTCACCAGGACAACGCACCGGCGCAAAAGTCCGCAATCGCAATAGCATAAGTTAGGCTACGAACTCCTCCTTCATACAGTATATTCCCCAGATTTAGCCGCCTGCGACTATTTCTTGTTTCCAAACATGAAGAAATGGCTCGGAGGTAAGAGATTTGGCTCGAATGAAGAGGCTCGAGAAATCGTATTATTTGGAGGTCATCAAAAAAATGGAGAAAAGTTGGATGAAGTGTGCGAGAATAGAGCTAAAAGGAGACAATGTTGAAAAATAAAATGTTTTTATAACCAAAAGAGTGTTCTTTATTTAATTTTTCAGGGACTTATTGACCCACCCTCGTAAGCGTCGTAAGTGCCTGCATCGCACTATACATTAATTTGAAATCCTCAAGTACTGAGTTATTTAAACATATTCACAGAACAACACATCAGCTCAAATGACAGGCAAAGCGATTTGACAGTGGCTCTGGCCAGAGAAAGTCGGTTAACATCGCTCTATACAGAGGACCATTGACGGTAACAGTGTCTCCTTCCGCATTTCGAAAGAAATTAAGTCCGATGATGCCGCCGTGCCATAAACCGCACCAAACAGTCAATCTTTGTGGATGCATTGATGCTTGTGGATTGTGGTCGCTCCAATAATGGCAATTTTGCTTGCTAACATAGCCGCCAATGGGCCTCGTCCCAGAAGTTGATTTTTTGGCCAAAATCCGGATCTCCGACCAACATTTCCAGCACCCAATTAGAGAATTCACGGCGTTGTCTATGATCGTCCGACTTCAATTCTTGCGTCAGCACAATCTTATACGGATGTTGGCCCAAATCCAATCGTAAAATAAGCCTGGTTGGTTCTCTGGCGATGCCCAATTCAGCTGATCGGGGTCGAATCGACATTTCGATACTGGCCGCTACAGCGGCTATATTTACTTCACATCGCACCGATCTCTGTCTGGTTGGTGGCTTAAGGTCCAAAAGAGTGTACACGCGCTCAAACTTTTCCGCGGTGCGACGAATCGCATGCGCACTGAAGCCATGATGACGATCGTCCTCACGACGAAATTCACGTTGCGTATTTACAACTGAGCCGGAATTTTGGTTATTCGGGAAGCGTCAAACGATGCATGATAAAATGGCAAACCTTACTGAATATTTTGACAGCTGGATGTCATTGGTAACTTTGACAGCTGCTGAAGCATAATAATTGAAGAAACTATCATTGCTATCTGGTCACCCTTTAGTCTCATTTATGGATTTTAATTTGGTTTTTGTTCATTAAAAATGTTTGTATTTTTGTTGCATTCTAAAGAAAATGGGTTGAGGTAAAACACTAACTAATTTAGAAATTGGCAAAATTCTTGCATTCTAGCAAGAAAATTATTTCAACCGAGAAACTGCTAAAACTTTTAACCGAGATCTTTGGGTGGCCAATAATTTTCTAAATTATGGTAAAAAGCGAAGACAAACAGCTGATTAGTTCGCGGGCTAAGGCATTAATTGAAAGCAGAGATCCGATTAAAAAATGTTATTTCTCAACATAATTTCCTTCGAGTGAAATGCGTTTCTCACATTGGGCATACAGTGCTCTAATACCCCCGAAAAAATATTCTTTTTCTTTGACTTCAAAATGACTTTCCACGAAACCCGCTCCGTGTGAACAGGCGCGTTATCCTGCAAAAACAACACTCCGTGCCTGAGTTTCCCACGTCGCTTCCGTACGACCGCTTCACGTGCCTGAATCAATAAATTTGCGTAATATTTACGTAGTCCCCTTTGGCAGGTAATCAATCAGCAAAACACCTTCGCTGTCCCAAAAAACAGACGCCATAATCTTCGAATCCGACTTGTACGCCTTGAGTTTCTTCTGCGGGCTCTCCCCTTTTTCAATCCATTGCATAGACTCTTCTTTGGATTTCGGGTAGTCTTCATGTACAGTTACGATTCGGTTGCAAATTTCGTCGATTGTCCCTGGGCAACTCCAAAAAATCTTTGCAGCAGTCGAGTCGTCGTTGCTTGTCGAACGGCGTGAGCATTTTCTGTACTCAGCGCGCACGATTTTTTTTTCATGCAGAATTTATTTCGTTCTTTGATGTGCAACTCGTCCGCTGTCTGCCACATTTTTATTCTACGGTCGGCCAGAACTAATTTTTCAACTTTTCGGACTTTTTTTTTTCAGCGATCACTGACGCGGGACGTCCTGGGCGGGGTTCGTCTCCACAGCTCTCTCGCCCTTGTTGAAATAAGCGAGCCCGTTTTTTTGACCACACGAAGGCCCAGAATCCTGAAGAGTGGATTACATATCTTTGAAAATTTCTCAAAATTGCGAGAATTTCCAATTTCGGCTGACATTTCGTTTTTTCATTTCATTTTATTGAGACATATATAATACAGTTTTTTTTTTTTTTTTTTTTGAATACAATGTTTACATTTAGCCGACTTAAATTATTATATCTGGCCAATCAGATAATTCAATTAAGGTATCCATTACCTACGAGTATATCTAGCAGGAGTATACTTTTTGTTTTAAAAATACCTACTTAGTATTGTTATTTTAAGTGTACTCGTATGCTTGCTCCTGGCATACGTACGATTCATGGCTCTTATAGGCCAACTTATAGCTAATGACTAGTTTTAGGACAAAGAGGAATTGTAATACTATCGGAGTAAGTTCTAACAAAGATCTAAGTAAAGTCAAGAAACCTACAAGTACGAGTATCTTTTCATGCTTCATTTTCATTAAGCGCTTCCTATCTTTAAATTTAAATAGAACAAAGTGTGTATGAGCTATTATCGAAATTTTTTATTCGTTTGAAAGGCCTATCGATGCCATTATATGTGGAATATAACATCGTTCAAATGTCCGCCGCTGTGGTTTGTGGCTTATTCGCATAGACCTGCGACTTCATAAAAGAAAAAGTCTAACGGGGTCAAAACGCACGATCTCGGTGGCTAGTTCACATCACCTCCACGTGAGATGACCTCGAATCGCTCGGGCAGAATTACTAATGTGGCGTGAGCTGTGTGGCACGTAACGCCGTCCTGTTGAAACCACATGTCGTTTGTGTCCATATGATCCAATTCAGGCCAAAAGAAGTTGGTAATCATCGACCTATAGTGCTCGCCGTTGACGGTGATGGCCTCAAAGAAATATGGACCGATGACGCCGCCAGCCCAAAATCCACACTAAACAGTGACTTTTTCGGGATGCATTGGACGCTCTTGGATCTCATGTGGATTGGTATCGTCCCAAATTCGATAATTTTGTTTGTTGACGTACCCATTCATCCAGAAATGGGGCTCATCGCTGAAGATGATTTTTCGATGAAAATTAGGGTCAGTTTCCAACTGATCCAGAGCCCATTCAGCGAACACACGTCGTTGTCTACGGTCATTTACCTTCAGCTCATGGGTCAGTTGAATTTTGTACGGGTGCAGGCCCAAGTCACGACGCAAAATTCACCAAGATGTGGTCTGCGAATGGCCGAGTTCTTGTGAGCGACGCGAAATCGACTGCCTTGGATTCTCCTGCACACTCTCACGGACAGTGGCAATGTTTTCGGCAGATCTTGTGTTTCGTCGATGTACGGGTGTTAGTTGATCATTTATTGAACCAGTGGACTCAAATTTATCCACCACACTCCGAATAGTCCTCTCGGAAGGACAATTATGGCGACGGTAAAATGGGCAAAGTGCGCGGAACGTTGCTGTAACAGAACACCCATTTTGATAAAACAATTTTATTATTTGCACTCGCTGTTGAATGCTATATCCATCCATGGTGATTTGGCAAAACAGACTGAATAAATGACAGCCAATTTGACAGATGTAGCTTCAACAATATGGCCGCTATCAACTGTCAAAGTTCGGAAGTCCTTATTGGAAGGAGACCCTGTAAAAACAAGTAGCATGAACAAGGGATGTGTACTCCTAATAAGACCAACGTCTATGTTGATCGCGAGAATGCAATGTATAACTTGTTGAAAATTTAAAACGTATCCTCCGGTTACTGAAGCTTTCTCGTAAAAAGGTATTGTTAACCTATTGTTCAAATCACACTCGAACACAGAACGAGATCTATCATGCATTACGAGTATATTAAAGGGTGCCAAATAGTAATGATCGTGAACACTATCGTTTACATTGGCATCCCATAACGCCTTAATTAGCGGATTACTCTGAGATGCAGTATGTTGCAGTCTTTCCTGCAACAACTTAGTCAAGTACAACAAAAGAGGTGTCACATTCGTTACATTGTAAAGGGTCCTATTTGAGTTCCATTTTGCATCTGACCTGCGATATTTACCACTACAGTATCTTCTCCTTAGGAACTGAAGTCGTGTGTTATTATTGGTGTGATGAGAGTCTTGTACATTAACACTTTGGTTTTTTGTGACATATATTTCGATGAAAGTAGTTGCTTCAGAACGGCCGCGGCCCCTTTAACTTTATTTAGAGCTTTTCTTCCATCTTTGTTGAAAGAGAATTTGTTTTGAAAATGTATGCCTAGGTACTTTATTTTTGTTTTAGGGGTATGGGTTTGTCTAGTATTTGTAATGAGATTGTTTTACTCTCTTTTATCCACTAGTCTATGTCTTTACCAAAGGCATTTCTCAAACATGTAATGCCGCATTTCTCCGTATTTATTTCCAATCCCCAAGATCCTAGGTAGAGATCAATATTGGTATTGTAATATGCGAGCTACGGCTCGAGTAGATAAAACAATTATTCTGTGAAATTATTTCTTTATTTTCTACTCTATAGAACAATTCAAGTTCACACTATACTATTCTTCGCAAATTCTTTTCTTACAAGGTCTCTTTCCTCTCAAATCACTTTATCTCCTTTCAATTACTTAATTCACAAATTCAAACTAATTACTTTTTCTTGTTTACTCTCAACTTTCAATTTATCACCAAATTACAACTTCGCCCATTATCACTTTTCCAATCTCTTCGCCACGGTTCTAAAACCAACTGTCTTTTTTTTTGATCGCCATCTGTCCTTATATAGCAGAAGTTTCTGATAGCCAGAAACTTCTAGCATATTCTTCGACCACTGGAACAAGAGAAATAATTCTTGCAGTTATAATTCCCTAATATTATCCCTAATATTATCCCTAATATTATTTGTCTCTTTCGTTGACATGAGCTGTGGAGACTTCGTCCCAGACACGAACCTCGAATGAAGGACAGTTTGAACCAAAATTCTGCCAGAATGGAAAGTCACTTCGGAATTTGCTGCATAGACATAGGCGCGTAGTTATTATTATGCTACACTGCCCCCCTCTTAGACGTGTTCGTCCCGAACAAGTGCATCCTCATTTCGGCCATTGTATCGACTCAGTCGGTCCACATGAACCACTTTCATTTTGGCCCTTGGTCCTCGCTGGATGCGGTAGACAACATCGTTGATGCGGGTTACTATTCTGTAGGGACCTTCCCAGTTCCGCTGTAACTTAGGTGATTTCCCCTTTTGGCGATGGGGATTATACAGCCACACCAGATCTCCTTCCTGGAATCCTGACGTTGTTGCCTTGGCATCATACCTGGTCTTCATGCGGTCGCTCGTCATCTTAATCTGGCTTCTGGTCCTTTGGTGTATGTCCCTAAGCCTTTCCCTAAGGTCCGCCACGTACTCTTCTTCATTTCTGGGCTCATTGGTAGGAGATCCAAATTTCACCTCACTGGGTAAACGAGCTATTCCACCAAATAAGATTTCGAACGGCGTATGTCGAGTAGTGCTATGCACGGCACTTCTATAGGCCATCAAAAACAAGGGAATCTGCCGGTCCCAATCCCGTTGGTAGTCACCTACGACCTTCGAGAGATGTTCGTCCAAAGTCCTATTGAAACGCTCCACCATACCGTCCGACTGTGGATGAAGCGGGGTTGTCCTTGTCTTTTTGATTCCGAGTAGTTGACACATCTCTTGGAAGATTCTTGACTCGAAGTTCCGCCCTTGGTCAGAATGCAATTCCAAGGGCACACCGAATCTGCTAACCCAATTGTAGACGATCTGCTCCGCCACGGTTCTGCTTTCCTGGTTAGGGATCGGAAACGCTTCCGGCCACTTACTGAAGTAGTCCATCACTACGAGTATATACCGATTACCATTGTCGGTTTCCGGAAAGGGCCCTGCGATGTCAATGGCGATTCGTTCGAAAGGTGCTCCCACGTTGTATTGGTGCATCTTACCTCGAGTTTTGATTCTCGGACCCTTGCTAGCTGCACACACGTCGCATTTTCTGCACCAGTCTTCGATATCTTCCTTCGCTTTTAACCAATAAAAACGTTCTCGTACCTTTTCTAGCGTCTTATTCACTCCCAAGTGGCCTCCGGTCGCCCCGCCATGCATTTCCTGTAACACCTCCTTGACCCTCGTCCGCGGTACGACAAGCTGCATTACAAACGACTTTCCGTCGGAGGATTCCCATTTCCTTCTCAGAACACCTTCTTGGACATGGAGGGAGTCCCACTGCGCAAAATATGCCTTTAAGGTCGGGCTTCTGTGAGAGATGTCCTGATGATCCGGTTTCTCCATGTTCTCCTTCCAGGCCAGAATCGGCTCGATATCCGGGTCTTCCTTCTGAGCGTTCCGGATCTCATCTACGCTCCAGCCGGCGATAGGTTCGGCTCTCATTCTTTGGATGGAAACCAGCTCCCGTTCTTCCTGACGCGCACAATGTTTACAATCCGTTCTGCATGGTCTCCGGGACAGTGCATCCGCATTAGAGTGGAGTTTTCCTTTACGATGCTGTATTTCGTAGTCGTAGATTTGCAGCCTTTCGATCCATCTTGCGACCTGACCCTCAGGACTCTTGAACTGTAATAGCCATTTTAAGGCTGCATGGTCTGTGCGAAGAACGAACTTCCTCCCGTAGAGGTATTTGTGAAAATGCTTCGTAGCCAAGATCAAAGCTAGAAGTTCTCTCCTTGTCACGCAGTAGTTCCTTTCTGGCTTAGAGAGCACCTTGCTGAAGTACGCAACCACCTTCTCTTGGCCGTCATGCACCTGGGAGAGTACGGCTCCTACCCCAACATTACTAGCATCTGCATCCACAATGAACGTTTCCCCGGGAGTGGGGTAAGCCAGTATCGGGGCATCGCATAGCCGTTGTTTAAGTGCCTTGAAGCTCTTCTCGCACTCAATTGTCCATTTGAATTGTTTTCCCTTTTCCGTCAACTGGTGCAGGTTCTTTGCGATCCCGGCAAAATCCTTCACGAACCGTCTGTAGTAGGTGGCTAGGCCCAGGAAGCTCCTTAGTTGGTGTTTATCCTTGGGGACTGGCCAGTTTTTCACCGCTTCGACCTTCTCTGGATCGGTTCTCACTCCTTTCGCTGAAATTATGTGTCCCAGGTACTTGACTTCCGCTCTAAACAGGGCGCACTTCTTGGGGTTGAGCTTCAGGTGGGCACTTCGAAGCCTTTGAAACACATCCCTTAGATTGTCTCGGTGTTGCGCAAACGTTTTTCCTACGACGATGACATCATCCAAGTATACCAAACAGGTTTTCCATGTTAACCCTTGCAGGACACATTCCATCAATCGCTCGAAAGTCGCCGGAGCATTGCACAGCCCGAATGGCATTACCGTGAATTGCCATAGCCCATTTCCTGCGGTGAAGGCGGTTTTCTCCCGGTCTTCTGGATGGATCTGTACCTGCCAGTAGCCACTCTTCAAGTCGAGAGTGGAAAACCATCGGGCTCCTGATAGTGTGTCTAGCGTGTCGTCAATCCGTGGCAGAGGGTAGCTGTCTTTCTTGGTGACGTAATTGAGCTGCCGATAGTCCACGCAGAACCGCGTGCTGCCATCTTTCTTCTTAACCAGTACAACCGGTGATGCCCACGGACTTTTGAAACTTTCAATCAGACCTTCTTTCTCCATTGCCGACACCATCTCTGCAACTTCTGTCTGCTTTGCCAATGGAAGGCGCCTAGCAGGCTGACGAATTGGTCTAGTATCACCAGTGTCTATTCGATGTTGTACCAGGTGTGTTCGGCCGTATTCTCCGTCCTGTGAGGCAAATACATCAGCGTACTCATTGATAAGATTCTCTGCCATAGTTCGCTGCTCCTGATTCAGCTCACTGGACTGGAGAATCGTCTCTCTCGCTTCCGCTGTCCAAGGTGATGGGAGAAGTTTTGGAGCATCACGTTCAGATATTGTTGCGACGGCGGTAATCGGCGTGCATTTTCCAGTCACCTCCCCTCGCCTTAGTTTGACAGTGTGTGGTCTTGCGTTCAAAACCCTCACTGGAACCATGGTGTTCTTTGGTTCGACTAACGTCTTTCCCACGATGTAGTCTTGAGAATTCTTCTCTGGGTCTGGTTCTACTATGTAGAATCGGTGGCTCCCAAGATCACCTTCCAGCTTCGTCCAAATGATTGTCTCTGAAGACGGCGGCAAAACTTCGTCTTTGCTGATGACTGTCCTGAGAGTTACGGCATTCTCATTTCCGTACACCATCGGAATCTCCACATTTCGATACCTCAGTACTTGCATCCCGATGTCCAAGATTACTTCATTTGCTTTCATGAAGTCTACTCCGATGATGCACTCGTCGCATATATCTGCCACCAGAAACGCATGGGAGAACGTCAGTCCTGCCAGAGTAATCGTAAGACGAACTTCTCCAAATACCTTCGCCATTTCCCCTGTTGCAGTCTTCAGGCAGTAGCTGTTGGTGTTGTGCAGCCAGGAGCTTTTGACGATATCTCTTCTTACAATGGAGGCAGTGGCACCTGTGTCGATGGTGGCTACGCACTTCTTCTCGTTGATTAGTGCCTCCACTGTCAGGCTCTTGTTACCCCGTTTGGTTTGCGAAACTTGAATGGTGGTCCTGGGGGCCTCGATTCCAGTAACCAACTTCTGCCCCGCGAAGTTGGTCCTTACGCATCTCCCGACTGCTGGTTTTGGGAAGTCTGACCGACAGGATGCTTCCTCTCTGCTTCTCCTACTTCCGCAATGTGGACAATTTCCTCGTCTAGGTGCACTTCTGCACTGCCGTTGTAGGTGTCCGGTTTGGTTGCAATTCCAGCAACGGATTTGACTTCCGCGAGCTTTGACGGCTGTTCTCTGGCATGAGCATTCCACGACGGACATTTCCCTGACACGGTGTATTCCCTGGTATGCTTGGTCCGCAGCCTTCATTGACAAAGCGAATGCCAATGCCTCGGGGAGTGTTCGCTTTTCAGCCATCCTTACAGCCATTTGCAGTTGTCTGTCCTCTATGGCCTGAATAAAAGCTTCCACCGCCATTTCGTTGATAAGCTCCTCACCGGCTTTAGGGTATGAAAGATGGGCTAATCGCTCTATATCCGCTTGCAACTGTTGGAGCGTTTCCCCCCTTTTCTGGACTCGACTACGCAGCTGAACCCTGTACACCTGCTGCATGTGTTCATCCCCAAACCGCATCTCGATAGCCTGAACCAGAGAGTCGTAGTTCTGCTGTTTATCTTCCGGGATGGTCTGCAAGAGCTCCGCAGCTGGACCCCTCAGTGCAAGCGTGAGTGCAATAGACTTCTCTTCATCGTCCCAGCTATTGGTCATTGCGGCCGCTTCGAATTGCCTCTTATAAATTGGCCATGATGTTTGACCATCGAAGATAGGAGGCTGCATCTCCCTTCTTCTCAGACCGTCAGTGGAATATTCCCGTGCTTTCTGTCTCTTCACGTTGCTGAGCTCCTTAGCAAGATTTTCGACTTGCTTTCCTACTATCTCGAATTGCGTATCCACTTTTTCAAACTGAGTTTCATGTTTCTCAAAATTTTCATCGAATCTAATTTCGACTTTTTCGAGTTGCGTCTCGACCTTCTCGATTTTTTCTTCGATCACTTCGAATTTGGATTCCAAGTTCTTGTTTTGCTCATCAAGTTTACTTTCCAGAGCATCTAGAGAATTCTTTTGTTCGTCCATTGCTTTCTTTTGTTCGTCCATTGCTTTCTTTTGTTCGTCCAGCTTAAGTTCTAGAGAATTCCTTTGGTCGCCCATTGCTTTCTTTTGTTCGTCCATCGCTTTCTTTTGTTCATCCAGCTTAAGTTCTAGAGAATTCTTTTGGTCATCGAGCTTATGACTTTGATCTTCTATTGCTTTCTTTTGTTCGTCCATGACTAACTTAAGTTGCAGGAGCAGACTTGTTATACCCGGGTCGGCTATTGTACTTGCTGGTTCCTCTTCCACGTCAAACTCTATGTCATGCGGATTTTCACCTTCCTGCGTTACTGCTTCTTCCAGACGAATCAGTAGGGCATCTTTTCCCCCAGTTGTGTCGAGGTTCCGCTTACTGAGTTCTGCCTTTAGTTGAGTTATAGTTAGTTTTCCCAATTTGCGACCCATTTTGCGCAACTAATTAACTCAACACAGAAATCGTTTTTTTTTTTTTTTTTTTTGTGCAATTTCACACCACGGAAATAGTTATTCACAGAATAAGTTTTATCCCGCTTCTGACACCAATGTAATATGCGAGCTACGGCTCGAGTAGATAAAACAATTATTCTGTGAAATTATTTCTTTATTTTCTACTCTATAGAACAATTCAAGTTCACACTATACTATTCTTCGCAAATTCTTTTCTTACAAGGTCTCTTTCCTCTCAAATCACTTTATCTCCTTTCAATTACTTAATTCACAAATTCAAACTAATTACTTTTTCTTGTTTACTCTCAACTTTCAATTTATCACCAAATTACAACTTCGCCCATTATCACTTTTCCAATCTCTTCGCCACGGTTCTAAAACCAACTGTCTTTTTTTTTGATCGCCATCTGTCCTTATATAGCAGAAGTTTCTGATAGCCAGAAACTTCTAGCATATTCTTCGACCACTGGAACAAGAGAAATAATTCTTGCAGTTATAATTCCCTAATATTATCCCTAATATTATCCCTAATATTATTTGTCTCTTTCGTTGACATGAGCTGTGGAGACTTCGTCCCAGACACGAACCTCGAATGAAGGACAGTTTGAACCAAAATTCTGCCAGAATGGAAAGTCACTTCGGAATTTGCTGCATAGACATAGGCGCGTAGTTATTATTATGCTACACTGCCCCCCTCTTAGACGTGTTCGTCCCGAACAAGTGCATCCTCATTTCGGCCATTGTATCGACTCAGTCGGTCCACATGAACCACTTTCATTTTGGCCCTTGGTCCTCGCTGGATGCGGTAGACAACATCGTTGATGCGGGTTACTATTCTGTAGGGACCTTCCCAGTTCCGCTGTAACTTAGGTGATTTCCCCTTTTGGCGATGGGGATTATACAGCCACACCAGATCTCCTTCCTGGAATCCTGACGTTGTTGCCTTGGCATCATACCTGGTCTTCATGCGGTCGCTCGTCATCTTAATCTGGCTTCTGGTCCTTTGGTGTATGTCCCTAAGCCTTTCCCTAAGGTCCGCCACGTACTCTTCTTCATTTCTGGGCTCATTGGTAGGAGATCCAAATTTCACCTCACTGGGTAAACGAGCTATTCCACCAAATAAGATTTCGAACGGCGTATGTCGAGTAGTGCTATGCACGGCACTTCTATAGGCCATCAAAAACAAGGGAATCTGCCGGTCCCAATCCCGTTGGTAGTCACCTACGACCTTCGAGAGATGTTCGTCCAAAGTCCTATTGAAACGCTCCACCATACCGTCCGACTGTGGATGAAGCGGGGTTGTCCTTGTCTTTTTGATTCCGAGTAGTTGACACATCTCTTGGAAGATTCTTGACTCGAAGTTCCGCCCTTGGTCAGAATGCAATTCCAAGGGCACACCGAATCTGCTAACCCAATTGTAGACGATCTGCTCCGCCACGGTTCTGCTTTCCTGGTTAGGGATCGGAAACGCTTCCGGCCACTTACTGAAGTAGTCCATCACTACGAGTATATACCGATTACCATTGTCGGTTTCCGGAAAGGGCCCTGCGATGTCAATGGCGATTCGTTCGAAAGGTGCTCCCACGTTGTATTGGTGCATCTTACCTCGAGTTTTGATTCTCGGACCCTTGCTAGCTGCACACACGTCGCATTTTCTGCACCAGTCTTCGATATCTTCCTTCGCTTTTAACCAATAAAAACGTTCTCGTACCTTTTCTAGCGTCTTATTCACTCCCAAGTGGCCTCCGGTCGCCCCGCCATGCATTTCCTGTAACACCTCCTTGACCCTCGTCCGCGGTACGACAAGCTGCATTACAAACGACTTTCCGTCGGAGGATTCCCATTTCCTTCTCAGAACACCTTCTTGGACATGGAGGGAGTCCCACTGCGCAAAATATGCCTTTAAGGTCGGGCTTCTGTGAGAGATGTCCTGATGATCCGGTTTCTCCATGTTCTCCTTCCAGGCCAGAATCGGCTCGATATCCGGGTCTTCCTTCTGAGCGTTCCGGATCTCATCTACGCTCCAGCCGGCGATAGGTTCGGCTCTCATTCTTTGGATGGAAACCAGCTCCCGTTCTTCCTGACGCGCACAATGTTTACAATCCGTTCTGCATGGTCTCCGGGACAGTGCATCCGCATTAGAGTGGAGTTTTCCTTTACGATGCTGTATTTCGTAGTCGTAGATTTGCAGCCTTTCGATCCATCTTGCGACCTGACCCTCAGGACTCTTGAACTGTAATAGCCATTTTAAGGCTGCATGGTCTGTGCGAAGAACGAACTTCCTCCCGTAGAGGTATTTGTGAAAATGCTTCGTAGCCAAGATCAAAGCTAGAAGTTCTCTCCTTGTCACGCAGTAGTTCCTTTCTGGCTTAGAGAGCACCTTGCTGAAGTACGCAACCACCTTCTCTTGGCCGTCATGCACCTGGGAGAGTACGGCTCCTACCCCAACATTACTAGCATCTGCATCCACAATGAACGTTTCCCCGGGAGTGGGGTAAGCCAGTATCGGGGCATCGCATAGCCGTTGTTTAAGTGCCTTGAAGCTCTTCTCGCACTCAATTGTCCATTTGAATTGTTTTCCCTTTTCCGTCAACTGGTGCAGGTTCTTTGCGATCCCGGCAAAATCCTTCACGAACCGTCTGTAGTAGGTGGCTAGGCCCAGGAAGCTCCTTAGTTGGTGTTTATCCTTGGGGACTGGCCAGTTTTTCACCGCTTCGACCTTCTCTGGATCGGTTCTCACTCCTTTCGCTGAAATTATGTGTCCCAGGTACTTGACTTCCGCTCTAAACAAGGCGCACTTCTTGGGGTTGAGCTTCAGGTGGGCACTTCGAAGCCTTTGAAACACATCCCTTAGATTGTCTCGGTGTTGCGCAAACGTTTTTCCTACGACGATGACATCATCCAAGTATACCAAACAGGTTTTCCATGTTAACCCTTGCAGGACACATTCCATCAATCGCTCGAAAGTCGCCGGAGCATTGCACAGCCCGAATGGCATTACCGTGAATTGCCATAGCCCATTTCCTGCGGTGAAGGCGGTTTTCTCCCGGTCTTCTGGATGGATCTGTACCTGCCAGTAGCCACTCTTCAAGTCGAGAGTGGAAAACCATCGGGCTCCTGATAGTGTGTCTAGCGTGTCGTCAATCCGTGGCAGAGGGTAGCTGTCTTTCTTGGTGACGTAATTGAGCTGCCGATAGTCCACGCAGAACCGCGTGCTGCCATCTTTCTTCTTAACCAGTACAACCGGTGATGCCCACGGACTTTTGAAACTTTCAATCAGACCTTCTTTCTCCATTGCCGACACCATCTCTGCAACTTCTGTCTGCTTTGCCAATGGAAGGCGCCTAGCAGGCTGACGAATTGGTCTAGTATCACCAGTGTCTATTCGATGTTGTACCAGGTGTGTTCGGCCGTATTCTCCGTCCTGTGAGGCAAATACATCAGCGTACTCATTGATAAGATTCTCTGCCATAGTTCGCTGCTCCTGATTCAGCTCACTGGACTGGAGAATCGTCTCTCTCGCTTCCGCTGTCCAAGGTGATGGGAGAAGTTTTGGAGCATCACGTTCAGATATTGTTGCGACGGCGGTAATCGGCGTGCATTTTCCAGTCACCTCCCCTCGCCTTAGTTTGACAGTGTGTGGTCTTGCGTTCAAAACCCTCACTGGAACCATGGTGTTCTTTGGTTCGACTAACGTCTTTCCCACGATGTAGTCTTGAGAATTCTTCTCTGGGTCTGGTTCTACTATGTAGAATCGGTGGCTCCCAAGATCACCTTCCAGCTTCGTCCAAATGATTGTCTCTGAAGACGGCGGCAAAACTTCGTCTTTGCTGATGACTGTCCTGAGAGTTACGGCATTCTCATTTCCGTACACCATCGGAATCTCCACATTTCGATACCTCAGTACTTGCATCCCGATGTCCAAGATTACTTCATTTGCTTTCATGAAGTCTACTCCGATGATGCACTCGTCGCATATATCTGCCACCAGAAACGCATGGGAGAACGTCAGTCCTGCCAGAGTAATCGTAAGACGAACTTCTCCAAATACCTTCGCCATTTCCCCTGTTGCAGTCTTCAGGCAGTAGCTGTTGGTGTTGTGCAGCCAGGAGCTTTTGACGATATCTCTTCTTACAATGGAGGCAGTGGCACCTGTGTCGATGGTGGCTACGCACTTCTTCTCGTTGATTAGTGCCTCCACTGTCAGGCTCTTGTTACCCCGTTTGGTTTGCGAAACTTGAATGGTGGTCCTGGGGGCCTCGATTCCAGTAACCAACTTCTGCCCCGCGAAGTTGGTCCTTACGCATCTCCCGACTGCTGGTTTTGGGAAGTCTGACCGACAGGATGCTTCCTCTCTGCTTCTCCTACTTCCGCAATGTGGACAATTTCCTCGTCTAGGTGCACTTCTGCACTGCCGTTGTAGGTGTCCGGTTTGGTTGCAATTCCAGCAACGGATTTGACTTCCGCGAGCTTTGACGGCTGTTCTCTGGCATGAGCATTCCACGACGGACATTTCCCTGACACGGTGTATTCCCTGGTATGCTTGGTCCGCAGCCTTCATTGACAAAGCGAATGCCAATGCCTCGGGGAGTGTTCGCTTTTCAGCCATCCTTACAGCCATTTGCAGTTGTCTGTCCTCTATGGCCTGAATAAAAGCTTCCACCGCCATTTCGTTGATAAGCTCCTCACCGGCTTTAGGGTATGAAAGATGGGCTAATCGCTCTATATCCGCTTGCAACTGTTGGAGCGTTTCCCCCCTTTTCTGGACTCGACTACGCAGCTGAACCCTGTACACCTGCTGCATGTGTTCATCCCCAAACCGCATCTCGATAGCCTGAACCAGAGAGTCGTAGTTCTGCTGTTTATCTTCCGGGATGGTCTGCAAGAGCTCCGCAGCTGGACCCCTCAGTGCAAGCGTGAGTGCAATAGACTTCTCTTCATCGTCCCAGCTATTGGTCATTGCGGCCGCTTCGAATTGCCTCTTATAAATTGGCCATGATGTTTGACCATCGAAGATAGGAGGCTGCATCTCCCTTCTTCTCAGACCGTCAGTGGAATATTCCCGTGCTTTCTGTCTCTTCACGTTGCTGAGCTCCTTAGCAAGATTTTCGACTTGCTTTCCTACTATCTCGAATTGCGTATCCACTTTTTCAAACTGAGTTTCATGTTTCTCAAAATTTTCATCGAATCTAATTTCGACTTTTTCGAGTTGCGTCTCGACCTTCTCGATTTTTTCTTCGATCACTTCGAATTTGGATTCCAAGTTCTTGTTTTGCTCATCAAGTTTACTTTCCAGAGCATCTAGAGAATTCTTTTGTTCGTCCATTGCTTTCTTTTGTTCGTCCATTGCTTTCTTTTGTTCGTCCAGCTTAAGTTCTAGAGAATTCCTTTGGTCGCCCATTGCTTTCTTTTGTTCGTCCATCGCTTTCTTTTGTTCATCCAGCTTAAGTTCTAGAGAATTCTTTTGGTCATCGAGCTTATGACTTTGATCTTCTATTGCTTTCTTTTGTTCGTCCATGACTAACTTAAGTTGCAGGAGCAGACTTGTTATACCCGGGTCGGCTATTGTACTTGCTGGTTCCTCTTCCACGTCAAACTCTATGTCATGCGGATTTTCACCTTCCTGCGTTACTGCTTCTTCCAGACGAATCAGTAGGGCATCTTTTCCCCCAGTTGTGTCGAGGTTCCGCTTACTGAGTTCTGCCTTTAGTTGAGTTATAGTTAGTTTTCCCAATTTGCGACCCATTTTGCGCAACTAATTAACTCAACACAGAAATCGTTTTTTTTTTTTTTTTTTTTGTGCAATTTCACACCACGGAAATAGTTATTCACAGAATAAGTTTTATCCCGCTTCTGACACCAATGTAATATGCGAGCTACGGCTCGAGTAGATAAAACAATTATTCTGTGAAATTATTTCTTTATTTTCTACTCTATAGAACAATTCAAGTTCACACTATACTATTCTTCGCAAATTCTTTTCTTACAAGGTCTCTTTCCTCTCAAATCACTTTATCTCCTTTCAATTACTTAATTCACAAATTCAAACTAATTACTTTTTCTTGTTTACTCTCAACTTTCAATTTATCACCAAATTACAACTTCGCCCATTATCACTTTTCCAATCTCTTCGCCACGGTTCTAAAACCAACTGTCTTTTTTTTTGATCGCCATCTGTCCTTATATAGCAGAAGTTTCTGATAGCCAGAAACTTCTAGCATATTCTTCGACCACTGGAACAAGAGAAATAATTCTTGCAGTTATAATTCCCTAATATTATCCCTAATATTATCCCTAATATTATTTGTCTCTTTCGTTGACATGAGCTGTGGAGACTTCGTCCCAGACACGAACCTCGAATGAAGGACAGTTTGAACCAAAATTCTGCCAGAATGGAAAGTCACTTCGGAATTTGCTGCATAGACATAGGCGCGTAGTTATTATTATGCTACAGTATTGATTTTTTTATTCTATTTAATGCGGAATGGGGTCTTACAGCACTAGGTAGTATTGTAGTATCGTCAGCATACAAAATTGATTCAGGTTCATTAGAAATCGCATCGTTAAATGGAAAATCTTGAAGAAATATAGTGAACAACTTTGGTCCAAGTATTGATCCTTGAGGAACACCTGAGAGAACTGAGAGATCTTCCGATAACTCAGAGCCAATGCTAATACAAGCAGTTCTAGAACTCAAAAAGCTATTGACCAAACGAGTAAAAGCCACAGGGAAATTAAGTCTTATTGACTTATAGATTAATCCTTTGATTTGATCCTTACCGTGACACCTTTTATACCAAGACCCATTCTATAAAGGTTTACTTTATCTTTTGGATGGTAAATGACTAACAAAGGCCTCGTAGGAGCAGCATCTCCCGATAGGTGTTGGTTCGCTAAGTAACGAGAAAGAGCCACTGCAGCCGAAAACCTAGCAGCTCTGTTAGTAAGCCCTACTCCCACCTCCTCGTGGTGCCATCTCGGAATTTCTCCGGAAATTGCGAACGGGAGAGGACGAATGGCGAGTCTCCTGCGCCATATAACAGGATAAGTGTCGGTTGGTCTGGGGCCCAGCGAGCCTCAACCGTAAAAAGAAAAATTGCTCCGAAACGGAAACATACACCTCGGATACGGACGGATAATCTGATGACGACCTTTGGCTATCAAACACGGACAACGATCGGATTCTGGAACGTTAAGACCCTCCTGGACTCACTCCAAGAAGGGCCTTACAACGCCAGATTCGGTATAAAATTGACATGTTAGGGCTGAGTGAGATAAGATGGTTCTATGCAGGGAAATATGTCTCGCCAACAAAAAGTACTGTCATGCTCTACTCTGGTAAACCAGCTGGAAGCGCACGAAGGTCTGGAGTAGGACTGGTGCTAACTCTAGCAGCGCGTAAAAGCCTCATATCTTGGAAACCGCAGAGTGACCGGATATTGACGGCCAGATTCCAGAGTAGAGTGAGGAAGGTCACCATCATACATACTGATGACGCGACTGAGGATGAAAAGGACAATTTCTATAACCAGTTAGGCGCCGTCTTCAATGAAACACCTAATGGGGACATCGTAATGGTGATGGGGGATCTCAATGCCAAGGTAGGTAGCGACAACACATGCTTAAACACGTGATGAGAGTTCACGGCCTTGGAGACCGAAACGACAACGGTGAGCGGTTTGTGGACTTCTGCAATACCAACCGCCTAGTCATTGGAGGTACGCTGCTTAAGCATAACACCTGCCATAAGATCAGTTGGTTCTCGACTGATAGGCAAAGAACATCCAACAAGATCGATAACATTGCGATCAGTCGCCGCTTTAGAAATTGTCTCCTGGACGTCCGTAACAGACGTGGAGCTGATATTGGACAAGAACGCGATCGCCATCTTATGCTAGCTCATATACGCCTTCGTACTGCATCCGTCAACAACAACCGATCAAACTTGTTGAACATCACCAGGTTCAATACCGATAGGCTTAAGGTCCCCCAAGTGCGCCAACAATTTAGGGACCACCTTGCCTTAGCAATCAGCAGCTCAATGCAGGAGAGCATGGATGATCACTGGAATGTTGTGAAAAATGCTGTTGCGAGCCGGGCATACACCTATGTCGGTAAAAGGCAGGCACACCATCGCACATGGCTTTCGGCAGACACCTGCAGACGGATCGATGAGCGTACAACAATAAAGGCTCGGATTGCAGTGGCCTCAGCAGTAGAGAGAACCGAGTTAGAAACCTAGTACCGTGCGAAGAAGAAAGGAGTGCAGCGTAGTGTGAGACGTGACAAACGTCAATATATCGACACACTGGCTTCTAGGGCTGAAGAAGCAGCGAGCAGGTGCGATAGTAGGACTGTTTACAGCATCACCAAGGAGCTCATTGGTGGTCGAAACTCCAAACAACACCCAGTGAAGAGTCTGGACGGTAACCTCCTGATTTCGGATGAGGATCAGCTCAATAGATGGAGAGAACAATTTGCTTCAGTGCTAAATCACTTAGACGATGGCGATATGATCTCAAATTCGAATGAGTATTCCGAAGCAATAAATTCCCGAATACGAACCTCACCTCCCAGCAAAGCAGAAATTATGGCAACAATCAAGTCCCTCAAGAACAACAAGGCGGTGGGTATTGATGGCATCCCTGCCGAATTGTTTCAAGCAGCGCCAAACACAGCAGCAGATCTGCTGCATCCGCTTGGGATAGCGAACAATTTCCACAGGACTGGAAAAGGGGGATGATCATTAAGCTTCCGAAAAAGGGAAACTTGATGGAATGCGGAAACTGGAAAGGTATATGTGTTCTTCCAGCTGTATCCAAAATAATAGCAAAAATAATTCTGGACCGAATTAAAGAGCATTTAAATTCTACTCTCGACGTCGAACAGGCAGGCTTTCGCGCTGGATCCTCCTGCATCGACCACATATACACCTTATGGATCATAATCGAACAATGCGTTGAGTACAGGTCTCCGCTACATCTGTTGTTTATCGACTTCGAGAAGGCTTTCGACAGCTTGAATCGAGATGCTATTTGGCTGGCCTTGCGCAGGAGAGGCATCCCGGAAAAACTTATTGCTATTATCAAGGCTACATACGAGGGCGGTAAGTGTCACGTCTTACACAACGGTAAGGTGTCAGAGGAATTTGGTGTCCAAAGTGGAATACGCCAAGGATGCATTCTGCCATATCAGCGATGTACTCCGTGCAGCATTGACGGAAGGAAACAATGGAATTCGTTGGACTATAACATCTTACCTTAAACACCTAGGCTACGCTGACGATGTTTGTCTACTTTCACATCGGATAATGGACCTTAATCTAATGGCCCATAATCTAGAAACTGGGGCAAACAAAGTGGGGCTCAAATTAAACACGGCCAAAACAAAAGCCCTCAGCACTTCCAACACTAACGCTCAACTTAACATTGCCGGACAGGAAGTCGAAAAAGTTGCCAACTTTCTATATTTAGGAAGTGTGGTCTCGGCTAACCGCTGTGGCACCCAACTGGACGTATGCAGTAGAATCGGGAAGGTAAACCTGCGTTTGGTATGCTATCCACAATCTGGAGAAGTAATGTTATCAGCATAAGAACCAAGCTGCGACTGTTCCACTCCAACGTAGAATCGGTACTGCTGTATGGATGCAGTACCTGGAAGGTGGACACCATTAACACACGCAGGCTGCAAGTTCTTGTAAATAAATGTTTAAGAATCATCTTGAGGATTTTTTTTCCCGAAGCGGATCTCCAACGAACAGCTTTACATGAGAATGGGCCAAGAACCTATAAACATTACTATACGAAGGAGAAAGTGACAGTGTATTGGACACACCCTACGGCGCGAAGACAACTCCATTGCGAATTACACCATGCAGTGGAATCCGCTCACCCAAGCAGGCAGAATAGCGGGACGCCCTAGGCAAACAAGGCGCAGAAGAGTTGAGGAGGAATCGAGCTCTATAGGAATGAGTTGGAGGCAGCTCAAACGCGTTGCAGAAGTACGAACAAGATGGCGCGCAGGCGTGGTTGACTAGGGAGCACAGGGGTGCCCCCCGAGGGTTTAAAGGACCGAAGTAAGTAAGTAAGTTACTTTATCTTTTGTAGTAAATGGTGAATACTGGTTAAGGGCGTTGTTAGACGAACCGAAGAAAGTTGATTTTGAGTTTGCTTGAGATGTTTCAAACTCTTTTACCGTAGAGAGAACTCGATTAGTCAAATTTCGATCAAAATTGGGGTATTTTTTCATCATATACATTTTCAAAAACGCTTTTGAAAGTATTGAATTTCTCCTCAACATTAGATAACTTTTGTAACATAATAACATTAGTTCCAAAATATTTCTTGCCTGTTATTTTTAGTCCATTTCTTTAAAAGCTTGAGGGGTCTTATTTTTTTAAGGCGAAAACGAAACGCGTTGTCGAGATCAATTTTCACTTTTTCCTTAATAATTTGATTGAAGGATTGTATTTGGAATTGAAGTTCTTGATATTCTCTACTTGTACGATTCAAATGTTGGTTTCTTAGCCAAATGGCTCGAATTCTGAGTGAGTTTTTGGTAAGTGCTGATATATGATTATATTTTAAATCTTTTATGCTTTGATTAACTGAATTTCTTTCAGTACAGAATATAATTTTTTCATTCACCTCACTTATCAGTGTATCAATTTCTGAGTTCGATATATTTCTCTGAGTTGGATTGCTTATTGCAGAGCTGTTATGAAGTTCAATTCTGAAAACTTCCCAATTTGTGTTTTCGAAACTTCTGTAGCATGGCGGAGAAACTAATATAGGTTTTAAATAAGAAGTACCTATCCGTATTTCTATCCCAAAATGATTAGAAGGGATAGAGAATGTCTTCAATGTTTCAATGTCTGGTTTCGTGCAACATTAAAGGACCATGATAATAAAAAGAAGTCTAAAATAGAAGAGGATCTGGAAAATATATCTGGCTGTAGGGTGACACTAAGTCAAGTTTGAGAAATTATCCACAGTAAAACCAATTGTTCAATGGTGTCGGCCCAGTTAGCATGCCGCGCTGACATGGTGATGTTTATCTTACCACAGATGATAACAAAATGAGATGAGGTGTTATTTACTTTATACTACTCAAGAGTGCCGCAGTTAGTGCTGTAACTAATCAGAAGATAACTTGTTGTTGAGTATCTCAGGCCGCGAACTTATCAGCTGCCCCTCGAATCGGTAAAAATAACCAGATATTTAAATAATTGGTTAATTAGTAGCGGTTAACATTTCTAGTCTGCAGCCATACCTTGGGTAGGTATTTGTACAACTTCTCCCGTAACAATTAAATTAAATCGATCTTTATCTACCATGATGAATTAACTTAAACACAGAAGAGTGAGCTCTCCTGAGGAGACTCCACTGGCGGTCTTTTTCACGTGTTTCTGCTTATTATTGATAAAGTTTGTCAAAATACCGATTCTGTTTTGTCCCACTCGCTCTTTTGCCCATCTCGCAATTCAAAAGTGAATAAGTTACACTTGCACTTTCAATCCGCTTAGTTATCAAATTATGACGCATGAATTTTTTTTTTTTTCAATTGCAGCGATTCATTTTTAAATTTTCCACTTTTCACGTCAGTTCATGTCGCACACCGTTAATAAATTCTATTATTTACTAGTAATTTCCAAGTCAATAACTTCTATGTATCCGCCCTGTGATGACTCATTGCCCAAGCTTATGGGCAACATGAAATTTTCATTACTTCAGCGATCCACCAATAAACTCAAAGGGCTCCTCCCCAATCGAGGCTGAACATGCTGAAAACACGCCTTCGATAAAAAAACAAAAAAAAAAAATACAACCTTCTTCAAAATTTATCCAAAATTCTCCATAGAATAAAATCTCTATGAAACACCCAACCCTCAGAACACTCCAATTGTAGATACATAACCAAAAAAAAATCGTCTTAACCTTACGCACTGCATAGACTGTAGCCTAGAGGACGTACTAGAGTGAGACGGAGGAGAAGCAACATTGCACATTATGTACCTATCATTACCCGGAAGGGGAAATATCATACCATGCTGCTGGCTGACCAAGTTCTTGTAGCGGCGTCATGTCGTAATGCTTACCACGTTGCCGTTGTAAATGACATTTGTTGAACACTCTTATAGATACAGATAGAATTTTTGTTTTATCTTTGTACCTACCTACGCGTACCAATAGTGGTTCATTGTATTCCAGAGTAACCACCCCAAATTGAATTACACAAGAGGGATGATTTTTGGGAAATGAAACAAGAGCCAACAGCGCGCGTATAATAGGAGTGTTACCACACTCTTTCACTTCAGTTTGTTTTGAGTCATCAAACGAAAAGGTTGTCTGTTGCGTGTTGTGAAAGGGAATTTCAATTACGAATAAATACCGTACGTAAAGGTTCACAATTATAAGAAAAAAAAATCAGAAGTTTTAACGTAAAAAAAAAAAAAAATGGCAGTGGCATTCTACATCCCAGATCAGGAAGTTTTACTTCGTAAATCCAACGAACGCGAGAAGCAGATTTTAAAAATGCGAGAGACCCAATGGAAGCTGATTGCGACGGTAGTCTTGGATGCACTTAAGCGATATATGGAAACCACCCCACCAAAATGCAATCAATTTCGCAAACAAAAAAATTAAATGCAGTTCACCAATTCAAGCAACTTATTAGTGATAAACAAAATAAAGGATCCTTTTGGAGCAAAAGGACCAACCCCAGGAGAATGAGAATGGAATTCCTCCTAACAGCCCCGACACGCAGATGCTAGTCAAAGCCGACGGAAAGACGTCAACAAAGAAAAAGATATACTCGTCGTACCTACATATGTATCTAAAACACTGGAATAATTTGTGAAATCAATGTTTAAAGCTTTTTAATTTGTTAAAATAAAATAAAAAAACAAAGATGAATCAACTTGTTCGTTTTCAATTGGGTCATTGACACACGGAGATTCATTTATTTTTTTCAGCTGACAGTCATTCTACTTTCTTTTGTATGACGTTGGTGGGCCTTTGTTTGGTCAGTGGTATTTCATCAACTGAGTTTCTCGGTAATGACATGATAAGCTAATAGTCATTTAATGGAAGATACGCCTGTTGAATAGATATATTAACAGATCTTGCAATAAATTTGCGTTTAATTATACTCGAGTCGACTTGTTTGATGGGTTTGAGAATTTTGGCGCCAATTTTTTATTCACTTTTGGGTATGCTTAGTAAAACCCACTTTTGATTTAAAAACCGGTTTAGATACATTTTTTTAGATTTTTATTATAGTACTCGTAATTTGTTATCTCACAAAACGGCGTTGATGTATATTTTAATAAATAAATCTGTCAATGATTGCACAACCGCAGATTAGTAGTTCATTGACCAGCAGTTAGCACATCCTATTTCTTTTCTGTAATTTCGGAACATTTTTCAATCTTTTTTGTCACATGCCTATAGAAGTGAACATGTGAAGTGAACACAAAACTATTTTTTTATCATATCTACATACAGTGGTGGTCAAAATAATAAGAGTGAAACCCTTTTGCTCGATTATTTCGATATAACAGCTATATTTTATTATGTACGATTCTGAAATGTATTCGTATTTTTTAAATAGAAATTGTTTCTGTAATTTAGACTTTAAACTTTCATTTACAAAAATTATTGTTTAAAAAGCAAAATCTTGTAAAATATTTTTCATTGGTCTTTTCTGTTGGTCAAAAAAATAAGAGTGTTTCTAATAGCTCTCTAAAAAAAAGAATAAAATATCAGTTAAGAGGCAATTTTATTAAGAGAATGAGCAAAGGGTCACCTGACAGCCTCAGTACTTTGTTGCGTGACCTTTGTTTTTGAGAATTGCTTCACATCTTCTTGGCATAGAGTCGATAAGATTTCGGAACGTTTCGACAGGTGTGGCATACCATAACTTTTCAATGTGTTTCCACAACGCCTGTTTATTAGATGTTTTTTTGACAGAAACCCTATTCTTTAAGTCTTACCATAGATTTTTGATAGGGTTTAAGTCTGGCGATTGTGATGGCCATGGCAAAACCGACACATTACGCTGCTCAAACCACCTAGTCACCACCTTGGCAGTGTGTTTGGGGTCATTATTTTGCTGGAAGGTCTATATTAAAGACATATTGTCCTCTGCATAAGGAAGCATTATGCTCTCCAAAATGTCGACGTACAGTTCTTTGTTCATATTATCCTTTATCCAAAAGATAGGACCAACTCCATCATATGAAAAACAACCCCAAATTTTGATGTTCCTAGGGTTGAGGTCTTAATTTTTTCTTCTCCTAACATACGTTCTACCATCAGATCCAAATAAATTTATCTTAGTTTCATCGCTGTATAAGATATTCCTTCAATTGCGTGTGTTCGCTGATGCTTGGTTTGCAGCCGCAAACTCAATCCGTTGCTTTATGTTCTTAGCGCTTAGCAATGGAACCTTTCTTGCGATTCTTCCGTGCAAATTCCTTTCCTGCAAACGTCTTCGAATCGTTCGAGAGCTGATATCCAAAGATAAATTCATTTTAATCGAGGTAGATGTTGTAAATGGATCTTTAAGTGCCTCTCTAACAATTCGCTTATGTAGCAAAGCTGTTTTTTTTTTCGTACGCCCTCTTGTTTCGACCTGTTTTAGGGGTAGATTTCGCTCCTTCAATATTTATGCTACAACACATGGAAAACGATGAAGAGCATCAGCGATAAATTGATACGATTTGCCTTGATCTCTAAGTTGGAGGATCAAACGCCATTCTTCCTCTGAACAATGCTTTCTCCCAACACACTTAAATACAAATCTTGTAATAAATTCAACTAAATAATTGAAGAACGAGGTGAAATATGACCGAATTACAGGAGATCTACATAGCACTCTTATTATTTTGTCGACAGTAAAAGTGATTTTCATACATGAAAGTAACGGTGGTTTCACAAATGCTCATGGAAATTTACCGGTGTCACTGGAAATGTGTTACAGGTAATGCAATGAAAGTTCGTACGCCTAATTTGTTTCAGTAGAATAGATTACAAAGATGGGATTTATGAAGCTTCGAGAGCATCACAATTCACTCTTATTATTTCGACCACCACTGTATGTAGGTAAAGGCACTAGTATCCGGACACTTAACACACTTGTTATATTTGATTTTGATTCGTCGACTTACTATGAAAGCTTCAAAATATTGTAATACTGCATCTGAAAGCTTGTTTAATCTTTGATAGCACAAAATAAACAAATTTTGCAAATTCAACATAATAATTATTTAAAAAATAAAAATCTAAAAAAGAAGACGATTTGCACTAGTATCCGGACAGCAAAATTTAGTTTCCGGACAATTTTATTTCATTATCCGGACACGACAATTTTGGACACGAATTTACAGTTCTTTTTCGTCCTTATTAAATGAAACGTTATTTTTTGAAAAAAAATATAACTTTAATATTTTTGATTTTCAGTTCACTTTGTAAGAAAAAATCATAAATTTTTTTAAATTATAGGTAGGTATACAGAATAAAACACAAAAACAAACGAAAAATAGTTCAGTTCTTATATATTAAGGTTAACAATCAACTTTTCTTAGTAAACTAATCGTTAAAACAAAAATAAAGACTTAATGCCCAGTTTCATAGTGCGAGTTTAAACTTGAGTTTTACTAAACTAACTACTGAGTTTAAACTTTGAGTTTAAATCGTTCGGTTTCACACTGCATTTTTAAACACAGTTTGCTTAAACGAAGTTTATCACACTACTGTGAATTACACTGATGTATTTGAATGACAGTATTTGAATTAAATGTCAAAGTGACAATTATTTTGAATTTTTCCTATTACGGTGTTTGATTTCGAGTAAAAGAATAGACAAAAGAGATAATGGAGGAAGCAAAACATAATATTAATCAAAAGAAAAGGAGTTCTAATTTTTCCAATAGCGAAAAGGAAAATTTAATGAATTTAGTGGTTAAATTCAAAGACATAATTGAAAATAAAAAAACTGATAGGATTCATTGGACGGAGAAAAATGCAGCATGGGATTCTATCGAAAAGGAATTTAATTATAATAGCTGTGGAACTTTCCGAAGTGGTAGTGTATTAAAAACAAAATACGAGAATATCAAAAAAGTCTCAAAGCTAAAATTTGCGGGAAAAAAAAAATTGTATATAACTGGTGGTGGACCACCAGAAAAAATTGGAGTGGACCCGATTGACAGCATGGTATTTGATATGCTTGTGGAGTCATGACTTGATCCAGGCCACCTTGCTAAAATATCTCTTATTTTTAGATGGGAGTCGCACATAGTCTGCACATTTATAGAGAAATACCCTTTCCTATTCCGGAAATTTCTCCATTTTCTCCTCCTGTAAAAATAGAGTTATGTAGTACATATGTGAATTTAGTCATTAGTAGTGAATATTACCTGGAGATTGAATTCTCACGTGGGTACAATCCAAGGCAGCAATAACTCGAGGAAACTTTGTAAATTTATAGAAACCTTGCACTATTTCAAATGTTTCCTCATTTGTTGCAGGAAATCTAATATATTTGTCTTTGAGAAGAGCAATATAATGGGACACATTTTTACAAATTCTGCTTGCAGATGCTTTTGATACACCGCAAAAGTCTCCTGATGTTAAAAGCATGCTTCCACTTGCGTAGAATCGCAAAGTTAATAAAAACTTGACTTCGGCTGATATTGAATTGTTCCTTAAAGTATAACATTTTGTTTTCATATTAATCAAGTTACATGTACATACGTTTAATTCTGAGTTACCAGTTAGTTGGATTTTCAATTTTTGGACGTATTTCCTCCAAAACAGTATACGCTGATTGTTTGGACATGCGAAATCTGTTAAAGAAGTCCATATCATCCCAAAAATAAAAGTGATTTGTCCTGCAGCGAAATTCTCTTTCTCGTCTCACGTTAACCAGGATATTATAATATTCTTCATCACTTCTATCATCAGAATCACTATTATTTAGAACAAAAAACAATTTGACATTTCACAACAATAGCAGCCATAACCAAATTTTTTACTTAAACGAACTTTAAACGGTAGAATCGAGTCGTTTAACTTAAACCGAACATGAAACTCAGTTTAAAGTTTAAACGAATACTGTGAAACCAAACATTTTGTTGAACTTTAGTTTAAACTGTAAACTGAGTTTAAACTCGCACTGTAAAACTAGGCATTAGATATGTGTATGTAAAAAAAATAATAATTAGGTAACTTCACAAAGAGCGTGCTAAAAAAATTCAAAGTTTTTTTTTTTAAAATTCACAGAATAAAAAACAAAAATAAATTCTATATCTTATTTGTTATAGGTATCTTAATATTAATTAAGGTTGTTGCTATAACAGCAATGTTTGCAAATATAGTCTTCTTTCGATGCTAGTTCATATCCCAAATCTGCCATTGAAGTACAGCTAAGATGAAACCATCTGGCACAGGTATCACATCCGATGTTTTTTAGGCTTTCATCTTCGATATCACTTTGCAGCTCGTCGAAGCACTCCTGACACTTCTCTCTTTTTTTTAATAATTTTCTTTTTTAGTGATGTTGCTTGCTTTCCTTTTACTATGTCATCAATTTTATCCTTTTCTTCTTTTTCTTTTTTTTGCATAGATTTCCCTCCAGGCATCCGACGAAATCGCGCTGGGTGACCTTGTTTACGTTTCCTTGCCTAATTTTGTTTTTTTTTTTTTTTTTGTCGAAAAAAGTTGGCTTATCCCAAGCCACAGATGAGTGGAAAAGACTGATGGCAATTGATTACTTTTTAATTCACTTGATGTCGATGGTTCTTGGGATGAAATCGAAACTTCGCTTGGAACCGAAGGAATTGTCAAAACTGTTGATTTTTTTTTGAATTTGGGCATTATCTGTTTTCAATGGTCCTGGAGATGAAGTTGGTATTTCATCACGTATTGGTAGGCTTGGAGATTGAAGTATGGCACGAATATCTCCCGAATCTATTATTGATGAAGGCGACAATAAAATTACATTACAGTTTTCTGGTATTTCTTTTTCTAGAGATCCATCAATATTAAGATTATGAACCCCCGTGCTTAAATCTTCTAGGACTCCCGGGACCCTACCAAGAGCAGCATCAACCGTAATTTCTAGCGATGGTGGTGATATTTCTATTACTTTTGATGCTTCAGTTTTAATTACCTTTAAGATGTTATCAACATCACTGCGCCAGCGATCTTAAACCTATTCAATTCCGTAGGTTGCTCGGCATTTGATGGATGAGGAACTTCAGCAATCAGCAAATTTTCAGCGTTGTTCCTGACGTATTTTGAGTAGTCCACAGCTGCAGGGTTCAATAGGTATAAACCACACTTTCTAAAACCGTTTTGCATCGTTGCCACCATATCCTTTTTCATTGTTGCTTCATTTAAAAGTGGACACAAATTTCGTTTAGTAAGTGCTTGGCCTACATTTTTTGCTTGCCAATCAGGAGCTGTTTTTTTTTTCAATCAGATTTTAGGGGTTTATAGACACTTACATCAGCCGGCTGCATGATGTGGGTTGTGTTCGGTGGCAACGCGTACAAAATAATTTGATTTTTGGAATAAAACTCACTCAACTCTAGTGTTAAATGTGATTTGTGTCCATCGACGAACAATATCACAGGACGTTCCAGTTTGTCATCAAGCAAGCGTTTGTGTACGCAGTTTGCGGCATACTCAAAAAAGGTTTCGCTCCTCATCCATCCACTTTCACTTCTACCCAAAACCCAAGAATTTGGCATACTCTCCACAATGTCTTTCGGTGGACGCACATATGGAAAAACCACCATCGGGTCGAATAGTTTTCCGTCGGCAGAAAAAACAATCAGGACTGTCAGTGTATCCTTTTCGTTTCCAGCAGCAATCTGATAAATATTTGTGTAGCCATTGGGGGCTATAACTTTGCCAGTCTTTGGGCAGGGACAAAAGCTGGTTTCATCCCCATTTAATATCCATACATGATATGTTCCTGGCCAATACTTTTCAAATAATTGTAGATCTTTTCAAACCATTTTATAATGCTTTCCTGTCTAACAACTGCTCTTCCTTTACTAAAGTTTTCAGCTTCTCTCGAAGCTAGATTTGGATTTCGTTTAATAAATGCCCGCATTCATGTCTTACCTGGTCTATCGTCCTTGAATGGCGTTTTTTTGTTTGAATCCTTTATTATCTTTCGCACGGTATTCAGCAAGTTATCAGTTTTTAATGGAAAGCCACATTTGTAAAGATCAGCACACCACTTGGCAATTTGTTCCTCCTCTTCAGCTGTTAAGTAAGGATCTGGACCCATTTTAGTTTCCTTTTCACCGATTAATCAAAACTAACAATTTTCTTTTGTAAAAAATTAATAAATAGATCTTAATTTACTTCCTTTTTGCAAATGCTTCCACTACTTTTTTTTCTTAAACAAAACCACTTCACAACCTCACCCTCTAATGTCGTACACTTAACTGAGGAATATCTCTTAAATCATTCAGGTCATCTGCTTGAAACTTTGCATGTATTTGTGTAATACATCAAAGAATGTGTATTTGTTGTTTTATTCGCATTTATAAGTATAATGTACCTATTAATCGCAAAAAAATCACAAAGTGTCCGGACACTAACACTGTCCGGATACTATTGCCTTTACCCTACCTACTTACATACATCTTTATTGATTCATTCAAAATCTTCAATTACAATAGTTTATATCCGCAAAGCCTTAAGGGCTTATCTACAGAAGACTGTTTACAAAAGTTGTTTTAATTTTTTACTAGCTGACCCGGCGAACTTTGTACCGCCTCAGAATCAATAAATGCTGTGTTAACTTATTAGCTGAATTAACACGTTGGCTGCCAGTGTATCACCGGTCATCACAACAAATTTCACCCCCTAGAGGAAAATGTATCACGGGTGATACTCCAGAATATCGATTCTACCATAAAAGTTAAAAGAGTTTATGTAAATTTTGAAATTAAATATAAGAGTAAATGAAATGATAGGCAGCCGAGTTCCACAAAAGAAGTATATAAAGTGATTTATTTTACATATAATTCGGTTGACAGTTCAAAGATTGTACTAGACCTTTATAAAAGGTAATTAACGAAGTTTACTGAGTAGTAGATTAATTCATTTCAGGGTAGCGATGCATCATCTCCTCAGGCGCTATTTCATTCCCACCCTAGATTGGCTTTACTGACGGAACCGAACTCTTTTCAGCTTAAGACGCTCTGACCTTCTAACCTCAGGAAGAGCTGCTGGTGAAACGGAAGCCTCAGTGCTGCCGGTGGAATCGGGTTGGTTGACAGTATCCTGATTAGTGGTAGAACGTTTACTCAGTATGTTCCACTTCATTCGAGCCGGTGCCCATCTCATTGTCAGCCTGGTAAAAATATTCAAAATTTGGATTAGCATATGTCCTACAGTTACCTCCTTCTGCCTCTGGTATTTGATTGCTGGTAAGCTCGATTTCGTTATCCTGTCTTAACAGACGTATTTGGTTTTGATGGCGCCTTACGTAACCGTTCTGGGTCTGAATACCATACAACTTGTTACCCAGAATGTTTTTGATAACTCCTTTAGTCCATCTTCTCGATTTCATGTACTCTCGTACCAAAACTTGCTGCGATAGATGAAACTTTGAAGAAAACTTCGGTTGGTTCTTCTTTCCCTCCGGGATGAAACACGAAAGCAGGTTTCGAGGCTGCCGACCATGAAGTAACTCCGCTGAAGACTTTTAAGTTGCTACTCTTGGTGTAGACCGGTAAGTGGAAAGAAATGAGCAAAGAGCCGTCTCTGGATTTTTGCTTTCTGTCATGTTCTTCTTAAATGATTCCTTAAACGTCCGCACAAATCTTTCGGCTTGCCCATTTGACGCTGGATGAAACGATGCAGTTCTCCAATGCTGGATTGAGTGGTAATTACAAAACTCCTTGAAGATTTGTGCCGTAAACTGGGTGCCGTTGTCCGCAACCAACGCCTTTGGAAGCCCTTCGATGCTGAAAATCGACTGAAGTGCCTTGATTGTGGCTTCGGCGGTGATTCCTGGCATTGATACCACATACGGGAGCTTCGAGTATGCGTCTACACAAATCAGCCTCATCTTATTAAAGAATGGCCCCGCAAAATCCAAGTGCACCCTTTCCCACGGCTGCTCTGCTAGAGGCCAGTTACTGTATTCTTTCCTCGGATTCGAAGCCGCTTCCTGACAGATACTGCAATCTGCTGCCACTTTGTCGATTTGGTGATCCATGCCTGCGAACCAGACATATCGGCGAGCCCGTTGCTTCATCCGGGAACAGCCCCAATGACCCTCGTGAATGTACTTTAATACTCTGGATTGTAACACTTCCGGTATAACGGCTCGATCGTGGTCCCCTACAGTAAGAAGAATACAATTATCTTGGATGGATAGAGCTAACTTACGATCGAAAAACGGCTTGACATCTATTTCGTTATCGGCCAACTTGTAAGGCCATCCATTTAGTATGTAGTGAGTAACTCTTTTAAGTACCCTATCCCTCAGCGTGTACTTGCCAATTAGCTCGGCGTTCAGCGGACCATTCTCTAGATCTTCCTTCCAACTTATCGAAATCGGTATACCGGAAGACGGGATAGTGCGTCTGCATTCCCATGTTTAGCAGTGGGACGGAACTTTATGTTGTAGTTGTAGGCCATCAGCGTTAGAGCCCAATTCCGTAGACGGCGCATCGTCATTTCGGGAATCTGCTTGCTTGGGTTGAATATAGCCGTCAACGGCTTGTGACCAACTCAAAAACTCGACCATACAAATAGCAGTGAAACTTTTTCACCCCATAAACTATGGACAATGCCCCTTTCTCTATTTGGCTGTACAGCTTTTGGTGACGGTCAAGTGTTTTAGATGGCCTCTCGGATCCGTCTGGATATTTGTGCGATATGACCGCACCAATGCCATAACTCGAAGCATACGTAGCCAGAATCAGAGGAAGTTTGTAGTCGAAATGAGCCAACCATGCCGCTTGCAATATACTCTTTTTCAATGCATTCAGTGCTTTCTGTTGCTTAGGCGACCAAAGAAACTCAGCACCCTTCACTCTGAGTGCATTCAGCGGGCCTGCTACCTGCGAGAAGTTTGGAATAATCTGGTTGTAGTAATTAAGTTTACCTATTATTGCTTCCAACTCCTTTAAGTTCGAGGGTTGAAGCATGTCACGAAGTGCATCAAGGTGTTACTCAGAGGGGCGAATGCCGGTGGCCGCAAGTGTATGCCCCAAATATTCCAGCTCTTCTTTAGCGAACGTACACTTTTGCTTATTACACAGAAATCCCCTACTCTGCAACCGCTCGAAAACTCCTTCTAAGATTTTCAAATGCTCCGCATCAGCCTTTCCTGAAACGACGATGTTGTCTAGATAAACGGCTACGGGCAAGTTGGCAAAAAGCTGTTCCATTATATGTTGGAACTCCCCCGGCGCACTGCTGATCCCAAATGGTAGCGGCTGGTACTGAAATAGTCCGAATTTTATTTATTACTGCCAGTTCCTTTGATGCGTGCTCGATCTGGAGATACGCATCCGACAGGTCGATTTTCGTAAAAAAAACTTCCCTCCACGAAGTTTATGGAACAAATCTCGTATGCGTGGGATTGGATGTCGATTCACTACCAACTGTGGATTCACGCTGGCCTTGAAATCTCCACAGGTTCTAATGTCCCCATTTGCCTTTTGCACTATTACTACGGGAGCTGCCCACTGTGTACGCTGTACTGGCTTTAAAATCTCCGCCTCCACCAACCGATCAATCTCCTTCTTAGTCTTATCAAGTAGTGCATAGGGTATAGGACGATGGCGAATGAATTTCGGGGTTGCACCTTCCTTGAGTTCCAGATGCGCCTGGTAGTCTTTGCATTTACCTAACCCCTTTGAAAAAAGACCCGCATGTGACTCGCAGAGTCGCTCAATTCTGTGGAGTAGAGACGAGTTTAACTTGATTTGCAAAACTGATTGATGGATTTTTAAATTGAAGGCCCTAAACCAATCCAAGCCAAGAATGTTCGCGCCAGAACTGTTAACCACCAGCAATTTGAGCTTATGAGCGGTGTTGTTGTATTTTACGTCTACCTCCACTTCACCTTTGATCGAGAGCTGGACGACCCCATAAGATTGAAGTACCTTGTCTGTTTTCCCACACTTCGGCTCCCCCAACTGCTGGTAACCATCTGGGCCTACAAGTGAAAATGACGCACCGGTGTCCAGTTGAAACAACATTACCTTCCCGTTTACTACCACTTCCACCTTTATCGCAGACCTCAAATCATTATGTATATCTTGATGCGACTGTACCACTTCACTAAAATGTATATTTTCCACTGCCACTCCTTTGGACGCTTCGCGATCTACTTTTACCTGTCCTGATCTGCTTTTCGTTGGAAGACGAGCTCTCACCGGTTATACAAACAGCCTCAATGTGATCTACCTTCTTACATTTCCGGCAGATGGTTTTATAATGACGACATTCATTCCTATGGTGACTTTGAAAACAACCGAGGGATTGTGTGTTTGAGTGAAACCCACCATTTCTGAGAATTGCTTTAAAGTGTTTCAAGTTGCGGGAGATTTCAGGATACCGGAATTTCTATTTGACGCCCCGCCCCTCTGTTGTAATATCAGGTACTGCTACACTGACTTCCGACTTCGTTGCCCATTTTCATCAGAGGTGTTATCACTTGATGAATCACTTGTATAATCCGGGGTTGTAATCATTGTCCCAATCCGCACTAATAGCACCCGAACTTTCACTTGAATTATCTGTCGCTTCCAACATTTCAATTATTTGCTCGGGATCCATTTCTCTATCAATTTAATACACCAAATATAAAAATTATAAAACACGTCCACTATCGGCTCTAACTTTACACTGAATGACTTCTTCCGCCGTGAAAAAAAAAATAAATTTATGTTTTGAACACAAATGTATCACCGGTGATCACTATATGAAAACATGCTCAAACATGTCCTGACAGATCCACTATTGTCTGTGCAGAAGATCTCAGTCACCAACTCATCATAACATGCTTATTCCTGCTTGGCACCTGGGGAACGATTTTTGATGTCTGTTCTGGGGGGTGAAATTAGTTGTGATCACCGGTGATACACTGGCAGCCAACGTGTTAAATTCACTTTTTTATTAAGATAAAATGATAAAATGAATTAGTAGTTGCTCCAGATCTTAAAGAATTGCTTTTTTATTGCCGAATTGATCGTTTGACGCCGATCAAGTTGGTCCTCCATATTGCCCATGAAGTAAATTTGGATGAATTTATGCTGTGCGTCTTCAAGAGGTTGCAATGATCCAATTCGATGGTGAATTTGGCCTTGGATCTTTAAAGTCGAAGACGAAGTGAGAATAACTGATTTATGATCGCCAAAAGAAAATGAACGATTACTCTCTCTAGCAGAAATTACCTTGAATGTCGGATTGAATATGCGTTCTTCGATAATGTCTGCTCCAAATGAAGTCATTTGGAAACATCTATTGCAACTTTGAGTGTTCGATAGCAAATGTCGTGATTCTGGTGTTCCGCCTCGAAGTAATGAATGCAATGGCTCAGGTAGCGGAGGCAACAATGGCAATTTCACCTTGCCACTGAGACAGCACAATCCAGGTATTTCTCCAGTGAACTTCAATGCACCGCAATGGTCGCACATAATCTCCATTGGGCCAATTCGACCGAAAGGATGTGAGCTGTAGTCAATTGTGCAATCGTATTGAAACGCTACTCCATTTAAATCAACACTTGAAGCATTTCTTCTTGCGCGTCGAAGATTAGCACGTTGTTGATCTGTGCACACGCTGTTCAAAATTACTGACTGGACTGATTGAAATCTGCGTAAGCTTTTCAGCCTAACCTACTTTTCAGGGCTCGTTCCGAGTAGATGGAAAACAGCAAAAAGGCGAATCTTTCTCCCCGTCCAATTACCGACCCATTGAACTTACGTCCCTTCTTTCCAAGGCCATGGAAACCCTGAAAAATTGTCAGCTTATGAAATATCTAGATTCACGAAAACTCCTTAATGACCGGCAGTATGGTTTTTGTAGCAACATATCTACCGGTGATTTGATGGTATATCTCACCGAGAAGTGGAACCAATCTCTCCACCACTTCGGCGAAACTAAGATGGTTGCGCTTGATATTTAACAGAGTTTGGCATCAGGCTCTTTTGTCGAAAATGCGTTCATATGGCGTCGATGAGTCTCTTCTTCAATGGATTAGAAATTACCTTTCGGCGTTCAATACAAGTTGTTTTGGACAGCTTCAAGTCCGCAATCCACCAAATAAATGCTGGTGTACCCCAAGGCTCTGTTTTGTCTCCGACTCTCTTTCTTATTTTTATAAACGATCTCTTGTCTGTAACTTCTAATCCAATCCATTCCTTCCCTAATGACAGTACCCTCAGTTTTTCATATTCGTTCCCTAACTCATGTCCTTGCTCTTCGGCCCTAGAAAGGGGACGGCAACGTATGTTAAACACATTAAATTCCGACCTGGACAGCATTATCTATCTAAAGGCGACACACCACCTTTCTCTTTCTGGCTACATAGCAAAGACGCATCAGCCTGCCGAGAGGCTATCTCGTCGCGAGAGTTTTTCAATTTTCCGAAAAGAATGCGTTGCGATAGAACGAGTCTCGCATCATTGTATATTGTTTCATACATTTGTATAGATCGAAACTTTTTTTGACAACTCGCGCTAGACTCGTCTCGCTCTCACGCTGCATTGTGAATCGGGCATAAGCTAGTTGTGCAGACGTGCGCCGCGATTTATCAGCATTTTTTTCGAGTTTCCATCAATTTTCATTCACTTTTCGACAGTTATTACATTTTAATTCGATTCAATTAATTCTCTTCAAACGATTTTTTCTGAAATTTATCAGCGAAAAGTAATTTCAAAGAAGTGAGTTCAGTTTGATGAAGTGCACATTGTCAAAGGTTATGTAGTTTGTCATTGTGCGTGCATCGACAATCAATCCAATGAAAAAAAAATTTAGGATAGCGTATGCACAGATCAAGAACGTGCTAATCTTCGACACGTAAGGATAAATGCTTGAAGTGTTGATTTGAATCGAGTAGCGTTTCAATACGATACGAAACTTTTGCACATGGGTTACTTTTAAAAGAACGAGTAATTATACTTTCTTCTCTTTTCGAAGTAACCCTTTTCCTGCCTCTACCTGTTCGGTTTTTTACACTTCCATGCTTTTTTTGTTTTCCAATTTGATAGTAAATTGATCTTCGACTGCAGTGATATTTTGCCGAAAGTTCTGCTGCCGAAACACCGGTTCCAAATTCAGCAACAATAGCCGCCCGTTTCTCCGTAGTTAGCTCTCTAGTTCTAGCCATTTAAAACAAACAAGTTGTCTGAAGGAAAGATGACGTTCAACTACTAACGATGACTAATCGATTTGTATTGACTAGTCGAAGAATTTAACTATCGCTACATATCCAGAACAGTTAATTGCACTTGCGCAAATAATTTTGCCGGTGTTTATTGGTGTAACAATAATTTTGCCATTTTCTTTCCCATGCTTTTAACCTTTACTGTTAGAAATTTGATTTAGTTTTTTTATTTACTGTTTCAAGATAATTTAAAAGATTAATAATAAACAAAAACATAAGTGAAATATTGAATTTTTCAAAAGCTGTAGAACTTTATTGAAATGATATGGTGTAAGTATTACATTGTGTAAATATTTTTGCCAGTGACTGTACATATTGTAGCATAATAATAACTACGCTCCTATGTCTATGCAGCAAATTCCGAAGTGACTTTCCATTCTGGCAGAATTTTGGTTCGAACTGTCCTTTCATTCGAGGTTCGTGTCTGGGACGAAGTCTCCACAGCTCATGTCAACGAAAGAGACGAATAATATCAGGGATAAAAGGGAATTATAACTGCAAGAATTATTTCTCTTGTTCCAGTGGTCGAAGAATTTGCTAGAAGTTTCTGGCTATCAGAAACTTCTGCTATATAAGGACAGATGGCGATCAAAAAAAGACAGTTGGTTTAGAACCGTGGCGAAGAGATTGGAAAAGTGATAATGGGCGAAGTTGTAATTTGGTGATAAATTGAAAGTTGAGAGTAAACAAGAAAAAGTAATTAGTTTGGATTTGTGAATTAAGTAATTAAAAGGAGATAAAGTGATTTGAGAGGAAAGAGACCTTGTAAGAAAAGAATTTGCAAAGAATAGTATAGTGTGAACTTGAATTGTTCTATAGACTAGAAAATAAAGAAATAAATTTCACAGAATATCGTTTTATCTACTCGAGCCGTAGCTCGCATATTACAATATGTATGTACTTTGGGAAGGATGTCAATGTCGCTTTTGTTCGATTTTATTGTTCAATTTCATTTTTATTCGCCGTCAACTTTCGAGGGATTTGGCTGTTTTTGGTTTATCATTGAGCGATTTTTTTCAGCGGTATACTTTTTAAATATGTGTGATACACGTAAAAGAAAGTCTGGTGTTTCTTGTTCGATTTGTAAAAAATCGAAAAGAAATTTCCCCGATCTGAAAATGTTTGCATGTCCTTCAAATGAAGAAACTTAAATTTTGCGAAATTTGTGGAGGCAGGCATGCGATTTTAAGAGTGAAGGAAAATATTTTGTTTGTCAAAATCATTTTTCTTCGGTATTTATTGGCAGAAAAATGCTTAAAAGGGACTCTGTTCCCTCCTTAAGTCCAAATTGTAATTTAAATTTAGACTTAAGTTTAGAAAATCTATCATCTTTGCTACCAAAACGGAGAAGGATTTCTAGTAGATCAAATATTTCTTGCATTAGATGCATAAATTATTAGAAAAATGCGCACTAGAGGAGAAAACAAATTCTAAATTGAAAAAAATATATTAAGCAGATTTGAAATTCAAAGCGTGAGAAGAAAACTTTGCTCTAGAACTAAAACGCATAACGCTCTACGAACTAGCAAAAGATCAACTAGTTTATCATCGCAAATTTAAGTACTTGATATTTCAGAGCATTCAACAATTTTTTGTGGTATATTGATGGGGCTGTCCAAGTCGAAAAAATATAATGTCGCCGAAAGAGAACTTTCCCAAAACATTTTTTACAAATCTCAGAACGCTTATAAACTCCTTCGAGATAGACTGAGATTTAGACTTCCCCACGTATCCACATTTTATCGTTGGGCTCCTGTTAAACGCTTACAACTTGGATTCCAAAAAAATGCCCACTGTTTTCTGAAAGTAAAGTTTGCATCATTAAGCCAACGTGAACGGAATGTGGTACTGATATTTGATGAAATTAGAATTCGTTTAAATGCCTTAATTGATGGATTTGAAGATCATGGAGTGAATCGAAAAAAAATGTACGGCAACGAAATTTGTGTTTTCATGGTAAACGGCCTCTTTGATAGCTGGAAAAGTATTTTAAATTATTTTGTTTCAGCAAACTCTATCAAAGGGGTTAACCTGAAGTCTATTTTAGAAAATAATTTGACAATTTGCTAAGAACTTGGTCTGAAACTGTGCGCTATAGTTTGTGACTGTTGAGAGAAAACAAGCGTTTTTGCTTCCATGTGATAATATTTTGTTTAAAATGTGTAATGAGCTGATCGATGCTCAAGATAAAAAAGATTGCTTAGTAGACACGATCTGACCAACTCAAAGATTATTAAAGAAGAGAGTGTAAAAAGTTTGACAACCGGAAAGGCAATTTGACAATAAAAAAAAAATGTTGAAAATTGATTGATTAGATGATTAGATTTAAAGAATGTAGTAGAATAATAAAAAGGCAATTATTTCTTAACATCCTCCCGCCCTTGAAAGGATTCAAATCCTTCAATTGGAAGACGACGGATTCTGGTTGTAGCTCGTTGAGTCTCGCCGCTGCTTGTCTTTAGCGTGACTAGCCGCACAACACCGTCCTTGCCAGGATGTACTTGCACAACTCGCCCAAGCCTCCACTTAAGTGGTGGAAGATTTTCGTCCTGGATTATCACGATGTCGCCGACTGATATTGGTATGCCCGCCTTGGCCCATTTGGTTCGGAGTTGAAGACTTTGGAGGTACTCTCGTGACCATCTCGTCCAAAACTGCTGAAAGTACCATTGAAGCTGCTGGTAACGATTGAGGCTGCTGACATTGGAGACGTGCTGCAAGTTCGGCTCCACTATGGCGTTAAGTGCCGTTCCGATGATAAAGTGCCCAGGCGTGAGTGCCTGAATATCGTCAGGGCTCTCTGACATTGGTGTGATGGGCCTGGAATTTAAAATAGATTCAATTTGAATAATTATAGTGTTAAGCTCAGGGTAAGTTAGAGAGGAATTTTGCAAGATTCGCTTCATGTGGAATTTTGCACTTTTAACGGCAGCCTCCCACAAACCGCCTAAGTGAGGTGATCTCGGAGGTATGGTTTTCCATTCGATTCCATCAGCAGCGCACGCGGCTATTATTTCGTGGCTATTCTCGCGCTTGGTGAACATCTGGTATAATTCATGCAACTCATTGCGGGCTCCGATGAAGTTAGTCGCATTGTCACTATGTATGACGGAGCATAATCCCCGACGACCAACAAATCGCTTTAACGCAGCGAGGAAGCTCATTGTCGTCATATCCTCGTCTAGCTCCAGATGGACAGATTTCGTGACAAAACATAAGAAGACTGCCCACATGAAAATTCTTGATGTGGAGATGAGTGACCAGAAGTGTTGTGAATAGGCCATCTTTAGGCAACAAAATGGGATGCTTGGCATTATACTCCACAGATGAATTTGTTATGCGCCCGCCGACGCGTAGTATTCCATCAGCATCTAGATACGGAGAAAGTGTTTTGATATGGCTTCTTGTCGGTAATTGATTCCCGCTGGCTATGGTTGATATCTCAGTGTGAAAATGCTTGAGTTGCACGTACTTCACCAATCCGTTGAGCGCACGGTGAAGCTCTTCTGCACTTGGAGGCCCGGATAAGCGCAGTTTCCCGTTTTTTATTTTCGAATTCATTTGGAATCTAAAAAGATAGGAAACAATTTTAAGTAAAGCAGGATAGTTGTTGTGGTATTTGATGCTTTCAATCAAATCTGCTTGAATCTGTACAGATAGAACAATTTTGAGTTTTCTTCGCTCCAAGTGCGATTTTTCCGAAATTATCTTGACATCGGAGGAGGGCCATTTATCTTTTGGCAGTAACAAGAACGATGGTCCATTAAACCATGAGCTACAGCTGATCAATGTTGAAGGGTAAGCGCCTCTAGAAATAATGTCAGCAGGATTTAACTCCGACACTATATGCCTCCATTGAGAAATGCTAGAATTTTGCTGAATGACGGTAACCCTGTTCGCCACAAACGTTTGCCAGTTGCAGGAATCTTCCGCTATCCAATTCATGACAATTGTGGAGTCAGTCCAGTAGGTGATGTCTTCAAACTTCACGTGAAAGATATCCTTCAAGCGCTGCACGAGTCGAACCATCATAGCTGCCGCACACAATTCCAACCGGGGTAAGCTGATTTTATTCACTGGTGCCACCTTTGATTTAGCACACAAGAGTTCCACCCTCACAGTGCCATCTTCGTCGATAGACCGTATATTTATGCACGTACCATAGGCGTCTTCCGAACTGTCAGAGAATGCATGTAATTGATAGTGAGCAGAAAGACCAAAGAATGTGCGGCGTTTAATTTGCAAATTACCGAGTTCATGCAACTTATTTCGGAAGTTGATCCAACGATGTTGATAATTTTGCGGCAGAGATTCGTCCCATGTTAGCTTAAGTCGCCAGAGCTGGTGCATAAATATTTTAGCGAGAACGACAACAGGATTTATTAAACCAAGGGGGTCAAATAGTTGGGATATGTCAGAGAGGATAGTCCTTTTCGTGATGGTCTTTTGAGAAATGGGTGCGATTTCATAGTGGAAATTGTCCTTTTCTGGATTCCAAATAATCCCCAATGTCTTGATTGCATTGCCATGTTTGATTTTAACGAACTGCTCACGATCAATTTGGGATATATTCTCTATTATCTCTGGAGAATTTGAGTACCACTTCTTGAGACTAAATCCGCCCTTATCCAGTATTGCCCTTAACTCTCGCTGAAGCGCCTTTGCTTCCACCAAAGAATTGGCCCCAGTTAGAATGTCATCAACATAAAAATCGGAGTTTATCGACTTTGCCGCCAAAGGAAATTGAGCACCTTCATCAATCGACAACTGCTTTAGTGCACGTGTTGCCAAAAACGAAGCAGAAGCCGTGCCAAATGTCACTGTGCATAATCGATATACAGTGACGTCATCATTCTAATTAGTCCTCCACAAGATGTAATGAAAATTTCTATCAGCTGGGTCTAACTGGACTTGATGGTACATTCTTGTAATGTCTGCAGTGAAGACGTATTTATAAATACGAAATCTCAATACAATGGATAACAGGTCAGGTTGTATAACTGGGCCAACCATTAGAATTTCATTTAGAGATTTGCCTGAACCAGTTTTTGCAGAGGCATCACATACTACACGCACCTTTGTTGTAGAGCTAGATTGTTTGAATACACAGTGATGCGGCATAAAGTAATGCGGCTCAGTGAGGTCTACATTTGGTGCTATTTCCATGCGTGAGCGATCGAGGAGTTCATTCATAAATTCCGAGTAGCGCTGGAGTAGTTCTTCGTTTTTTCGAAATTTTCTTTCTAGAGAAAGTAGTCTCTTTGAATTTTTGAATTTAGATACCTCCCAGACTCAACCGCACACATCAAGAACTTTTTTATTACCTGAAGCACGCGAGAAAACTGTATTTATTTATCGAGGAGTTCATTCATAAATTCCGAGTAGCGCTGGAGTAGTTCTTTGTTTTTTCGAAATTTTCTTTCTAGAGAAAGTAGTCTCTTTAGTGCGACATCAAATGAGTTCCCTAACAAATTTGAATTTTGTTTGAAAGGCAGCCTCACATTATAGCGTCCGGATTCCAAACGAGAATAATGGGCAGAAAAGTGAGCTTCACATTCTCTCTCCTCTTTCGTTAGAGCTGAGTGCATTGAATCAAAGTTCTCAATTTGCCAAAAGGCCTTTATGGAGTTGTTTAGCAGTTCATCTGATGGATGAGAGGATTCTTGAGCAAGTAGAGTGTAGGGAGAAAGTATATTTACCATAGATAGCTTGCCTGCTACTACCCATCCAAGCAAAGTGTTTTGGAATATAGGCAAATTTGGTCCTAATTGAATTTGACCAACGCAAAGTAAGTTGTAGAATAGGTCAACATCAAGAAGTATGTCTATCCGCTGTGGGATATTAAAGAGTGGATCAGACAAGCGAATGTTTTTTGGGAATATTCCAGTTATGAATGCTGATCTTGTTATCAGGTAGAAGCCCAGTAATTTGGTGCATTACGAATGCATCCAGGGTAGTGGTAAATCCGTTTAGGCGAGATCCGATCGTGATTGTTGTCTTGTATTTAACAGAGGTTTCGGTGTTGTTCGCACAGGTCAAGTACGTTCGGGATCGAGTCTCTCGGAGATCATATGTATTTGAGAGCCGGAGTCTAATAAGACACGGCAAGGTATTGGCTGTTTAAGTTTATTGAAAACGTGTACAACTGCAGTTCCCAGTAGGTTGCTTTCGGTACAACTGGCATGCATGGTGTAGCTATGGTCGGAATTTGTAGTAGCACCGGTGGATGCTTGAGGCTGATACGAGCCAGCAGTGGGATTTAATGCTTGCCTGACTGAGTGACTACCGGAACTACGTGGGGTTTGTGGTAACTGAGCAGGGTCGTTTTGACCTTGTTGCAATAATGTGTGGTGTTTATTTCCGCAGTGACGACAAGAAGTCGACTGGCAATTAGCGCTGGAGTGCTCGGTAGTTTTAATGCAATTAAAACACAAATTTAGATTTTTAATCTGCTGAATACGTTCCGGTATGGACAGATTTTGAAATTTATGGCAACGATAAATAAAGTGGCCTGGGCTAGCACAAAAATTGCATGTGCTTTTGGTGGAAATGAATGAATTCAGGCCAGACTTAGGACTACTTTTATGACCCTTCTTAGTATCAGGTGTCGCAGAAATGTCAGAATTAAATAAATGATTTGTTATGTTACCTTCTAAATGTTGAGCCCTCTTCTTTAGAAAATTTGTTAATTCCAGGAGATTGGGAAGCCGATCAACGGGTGCTTCATCGTTCCACTTACTGAGCGTAGATGCATCCAACTTTGATGTGATTATAAACACAATCAGATCATCCCAATGATCGACTGGACGTTTGAGATTTCTTAATCCAGTTAAATGGTTGTCTATCTTATCCAATAGACTCCGCAGCTGCATTGATGACGCCTTCTGAACCTTTGGATGGTTAAAAATACGTTGCAAATGCTCCTGTGCGATGACCTTTCGATTCTCGAATCGCTCCTTTAGTCTTGCTAATGCCACATCGTAATTGGCGTCCTCGATTTTGAGTCCTTCGATTGGCGCAACTGCAGTTTCGCTCAGCTTTGACACAAGGTAGTGAAATTTCGATTGCTTCGAAAGTGTAGGATTGTCGTGCACCAAGGATACGAAACGATTAAACCAACCCATCCACGTAGTCACGTCACCTGAAAATGAAGGTAATTCAATTTTGGGTAATTTAATCGAATCAAGGCGTTGAAAATTGGAATTATGCGATACGTCAGTTGGCTTAGGCCCTTCCTTCTGATTTTGATTGATTAGAACTTTCAGCGTTGCAAAAGTCCCATAATACATTTCCTCGTACTTAGAACGATCTGGCTTGGAGATTTCCTCAAAATCAATGTCCTCAATTTTTACCTGAACCCCGTTAAACGCATGAAAGGCTGACTCCAGGGCCAGGGATTATATATACCTTTATATTCGGGCAGAGATATCGATGCTGGATCGTCGTTCGCCTTAATATTGATTTGGTCCATAGTTACCGAGCGACGAATTTTGAGAGCTTCCAATGCTCTGACTTTCTTTGGATTCACCTTAGAAGCAGATGATGAAGACCTTTCAGGCAATGGTGGCTTTTCCGATGATAACTCGTCTTCCGATGTCATGGTTTCGGTAGTGCTGTATGAGCCACGTTTTAAAACGATTGATGGTTTCGTAAAGTGTGATGGAAATCACGTCGGGGTCACCAAAAATGTTGAGAGAAAACAAGCGTTTTTGCTTCCCTGTGATAATATTTTGTTTAAAATGTGTAATGAGCTGAATAAAAAAGATTGCTTAGTAGACACGATCTGACCAACTCAAAGTTTATTAAAGAAGAGAGTGTAAAAAGTTTGACAACCGGAAAGGCAACTTGACAATAAAAAAAAATGTTGACAATTGATTGATTAGATGATTAGATTTAAAGAATGTAGTAGAATAATAAAAAGGCAATTATTTCTTAACAGTGACCAAGGACCTAACAACAGGAAAGCTTACCAATTATTAGGTGTTACAGAAGAAAATCCTTTTACAATTTTCAATAATGAAAAAATATTTTGTTTTTATGATTTTCCTCCCATGCGTAATGTTTTACTCAAATCTGATATGCTAACTCCAGATGGTAATGTTTCCTTTGATGTTTTTAGAGAAATATTCAATTTAGAAAGAGATAATGTGGCTAAAACATGCTTGAAATTTACAAGTTCACACATAGCCCTAAATGCATTTGAAAAAATGAGTGTTCGCTTGGCAACGGAAACCTTTAGAACAACGGCAGCATCAATACAAATCGCTCATAAACTTAATTGCCTAAAAAATAGTTCAAATGAAGCTCCAGCAACACAAGCGTTTACATTAAAAATGAATAATGCTTTCGAATGTATGGATAGTGGGTCTCATTACGATAAAAATTTTTTAAAGCGTGGAGTTCAGGTCGGAAATCCAGCTTATAATGAGCTTAAACAATTCTTGTCTTACTTAAGATCAATGCAAGAGTCTACTAATTTTCCAAGGAACTTTTGTGTAAAAGGAATGGTACAGACAATAAACGGGGTTTTATTACTTAGTGAAGATATAAGTGATGGTTTATTCGGGAAAGTTGAGTATTTACTTACAAAGGGAACTCATCAAGATATTTTGGAAAATTTATTTTCTATTATTCGCAGTAAAGGTGGTAATAACAAAAATTCCCCTGTGTACGAATTTAATGTCTTGATGTCAAAAATTCTGTCCTCAAATCTAATTGCTTTCTCTCCTCATAGTAATAATTGTGCTGATGACGATGTAGAATTTTTGAATTTAGATACCTCACAGACTCAACCGCACACGTCAAGAACTTTTTTATTACCTGAAGCACGCGAGAAAACTGTATTTGATAATACTTTGTTCGAAAAAGTGATAAATGAAATCAAAATTACAAATGGAATTTCATTGGAAACGACTGCAATGCGTTAATTTACAGGATATCTGGCGTTTAAAATGCTTTTAAAAAACTAGTGTGGAAATTGTTCGAAATTATTTTTAAAAAGTGTGAACAAATAACATGTCCGTCAGAATTTTCCCCAAAATAGTGATTTTGGAAGTCTCTTAGCACCAACAGATGAATTTTTTTAATATTTGTAAGCTCCATTTCAAGGTATTCCATACAGAGAGAGAATGGCCTTGGAATGCATGAGAATAACAAACCTTAGAGACTCGAACTGGTTTGATGAACAAAACCAATGCTTTGAGCATCGCAAAGAAATTCTTTACTTTGCACTTCTTATTCTCTTGCGAAAACATTGTGCCTGGAAAATTCAAAAAAGAATTACCAGTAAAAATCAAAAAATTCGAATTTTGTCAGTAAAACAAATGCAAAACAATCACGAAATTGAACCAACTACGCCAGAGTGAAAGGCACGGGAACCTCACTATAAACCAACACCCCAAAGAGACTGGTGAATCCAATCTATGACTTCCGTCTACGTATTCAAATGAAATAATTTAATAATCCACGTCTGTAGGCCAGCAAAAACAACAAGCAATTTGTTATTGCAACCAAATTTGAAAGAACATCAGGTCTTATGCACGATTCGAACGAGTTCGATCAAACTGGGACGTAGTAGTAAATCGCATTCGGCTGAAAAAGTGACATATTTTTTTACTCTGCATGCGATATCTATGTAACTTTATTACCTGTGCTGATATATTGTATTTGAATTTTGCCTTAATGCGGATTGTCATCAGGCATTCGCTCACATGCCTAAGCTCAAGACTTCTTGCCTCTGACGACAAATCTGTACCAAATAAACGCTACTTCTGGTCCTTGTAGCATTCACCTTAGTAAATGTCACAGTTTTTCACTCGCTTTTTGCCCGGTCCACCACACCACACTTCTTGGATGGCGGTGATATCTGCTTTGTAGGAGTCTATGGCTTTTGCTAATTGCTCGGCTGCACGTGACCTGTTAAGGGTCCTAACATTCTACTTGCAGATCTGCAGGTAGTTGTCCTGATTTCGTTTGCGAGATTCGTCAACAGTTAAATCATTCTTATTCGAGGCTTGATGTTGCTTCGTACCTAGAAGCTTTTTCCATGGTAGCACAGTTACCCCTAGTCATAACCCCTGCCAAATCTTTAGTTCAAACTTCAAAAACAAGGAGGCGGATATTCCGATGTCTGTAACCCACTACGGGGATATGAGTTCATCCGCCACCATCTATTTTTCAATACCTTGAAAGATCCTTATTGATCTGAGCTCTGAATGTGTCGAAGCAGCTCATATAAGGTAATAGCTAAGCTGATTGTCGACGCTACCATTGATTACTTCAAGTAAATTCTTCCGCCGCACTTAATGCTTCTGCGGAACTATTGTTAGACTTCTGAGACGCAGATTTCAGCCAATCAAGTCAACAAGAGATGGCTCGTCCCGTTTGGTATATGTATGTTGAAGTTCACCCAGCTGTGTTTGCGCAGGTGTTCAGCTACACTACGGAAATATACCAAAAAGGATTCAAGTCGTCATTCTAACCAAAGCAGAACCAACAAAATATTGAAAATCGTTGTTAAATAAAGTCACTCAAAGAATAAAATAGTTTTTCCCTTTCCTCTCCACTTAAACAAATGTTTTGTGGGCGCCTAATACTTTCGATCAAAAGGCGTGATTTCAAAATCTTGAAAACCAGAGCTACGATTAAAGCTTTGGAAGACAACATACGGCGAGTTATTGCAGATATTCAGCCCCAGGTGCTCTCAAAAGTGATAAAAAACTGGACCGTCGCAGTGGTCATATGCCCGAAAGCATATGATAAAGAATATGTCGTGTATTTTTATTTAAATTTATTTTCCGGGTCCTCTTAAAAAAACACCCTTTAAATGGTGGATTCAATAATTGTTAAAAATGTTCGGGTGGTGCCGACGTCCCTATTAAAAAAGAGTGGCTAAATTGTATGGTTAGTGTAGGTTAGTATAGGTTGCTGTCTCCGCTCAAGCAGGGACATACGAGGACCAAAATGGATATCCATTGTGATACCACAAAAATGAAAACGATTTTGGATACTGTATTTATGTGCAGAACCACTTAGACTCGTCATAGAAGTACTCCGCGGGGGTCTTCCCTGTCAACATTGATAGAGCAGGGCAGGTACACAAAATGTAAGTTATTGTCTGTTCCTCCTCGTTATCTCAACAGCTTCTACAGAAACCGTTGGATTGGGCACCCATTCTAAAAAACATGTCTACATACCCAGTAATATCCCGTGAGGGCTCCTATTATAGAGCTCCTATTTATAAACATATGCATCGACTTATATCAGCGACCGATGTATGGATAAAACGAAAAAATGGTGAAACGAACTTTTATCTGTCTCAGTCTCTGACGGGACATGGCTGCTTCAGAGAATACCACTTCAAACGCGGACAATGTCTAATATGAAGGCGTATTCCTGCCCTCGATCATTCGAGTTTCCGAATTGTGTATGCCAGTATCCCAGGCTACTAGTATCTATGAAGATTACACACTCTTTGGTGCAACTATAAAAAAAAACTCCTGCCTCCATGCAATACTCTGGTTTAGATCCATCTGTGTATATCTCTCAGAATCATTCAAAACCTCCCAGATGCTTCTGCTAGAAATTCTGGTCCAAATTCGATATAGTCCCTCCTGGAGTGGCCGATATTAACTTTAGCCAACTGTGAGGATTCCCTAAGCCTTAATACTGCTTTAGCTGCCATTTGGCTCCCATAGATATCAACAGGAAGCAAGTGGAGCATTGTCTCCAACGCAGTGATGAAAGTTGTTTTTAAAGCACCCTTTAAACAAACGGGTGATAACCTCTGAACTTTTCTAAAAGATCAGTATTACTTTTCTGTGCTGTCCACCAGTCTATTACTCCATACGTCAGGATAAGTCATAAATCCTGTAGACTACTTTAGGCTGAAGCCCCCATTTCGGATCCAAAGTCCCTCGACAGGAACAAAGGGCAACTGAGGCCTTCCTGGCACGGTCCTGTGTATTCAGTTTCCAACTCAGTTTCTTATCGAGAATGAACCCCAAGTATCTGGCGAGGTCTTCGAATTGAAGTTCCGGGCCATTTAGCATTGGAGGGATGATACATGATACATTGTACAGGGTGACCAGATAAGAACGATAGGAAAAGATATTTAAATAGAACAACAACGGTGTGAGATATCAAATCGATTCTACCTTTATTTTGAAGGTACATTTATGACATTATGTACGAAATAGAACACTATTTATATTGCTGCCTCGGCTTCGCTGGCAGTGCTTTAAGCGGTCGGTCCAATTTTTGATGACTCAGTCCAATATGTGCGACAATAGCGTCTCGGATGTGGGCCTCGAGCTCGTCTAAAGTGGTTGGCTTGTTAGCGTAGACTAAGCACTTGACGTAGCCCCAGAGAAAATAATCGAGGGGTGTCAAGTCGCATGATCACTGTGGCCAATTGATGAACGCTGGCCGTGAGATAACCCAGTCGCCAAATTTCTCCTTCACCACTTCGAGCGTTGCGCCGCTTGTATGGCATGTAGCGCTGTCTTGGTGGAACCACAGCTCGGATATATAGACGTTGTCGAGCTCTGGCTACAGAAAGTCGGTTAACATCGCTCTATAGCGAGGACCATTGACGATAACGGTGTCTATTTCCTCATTTCGAAACAAATAAGGTCCGAAGATGCCGCCGTGCCACAAACCGCACCAAATAGACAATCTTTGTGGATGCATTGATGCTTGGTCGAACACTTGTGGATTGTGGTCGCTCCAATAATGGCAATTTTGCTTGGTGACATAGCCGCCAATGGGCCTCGTCCGAGAAGTTGATTTTTTGGCCAAAATCCGGATTTCCGGCCAACATTTCCAGCACCCAATTAGCGAACTCACGGCGTTGTCTATAGTCGTCCGGCTTCAATTCTTGCGTCAGCACAATCTTATACGGATGTAGGCCCAAATCCAACCGCAAAATAAGCCTTGTTGACTTTCTGGCGATGGCCAATTCAGCTGATCGGCGCCGAATCGAGATTTCTGGGTCTTCTTCGATACTGGCTGCTATAGCGGCTATGTTTTATTCACTTCGCAGCGATCTCTGTCTGGTTGGTGGCATAAGATCCAAAAGAATGTACTCACGCTCAAACTTTTCCACGGTGAAGCCATGATGACGACCGTCCTGACGGCGAAATTCACGTTGCGTATTTACAAGTGAGCCGGAATTTCGGAAAGAATCAGACGTTGCATGATGAAATGGCAAACCTTACTGAATAATTTGTTACCTGGATGTTATTGGTAACTTTGACAGCTGCTGAAGCATAGCAACTGGAAAAACGATCATTGCTATATGGTCACCCTTTATGTACCTTCTTGTGAACAAAACAAGTTCGGTCTTTGCTAACGCCGCAAAACCTTGTCCGTCCAATTTAAAAGCTAATTCCATAAGGTCTCTTATTGTAATAGGAAACCTTCCCGATATGGCTATCACAATATGGGCCGCAATGGCTACTATTACCCACAGCAGTGACGATAATACTCCACCCCTTATGATACACGATAGTATCCTCGTAAGCTGCTGCAAATACCTTACTTTTATCTTTGCATATGCCTTGTTTGCCTCTTGGTACATAGTTTTTGTAAAGCTGCTGCCTGTTTCAGAGGGCTAACCTTAAATAAGCGAATGACTTTCCTCTAGCTTCCGAACACTCCTAGTAATTCAAAAGGCCATGCAACATCTGAGATACAATAAAGAATTTCGCTTTCATATCCTGAAACAAAATACAATTTAAAGCTTGAGATATTATTCAAACTCACTAAAGGGACTATTCGTTCCACCTGAATTCTTACTCTACGAGTATTCGAAGATTCCTAATAGTCTGACAGAATTCCAATTTAGATACCTACCTCACATACTGGTCCATTCATTCCAGAAGTGCCAAACTAATGAATCTCTTTTGACATGCAGCCTGTTGTCTTGAAGGTGTTTTGAGTTTGACACAACACAAAAGATTTATTGTGTTCATGCAAACAAATCCATTTGCAGAATCCTATTAGAATAATGCATTGTGAATGGGCGAGGTGAGGTCTATACAAATCGAAATGAACATTCTGTGAGTGTGTGTTGTATGGAGCCTGTCAACCCGGCAATGATCCCTTTTCACTAATAGTGTAGTAAAGTTTTCCAAAGGCATTCCCCGTACACCTTACAATCCGAGAGAGAAATGCAACGAAATACTTTAGCTACTTCCTTCAGAATTACAGGACGAACTATGACGACGAGTTCATTTTAATGGATTTGATTACTTAATTAAATTTGTGTGCAGTTGGTTATACACTCGTATTTTGGGGGAAAATATCCTTCGTAGCCAAGTGTACAGCTCCTGAAATAATCTAATTGCAAACTTCTGTTTGTTTATTAACAGATTTCAATGGATAAAGTGGTGGCACATCAACTTTATCGTTTCTCATTTGCGGATATGGTTTGTGTGGTTTTTTGGCAAAGTTTTCTTAAAAGCTTCTGCGAAACTTCAACTGAAGACGGTAGCGCCGCACTAAAGTAGGGTTTTTGTCGTTGTACGAGTAAAGTTGATGTCTTTTCTGTGAAGGTACCTCTACTCATATGCTATGAATGCGCGTTGAGGTACACTTTTTGAATATTAAAATAGAAGAGTGGAACCAGAGTTTGTTTTACAGGCTTAATGCATGCGCATATTACGTCGGATTTAATTGACTATTAAGTTACTATTGAAATTACTTTGCAAAGTTTTATAAAACTTGGTGTACACAGTAGGAGCAAAAAAAAAAAGAGATCTCATCTCCGTCATGATACTTTTAGATTTATGAGTATTTAATGAGAATGTTCGTACTAAATTCTATTAAGGCACATGAATTATGAATGAAATATTTTACGGAGTTTTCAATTAGTTTAAAATGGCAAGTTTTTAGCGCAACTTATTGTGGTAGTAGTAGAAGCAACTTATTGTGGTAGTAGTTTTCGCCCGGTGAGATGCCACCACATTTTGCTGTCGCAAAACAACGTTTACAAAGATAAGGCGATCATTGAAGTTTAGCAAACGCGATGAATGTGAAAAAATATAAAAATCAACAAATGCAAGTGGGGCCTAATATTTAAAAATTTAATTATTTGCAGTTCGTTCTAACGGGAGCTGCAGAAAGCGTGATAGTGGGGTTTACACCATCAGATGCTTGCTTTGATGGCGCTGTCGCACTCCTTAATTGATCGTCTCATGCAACAGTTGATGAACTTAACCCCAGTACATAATAAAACAGATTCCCATGGACTGAGACAACTATACAACACGGTCATATCAGCTAGTCGATCTCTCACGACTCTAGGCGTCCCTTTCTCACACTATTATATCATGCTGAAGTCAATGCGAGTTCAGAAGAAACTTCAACGACCAACAAAGTGTTAAATTTGTTTACGCCCAACGGGAAGAGATCACTAAACGTGTTCTTGCAAACGGCTCGGGTACGCTTGTGGGCGGATCCAGGGGGGTGGCACAGGGGCACGGCCCCCCCCCCCCCCCCCAGACACGATTCAGATAAAACAGGTCAGTCGAAAAAACACTAGCAATTAGAATACTATGGGGTACACTCTTTACCTATCTGGCCTTTGTGCCCCTCCCAGAAATAAATCCTGGATCCGCCCTTGCCTAAAGCGTTTAAATTGGTAGATCTAGTGGCGTACAGTCAGTTTAATCAACGGTCCGTCAAAATTCGTGCAGTGGTCATCCCCAACATCTGCCAAGATGTTTTGATAGCTCCTAGTGGCAGTAGTGCCCAGTTTAAAGAACTAAATTTGGCAGATTCGAATGAAAGGGGGTGCATACAGGAAGACGGTTTGGGACTTTTGATCGGTGCGGATTATTATTGGTGTGTTGTTACCGGTAAATATCGTAAAATATCTAGTCACTTGACAGCTGTGCCCACAGTTTTCGGTTGGACAGTTCAAGGTCCATACGAGAAAGAAAATGAGGAGATAAGTTTCGAAACGTCTTCTTCACTTTGTATTTTCGCGATGGAAGGCATGTGAAGTTTAGACGTATTGAGAATTCAAGGCGAAAAGTGTGAAGCCGATTTCCTTACCGACGATCTTAAAGGCAAGTGTTCACGGAAAACATCGACAAGATACGAAGCAGCTCTTTCTTGGAGAAAATCAGAGTTAATAATCACAAGTAACAAGGAAAACGCAGTCATTCGACTTCATTCGCTAGTTAAGAAACTTTCAAGAGAACCATCTTTCGGAATACGATGCTGCTCTGAGGGAGTTCATTGCTGCTGGTTTTGCAGAGCCGACTAGTTCAAAGGTAATTGGCAAATTATATTATATACCTCATCAGCCAGTTTACCGACCAGAAAAATCGACGACAAAGCTACGTGTTCTCGATCCGAAGGCACTCTTTCTTTAAATGATTTGTTGTTGACAGGATCCAATCTGCTTCCAGATATTGAAAAGGCATTTTTACAAATCAGTTTATCTGCCGATGACCGTGACAGCCAACTATTTCTTTGGTTTGCAGATAAGATTCAATCATCAGTTAAAATGCCATCCATTAAAGAATTTCGTATGACTCGAGTCACTTTTGGAGTTACCTGTAGTCCCTTTTTGATATCCGCCTGCATTCAGCTACATCTCGATTCGGAAACTTCGAACTTCTCTTGGACCTGTACCATTCTGAAAAGAGCGTTTTATGTGGATGATATCGTGGTCAGTATGGATAGCCAAAGTCAAGCAAGACAGTTCCACCGCGAGTCCGTAGAGGTATGAGTCGCGCTCATATGCCTTTGCGAAAATGGGCCAGCAGTGATCCAGAGGTTAGGAGTTACTTAGGCGTTGAGAGCATCGAACCAATCCAGATGGTTTTGGGTCTTAAATGGAATATTCATAGCGATGAAACCGATCAGCATAGATGAATCCTTTGTAACAAAGAAGCGTAACATTTGGGAGCTTGGCTATGCCTCGGTGGCTAAGGATCAGTACAGACAGCTAAGCTATTGAGACACATATTTTCGCCGATGCAAGTACTAAAGCATTTGGGGCTCTAGCCTACGTACGAGTAGAAGATAGTTCAGGCAAAGTGAGGGTAAATTTCTTGTGTGCAAAAGTGCGTGTAGCACCATTGAAAGAAGCGAAGACCGACGAAATGTGTTTATCAAAGTTGGAGCTTACTGCTGCTTTCATAGCATCCCGGTTGAGGTCATATTTTGATGAATTAACGATGCCATTTGGGCCCTATGTTTTATGGACCGATTCGCAAATCGTGTTGCATTGGATACGTGGAGATGAGAAAAGATGGAAGCCCTACCTGTTCAACAGAGTCAAGGAGATACCAGACATTACAAAAAGAAGCGAATGGCGACATTGTCTAGGTAAACTTAACCCAGATGATCTGCTTACGAGGGGAATATCCGTGGACAAGTTTGAGGCATCCCCAGAGTGGAGAGATGGTCCAGAATTGGAAGCCTAAAGCTGTGTGGCCGATGGAGAGCCCAGTAGCCGCCGTATATACGGTTTTACTTACATTGTTCGAAGAAATGAAAGAAACACAGGCAGGTGAAATTCTCGAACCGCTATTGGCGTATAATAAGATAAGCTCTTGGAAAAGACTTTTGTGAATAACAGCATATGTTCTGCGGGGAGTAGATCGTTTTCATGGTAAGCGTCATCCTTGGATGAATTTTCTTAAAGCTGATGAGTTGGATGTTGCAGAGAAATATTGGATAAAGTTCTTTCAAAAGCTGTACTTTAGAAATGAAATGTTAGAGGAGCAGTTAGATGTAGTAAGCCCAATTGTACTACCGAAGTCATTTAAGTACTTTGATAGTCACACATCTGCACGAGGTATCACTACATGGCGGAGTTTGTGCGGTATTAATGCGACTTCGCGACAAATTTTGGTTACCAGGTAGTCGGCAGCTTATCAAAAGGGTCATCAACGCCTGCAAGCTCTGTCGCAGATTCAAAGGTAGGCCTATTTCAAATCCCTTCGCGCCGCTGCCCAAGGAACGGATGATACTTGTCAAAATGGAGAAGCAGGTAAAGTCTATATTATGCTGTTCACGTGCGCTGTAGTCCGGGCAATACATTTGGAGCTGGTATTGAGCCTTAATAGGGAATGCTGTCTGCTGGCTATTAGGAGGTTCATCGCTCGAAGGGGTGCGCCCAAAATCATTTATTCGGATAACGCCAAGACGTTTAAAAGAGCATCCACAGAGTTACGGTGTGTTGGAAACATTCTCGACAGTGAAGTCTTTTACGGATTTTTAAGCAATCGTGGGATCACTAGCGATTTTGCGTCGAACGAGCTCCATGGTGGAGTGGGTTTTGGGAACGTATGGTTAGAACGTATGGTGGAAGTCGAAATTAATAAACGAAGAGCTATATACCCTACTCACCGAAGCGGAAAACGTTATAAATATGCGTCCCCTAACCTATCTGAGTGACGATCCATTGTATATGACTCTACTTACTCCAAGCCGTTTTCTTGCTGGACAATTTGAGACATCTGCGAAGCAGCTGCCAGAGTTAGTTGATGATGCTGAATTACGTAAGTTGTGGAGTTCCAGAACACAATATATAAACCGTTTATGGAAAAGATGGAATACAGAGTACCTTCGTCTGCTGAGATCTGCGCACCATACCGGTAAAACCAATTCCTCCGAAATTCAATTGCTGCTCCTCGTATACATTGGAAGTTAGCCGTTGTAGAGATCTGTTTTCCTGAAAGGGATAATAAAATTAGGGCCTGTGAAGTTCGTTTTGCCAACGGTAAGATGCATCCTGTGGGCTTTAAGAAGAGTAGCAGATCACCACTTTTTTTCTCTGACAGTTCATGTCCAACGCCTTGGCCTAGCTAAGGCAGGACATTTGCAAAGGAAGAGGTCAAGGGTTTTTTTCGTGTTCACGTCATTACAACTTTAGCAGTCAGTGTTAAATGGTCTATCTGCATGGTTTTCTGAAGCCCTGGGACCCTTACATATCGCCATAACACAGGCAATGTCTGTGGGGATTCTGTTGCGGTTGTATGAAGGGTATATCCTTCTGGATATAACGGAACTGTTTAGCCTACTCTACTTGAGTTGGGCTCATATCAGAGGTGTGCGAAACTCTTAACTGCAGGAACACGTTAAGGGCAGAACCATGCCTTGCTTGTTCGTCAGCCTGTTCGTTGCTATCCTTTCCTATTCGTTGCCCCTGTGACCTACGATCGATAGCATATTTCACAGGCAGGTGAATTCACTGTTAGATTATTTTACTAGGTAGGATGTACATACATAGTACTGTACTGAAACAAGGTCCTTAATGGCTGCCTGACTATCCGTACAAATTGATACGTTGCGTTTGTTTTTTTGGTCGCTACTAAGAGCATGAAAAGCTGCAAGGTTTGCTAGCATTTCCGCATAGAAGACGCTGGTGAAATTCTGTAATCTAATGGGCTTAGAGCTCTTTAAATTTTCTGAAAAGATACCTGAGCCTACCCCACAATCTAATTTTGAGTCGCCAGTAAATAATGAGGTAACATAATACATCAACACCTCTCCAATTTTTCATTCCGCTCTGATTGGAATGCGCTCAGCGAGAACATTCCTGAAGTTCAGTTTGGGGAGGAGATACTGCAGGGCAGTTCATCACCCAGATTCCTTGAGTCTGACAGCACTGCACGTCGCCAAACTTATGGCTTGTAGGTGCAAGAGGACTGTAAACACGTCAATAGGGCATGACCGCAGTGCGCCTGTTGTATATATAGCCGCCGTTCTCTGTTCTATGTTTACTTTATAGATAATTCAACGTGTGATTAGTGCGGGCCACCAGATTAGTGACTCATATGTAAGTACCCACTTCTTACCAAAGTTTCCTAATTCGCTCTTCTATATTTGTTTTCCAGTTTAACTTTGGATCAAGGATAAAGCCGAGACATTTAGCACTCGACGATAGCGTGAGTATCTGACCGTTCAGACGTGGTAAACTCAAATCGGGTATTTTAGCCTTCGTTGAGAAAAGCATCAGTTCAGTCTTACTGGGGATGACACTAAGTCTACAACTAATGGTCCAGGTGTTCACCTTTTTCAGTGCCCCCTTCTTACGTAAGGAAACATACGATCACAACATGATCTGCATGGTCCGAATCCTGGAGAGCAGGCGACACCCACAACCAAAAGGTGGAGAGATACAACTCCCAAGCCGAATAGGCAAGAAAGTCCACATAAACGGAACTTACTTGAGTCAAAAAGAACAAAATCGGAGACACAGGCAGTTGAAGGATTGGCGAACCCAGACCGAGAACGAACATCAGTGAAGAGACAAGGACCAACAAAGAGGCCAGAATGGACGCAGGTGAAGGGACGTGAAGGGCACAGAAGGAAACCAACCCGTCCAGATGCACTTGTGATAAAGGCAACAGGCGATCTTTCCTTCGCGGACATGCTGCGGAAGGTAAAAACAGACCCCTCACTAAAGAAGCTGGTGTCTTCATTGCAGGTGACTTCAACGTTAGTTCTCCTAAACTCAGGAAACGAGTTGACCTTCAGCAAAAACGGAAGAGGGTCAATAGTGGACATCACCTTTGTGAGTACGTATTTGGCAAGAGTTGCTGCGGGGAGAGTAAGCAAAACATACACGCACAGCGATCACCAGGTAGTTAAGTTTCATCTACGACCCAATCATACCGGAAATAGAGGAGAACAGAGGAGACAGATGCAGAATAAGGGGTGGAAACCTCACACCCTAGACGTCGAAGTACTCCAGCTGATGACGGAGGACATATCCCTGTAGGGATCAACACGACGGGGGCGTTACCAATACCTCTCGTTACAGCAGCAGAAGTCCTACAAGTCTGCAAAAATATTAAGGATCAAAAAGCACCTCGTGTTAATGGAATCCCAAACATTGCATTAAAATCAGCAATTAATTGGCGCCCACACATATTTCCAGACGTATACAATGCCTGCCTCAAGGAAGGATTATTCCCCGATCAGTGTAAGAAGCAAAGACTTGTCCTCTTACCCAAAGGTAATAAACCACCTCAGGATCCCTCATCGTATAGGCCTCTATGTATGCTGGACACCATGGGCAAAATACTGGAGCGCATAACAAGTGACAGATTGGAAAGTGCAATCAATGAAGCGGGAGGCCTCGTTCTACGATAGATGCCATCGACGAAGTCTTAAATACAGCGAAAAAAGTCATCGAATGAAGACGATGGAAGGGCGGAAGTAAACAGTACTGCGCAACGCTGGATGTTAAAAACGCCCTCAACACAGCAAACTGGAGTAACATTCTGCGAGCACTTACTGCCAAGAGAGTACCGGACTACCTGCAGAAAATAATGGCGGACTATTTTAGAAATAATATACTGTACTATTGCACCGACGAATAAGGCAGTATAACGTCACAGGCGGTGTACCCTAAGGCTTCTTACTAGGTCCACTAATGTGGAATCTAAGTACGACGGCGTCCTCAGACTTCGAATCGCGAGGTTCTCGAAAATAATTGGTTTCGCCGACGACATAGCGATCGTTGTAGTGACCATATTGCTTGAGGAGTTGGAGCATCACTGTAATGAAGCTATCGGGATGGTACAGGACTGGCTAGTAAGCATGGACCAAAACTAGCGGAAGAAAAGACCGTAGTAGTGCTCAGTAGCAGCAGATGAGTTATGGAGAGTATATGACTAACCGTGGGTGGTTACGTTGTAGTTTCCAAACTAGAACTGAAGTACCTTGGCGCTACAATAAACGCAAGGTTGACTTTTAAACAACATCTGCAATATGCAGCTGAGAATACAGCAAGATCAACGTCTGCTCTGGCAAAGATCTTGCAAAATTTTGGAGGACCTAAACATAAGAAGAGACTGCTCTTAGCAATAGTTGCGAAGTCGATGATGCTTTAAGGCTTCCAAATATGGGCAAGTGGCATGAAGACGAAATCCTACAGAAGGAAGAAGGCGGTCCACCAATGTCTTGAGAATATGCAGTGCCTTTCGAACAACCTCCTACGATGCGTACGTAGTGGCTTGAATGGTACCAATATACGAGTACTTCCTCGTTAAAGAAGCCGTACAGGAATATCGTGCCAACAGGGCAATGGTGTCAACAGCGACGAGTCGAAGTGACACCGAAGTACCGCCACGAACAAACCTCGAAAAATGGCAAGAGAGATGGAAATTTTCTGACAAAGGCAGATGGACGCAGAGATTTATCCCCAATATAGATGCATAGCTGAACTTCTATCTAACGCAAATGCTTACTGGTCATGGATGTTTCAAAGCCTACCTCCACAGATTTGGACACGAAGATAACCCTTATTGACCAACGTGCACGGAAGCAGTCGAAGATGCAGAACACAAAATGTTCCACTGTATACGATATCACGAAGAACGTAACTTGCTGGCGAACAGACAGGATGTGGACTTAATACCAGAGAACATCGCCAGACAGGTGACGAGTACGCAAGAAGCTAAGCGAAACTGTGGCTACCATCATGAAAGAACAACGAATACAGGAGCGACAGTGAAACGTCGCACAGACAGCTGCCAACACGAACGAACCGAGTACGTAAGGCTGAAGCAAAGGAGGTGGGTTTATTGGGTGAAAATCCCACACTACTGTTACTGGGTACGGGCTCAGTTTCGTCTTTGAAAGTTTTCCACTTTTCCACCGACCACCTTATCCTATCTGTATCTAATCTACCCAATATTTTATTCATGGCCATCGGCAAGAGTAGTGGTGAGATTACTTCCTTCTGTGTAGTTTCTGGTCTTTAACATAGAAATCTATTAACCGTTCCAACATCTGTAGTAAAAAGGTGGAAAGACCTGCTTTAGGTATAAAGATTACTCTCGACTCCCGCCAGGACATTGAAACATAACCCAGTTTGAGACACAATTGTACCAGTCTCTAAAGCTTGTGGTATAACTGCGGTCGCTGGATTAGAAATCCCTGCTTCTTTACAACCAGGGAAGGGACATTTTAGCAGAGTTTCCAGTGTGGTCTCATAGGAGTCTGTGCAGCTACCATCAATAGTTCTTGATAGAAGACATATGTAGTGGAGCCTTGGTAAGGACCTTTCTCTGTCGAGCCGCTTCAGTGGTAGATTCAATAGTGCCATAAAAATTTCTCCAAGAGTTCTTTTTGCCGAATCTAATTTCTTTTTTAAAAAGTTTGACGTTCCCTCGGTGTGTTCAACATTCAAGAGCAGCAGAATTGTTAGTTCCTTTCAACTATCCAGTGTTACATTAAAAACTCCAATTTTCCGGTAAAGTAATAATCAACCCAATTTTGCAATTCGGTCACCCTAAGGACATCACACAAACAAATTAAATTAGTTAATGGTGAAAGTATGTCAAGTCAAATTGTCGAAAAATGTATCTGTTCACCGTCCGTCCTGGGGATGGTAAAAAAAATACCAAAAAACCATCGAAATGGAAACAAGTTCTAAAGTCGTTCGCATTAATCATATGACTGGAATCTCTGACTTGTCTCCAATGCCAATCGATTTTGTCATCTCAATTTAATTTTTCTCCAGGAAAGGTATCAACATTTTGTTATTAGAAAAAAAGATAGATAATTCAATGTGTGTGCATCGCACTCTGAACATTTTGTTGAATGTAATTTCGGGAGGAGCGCGATGAAAATTAATGATGGCGAAAAGCTTTCACGAGAAAATTAGTTTTTCTTTCGATTATAGGTACGAGTACTCACCATGCATTATGGCATACCGCCATCGGTTTTGATTGATTGTCCTTTGACAGAGTCCTAGGCAGACTGCTCTCGTACATTAATTATTGATGTCATGAAATCTGGGGCGCGTGACTGCCGTAACATTTCCGACATATGACGCATTAAGCATGCTCTTCTTGAATTTTAAGTAGCTGGCTGGAAGTTTCATAAGGACTTTGTTCGTTGATTAATATTTTGGCGGCAGGCCTTGATTAAGAGGCTATTAATTTGGCGGTGACTCTGGTTTGAGAGCACCTTCCGTTGGTTTGACACAAGAATTGATCGCCTTGTATCGATTTTTCTTAAGGACACTTCCGGTAGTGGACAAAGGCTTATGCCGCACTTTTTCATCTCTATTCAGATGTCATGTGAAATTATGTGGACGCATTATTTACGCATAGCTCACATGCAACAAGGGTTTGGTCCTCATCGAAAACGCACCCTCATTTTGTTGTAATTATGCGGGTAGCGAGACATCGTTGTCGTCACGCTCTTCTAAAAGTGTTGTCAATTAAATAGGATCAGATGGCTAATACCCCGTTCATGCGGACTGTACCTACGGCATACCGCCTTTTTTTTTAAATTTGAATGCGTTCACATCGCTGTACATTACCTTTGGTTTTTTTTTTTTCCTATCCAAGATAAAGTCAGAATTGATTAATCATTTGGAGCGTGTACGTACGTTGAATACTCATGCGGGACGACACGAATGAGAAAAAAATATATTTAAATTGGTAGAGGAATATCGAATTCACAAGGAGCGTCGAAGCCGTCGGAAAAGGACGAAGATTCTTCGTTTATTTACCCTCGAAAGGAATGCCGTCTTGGTTTTGGTTTTTTGTTCTATTTGAGTTGTGATTTAAAATGAGTTCTGATCGAGTGGAGAGGGTACTTGAAGAGTAAATTAACCCTTAAATCGAATCAATCTCTCGCAATTTATTCAAATCAAATTATTTGTCTTGCATTTCGTTTCGTTTTCGGCAAAGAGGGCCAAGAGCGATTAATGGGTAATTGGGATGGTAGTTGAGTGGTAGTGGCAGTGAATAAAATTCTGTTCATTTAAATGGGTTATTTTTTGATTGAGTGGTTTTGAATTGTTGCGCTTTGGTGGATAATTTAGAAAATAAATATGTTAATTGAGGGTTGGAAAGAAGTTGAACATTGGAAATAAAATTCAAGTGACCATAAGCACGGATACATAAAGTTTTCAGTAGTTTTACTTGATCGTGATTATAATTACTGATGAATATAACAAGCAGGATTTTCTTAGCCATTTCTAGTCTTCAGGGTGGACCTGAGTTTCCATTAACCGCCCCAGATTTATACACCAAGTTGAGGTTCCATTTCAACTGTGAGCATCATATTAGGTGAAACCTTCGTTTACTGCGTTGTCCGTCAAGAGTGAGTTGAAAAACTCTCCGACCGGAGCGTTGATGTGCATTCGCTCTACACACCTTAGCCATTTTATGCGATTTTTTTTTAGACGTTTATGCCTGACGCAGAGATGGCATTCCAATCAGCAAAAATTTATGTTTCATGCCTGGGTGCACTTCTCATTAGTTCGTATGACAATTTTCAACTTGTTCTCTGAAGTAGTTTCTTTACACGAATTTTTGCAGTAGACGTCTTCCGTGGATAAACTTAAATATCGTGTGGTGATAAAATTCTTCATTTTGGATGGGTTAACCCCCTAAGGAAATTCATCTAAAGTTGACAAATGTTTACTGGGACTCTGCTCCTTCCATGCCAATCGTTAAAAAATGGGCAGCTGAATTTAAACGTGGTCGCACGTCCCTCGAAGATGACCCACTTGAAGGACCGCCAAAAACCGCAACCACACCGGAAACCATCGAAAAAGTGCATGGTATCGTGTTGGATGATAGGCGAGTGAAGGTAAGTGAGATAGCTGAGGCTGTATGTACATATATCGGAAGAGAGGGTGCGAAACATCTTGCACAAAAAATTAGGGATGCATTTGCTGAATGCCGATCAAAAGCAAATGCGCAAACGATTTTCGCGGCAATCTTTGGACCGATTCAATAGGGATCCGACCGATTTCGTGCGGCGATTTGTCATCATGGATGAGACATGGGTCTACCACTACACGCCAGAAACGAAACAGTTGTTGAAGCAGTGGGTGGAAGCCGTTGCTTCAGCGCCAAAGAAAGCGAAGTCGATCGCATCTGCCGGAAAGGCCATGGCCATGTGTTTTGGGATGCGAAAGGGATCCCGTTAATTGATTACCTTAAGAAAGGCAGAACAATTACAGGCGAATATTACTCCAATCTTCTTGACCAGCTGGATGCCAAAATTCGCGAGAAGAGGCCTGGCTTGAAGAAGAAAAAAATCATCTTTCACCAGGACAATGCACCTGTAGACAAGTGTTGGTTGTTGATTTGGGATACGATTTGCTCGGCCATCCCCCCTATTCACCTGCTTTGGCATCCTCAGACTTCCATCTGTTCCCAAACTTGAAGAAATTTGTTTCTGGGAAGCGCTTCGCATCCAATGCAGAAGTTGAGAGGGCCGTAGATGAATATTTCCACAGTCTTCTAGACTCTCACTTTCGAGAAGGAATACTGATGTTGGAGAAACGCTGGACCAAGTGTGTTGAAGGGAGATTATGTAGAAAAATAAAATAATTTTTTGACTGAAAATCGCAGTCTTTCATTGTCAGGCCGAGAACTTTTCACCTTGCCCTCGTATGTGTAAATAAAAGGTGGGGTGGTTTTCCAGCTTGTTGATGTATTTAGCAGTAGTTCATGGAATTTCTTCTTGTACAGTAGGGATTTTCAGTTCACGTGAGATATTGAGACTTCGAATGAACCACGCAGGTGGTTTGTAGTATGTTTGATTGTCTTCTTCCTATTGGAAGCTAATGAAGTACCCGGGAGTTGAATTCCGTATAACCATGATATGGCTTGATGATAGTTCTATAGAGCAGCACTTTATTTTCTATTCTTAGTTTTGAGATTCCTTTTAATAATAATTAAGTGATTTGAATTTAAGTTCGATTTGAGCTGATTGCATATCTAAGGGGTGTCTTTTTTAGAGGTATAGAACTATAAATTGAAATAAGACAGTTAAAAATTGTGGTGATGGCCATGGTATTGGCTTTATTGGAACAATAACTTTATGTCATTAGTGTTTAAATATGATTTTGGGCATAAGGGCGCCGCAGCTGGCTCCTATTTCAACCACTTTTTCGAGCAGATTGAGCCGTATATCCGCAATAATGCAGCGAATGTTGGCTTCCAAGTCGTCCATCGTCTCTAGTTTATCGGCGTAGACTAGCAACTTCACATATAATCCAACAGAGAAAATAATCCAAAGCTGTTAAATGACACGATCTTGAAGGCCAATTCTCAGGTACATTACGCGAAATTATGCACTCATCGAATGTTTCCTTCAATGAATTGATTGTGGTGCGCTCTGTGTGGCATGTTGCGGCGTCTTGTTGAAACCACAGCTCTTTCACATTAATGCCATTCAATTGGATAACGAGAAAGTTAATAATCATGGATCTATGGCACTCTCTTTTGAATGTCACGTTCTTGTTGGCATCACTTTTGAAGAAATATGGACAAATGATTCCACCAGTCCATAAAGCACACCTAACCAGTGACATTTTCTGGATGTTATGGCGTCTCAATAATGGCTTGTGGATTTTCTTCATTTCAGGTGTAGCTTATTGAAGTAGCCATTCAACCAAAATTGATCCTCACTGCTGAACAAAATTTTGTGGTAAAAATGAGGATCAAGAACAATCTCGTTTTCGGGCCATTCACTGAACGTACGACACACACGATGGTCAAGCGGCTTTAATATTGCACGAACTGGATCTTGTAAGTTCGTAACCCAAGATCTCTCCGCAAAATCTTCCAGAAAGTTGATGGACACATATACTCATTCGGGTCCTCTTCAATACTAAGCTCTACAGTAGCAACAGTTTCTTCGGTGCGCACTGTACGACATACATATCTGCGGATGCGTACTATCAATTTGAATATACGTGGTGCGAAAGCGATACATGGTTATTCGAATTATAATACTTGATTATGTCGACCGAAATGGACGTTTGCGCACTATAAGTTTCGCGAACTGAACCACTATTTTCGAAATTAATTTGCGCAATTTACAAGCATTGTTCTGGCCTAGGTCTATTCATGGTGAAATAGCAAACCAAACTGAACACAAATCAGCTGAAAAGTTATAATGTCGACGTACTTCACCAGGGCGAAAATGGTCGCCGTCATCCCGCTTGAAACTGGTAAGGCAGTCACTGCTAATTGGTATACTGAAACTTGCTTACCACACATTTTCCAAAATTTACTAGGACACCGACAAAAAGAGGAGCTGCGTCGCTACATTTTGCACCACGTCAATGAGCCTGCGCACACTGCTGAAAAAACTTGAGCTCTCTGGCATCAAGAGGGTGCCATAATCGCTTGTCACGCTACAAGTTCACGGTTCGAATCCTGATGTCAATAATCATCTATTTATTTCGCATGAAATAAATAAAAAGTCGATCAATTGCAAAGACTTATGTCAACTCTACTGTGAAGGCATTACACTGGCGGTAGGGCGGTCATATGGCTAAAATGCAACTTGATCGTGATGATGACATCAGGTATACGGAAAAAATACTGTGAATCATGAGCAACGACAAAATCAAAAACAAACAAACTCCCCAGTTATCTGGACAGCCACCCTTGGAGTTTACTGAAACTCAATACCAGCTGAGTTTCAAACCAATTACACCAATCTGTCTTTCTCTCTGTCTCTTCCCTTTTCCTCAAAAACGCCTGTGTCCTAAAAGTAGTATAAGGGTATTCATAACCCCTTTCACACGTGCAAATTATATATAAAAAAAAAAATTCGCCCAGCATTTATTCTCTGAATCTAGCGCCGTGTGGCTTTTGGCTGTTTTCGAAAATAAAAAAAATTTGAGGGGAAAAATTTTCACATCTAATGAGGAGATTATTAATGCAGTCAATGTCGAAATCGAAATGCTCCAAGAAGAGGATTTTGAAAGCTGTTCTGAAAGATGGATCTATCGGCTGAAGAAATCTATTGAAATAAATGGGAATTATGTGGAGAAATTAAAAAAAAAAAGATGAAGATCTAAAGTTAAAATTATTTTCGTGATTACAGTGTATGCTCGAAACATCGATATAGTGAACATTCCAATATAGTGAACACACAATATTTTATACAGGCTTTTCTGAATAGTGAACACAAAAATCTCGCTACAGTGAACTTATGTTTTTTTATTTTCTTCGAACCTTCGAACCTGCAAAAAACAGTTAGAACTTTTTAGTGCCATGCAGTCGTCAGTTAGGCCCGCTGGGAAGTACATACGTTCATAGATATGTATGCATATCCAAATTTCCAAATTTACCGTTTTGTGAGAGTATCTTGCACGATTATATGCTACGCAGTTTGGGGTTGTTTGTAGTACAAATGCAAACTGCCTGTTGCTTGTTTTCTTATTTTGTGAACGATCTTCTTTGTGACCATGTCTCGTAAGCATTTGACTCTCACAGAAAAAAAATGAAATTTTAAAGCAATTGTTGGACGGTAAGTAAACATATAAGTTATTATAATAATTTAAGGTGTTGCGGTTACATTTTTGGCCAAAAAATACGGAGTAGCTAAATCTACTGTGTGCAGTATCAACAAAAAAAGAGAGGCCATTACAGCTAAGCTTAGCGACACCTGCTATGGAACTAGCAAAAGGAAAACATTAAGGCCATCCGAACTTCCTAATATGGAAAAGAAGTTATATAAGTGGTTCTTGAAGCAACGTAAAAAACATGTACCTGTGTGTGGACTAGCGCTAAAACAAAAAGCCATTGATGTTATCATAGACATACATAAAAATGAATCTGGTTTTACCGCAAGTGATGGTTGGCTGCAGAAGTTTAAAAATAGGTATGGTGTTCGATATCTAAAGATATCAGTTGAACAATTATAATCTCAACCAGAACTGGTCTACCCTTTCAAAAAGAAATTCGGCGAGAAAATATTAGAGCTGCAACTAACAACGGAACAACTTTACAACGCTGTTGAAACGGGGCTATATTGGAAGCTTCTCCCGGAAAAGACTTATGTTGCATCTAGCGAAAAAACTGCTCCAGGTCGAAAAACAGAGAAGCAGAGGATCACATTTTTAGCGTGTGCTAATGCCACAGGTCACCATAAAGTCAAACCACTTGTCATAGGGAAAGCTCAGACTCAGAAACCTCGTTCGTTTAAAAATGTGTCCTTGCCTGTGCATTACAGGAACTCCAAGTCGGCCTGGATGACCTCAGCAATTTTTAAGAACTGGTTCCATACTCTATTTGTTCCGGAAGTACAATGTTTTCTTCGCCAAAACGGCTTACCAGTTAAGGCCTTGTTAATTTTGGACAATGCACCCAGTCCTCCTCTTGAAAGTGAGCTTCAAACTCCAGATGGTAGCATTTCAGTCATGTACATGCCTCCCAATGTAACACCACTAATTCAGCCTATGGATCAAAATGCCATCCGCCTGACCAAACTTTTTTATAGAAAGAATTTGCTGCTATCAATTGTTGCTTCTGAAAAAGGTAGGTGCTTTTCACAGATATTTAAACATTTTCTTGAATGTTAAATAAAACTTTTTTTTTTTTCAGACAACATTTGTGAAGCTATTAAGGAAGTGTCAATAAAAGACGCTGTTTTGAACTTGACAGTAGCACGGGACAAATTAGACGCTTCAGTCTTTGCGAAATGCTGGACAAACGTCCTTTCGTTTGAAGTAGACTCGAAAGTTGATTTTAAGGATGAAGACGAAATACCCCCCAGTATTCTTCGCAACAATTTAGAGTCTAATGTTAGCACGGTGGCCGCGGAAGAAGTGATTAATCTTCTGAACTACATACATAAAGGAGTAGCATTTATTGCAGCCGATATGAATAATTGGAACGAAGATCAGATACTGTCTGATATTGAAGAAGCCGAAAACGAAGGGGCAATAAAGTACTCATAGATTACACGGATGTTTTGGTCCTTAAAAGGTTGCAAGGAAAGGCGATACTAATTGACATAAATTCAAAGAAAAAGCAAACGAAGATGACTAACTACTTTAGCACAGCTTAAGTTTAATGTATTTTTTGTTTTTTAAGTACATGTACAATACATTATATTTTTGTTACGTTTTACGATATTTTTAAATTTAACTGTTTAATAAATATTGGCTTGTTTTTTTAGTAACTGCAAAGAAAAATTGTAATTACAGTAGTGTCCGCTTATAACGAACTCGAAAGGACCGACCAAATTGGTTCGTTATAACCGAAGTTCGTTATAAGTGATATGCTAAAAAAAATCATCAACTTTGTTTCGAAAATCAAAAAAGAAAAGAAAAAGTGTTCAAACCAATTTTGGAACACATAAAAAACAAGTATTTCAGTATAGAGCATTATATTTTTTTAATTTTTTTATTTGAAAAAGTCAAGAATTTTAGTTTGTTTTGTTTGAGAAGATTTCAATTGGTTTAAAAACAATTCAACGTCTGCAAATCTATTGAAAATTCTTTGGGGAGTGTTTTGTGATTGAAGAAAAGCACGAAGGCCCTCAGCAAAGCGTAACGCGTCAGATATAGGTGCTGGAGCTGCTACAAATTCATCATTCCCACTTGCTTCGACGTCTTCATTCTCGTCAACATCTGCACTACCGCTTACAGAATCCACAATTGCATCATCATCCAGAAGTTCTACACTTATAATGTTGTCATCAAAGCGCACATATTCTTCAAAAGCATCGCTTTCGATAACTGTTGTTAATGCGTTTTGAGAACCTATGTCTTCATCGTGGTTAAGTCTCAGCCAGCCAACTAAGGGTATGTCGTCCTGTAAATCGAAATTGTCCTCACTTCTGATGAATCCGCAATGTCGTAAACTATTAAAAATGGTTTTTTGTGTAACTTTTTGCCATGCCATATGAATTAAATTTATTGCATGTAGTAGGTTTGGTGTAAAGTTTTCTTCTTTTTTTTCAGTTGAATTTATCATTTTCATGAGAAGCAAATGCCGATAATTGCTCTTTAAACTGTGAGTGACGCCTTGGTCCATAGGTTGCAGCCTCGAGCTTGTATTAGGAGGCATGAAAACTAACTTAATTGACGTCAAATCCTTTACCTCAGGATGTGCCGGGCAGTTATCCACAAGTAATAGAATTTTCCTATCTTTACGACGTAATTTATTGTCCCACTGCCTTAACTCATTTAAAAAAATTTCGGAAGTCATCCAAGCCCTCTGATTATTTTTGTATTGTAGTTCACCGGCAATTGTTTGATGTTCTTAAAGCACCTGGGATTTTTTGGTTTTCCTATGACCAGCAGTCTTCTTTTTTCTGTACCCAACAATTTTGCCACCACCAATACGGTTATACGTTCTTTTGATAGTTTTCCACCAACCCATGTCTCTCCTTTAAAATGCAATGTTCTATTAGGGGTCAGTTTATAGAATAAGCCAGTCTCGTCGCCGTTGAAAATGTCCTCATCCTTAGAGTTTCCCTTAATACTTGGCCATTTGCTTTGCAACCAATCATCGACAATACCCATGTCAACTGCTGCCGCTTCCCCAACAATTTTTCCGGTGCTAATATCATGCCGTTTTTTAAATCTACTTAACCAACTCTTGCTAAGACTGCATTCCTGATTCGTAAATTTCCGACCAAACTCTTCGGCTTTTTGTTTTGTAGAATCGCACTACTCACGGTCATATTGTTAGCCCTTTGTTGGCTAAACCACTTCAACAATCAACTATCCACCTTCTCGTTTGTAGGTTTTGTTACTTTTTTTACCTTTGAATTTGTTTGATTGAAGTGGTCCAGGATCTCCTCCCTTTTCTTCCAAATTGTGCCAACAGTCGATTTACTTAGACTCATTTCCTTGCATATATCGCTTTGCTTTACACCTTGTTGTAAACGCTTTATTAAATCGTATTTGTCTTTTAATGTGAAACATTTTCTTTTTTTATTTGATACTAGATCTCCCATTTTACTTAAATGTCCTTTCTCTGTCCAGAATGTAACGCAATTAATTTGTGCTGCCTTTCGTTTGTAAACATATCGTTACTCGGGGAAATACCGAAAAAGTTATATTGAAGGACAGAATGTTGGTACGTATGCAGCTATACAGTTTTCGGGGAAGTCCCGAAAAGTTGGGAAAATCCGAATGACAAATTTTTGGTTCGTATATATAATCGGACATTTTCTTTATTTGACGCGCAAAATGCGTTCGTTATATGCGAAAGTTCGCTTTAGGCGGGTTCGCTATATGCGAAATTTTAATTCATTATTCTTATGGGGCATTGATTGGGACTTCATGAAAAGGTTCGTTATAACCGAAAGTTCGCTTTAACCGGGTTCGCTATAAACGATTACTACTGTATATTCTATTTTCGGTGCATTGCATGTAAAAACATACACATTTTGATGAAATTTGCTTCAAGGAGTCCACGCTCGTTACAGTGAACAATCTCGTTCCAGTGAACAGGCCCGGTTTTTATTAGTTCACTATATCGAGCGTCTACTGTAATTATTCTGTAATTATTGATTGAACGAACTTTTGTTAGTCCCTACGTATTCAGTGTCATCCAGCTTTGCATCCTCATCTGCAACGACAATATGCGGTGATGATGATAAAAATAAAAATCCTGAATGTAAATCATCACCAAATTGGATTTTTCATTTCCATCCATAATGTCGCACATTAAAATAATTCACTTTTGCACCTTTCACAGTATGCTAACGTAAGAGGATACACTGGTAGTGCATCCTCACTGTGGTTATGTCATCTCAGCGTGTGTGTGCATTTCTATGATGATGAAATCCAACTTTTTTACTATCGCAAAAAGTCATCATTGTCATCCGCTCATATCATTCATATTCTCTGCACAATGACAAGCAACAAAGTAAATTTTATTAATATTAACGACAATAAACATACATTTTTATGGATGAGATATTGCTTTGCAGATTTCCGTTACTACGTCAAGAAAATGTATTAAAGGGAAACACTATAAATCTCTAATAAAAGAAATAAAAAAAAGAGGAAAAAACCTCTACGAAATTATATTACTAGACACGTTTTCCTTTGGTTTACTCGTATCTAATAAAATTTCGCTGGAAACTAAGGACTTTGGGTACATACGAGTAATTCTGCCCTCGATACACCTCCTATGGGCTGTAGAGTAGGAGAAAATTAATTGAATGTGACTAAGAGTAATAAAAGTGTGTATTTCTTTTGTGTCTAAATTGTGAATAGTGAAGGAAACAACAATAAAATGATTTTCTATTGCCCATTCACTTAACTCCTGGGTCAGGATGATTTTCTATGAATGGATTTCGTGTTTTATTGACCATTGATTCCCCCCGCTGGGATTTCGTTTTCTTCTATCGAAAAGTAAAGGTTTTGTTTTTTTATTTTTCCAAAGGCAGAACCAGGAAGTATACGGACGAAACTTTCTGCCATGAATTCAAATTTGAGAAAAAAAAAAAAAAAACAGGCAGACAGACGGAATTCAGAGACCCACTTTTTTTCTTTTATTATTGTAATACCGAGATTGATCAAAATCTATGAGGGTGGGTCAATAAGACCCTGAAAATTAACACAAATTGTGTCGTCACCTTAAATTTTTTTTTTTTTGTTAAGAATCATCTTTTAAAAGAACGCACCCACATTTTCAGACAGATCTGTCAAATAGTTTTGTTGTGGCAGACATTTTATATAGACGCCTACTAGCATTTACGATAAAATGGAAAAAAGTGAATTTCAAGTGCTCATTAAACACTAGTTTTTGCGAGAAAAAACTATCACGCAAACCAAACAAAAGCTTGGCAAATATTATGGGGACTCTTCACAATCAATTGGAAACATTTACCACTGGTTTACTCAATTTCTGTGCGGTCGTTCAAGCACAAGTGACGCCGAACGTTCTGGTCTCCCAATTGAGGTCACCACACCAGAAATGGTCGACAAAATCCATGGTTTGATAATGGAGGATCGGCGAGTGAAAGTGCGAGAGCTTGAAGAGGCCACAGGCTTATCACATGGCTCAGTGATTTCGATTTAACATAAATATTTGGACATGGAAAAGATTTCCGCAAGATGGGTGCCGCGTTTGCTCACAATCGACAACAAACGCATTCGTTTGACAACTTCAAAGGTGTGTTTGGCGATGTTCCAGAAAAATTCGGCTGAGTTTTTGCGCCGTTTCGTAACCGTGGATGAAACCTGGATTCACCACAACACACCACAGTGAAAACAATGGACTTCTCCTGGTGAATCGAAGCCGAAGAAGGCCAAGGCTGGTTTGTCAGCAAACAAGGTCATGGCGACAGTTTTTTGGGATGCGCGGTGTTATTCGCATCGATTACCTTGAAAAGGGTAAAACGATCACCGGCGCATATTACGCAGAGCTGCTGGATCGATTCCAAGCCGATTTGAAGCAAAAATGGCCGCATTTGGCGAAGAAAAAAGTTCTTTTTCACCAGGCCAACGCACCAGCGCACAAGTCCTCAGTCGCAATGGCAAAATGGCATGAGTTAGGCTACGAACTCCTCCCTTATCCAGCATTTTCCCCAGATTTAGCCCCCTGCGACTATTTCTTGTTTCCAAACATGAAGAAATGGCTCGGAGGTAAGAGATTTGGGTCGAATGAAGAGGTCATCACTGAAACAAATGCTTATTGTGAGGGGCTCGAGAAATCGTATTATTTGGAGGGCATCAAAAAATTGGAGAAACGTTGGATGAAGTGTACGAGTATAGAGCTAAAAGGAGACTATGTTGAAAAATAAAATGTTTTTATACCGAAAAGAGTATTCCTTATTTAATTTTTCAGGGACTTATTGACCCACCCTCATATAGATCGAAAATATTCACGGAATCAGTACTTGCCTTTACAATAAATAAATAAATAAATATTTGGCGCAACAGCTCTTTAAGTGCCAGGGCCTAGCTTCTCGCAACCACTCATGTTGTGAGCGTTATATTTTTCACACGAATGGAAGGGACCTACAGTTTAGTGGCGTATCCGAACGGCAATTTATTTTGAGAAGTTTCCTCGTGACAACAATACTCTCGGATGTTTGTCAGACGTTCGCGAGAGGTGGGATCGTGAAAAAACTTTCTGGTATTTTCTGGGATTCGAACTTGGAATCTCTTGCGTAGTGATCCGACACACTCATTCATTTCATTTTTAATGCATTTTTATTATTAAATTCATTGTAACTTAATTACTAGACAAAAAATGCTTAAAACTAGCTTAACTAACTTCACTATTCTTAGGGGGAACGACGAAGGAGTTTCCTCTCTTTCGGCTAGCCACCAGAAATGACCGTACTGACGTTGTACATCATAAATATCGCTACTCGATACCGCCCTACTAAACCGGAGACGCTCCACACTGCCGTGTGCAAGGTCTCTGTCGTAGTTGAGTCGCCTATCCACAACTGTCAGAGCAACGTGCAAGATTAGCGGCACCGCCAATCTGTGCTGGATCAGACCTTTCTCATCAAAATAGAGGAACGCCTCTGTGGGAACAAAGCCGTTAAGGCGCACTCTCTCGTGATACCAGTAATTGGGGTAATAAACCCCGGAGATCAGGTTGTTCGTCGAGCTCATTGCTCTTACAATGTGCCTTTGATAACGAAATTATCCACTCTTATTAGGTTAGCCCTGTTGTATAGGACCTCATTGGGATATAATTTTATATACTGGGACTTTGGTGTTCTATATAAATGAAGGCAAGCCCGAAGGCAAGCCCTCTCAAACACCCGAATCTTTTCCCACAAGCTTGCTCCCATGTTGAACCACACGTGGCTTCCATATACGAGCATGGGCCGGATGAGGGCCGTGTAGCAGATTACCTTTACCCTTACATAGAGTTGTTTGCTATAAAAAAGTCTATTTGTAAGGGTAAAAGCACCTTTGGCTCTCGCCAGAGCAGCATCTATATGTTTCTTAAAATATAGATATTGGTCTAACCAAAGCCCCAGGTATCTGACTACACTTCGACTCGCAAGTGCCTGTCCGTGCGGTCCAACTATTGAGAACTTTCGCCAATTATTTCTGGTATCCATAGAGGCACCAGACAACGGCGTCCTAAAAAGAATGGTTTCCGATTTCTGGAAGTTGATCTTCAACTTCCAGTCATCCCAATATCGCTGAATCTTATCGAAGTCACGTTGCAAGAGAATTGCAATGACCTCGATTTTTGGTCCTGATCTGTACGCAATCTAGTCGCCTGCGTACGCTATGGCATGGTGAAGTGATCCTATGAGATCGCTCGTGTAAATGTTGAAAAGGATGAACTGACTACTGGTGAGCATGTTGTAAGGAATGTACAGCAGTGGTTTGCTTATGCCCATCCTGCTCAGCGTGTAGAAGAGTCCCTCTAACCATACGGTGTAGATGGCCTTCACCAAGTCAATCAAGCAGGCACCCGTGTATTGGTTCTTGCTTTTGTTCCATTGGATATCTGATACCAGTTTAGACGCTGCATGTATTGTATCATGCCCCGCCTTGAAACTGAATTGGGTATCCGGAATTATTTTGTTGTCCTCAGTCCACTTAATCAGGGCTGTATTGATCCCTTTTTCGAATACCTTGCTGATGTTCGGAAGGAGACTTATCGACCTTAGATTTGCCGGATTGGAGATGTCCTTACCCCTTTTGGGGATGGGTTGTATCACTGCTGTTTTCCAATGCGCTGAATACTCGTAATGTGCATTATTCAGTGCATTGTTAAACTTAGAGTTGTAAATGTCCACCGCTTCTTAATTTTGGTGGGGGCGAAAGCGAAAGGGAGATGTCGAAGCACAATGTTCGAAACTCCATCGATTTGCATAGATTTCTTCCACCTCAGTGAGTAGTAGATCGCTTGGAGCTCCACCTTCGATATGTATGGGGGATGTACCCTTTCATCGGCGATGACATTATTTGTCATGTTATCGTCATTGAACTCGGTAAAACCTATGTTCTCGGATCGCCAGTGCTCTATATCATTTCGAAGGTAGAAGTTGTGCACAAGGACGCGATTTTCCAGGTCGTGGTTCGGGCAAATGGTATCATTCACCTTGTACACTTCCTGGAAAGTCGCTCCTATAGCCTTTACCTTCTCCTGCGGATCTTCGTTCACAAAGAAGTTGTCATCCTCTACTGCGTTATCTGGATTTATACCAGCTGTTATTAGTATTTGTCCATTGTTCGTCGTTCGGGGGATCTTAAGACACGGAAGGTCGTTTTGATTATTCCTCGGAAATATTTTATTTATTTACGGGAACATACTCGGGTTGTTGGATTTTACAGCCCAAATTTTGTTGTTCCAATGCAAATTTACAGAAAGTCTGTAGTTTTCCCTAATTAATTTCTAACCTCCGACTTTTGTCTGTCAGTAACCTCGTGTTGCGGAATATGTCTGCGTTGTCGGTATGTTGATACCGAGCTATCGTACTGTCCATAGTTCGTTTAATAGTCTCGTCCATTTGTTTTAGGTACCAGTCGATCTTCTCGTTTGACGGATTTCTCTTGGACGGTGAGTAGAGCGTGTTCGAGGAGAGTGCTCTTGTCAAAGCTCTAGAGAAGCGAGTCCAACGCGTTCTTCTATTATTACTGAGTCGCTTCTAGGAAACTATGGACTATCTGTAGCTTTCAAATTGAGTTTATACTCGAGACTGCATAGTACGTTCCCTCTAGGATTAGGTGTGTTATTTCCTCAATCTCTATGTTTGGTGCTTAGATCTCCGGTCATGTTTAAATAATTCTTATCCGACTCCAGCCTTAGGCATCGAAAAAGTGTCTCGAGCTCTGAAATAAATAAAGCAGACTCAGTAGCATCAGGTGCATAGAGTGCGATCATGTACATCCTTTTTCCACTATAGAGAGAGATGCACACGATACTCGCTTCTAGCACCTGGAACCTTCGCACTCCACCGCTGTACACTACCTTAAATTGCAGTTGTTTTTTAATGAAGATCGCAACACCTCCTCCTTGTGGGGAGTTGGGGACAAGGGTTGTGAATGTGAGTTTTGTTAAGTTGGTACACGGGCGAAAAACTCACTCTTGCGGAATCGGGCCCCAGGTGCCAGTACGTGCGATCCAGTCGTGCACTTTTATTTACAGTATTAATTTAAAAAAAATGTAAGCTAAGGAAACAAATCTATTATTTCCCCAAGTAGTGAGGTTTTCTTAAGCTGTTTGTATCCTGTTTTCTAAACGTAATTATTTGCTCCTTATTCTTCCTTCAAGTATTCGTATCTCCTCAAACCAAAACTTTCAAAAATTCAATTTTCAATTTATTTTCAATTTGATTGTTTAAAACAAAATCGACTTGACTGCTCTCCTTGAAGAAACCTTACAATTGTACGCACTACTAATGAAGAAACCCCCAAGGGATATACAATTCCCTTAAATCAACCAAAGATGGACAATTTTTCGTCTCATATGCTACCAATATCTACACACGCTCACATACTGATATCACTTTCACTGGTTTCTCAAACAAATCAAATTACCAAGCAGAGACATAAGCTCACTCCTCTTCATTGGCTTTATTTGTCTTAAGAAAAACTTTTCGATGTCCCAAGTCCATTTGCTATAAAATTCCATAACCAATTATACGGATGTGTGTTGTATGATACAATGTACACCCCCTCAATATACCTTCGGGTTACCAAGGATTATTGAATCATAAAAGTTTAGAATTTGATCATTCTTCCGTAAAGAGGAAATTTAAAACCACATTGCCATTAGGACTTTGTTATTTTTTTTTTCCTTTTCCAAGATGCCTCACTCCTAATGTAGAAGGACTCTATAGAAACCAGAATGATGTACAAAGATATTACTGTGGTGAAGTCTTCTGATTGACAATTACCAGTAAAAATCAGTCTGATTTAATCCGAAATAGAATTTTCGAATTCTTGTCTTGTTGTCAATTGGATTCATCATTATAGAGGGGTTGTTTTAATGGACAGCATGGGTTGAGAACAAGCACGTAGCCAGAGCCAGAATAGCTCTATATGCTCACAATCTTATTGATAAATAATTACTCACAGGTATTTTTCCAAGCTTATTTCTCAGCGTTTGTCTCTCAGTTTCGAATCGTGGACAGTGAAAGAATACATTTTCCGCACCTTCCTGAACCTGAATACAGTAAAGACAGTAGGGAGAATTGCCATGCTTAAATCTGTCCGTGTCCACTTAGTAGTTGGGTTATGTAGAAGTATACCTCGCCATGCTTGCGGCCTGCTCATGCCCCCAGAAGTGAATTGAGACAATAGGTCCATCGGCCTTTACTTACGCTGTGCTGTTTGTTCTTTCTGGTGAGTTCGCTTCTCCGTCAGTTAACGCACATTCCCGGTTCCTCCATTCATATGTTTTTTGAAATTACTCTGCCAGCATGGCGAAATGCATTGCATACTCTAATTGAACAAAGTCGGTATGTCGACTTAATTTTACCACAGTGTGACTTAACTTTCATAGCTTTGGCCCATATTGTTGACCCGTAGATCATCAACCAGCCAAAAGTCGCCCTCGACTGAATCTCGGTCCTCCATGATGCCCATATTGTTGACCCGTAGATCACCAACCAACCAAAAGTCGCCCTCGACTGAATCTCGGTCCTCCATGATTTGGCACGATGCGTATCAGTGCATTATTTACTTATGAGGCATTGCCACTAGCATATTCCAGATGTCCATTAAACGAGAGTCTTGTATTTGATGGCGTTTTTCGATGTAATCGGGTGCCCCCTTATCGTAAGAGTGATAAGGGGGCACCCCTCACTTTTCTGCTACTGATTAGTACTGCTTCTGTCGTATGGTCGGCTAATTTTAAACCCACAGATTTAAGCAACCGTTGAACGGTCCCTATTGCATCGTTGCTTATTTGGACCACTTTTGGCAGTAGCTTGGTGACCACTCGCAATATTATCCACAAAGCCTACGATTGAAGCTTCTTCTGATATAGGCAGATTGAGTATCCCTTCATCCCGTCATACATAACATTCTACAGAAGTGGACCCAACACCGAACCCTGTGGCACCCCTCCCGTGACGGTACACTCCTTGGGGCCATCGGTTGTGTCATATATCAGGATCCTTTTTCTTAGATAATCCACCATTATCTTCCAAGATATTATGTACTTCCAGTGCGTTACTTACGTCTACACGTGATAACAGTACAATACTGATTAACACCACCCCTCCATCTTCTGCCTTCTATGGCCTTCTTCGCTGTGTCAATGATAACTTGGATTGCATCTATCGTTGACCGCGACCTTCGGACACCGTACTGATGTTCTGCCAATCCTCCTGCGTTCTCAATGACTGCTTCCACCCTGCTGGTGATGATACGTTCCAAAATTTTTCCAGCCGTTTTAGTAGCTGCGACTATTTCTTCTACTGTAACTACAGGAACTGGGTGTGTTTCTTCTGATTGTTTATCTTCTAATGAGGTTTTCTGTTGTCTTGGGAACAGCCCACTGACAATATTTTGCATCACCCTTGGGCAGGTGGGAGCTATTGACCGGAAGCTCTTCAGTTTTTTCATTACCACCTCGTACGTCATCATCCCCCATGGGTTTTGGTCAACCTTGATGCACAATTCATTAAAACTCTTACGCTTGCTGTTCCTGATTGTTATTTTTTGCCTTCTATGCGTGGATGTGTGTTGCTGAAGTTGAGTGAAAGTGTTTATACCTTTTGAGCGTTGGTACAATCTTCTCGCGTGGTGACATTCGGAACGCAGCTGTAAGATTTCCTCACTCCACCAGTAAATAGATGCATATCTGCAGATAGTTCTTCTTCATGACATGGATGTGTCACATGCCCTTGTAATGTGGTTAATCTGTTCTCTTTTGCTGGCAGCTGATCTTGAGAGCGTTATGTCCATAAACATTTTCCAATCTATACTTTGTAACAGGTGGGGCAAAAGTAATGTCATAATGTGAATGTGCCATAATTTTTGAAAATGGCGTAAAACGTCACTGTGACAGATAGATAATTAATTGACAACAAGCAATGGAGCGATACACACCTGAAGAATGCGGAAATATTGTTACTGCTTGTTTTACCAATTTTCGGTCTGTTGTTTTAATGCAGCGTGCATTCCATGTGCGCGAACAATTAAGCGATTGGCTGAAAGTCTCGTGCAAACTGCGTCCACTAGAGATTTCGCAAGAAGTGGACGGCCGAGGAAGTCCGAGAGAGTCCACAAACATCGACGAGACAACAATGCACACAATTTGGGATCAGCAGATGTTCATTGCATTAAATTTTGGTGAAAGACCTGAAGATGTTTCCTTATAAAGTGCAAACGGTTCACCAATTGCTGCCTGCTGACCGTCAAGTGAGGATAACTTACTCCCATGCCCTGTTAATTTTGTATTCAAAATCATACTGATCGACGAAGCCGATTTCCACTTAAGTGGTTATGTGAATAAACTAAATTTGCATTTCTGGGGCACGAAGAATCCACATGAAATGCACGCAGAGCCATTGCATCCCCTAAAAGTGACTGTTTGGTACGACATTTGTAGTGAAAAAGTGATTGGCCCTTATTTTTTTGAGGACGCCGGGCGACACCACTGTAACCGTAACTGGTGAGCCCTACAGACAGATGTTAAATGAGTTTTTCTTTGCCGCAGGTTGCTGAATTGGGTCTCGAGCATCAACAATTTGGAGCCAGATGTTTTGTAACAACAATTTAAAATGCCGTAAAACGAGCACAAATGTGTATCTCCTCAAGAGGTGATCATTTGAGCGATCAATTTTACATCTTCAAATAAACTTTTGGTGAAAACAGAGCCCAATTTGTTTCATTTCTAACAGAATGGCATCCAATTCACTTTATGACATTATTTTGTCCCGCCTTGTACTATTTCTCCGTTGGTGACTACCTTGCCTTTGTTGTGTTGTTATATATCTCGGATAGTATTGCCTGGTGGTCACTGTGGGTGTAATGTTGGCTAATTTCCCACGTTCTATTTCGTCCTACGAAGCTGCTAACAAAGATAAGGTCTATGATCGAGCCTACACTATTTCTAGTATCGATTTGGAGTTCCTAGGTTTTTTCCAAGATCTACCGCAATGTGAATATCTGATCTTTCCCGGCCTAAAACACACTGATGTGGACTACGAGTAATCAGATTGCTGACAAAAGGCTTAAGGCGTTTACATAATATGGCAGATAACATCTTAAAGGCGATATTGAGGAGACTAATATCTTTGCAGTTGGCGCAGTTCAGAGGGTCTCCTTTCTTGAGGATCGTGCAAACGATGCTGAGGTTGCATTCGTCGAACATATTTTAATTAGATAAATGAGTTTTAAAAATGGCTCCGCAGTTAGACCGTCGGCTCCAGCTACCTTGTTGGATTTAAACTTAGATATTACTACCTTTAATTTCACCTTTGTTGTGTGGACGAAATTTTTGATCGTCATCGTCCAAACTGATTTAAGCATTTTGCCTGACAGCAAAGTTTTGATCGTTTAACAGTCTGCAGAAGTGATCTTTCTAAATTCCCAGCACCTATTATGACTCTACTACTAGATTTAAAACTTTCGAATATCATTCCTGCTATAACACGTCTTCATTGATACGATCTCGCGTTTTTCATATTATTTCTTCTTCTTTTTTAGAAGCTGGTGTTCTTCCCTTCTCTCCTGCTCGTATATGTATGTCATAAGCTCCTCTCGTCACTCTATGCTGCGTCGCTTTATAAGCCCCTTGCTTAGCTGCATGCGCTTGGCGGCACTATTCATCCAACCATGGGTTTCTTTGTGGTTAATGCGAGAAACCGAGCATATCAGAGGCGGCGTTTTGAATGGCTTGCTAACAATGATGTCATTGCTCATCTATGGTTAACGTTGGCCGCATTAGGCTTCTTGAGTGGTTTAGGAACACTCGATCGGTGTAGGCTTTGGCAGTCTCTTGCGATTGTAGCCGTTGGATGTTAAACTTTCTCACAGTACTTTATTGGTGTCGTGGTGTTTGGGATATCCGCATACGTATATACCTTGGCAGTGATACTTCGCGCCGCCGTAAAGTCGTTTAGCCTGAGTCCGTTACCGGAGGTGTTGTCGTGCAGGCTGTATTTTCCGACGGTGTTTCTGAAGATGCCCTCCTTTCCGATTTTTGTCTTAAAATCCTGCTTAGCGTATGACGTGGACATTGGTTGTCCTGTCTAGGAGTTCATAAAGTCAATCTTTGGTGGCATATTAGGCAAATGTTTTCGAATTTTGCCTTAATACGGATTGTCATCAAGCGTTCCCTCACATGCCGAAAGCTCAAGACTTCTTGCCTAAGTTTGCCTCTTACGACAAATCCTCATTTCAATAAACGCTACTTCTACTCCCTGTAGCAGTCGCCGTAGTAGATGTCACAGTTCTTCATCCGCTTTTTGCCCGGCCCACCTTACCGCACGTTTTGTATGGTAAGATCATTCTTATCCGGAGTTTGTTGTTGCATTGTAACTAGAAGCTTTTTCCATGGTAGGGCAGTTACCGTGAAATACAACCCCCAACCTGGAGGGCCAGATCCATCTCTGAAACCCCTAGGCCAAAATGCCGGCTACTCCGTAATCTCTAAGACTGTTGACGGAACCTAGATGAGATGTTCCCCTTCAATCAAATGGAACAAGATGACGTCTATAAATACTTGGATGTTGTACTATCCAGCAGAAGCGTATTAAAATGAATCTGAAAACTGAAATATTGTAGTTGGTCGAGTGCACAACCTTGTAGAATCAAAAAAATATAAACACATATGCAATCCTAATACTGACATACAGCTACGAGGTTTTCAAGTGGAAAGCCTTCAAGATCTGCAGAGAAGGCTGAGAAATACCTTAACTAAACAACGGTCACAATATACAAGATTTTGCCTGGAATGAATGGTCGTTCTAAGATCAGTTGGTGGTAGGGGCCTGTTGGAAGTCCACCTTCTACATGATAAGCGAAATATAGATTTAAGATATTTTCGCGGAAAGTCAACAACATCAGTACTAATCGATGCTGTATGTAAGACTGATAACAGCCATTATACACTCAATTTAGCCAATAGTACTTACACCAAGGACGCATGGAGTATAACTCAAAAGAAAAACGATTGGGCTGCAACTTCACGGAAGACACCATCATGCTCTACAAAACAAGGAAGTTGACACAAATTGGTTACCAAGGGAAGTTTGTTCCCCGAATCGTAAGCATTTATGTTTGCCATTTATGATGAAAACATATAATGGATGACACTGAAGCCCCGTAGATGTATTCCGCAGATGTGTGGCAGGAAACGGAAACATTGGTCACATACTTTCTGCTTGTCTAATTCTGGTTCCTACTGACTATCTTAGGCGGCATAATAACGTCGCAAAAATTATGCACTTCGATCAGCTTAGAAAGTACAAGTTCAAAATTCATCAGGACAGATAAAACCTCCTAACTACGGTTCCAGTCGTCAAAAATGAGGAATCCAAAGTCTACTTCGACAGAACTCTCTACACCTCCAACAGGAGAGAGTACATCGTAAGAAGGCCAGGCTTTAGACTACAGATACTACCTCATAACGCCGGATCCAGTAGTCGAAAATGAGAAATTCAAAATCTACTTCGATAGAACTCTCTACACCTCCAACAGGCTTTAGACAACACCGAATGCAGTTGTTGCTTTCCTGATTCGACTTTTATCATTTTTAATAGAACTGACACCATACCAGCAAGATTGTATACCTTTCTTCGGTTGTAGGCTCGTATGAAGTCAAATGATAATAGCAATTATTCTAGGAACGTTCTTTAATCATTTTCAAAAAAATCGTAGGGTATTCAGTCCTCTCCCGAAACTTTATTCTATTTTAAAAGTCATTCTACGCCTTCATCGTAGATTAAAGAGGAAGCGTACTGAAACCGAAAGTTCCTTGTGGGTTAGGCATTGCTTGGAAAGTCTGGGGTAAAGCGGTGGCTTCGATTTCACTTATAAGTAGCGCAATTTAGCCTTTTCGCTAATTGCAGTCGCGAACAATTCCCAAGCCATTCTTTTGTAATTCTCCGTTTTCTTCAGTTCACATAAGGACTTGCCGTATTTAGTTTCGTTACTGCTTTCGTGTCCAGCCTTTTAAATCGAGTAAATGTTGCAAGAGACATTTGTCTGGCTTAATGTCTGCATAAATATTTATTCTTAGTGAGATTCGACTGTGCGACAAGCCTGGTGTCTAGCAGTGCTTACTTGTGGGGTTCAAGGATTGTTAGACAGGTTTGCTTTTTTCACTAAGCAAAAGTAATGTTCGATGCAAGTGCATAATTATTGAATATTGCAGGCTTGATTGTGCTATAGCCATGCCAATAGAACCACATGCCTGGTGGGTAGATTTGTATGTTCTTCTATAAAACTCTGTGTCTGTAACACTTTAAATGTGAAATATTAATGAAACATATTTCCTTTTGTGTAAACCTATACTCTTGTTTTCATTATGTTAACGTTAATGATGCCTGCGTATGTTAAGCATTAATTTTTGTTTATAGTTTGCCATAACTACAAATTACACTTAAGCCTAACGACACCGATACAGTCGAACGGAAATGCCACTGCGCTGCGTACATTTGCATGCGTTTCGGGAAACATACCCATCACAGACGGGAACACGTTCATAAATGAAATGAAATGGATTATGTATCTCAATTCGACGGCCTCCAAAGTGTTTGCAAAACAAATAAAATTGTCATAAAAACAAACGACCTTTAGGTATACAACACATTGACGCTGTCAGCTATCAAATCAACGCCAAACGTACAATGGGAAATGACACAGCATTAGGTGACTTTTTTTTTTGAATATTACTTACCGACCGACCGACTGACGACGTATGTCATCCCTTGACGCTCATATATGAATATAATTATAATTGTATTGCATCGGTTTGGATGGGCAGGGGCACCCCCTGCTGATTTTTGTTTCCGTGCGAATTTTATATGAATTCAAAACGTACAAAAATATCCGTTGGTCTTTGTTAGCTAAGGAGGGACTGTATTACGAGTATGATGACGACGATGATGTGCATCAATCCGCGTCACATCTAGGAAACTCTCGCACTGATGTGCCAGAACTGATGAGTTTGATGCGTTTGACATACGCTCACATTGATTGCCCATAAATTACGAATTTATGATGACAGAAATAGTCGTTGCGTAATGCGCGCAAAAGATCTTTGAAGGATAAAGCTGGCTGGCTGTTTGGGTACTCTTTTTGTGAAAAGGCTCATAAAAATAATAAAATATGGTTGCGATGAATGTAAGAATTAATGGGCCAGTACGGATGGAAAAATATTCACATAGCTGACGAACAAATGAAACTGTTTTGACATTCGAAATCTTGGGAGCACGAAGGATGAAAAGGGACGTTTTGAATGCGGTTAATAATCAACCACAATTAATGTGGTTTCGCTTAAACTGTAATTGACGAAAATAATTAATGTAGAATTGAGAGCTAATTGTCGATTCGTTGTAAAGGTTTTCTCTTTTTTTTTTTTCTTTGTTTGAAGAAAATTTCCAAATCCCAGAGCACTCAGATCCGATTTCCAGTTCATTGTAAGTACGAGGGCAAGGTGAAAAGTTCTCGGCCTGACAATGAAAACTGCAATTTTCAGTTAAAAAATTATTTTATTTTTCTACATAATCTCCCTTGACTTCATCACACTTGGTCCAACGTTTCTCCAACATCAGTATTCCTTCTCGGAAGTGAGAGTCTGGAAGGCTGTGAAAATATTCATCTACGGCCCTCTCAACTTCTGCATTGGATGCGAAGCGCACAAATTTCTTCAAGTTTGGGAACAAATGGAAGTCTGAGGGTGCCAAATCAGGTGAATAGGGGGGATGGCCGAGCAAATCGTACGCCAAATCCCACAGTTTTCCCATCGCCAACGCACACTTGTGTACAGGTGCATTGTCCTGGTGAAAGACGATTTTTTTCTTCTTCAAGCCAGACCTCTTCTCGCGAATTTTGGCATCCAGCTGCCTTTCTCAAGGTAAAACACACTGACCATAACCTTTCCGGCAGATGCGATCGATTTCACTTTCGTTGGCGCTGAACCACCGGCTTCCACCCACTACTTCGACTGCTGTTTCGTTTCCGGAGTGTAGTGGTGGAGCCATGTCTCATCCATGGTGACTAATCACCGCACAAAATCGGTCGGATCCCTATTGAATCGATCCAAGGATTGCCGCGAAAATCGTTTGCGCATTTGCTTTTGATCGGCATTCAGCAAATACGGCACCCATCTTGCGCAGAGCTTTCGCATCCCTAAGTTTTTGTGCAAGCTGTTTCGCACCCTCTCTTCCGATATATACACAACCTCAGCTATCTCACTCACCACCTTCACTCGCCTATCGTCCAACACGATATCATGCACTTTTCCTATGGTTTCGGGTGTAGTTGCGGTTTTTGGCCGTCCTTCACGTGGGTCATCTTCGAGGGACGTGCGACCACGTTTAAATTCAGCTGCTCACTTTTTAACTGTTGACATGGAAGGTGCAGAGTCCCCGTAAACTTTTGGCAACTTTGGATGAATTTCCTTAGGGGGTTAACCCATCCAAAACGAAGAATTTTATCACGACACGATATTCAAGTTTATCCATTTTAACGGAAAACACGCTAGACGTCTCGAGTACTGCAAAAATTCGTATAAAGAGAGAACAAGTTGAAACTTGCCACACGAACTAATGAGAAGTGCACCCAGGCAGTAAACATAAATTTTTGCTGATCGGAACGCCATCTCTGCGTCAGACCGAGAAGTTTTCACTTTGCCCTCGTACTACCATGCAGAAACCCCTTTTTTTGGTATAGTGGTTGGTGAAACTTATTCGCTTATCTTTTATTTTCGGGTGGCTCTTAGTGTTGCTATTCATCGCTCCGGGCAAACGCACTACCCACTAAACCGTGGCCACCCACCCGGAAGGTTTTGTTATCAGAAATATTCTTGTCTGGTCCAATTTTCCCTAAAGCCAATAGTAAATCCAAAAACGAATTCCAAATGGTCCAGGGAGTTCTTATGGCGTATCATGTTTTTATAAACACCATGCAATTTTTCGTCAATATATATTAAAGGCTGTCCTCAGGGAGGCGTCTTGTCACCTCTACTATGATCAGTAGTTAACGACCGGCTCCTCAGCGACCTAAACAACTCCGGATATACAACTCAAGGCTATCCAGATTACCTAGTCATAACAATCAGAGCCGCACATAAAACTATAGGGTAACCAAATAAGAACAATGTATGCAATAGCACATCATTTAAACGGCCGCCTCGGCTTCGCTGGCAGTGCTTCAAACGGTCGGTCCAATTTTTGATGACTCGGTCCAATATGTGCGGCGTTATTCCGGCAATAGCGTCTTGGTGCCATAAACCACACCAAGCAGTCAATCTTTGTGGATACATTGATGCTTGGTCAAACGTTTGTGGATTGTGGTCGCTCCAATAATATATCCGGCCCCTATTGTACTATCCGGGTTCAGTTCTGTATTGCCTGCTCCTTTCCTTGCTAGTTCGTCTGCCTTTTCGTTACCCGGTACACCTTCGTGCCCCGGTACCCATGTGAGACGGACTCTATTGCGTCTGGCAAGTAAATTCAATTTAGTTTTGCACTCCCTTACTAGTCGTGATTTCGACATGGGGTTTGTGATCGCGCTAATTGCTGCATTGCTGTCCGAGCAGATGTCAATTTGCCTTTCTTCGCTGGTGTCTTCTGCGAGTATTTCGGTTGCCTTCATAATTGCATAGACTTCTGCTTGGAACACCGATACAAATGGTTCTAGGTGAATAGCAAGTTCAATCGGTGGGTTAGCATTGAAGATGCCATCCCCTGATTCCCCTGATATGTTAGAGCCATCTGTATAAACCGATATCGCATTGGAGTTTTTTGTCGTTCTTTCATTCGTCCAATATTCTCTTGCGGGAAAAATTGTTTTGAAGTTGTTGGAGAACGTCTACGATTTCCCAACAACATCACTGGGGCAATCGATGAGTGGTATCATTACTCTTATCATTTCGGTGATTTTTCGATGTCCCGTATTTGCACCACCGGTGAAATGGCCGATAGTTCTAAGCAGTGAGGCTGAAATGCCGGTAATCTTCTTCGCTTCGAGGTGCACTGGTAGAATGTTAAGTATCGCTTCCATGGCCGCGGTTGGTGTTGAGGATTGTGCTCCTGTAATACCCATGCAGACTATACGCTGCACCTTAGTTAGCAAGTCTCTTGCATACTTTTTGCTCATCACTGGCCACCATACAACTACACCGTAGAAGATGTTGGGTTTTATTATGCATTCGTATATCCAGTGGACCTGTTTCGGTTTCAAGCCCCATGACTTCCCGATGGCCCTCCTGCATATCCAATATGCTCTCTTGGCTTTGATGAATCTTTCTGCCAGGTTCTTTCTCCAGGTCAGTTTCCTGTCCAATATAATGCCCAGATACTTGACGCTGTTGCGGAGTTGTAGTGATACTCCTCCGAGTTGTGGAATGTGAAAGTCACTAGTTTTGGCTTTCTTTGTAAACGGAACCAGTTCTGTTTTATTTGGATTTATTTCTAATCTACTCTCCTCCGCCCATTTTTTTATGATTTGAAGGGTGTTTTGCATAAGCTCTCCTATGATGTTCAGGTGCTTACCTCTTATCAGGACGGCTAGGTCATCTGCGTACGCTACACATTTCGCACAGGTTCCATCCAGTGCTTTTAAAAGGTTGTCCATTGTGAGCACCCACAGAAAAGGAGATATTATCCCCCCCTGTGGTGTTCCCGTACGGACTGTTCCCCTTCTTGTGTCGTCTCCCAGTGAAGCTATGATAATGCGGTTTGTAAGCATGTGTTCTAGCCAATTGTTTATTATTTATTTTCGATATACTGTAGTATATCAAGAGTGCCTCCACAATTTTTTGAGTTTTCACATTGTTAAATTCCCCTTCGATATCTAGAAAAACGCCTGCGACTGATGCCTTGGTTTCAAAAGCATCTTCTATTGTGGATACAACCTGGTGTAGTGCCGTCTCAACTGATTTTCCTTTGAGATATGCGTCTTGATTAGGACACAGTCGCGGATTTGTAATCTGTGTTCTGATGTAGTTATCACAGATTCTCTCCATTGATTTTAGTAAGAAGGACGTTAGGCTAATAGGTCTATAGCCCTTTGCTGTCGACAAATCTTTTCCGGGTTTCGGTAGGAACACCACCCTCACCTCTTGCCATTGTGTTGGTGTGTATCCATGATATAGACATCCCCTGAAGATATTGACCAGGGTTTTCTTTAGGGTATCTAATTCTATACCTTTTTGCAAGAAGATGGGAAGTATTCCGTCCATGCCCGGTGATTTACGAGTATATGGCGCAAATGAGTTAATAGCCCAGATCACTTTATCTGCATCAACTAGGTTCTCAGTGTCTTCCCATTTTGTATCAGTTCGAGTGATCCCACGTTTGGAAGGTGTAGCTGCCTCGTTGCAACTGTTTGGAAAAGTGTACACACAACAGCGTCGGATGTCATTGGTAACTTTGACAGCTGCTGAAATATAACAATTGGAAAAACTATCATTGCTATCTGGTCACCCTTTATAAGACAAAAAGATTTACCCACGAAATACTAAAGCAATCTAGATTTAGACTAAAAGTAAAGAATTTTAGTGAAAATAAATTAATTTTTTAGTAATCACTACCGTTGTGTTTTTCTTGAGCAATAGTAATCGTGCTAATTGTCTGTCCAACACTGTATATACTCGTAGATGCACATAGATTTGCACACATGACTTGAAATACCTCTGCAAAAAGCACTTAACGTGAAACACAATCGGTTTATAACTTTCAACTACATAAATCTCTAACGATTTGAAATGGATTGAATGCTTTTAGCAAAGACCGCGGTTTTGAATTTACAACCAATTTTAAATTTTCAAAAAAAAAAAATCACTTAGCTGTAGCCGCCTGGCTGCCTCTCCACTCCATTCGATTTGTTGTGACCCGAATTATACGAGGTCTGGCTGTATTCAAAATACATATGTCATTCCCCCAGGGGTGAGCTCAGGACTGACATCCCCGTTTGGTGGGACGTGCTCACCGAATTGGAAATATTTATGGATACAGCCGTAGTTGGATTGTTACAAGGTTGAACGTTCGCCTAGTGAAGACTTTTGAATTATAACCCAGCCACCCGCGGAAATATGATTTAAAAAGCTGTGCAGCAATAGTCGAATCTAGAATGTCTTTTAATTTACAACTACATTAACTTCTCTTGCTGTGTTATTCGATAAATTAAAAGCGCTCCCACCAATGATTGTTTTGCGAATCAATTTTGTAAGTGAGATTTCACATTCGCTCTTGCGTACGACATTAATTGATTTTTGCGAATTTAATTTGCTTTATTTCCGCCCCTTGAATACAAAAGGACGAAGGAAAAAAGAAATTCTCTCAAAAAAAAAGCGCGCCGTCCAAATAAAATGACATTCGCAAATTAATGACGTGGAGACCCATGAAGCTTAATGTTGATTAAAATGCTTTCAAAAAGTTCTCGCCGCACTGTCGTCCTGGAATTGTCAAACAATGCTTTGTGCAAAAAAATAAAAATTGAAACGATTCCAAGCGAAAGGGAAGCCCAATAATGCCAGTAAAGCACAGAATGACGAACGAAAAAAAAAAAAAACCTAAATGCGAACTAGCTGACATTTTTGTCCTTTTGTTTGACAGGTTTCCTATGCGGGGTGACCGACACGATCTGCACCTAAAGTCATTTATCGACGTCCAGTCTAGATGGACAACATGTACATGTCAACATTTTAATTAAAAAAGGATACGGATGTTTGTCGAATTCATACGTAGTGGAGAGGTGGCTTGACTACGTACGATTCGCGATGCAAAGAAAAAAGGGTGCCAAAGTAATGAACTCGTTTCGGTTGAATATTCAGAGCCCCTTTTGACCAAAGTCATTCAGCCGATGAGAGTTGGAGGCTGACGACAGTGGCGGAATCCATTGTTTGGATCATTTTAATTTTATTTATTGCTTGCCCTCGTACAGATGAACGTGGTAAGTGTTGTGACGAACAATGGACCAAAGATGGGTGCCACAATGACCGTGGTATTCAAATTAGATGAATTGCTAGTCGGTCCGAACCTATATGTATGGTGTATTCATTTATTCGACATTTATTGTTTGAAAGCTATTACTCATCCCATGCGAGATTGCGTTTGCTCTGAAGTGGGGTTGCACAAAATAAGGGAAACAAACACTTATCGATGGGAGAACAATATTAATTGGTATTTGTTGGCTATAAATCTTTTTGCCGTGTTAGTGGTTTTTATATGGTTTTACATGAGGGACTTGTAAATATAGTCTTCGCGGAGAAAAAAATTGTGGGTTTCGTGAAAACTACAGCGCAGTTTTAAAACACTCTCCAACCAACTTTCAATATCAATATAGCTGCATAATTTCTTTCTTTGTTTGGCTGAGCTTCTCTTCTTTATGGACATGATAACGAATATGTGATCCGTCTATTGTACAGAGTCCTTATGTATATATGTACACTGACGGTACAGACCAATGCATTGAGACTAAATAGTATTGCATAAGGTAACCATCTTGGGTTTCAACTAATCTGCATCGCGTTTCCCAATAAAATTTTTAGCTGTCTTCGTCAAGTCTGACAAATTTATTGACATTTTCGTCATCGTATTTGGAGGCCGTTTTCACACAAAGTTCTTGTTTGAGATCCGGTTCGATAAGAAAATCGTTTCTTACAAAACTGTCTTAACCTCGTGGTAACATTTTATATGACAGATTTTGTTTTCTTCTTTTTTTTACCGCGAAGTTATGATCCGGAGTAGAATTATCACAACCCTCCCACTTTACTGCAACCCTACTGGTCCGCCTATGGGGTTTGCCGGTTTGACCTCAGAAAGTACCGGCAGGCTTCCCAGTTTGGGATCACTTCGTCACTGAGGCCAATCGAATGCTGGTGTTTTTGCATTTGTGTGATCCAGTTGTTTTTTGGTCTGCCTTTTTTGCGCGATTGCGTAGGAATGTTGATTGATATTGCCTTTTGGACGGGGTTCGAAGGATCTCTCCTTTGAACATGACAATACCAACTGAGCCGGTAGTGCTTGCTTGTGATGGGTCCTTTTACATGAAGGCTTCCTCGAATCTTTGAACTTCTTATTCTATCAATCTTCGTTACTCCTGCTGTCATGCGAAGCATCTTCATCTCAGCTGCCATTAATTTGCCAGCATTGTGAACCGTATGTGAGCGCCGGACGTACAATTGCAGTGTAGAGTCTTCCTTTAAGCTTAGGGGGCATTTTTCCACCACAGAATATAGCGGAGTTTTCCCGCCACTTCATCCACCCTACGCTTACGCGATGATTGATGTCATCATCACAAGTTGCTTCGCTATTGATCATAGATCCCAGGATATTTGAAATTTTCACATTTGGGAAGCACTTTTCCATTCAAGTAAATGTCTGGAATAGGCCGGTGTGGATCAGAGAACGGGCAGCACAGATCCTCTGTCTTTTTCGAACTAATACGGTACCCATTTCCCTCCAAAACATCCACCCATACATCAAGTGCTCGTTGCAAGGCCATTTGATCTTCGCTTATGATAGCTCCATCGTCAGCAAAGAATAACTGGTGCACATTGGGGTCCGTCACTTTTCCTTCAAGCAGATAATCAAGGACTGCAATGAATAGAATAGGACTAAGGACGCTTCTTTGGTGTACACCGACTTTGATTGGGAACTCTTCGGTGACTCCTGCGGACATCTTACTCTTGTCCTTGCTCCCTCATACAAGTCCATGATCATGCGCACGTAGGTTTCTGGAACTCCTCGTTGTCTTAGCGCCACCCATAAGAGATCTCTTGGTTGTCTATCAAAGGCTTTTTCAAAATCAACCAACACCATATGCAAGTTCTTTAAGGAATCACAATGTTTTTCCATTATGAACCTTATACTTTGGATTGCATCTGTTGTTGATTTACCCGATATGACAGATTTTGTACCGAAGACAATAGTTTTCCAGATGTTTAACAATAAAGCCAATGCATCGTCTGTTTTCATCGAGTTTGATGCAACCCTAGGTCGAGATAATGCTTCCCAAAAAAGAAGGTCCCAACATTTCATCTCTAATCTCCATTCAGAAGAAGAGACAGGCGCATCAATCACACCTGTAATCCTTTGCGCTAGTTTTCTTAAGTTCAGAAGCTGGTGATACTCGTGACATACCAAAAGACAACAGAGATATTAGATTCTAGGCCGCGAGATAAGGGAGGCGCCAAGGATCTGCGAATAGTGGTGGAACTTAAGTCTGCTGACTACCTGAGATCCGTAGCAAGGGTCATCAAAGCTGGTACATCTCACATTCTCCATCCCATCTAATGCCCAGCATCCGAAACCTCAGGTGGTATAACCTCCTCCAATCCAAATGTGAAGGTATACCTAGAAGCTTCATTCTGGTAAGAAAATCAATTAACTTCATTTTTTCTTATCGTTACAGCTACAGCGATCTGATAGTGGCAGTACTCAACAGTAAGAATGGCTCTCAAATCATTTTTGGATCTGTATACTTGCCATACGAAGAAGAGCATCCACCATCACAAAGCACGAACTGAACTGGTATAGCACGCCAACATCACCAGGGCCAACTTGGTATTAGGTATGGATGCCAATGCATACCATACCCAATGGGATAGCAAGGACCTCAACAAGAGGGGTTAGTCTATTTTTGATTTTATTATTCTCTCCAATCTATTAATTTGTCATCATACATACTTCCCACAATAAAATTAGAGAGGGAGTAATAGACTTAACACCAGTTTACCCTACCGCTCATTCTCTGATCAGGGTCAGGGTCACTTTCACTATTGAAACAAGAAATGAACAACCTTTTAGGAACCCCGTTAGGACAGACTGGAACAAGTTCTTTGAACATGTAGCGAAGCAATTAAAACCTGTAAAACAAATTAAGGAAACAGTCAACCGTTTCACAGACACAATTATGGTCTCATTTAAAAAATTCTGTCTTTTTAGTCGTCTGCCTAAAAGAAATTCACGCAGTCTCGTGGTCCAAGCAACTCCAACTCCTCAGGACCAAAACAAAGAAACTCTTTAATAGAGTCTGGTGCGAATATCACAAAGCCTTCAACGAATTTAAAAAGAAAACTAGAGCAGCAAAAAGTGTAGCCCGGCAAATTACTGTTCCAACATTGAATCGAAAAGAATTGAAAATAAGTCAATTCGCGGACAGCGAATAACCTGGAGAACCTGGAATTGATTATGAAAACTGACTTCCCCGGGTGCGATAACATCCATAACCAGCCATACAACCCTATAGACAACCCCACTTCACCCTCGGAGGAAGAATTGGTTACTATCAGGGACAGTACTAGTGAAGATAAAATAGCATGGGCTCTGAAATCCTTCTAACCCTTCAAATCAGCAGGACCGGATGGAATAATCCAGGTCATGTTACTTTACTTAAAACTAAATCAACAACAAATAGTACTTAGCTAACATTAACTGGAAGAGCAATGGCTGGAATTGGAAAAATTGTTAATACCACATGTGTGCATCATTGAAATCATTTAAAATAATTTCCGATATTTTTATAGAAATCAACTTCGTTTTCTCACTGATAACCAACTTATGACTTGCAAACCATAGTCTCAATCTCTCTAAGTCTGCTCCTATCTTTACTATGCATTCAAAAAGTAAAAGCTATATCATCAGCAAATGCAGTAGATATACCATTAAATTCCTGTGTGAATAGAGAAATTATATACAAATAGATTACAAATAGATGAGGTCCAAGCACAGTACCCTGTGGCACGCCATTTCTTAATACACAAGAGTTACTGAAGGTTCCATTGATATTAACTTTTTGTTTCCTATCTTTTAAATACGTTTTGAACTATTCAAATATTACTCTTCTAAAGCCAGCATTATATAACTTGTCTAGTAACAACTCATGGTCGAACATGTCAAATGCTTTGGTCATGTCAATAAGCAGAGCCAAAATTGATTTTTTTTTATTGTTTGTTGTCATTTAACTGACTACACAAACTAAGAATAGCATCTTCTGTTGACATACCAGTCATAAAACCAAACTGATTATCTGAGAAAAAGTGATTGGGATCCAAAAACGATAGGATGCGGATTTTAATTAGTTTCTCAAACAGTTTATAGGTCTATAATTAGGCACACTTTTTATATTGCCCCTTTAAAAAAGAGTAATTATTTCGGCAGATTTAAGGGATTGTGGAAAACAACCATTATTCACACTTAGGTTAAACAAGTTACTCGGGATGTCAGCCACATATCAAGCAATTTTTGTTTTTTAAAGACATCATTAGTTTGTAGAGCTCAGACGACGTAATCGCATTAACCCATTTTCGACCTGTGTTCGATTAATCGAACGTGAAATTTGTCCTTTTTTACTAATTTTTTTCATTGTGAAAGTAAATAATATCAGTAATATAGTTAATATCGTATATTACTGTGATCATTGGATTTAAAAAAAAAATAATATTTACAACCCCCCTCCCCCCACCAGTATTCACAGGGGGTTGCTTGAAAAATACCTTAACCATAAGCCTTTCTAGTAAATTATATTAAAAATATATAATTACAGAAAAAAAAAGTAATGATGAGATTTTATAGCTAAAAGGTAAAGCTATATTTTGCAATCAAAAAATCAACACCAGACACCACCTGAATAGCACAGGTATGAGGCAAAATTAGTGTTCGATTAATCGAACGTTGGCGCTTATCCCATATACCAAGATCCCATACAAATGAATGAATCGAAATATAAGTGAATAGACAAGATTATTTAAGTAAAAAGAATATTGTTTATTGATTTTTTGTATTTATTGATGATTAAGAGAAAAATAATGAAAAGAAAATAAAAAATAAAAAAATCATTTTGCATGGAAAGCTTTGAAATAATGCGCGTGCATATGCTTGGCACATTTCTCGCACATTCAAATCGTAGGTTTGCCACACCCTTTCAACTGGCATCGACGATAGTTTTCTCCTGGCTGACGGACAATGAGGTGTTTACCAATCACGTTTGGTAAATTGCGTGGTTTCTGGAATTTAAGGTAATTATCCACTTCCATTCCTTCTTCATTATCGGTCAATAAAAGAGACTCAGTGACGGACAACTTGAATTATTTCTGACTCATTGGCTTCTTATTTTTATATGTCGCAACCATGCAGTGAAGTTTCCAAGCGTTCGCAGATGAAGAATTAAGGGTGTTTACCCAAAGTGGCCAGTACCATTTCTTTCCACGGATGTTGACTCGATAATTTTGAATGGCGTTATCGTGAAGATCAACGTCACCCATCCCATTGTTATAGCTGCGAAGCACAGCAGGCTGATTATTTCTTCTGCCGGTCCTTTCTTAGAAGCTTTATTTGCTTTTTATCAACGTCGAACAGGGTGGGGTGGCAGAATCTGAACGTAATTTGTAGCAATGGAGACTTCCTTATTATCTTGCCAGCGACAAAGAGTGATCTGGTTCTTAGAATCATGCATAAAATTATGAGCGCCGCGAGGTAAATTTTTTCCGGTCTTCATATTAGCACCACCACCAGCTACACGATTACAGTGAACAGTTCCAGTGGCACAGAATTCCTTTTCTAATAGCAAGCACAGAAGATGATAGGATATGAAGAAATTGTCGAAAAATACTAGGTGTCGCATGGGGGTTTCGACGTTGCTAAGTAAACAGAGAACGACATCATCTCCAAGACCAACCTCTTTGTTATATTCATCGGATTGTCCGAGAATAAATAACCGGTTGAAGAACAGAGGCACCAAAGTTTATATCCGAAAAGAATCGGTTTTCCATGAATAAACATTTTGGAACTGTGACGGCCGAAATAGGGTACCATCTGTTCGTCTATGGACAAAAATTCTGCCCAAATGTCAAACTGCCTAAAGTTTTTGTTTATAAATTCGAAGAATGGACAAAGCTGAAATCAATAAAATACAAATAAGGAAACTTTAATCACAATAATGAAATAAAAATTGTCGTATGTATCTTAACCATCTTGTCAGTGCGATCTAATTCAAAATTATTGGCGAAATGGATGAATTTCTTGATGTTCGTGAACGTGTTTCTCGACATTGCCTGCTTTACCATAGGAATTCCCATTGACAGCTTCGAAGACCAATAATCCTCAACAGAAGGCAAAGTGTGGTCGCCCGATAGCAGTAAAATCCCCATGAATTTCTTCAATAAGGCCATATCCAAATGGAAATCGGTATTTTTCTGAGCTGCGAATCGGTTGGTCTCAGTTATAATGTGATCCAACACCTCCCCATCGTAAAACTTTGAAAACAACTGAATTGGCGAAAGATCCTTTAGTTCATGGCACAACTCTTTTTGCATATCGGTCAATGGAGCTGCATCAGGCGATAAATCGTAATGTACATAACTGCTTCTTTCCTTTGTTCCTGGACCATTTTGAAGTTCCAAATGAAGTCAATGGTTTGTAGCAGACTCGGGGTTTCTTTCGAGGGGGGGCAGTCGATTTAGCATCTGATTTGGAAGTTGACGGCCCAGCCTCCGGCTCAGTTTAAACAATCAGTTCATAACCAATATCCTCATGAATGTTTCGCTCAGTCCGAATTTCCACATAGCCGGCAACCTCAGACAAAGCACTTGGGTCCACATTGATTGCAATTATATCCTCGTCGATCAATTCTTCATCCGATTGTTCGTCTACTTCGGGTGGGAGTATGTTGCAGGCTGAACTGGATTTTCGTCATCGCTCCAACTCGCTAAAATTTCTTCAACCTCCTTCATTGCTATTTTCCTTGAACGTGGCATTTTGCAATTCAGGAATCAAAGAATAATACACTTTTCCAAACACTCGGAATAACACATCAAATGAATCTATGTATATTATACTAGTTTTAAAAGCCGTCAAAATGTAAAAATATTATAAACCCGCCTACTGTTGAAAACACAATAGAAATGGGAAGCACGTTGTTACTTGGTGGGAAAAATTCGCATTGTATGGGATAAGCTCCAACGTTCGATTAATCGAACATTTGATTTTTGGACATAACTGTGTAATGGGGGGAGTAAACATTTTTTTGATAACAGATTTTTAATCAGGGGGCACCAATTACATTAATATTTTTTTACGCTTCAGTGATGAAGAGCTTAGGTCATCAGCACTCACCACATCAGCACCGAAAATCTGCCACCTGATCCGAGAAAAGGCAAGACAATCACATAGGAAGTGTTCCGCAGTGTCATCGCCCTCTCCACAGGAGTCGCAGACAGGGGTAGCGCTCAAACCTAGTACATGGAGGTGCTTGGCAAAGGCGACGTGGCCCGTAAGAACGCCAGTAAGTTGTCTGCAGTTCATCAAGGCGTCTAGAGCAGAGCCAGGCGTACTGGGGAAAGCTTTCTTTGGAGTTTGGCGAAAGCGGCGGTAACGTATTTACGTGAGAGCTTATTCCACCAAACAACTGACGCATATGAGAGGAAGCGTCTTATCATTGCCGTGTAGATCCAAAGGACTTTCCTTGGCGACAAGCTCCATGTCTTGCCGAAAGACTGACAGAGCTTTGGAAGTTTTCAGTTCGACATGTTTCGGCCAAAGAAGCTTGCTATCTAAGATTACTCCTAAATATTTGACTTCCTTGGAGAGTTCGATAGCGACGCCTTTTAACACTGGCTGAGTCAGACCAGTCAATTTCCTCCTTCTCGTAAAGAGAACCACCTCGGTTTTGAGAGGATTAACTGAAAGCCCATTCCTAGCGCACCAATCGTCGATTGCGTCTAGGGCCATCTGCACCTGAGAGCAAACAGTCGCTAGGTACGATCCGACAGATAGAACGGCGACATCATCTGCATATGCTTGATTCAAAAGGGAGTCAACCAGCATGCACCAAAGCAGTGGAGACAGATTTCCTTTGGCGTCTGATTTGGTTGACATTTTGGCCGAGCTCTTTCAGATCAGGGTTGTACCTTACCTTGTGCAACATTTCTGCATAAGACCATCCATTGCTTTAATTACTAAGGTATCTGGGCGCGCTCTCAGTCTTTTACTGGTGCTTCCTATCGACTTTTTCCACTTTTCGACTTTTGTCTTATGGGTTTGCACCTGGACGTTTTTTTTCTTTTCCTGTCGGGACCTTAGTCTTTTTCTTCTTCACTGCTGGAAGCTGCTGGCTCGTGGTTTTTTTTGCCTGCGTTTGGGCATTTGTAGTCATATGTCATGGTTATCTACTGCAGGCTTAAACGCCTCCATGGTCTTTAGGGCAGCTGCTCTGTAGTCTTATCCAGCCTTTCCTCATATAACTGCTATTGTCGCTCAATTTAAGAGTTCATCGCCTTTTCGTGTGCGGTACTAATAGAACTCACCAGTTTACGGATTTCTTGATGCACGTTATTCTTTTCCTTGATGAATTCATGCAAGTTCGGCTATTTTTTTGCTCAGTACCGTCATCGATCACACTTGCCCGTCCTTTCATTGCAACGTGGGGTGCTTTGATCGTCAGTTAAGGTTGCGGTAGGAGTATCCACGCATACGGTTAGGGGCGATATTGTCGCCACCTGTTCCTTTTCAAGAGGAGTTTTTACTGGTGATCGAGCCAGCAATGCGTCTTCTATGATTGGGGTTTTGGTTCCCCATTTTTCTTTTTCTTTTTGTAATATTTTTGTTTGTTTTAAATTGTTCGTTTTGAATCCGACGAGTAAAAGGGAATTGATTTCATTTACGTCATAGCCCCCTTTAGCATGGCAAGGCCTTATTTCAACCAGAGGTCACCAAGTATTTGGAGGGCTCCGTTAATGATGCTGAATTGGTTTTACATCCCCAGCACCATTCAGGCCTCAGCACAGGTCGCATGATATATTATGGACACTTATGGATAGGACACTTATTTAGGGGCGGCGTCTACTCGCCCATGTGATTTTTTCCCCTCACACCCTCGATTCTGCCGCTCTTGGTCGGGGACTGCTTATTGGTTATTCGCAGCTAACCTACATATCTGATCTGGTCGTTCAGCTATTCGCCACCTGCTGACACCCCTGGTAGCCTAAGAACGACCCCAGACTATGCGCGGCACGAACGGTTGGAATCTACACTTTTATGCCGTTTGCTGTGACATTTTGTTTGATTGAGAGAGATGGGAAAGTGAGAAATCATTATTTTTCTGGGGTTCAAACCTTAAACCTCCCAGTCAATGATAGGGCACTTGATCACCGAGCTACGGCGATCACGCGACTTACGGAAGATTACAAAAATAATGTTTCAGATATCCTTACATGAATCCTAAAAGATATCAGTGATAGACACATATGTAGGATGTACATACCTACATTCTACGAATTAAAAACGGAAATCTGCCGCCATATTATGTTTTACCCTAACCAAAGTGTTGTGAAATGCAAACTTGCATACTTACCTGCACCCGATATTTGTAAAGTTCTCTACAAAATAGGCATCCCTTATGAAAAAAATCTCCCAAAACAATGCAATGTTAATATGAATTGCAGAGACGGTTGTACCTAGCCACCGGCACTTTACGACCTCAAGAGTTTGGTTCGGGAACTCGCCTAACATATTATAACACCACCACCGACCGACAGCATAAAATTTCAATGTTTATCTGCCATAAAACCCACCATGACGTTCCTGACAACTCCCAATTCGGAGTTCCACATACTGCCGTCCTACTGTCCACTCTCATGACAACTTCGTGCCCATTAAAAGAAGAACCTTCCAAAGGGATACTCGTACAGACAGTGATGACCGAAACGTATGGACGGTGATTTGCATACACCATGTCCTGATGCCGGTGGTACACATCCAATACCAGTGGCAGTACTCAACAAAAACAGCATCAATGACCGGCAATTATGTTTCATTCCGAACGTTAAAGTGCAGCCATTTCGGAACTGAAATAGCCCCGGATCGCAAATTAAATTAAAAAACATTAAACCAGGCTGAACCATTTGCTGTTTCGGGTTATTATTCCGAATGGCTTTTGAGCACTTTCCAAAATGCTTAACCAATATACAAACCAGCACAATGTGTGATTGGAGACTGAAGAGTACGCAAATACATGATGTCCTCCTGTGTATCCTGGGCGAGCAATGTGTGTTGTAACATTTTATTTTATTTGCCATTGCACGAAGTCTGCAACAGTTACAACGTACTCGTAAATGTAAGTAGGCAGTAGGTAGTTCCTCAGGATCACTCGGGTATGGGTGTATTGTTTAAAATAATTCAGACTATCATTAAGCGGTTGGTTAGCAGTACTTATTGAGCTTGTCATGCACTTCATGCCAATCTGCCGGAATATGGTTCACCCCAACCAAATGGCCAACAAATAAATAGCATTATACTCGTACTGTTGGATGCAAACAGGATACATCAACATCCCGGTGAATAGCTGTGAAAACATTTAAGTAGCAGTCTGACAACGTCGTTAAAACAAATGGAATGATGAGAGCCTTTTGGCTTGGGGATCCATTTAATGTTATGAAAAATTTTATACAATATTACAATGTAAGTTGCATTGTATGGAAATTGGTTACAATCTGAATACTCGTATCTGACCAATCATTGTTTTTCGTAATTTCTTTTTATGTACGAGTACTCGTAGTTCTATCTTTTTTGAGTGCGAAGGTCCCATGCCTCTGCATGGCTGCTAAATAGTGTTTCTTTTTCCTGAATAAGCTCTTATTTTCGAGGTCCAATGTTGGCAATTAGTGTATGTCGAAAATCCTTCGCAGAGCTTAACAACCTCACTCAGCTAGTAGACATAGCAATACGCATTCCTGACTTTGACAGTCAAGAAGAAAACACGTTCGACCTGTTTTTAACTTCCCTTTCGGATAAATATTCTATCACCGTTTCAGCATCATTGTCTGCATTGTCAGCAAAATTGTCGTACAAACTCCTGCATTCAACTAGAAAGAAATACCCCAGAGAACGCTGATTGGAGCGGTCTAAATTTGTTCTTCAAATTTTTCAATTGGTCCCTATGCTTCCTCATAGAGCTGTGACATGATAATAGATCCAATATTACTTGAAATGCACTCCTTCATTCCAAGTAAATCAGTTAGCCTTAAACCAAAAGAAGAACAATGGTTTAATCCGACTTGTGAAGCTGCTGTCCGGAAGAAGGGAGTGGCCTTTAAGCTATGGCGAGGAAAACCGTAGTCCCTTTAAACGAACTCGATATGACTGCAGCGTCATGCAGCTAAATTCCAATGGGACCAAAAAGTGAGGCAAAAAATTCTGCAATATCCCAAAGGCAGCAAATCTTTTTGGTCTTTCTTTCAAAGAATTAAAGGCTCTGCCTCTTCGACCATCCCAGAGCTTGTTTTCAATGACAAAAAAATCACGGACTCCAAGGAGAAAGCTAATCTACTATCTGCAATATTGGCAGCAAATTCCACCTTACCTTACAGCTCTCTCCACCTATGCCGAATTCGGTTCAATATTCTTTGGGCCAGATATTTTTTTCGAATCCGTTCAGTAGCCCGAGTTCGTAACAAATTATCAGGTCCAGGTGGAATACCTCCCCTCTTTTTGAAGAGGTGTTCTTCTATCTTATAGTACTCTACAGGCGTCTTTCCAGATAGGTGAAAACTTGCGCACGTCCAGCCAATTCCCAAAAAGGGCGACAAAACCTCCCCTTCTAACTATCGACCCTTAACATTAACATCAGTGCTTTCCAAGGTCATGGAGAGCATTATCAATTGCCAACTTATGAGATATCTCGAAACAAACCATGTCCTTAATGACCAGCAGTATGGTTTCCGGATACAGCGTTCCTCAGGGGACCTAATGGTATACCTGTCCGAAAAATGGAACCAATGCATTCATCAACAAGGTGAATGTAAAGTAGTTGCTCTCGATATCAATATCAGAGTTGAGTTCGGTAGTAATTCGCTGTCGCTCTGATTCGACAACTTGGGGGCTTAGTCGTGGAGTCGATAAAGAATAAGCGAAGTCAATGGTCATCCGCGAAGGAATGAATTGGATTGCGAGTAAGAGAGATAAGGTCGTTGATAAATAAGCTTCAATCTTATGGTGTTGGTGGTATCTTCTCAAAATGGATTGCAAGCTTTTGATGTACTTCTACCCCTTCTCAACTAATGCTGGTGTACCCCAGGGTTCAATCCTCTCTCCGACCCTGTTTCTAATATTTATCAACGACCTTCGCTCTCTTACTTGACTTCGCCTATTCTTTATCGACTCCAAGACTAAGGTCCCAAGTTGTCTAATCTGAGCGACAGCGAATTACTACCGAATTCAACTCTGATATTGATGCAATTATTAATTGGGGTGTGAAAAATCGAGTTGAGTTCAACGCGTCAAAAACTCATTGTTGTCCCCCGTCTCTTAAGCGGAATACTAACGTAGCCAAATCGAATGGTTTGTCAATGCTTGGTATGAATATTTGCTCATACTAAGCAGCATCTTCAGATAGCAGATGCTGCTAAAACTGGAGCTAGGTGCCTCGGTTTCCTCAAAAGATCTAAACGATTTTTCACTCCCATAGACTTGGCTACAATCTATAAAGCTTGCATTCGTCCGAGACTTGAATATAACTCGCATATTTGGATGGGTAATCCCACAATATGCCTAAGTTTACTCGATCGTGTTCAGCGACAAGCATGTAGACTGATCGGGGATCAGACCATTTGCGATCAAATTCCCTTGCACAAACACCGCCGAAATGTTGGATAGTTAGAGGTCCTGTATCGGCACTTCCATCACAAGTGTTCGGATGAAATCTATAGTCCTGTCCCTGCAGTTCGTCCGTTTAATAGCAAGTGCAAGTGCTGCAACTTCCGCACACCCTTATACATTAAACCCTGCTTTCGGGCGCACTGTGAAATTTCGAAGATCGTTTTTGAACCACTCTACACGAATGTGGAATACCTTGCCTTCCTCAATATTTCGTGATACTTATAATCTGCAAGGATTAAAAATTAAAGCGCATCGTCACCTCACTCTCTATCCTTTCCTCTCTAATCTTGGATTGTCCCCTATACCCCTTCCCCTGTCGTCACCACTGCGTTAGTAAACTTTCCGAAGTGATGGAATATATTAAAAAAAAAGAGTACCCCTGCACCCTGTAGGTAGTTTTACTAAGAGTGTTTTCAGCTGCATTCTCTGCGCAGTGGATTTGTTCTAGGTCTTCTATTTCTGGTGATGGTGTCCACTAAGTTTACGTTAGGTAGATTTGTGCACTGTGACTTACTTGTCACTGCTCACTTAGACCGACTGTCGGGTCCATTGTGTCCATATTAGTTGTTTTTACTCTGGGAACCTAAAAAGAAAGAAAAGAAAGACGCCGATTTGGAACTACCCAGATAAGGATATAAATCTCAGGAAGTTTTTTAGCTCGAATTTTTTTAAGTCGTCCAATTCCATGAAAAGTGACTCCAAAGAGTCCTCATTCTTCTGTTGGAAAGGGCAGGACATTTACATAGTAAGTGACAAACAGACATAATTTCTTCTTCCTCCCTGCAGCTTCTGTAATATCGGTATGTATAACCCCAAGGTGATCCACATGAATACCAGTGGCACAGTGTCCCGTAATGATGCCGGAGACGACTCGTACTTGTATGTCGTAATTAGAAAAAGTGATATTTTCTTGTCATAGGATTCTAGCCATCACACATGCATCCAAGTGGATCCAGTGCCTGTTGGCTATACCAGCGGAGGGAAGAGCCTGCAGAATATGCGACGCTGATCCTTTCCTTGCAAAGTTCATTTGCCCTTTCATTATCTGGAATTTCCATATGCACTGGTACACAGCACAGGGTCACCGTATTGGCTCTCGATATCTCATTTAGGTGTCTTTTGCAGGTGTTTACTAGCCTTTATCTAGTTACCACGGACCCCAAGGTCTTAACAGCCCCTGCACTGACGTCTATTTTGGAGCCATCTCTGTAAAAGGCTAGCTCCTGTTTGGTTGTGACTTGCTGGTTTCTCCATTCTTCTGACAGGAATTTTGATAATGAATCTCCCGTCAAAAGTAAGTGTCGGAGTCACATACTTAGTTTCTATCTACCTGCTGATAGTAGTTTCCCATTGGGATAGAATGGAAGCATGACCATATGGTGCTGATGGCCACAATCCAGCTCCAGTTTTAGAAATGACATTGTTGCAGTAGATATTCAACGGAATGAGGATAAGTGTCGTTCTAATAGATCCTCTAATCGCGATGCAGGCCGTTCTCTAAATCTTGGTGAGCTTTGATAGCTGGTATTTCTTCTCAAGTGCCTTCCACCAGACTGTCGAGCCGTACGTTAGAATGGGTCTCACCACCGCTGTATAAAACCAGTAAACCACAGCTGGTTTTAAGCTTCAAGAATTGACTAAAGTCATTTATGAAAGGCTACACATGCTTTCTTAATGCGATTCTCGATATTTTTTTTCCAGTATAGTTTGAAACCTAAAATTACGCCCAGGTATCTTGCTGACCTTGAAAGATATAGTACAAGTCCTCCGATAGTTGGCGGTTTGTATACAGGGATCGAACTTTTCCTAGTACAAACAACAACGGCTACTGGCTCAATTCTTAACTAGTACTCGTAGTAGTGCGTAGGTGAGGTCCTCACTAAGGACTGACAGAAATTTACCTGTACCAGGTTGACAACATCGTCAGCGTAGGCTGTTACGTTGAAACCATTTTATTTCAGTACGTCCGAAATCTCATCCACCACTAGAAGCCGTATAAGTGGTGATAGAACGCCACCTTGAGGAGTCCCTCTGCTGACCTTTCTTCTGCTTTGACATAGCCCATGATTGAGTTTATTATACGCGACTCAAACATCCGTCCAATCAATCATCCGTTGCTTAGTTGGGCTTTGTTCAAACTGCTTAGGATTGCATCGGCACTCACGTAGTTGAAAATTCCCTCGATATCGAGAAACGCCCCTAGAGTGAATTCCCTGTGGTGGAGAAATTTTTCTATCGTTGGTATTACTCCTTGAAGACCACCGATTTACCCTTCATATACGCATTTTGTGATTTAGATTAGACTGAGTCTTTTGAGGCAGTGTGACTGGTTTGGGTATGAAAGTGACGCGTACCTCTTGCCATGTTTTTGAAACATACCCTAGTGTAAAGCAGCTTGTGAAGATTCGCCTGAGCCAAAGGATAACAGTTCCCTCTGACTCTTGCAGCATCACTGCTCGCATGTGATCCATTCATCCCCCTATATGGAACGAGAGATTTGATTGTCCATGCTATCTTTCGCTCGTCGAATATCTTTGCTGATTTATCCGCATCCATTCCTGGCATGGTTTGCAGAATAGAATAACTATCTCCGGAGGCAACATTAGGGTGTCCAGCGTCTCTTTTTGTGAATTGGCTCAGGTACCGTCGCTCCTTTTAATATAAGAAGCCGGCGTTGGTGGCGAGGTTTAGCTCACTCGTGAGTTGCGAATAAGCTCGCGCTCCATCAGGGTAGACGATCTCTTTGCTGTTATCGCTAATCGGGCAGTACGTCTTTAAGAATCAGGTAAGAGCGCCAGTAAGTGTTTTGACTGCATCATCGACTGTTGCTGTAGAGCTGAGATCGTCTGCCGGACAAAGTCCAGTTGATTATAACATTTCACTACTGAATCTTAGCCAGTTTGCTCTACGTGGATTTCCAAAGATTAGTGTTCAGACGTAAACTGTTCCAAAAATGGAGGACGCATTGTTAGACCCCAAAGGTGGGGTCATTACCTCTATTACAAATGAATAGATTGGAGTTCAAGATTTATTTAAATAAAATCTCGCCTATATCATTGATATCGGTTCTACTAAACAGAATATGATGGGCATTAGCATCACACCCTAGGACTAAGTCTTTCTTACTTTGTTCAGTTGTTGATAGGATCGACCTCAAAGCTTCGGAGGGAACGTTTATGCCATCATCAAGTGATCAGGGCTGAAATGAGATAGCATTAGTACATGGCGGATTTTCTTAGCTACGATAAAAATTCTAGCCTTGCAGGCGTCGCTATTCTAAAAGGTGTTATAAAGGGTCTTTCATTAAGTGCTTCCTATCTTTAAATTTAAATAAAACAAAGTGTGTATGAGATATCACCAAAATTTTTCATTCGTTTGAAAGGCCTGTTGATGGCATTATGTATGGAATATAACATCATTCAAATGTCCACCGCGGCTTCTCTGGGTGGCGCGCATCCGAAATGGCCATGACTCTGGCGCAGAAATCAGGCTGAATTTAACCGATGACATGGGTTATGTTGGCTTTGAGGGTCGCTGTGGTTTGTGGCTTATTCGCATAGACCTGCGACTTCAGAATACCCCACAAGAAAAAGTCTAATGGGGTCAAATCGCACGATCTCGGTGGCCAGTTCGCATCACCTCCACATGAGATGACCATGCCCTCGAATCGCTCGTGCAGAATTTCCAATATGGCGTGAGCTATGTGGCACGTAGCGCCGTTCTGTTGAAACAACATGTCGTTGGTGTCCATATGATCCAATTCAGGCCAAAAGAAGTTGGTAATCATCGACCTATAGCGCTAGTTCTCAAAGAAATATGGACCGATGACGCCGCCAGCCCAAAATCCACACCAAACAGTTACTTTTTCGGGATGCATTGGACGCTCTTGGATCTCATGTGGATTGGTATCGTCCCAAATTTGATAATTTTGTTTGTTGACGTACCCATTCATCCAGAAATGGTCCTCATCGCTGAAGATGATTTTTCGATGAAAATTAGGGTCAGTTTCCAACTGCTCCAGAGCCCATTCAGCGAACACACGTCGTTGTCTACGGTCGTTTACCTTCAGCTCCTGGGTCAGTTGAATTTTGTACGGGTACCAGCCCAAGTCACGACGCAAAATTCGCCAAGTTGTGGTCTGCGAAAGGCCGAGATCTTGTGAGTGACGCGAAATCGACTGCCTCGGATTCTCCTGCACACTCTCACGGACAGCGGCGATGTTTTCGCAGATCTTGCGTTTCGTCGACGTACGGGTGTTGGTTGATCGTTTACTGAACCAGTGGACTCAAACTTATCCACCATACTGCGAATGGTCCTCTCGGAAGGACGATTATGGCGACCGTAAAATGGACGAAGCGAGCGGAACGTTGCCCGAACAGAACACCCATTTTTATAAAACAATTTTATTATTCGTACATGTTGTTGAACGCTATATCCGTCCATGGTGATTTGGCAAAACAGACTGAATAAATGGAAGCCGGAAGTCCCTATTGGAAGACGCTGTATATTATTGACCCTCTTCGCATTCAATCATCTCCATAAAAGTCGCTAAAAACACCGTTCGATGTCAGGAAAGGTCTTAGACAAGGTGACGCGCTATCATGCGATCTCTTTAACATAGTACTTGAAAGAATTGTACGAAACTCACAAGCCAACATCGGAGGTACAATCTTTTACAAGTCTGTACACCTACTCGCTTACGCCGATGGCATTGCTGCATAGAGGCAGCAAAGATGGGTTTAGCAGTCAATGAAAGCAAAACAAGATAAATGCTGTAACAAAAAAGGAAACCCAACATCGGCGTCTTGGACAAAACGCCACAATAGACAGATATAATTTTTAGGTAGTAAAGTACTTTGTCTACCTAGGCTCTATGGTGAACTCCGCAAATTACACCAGTGGGGAGATCAACCGAAGAATTACTCTTGCCAATCGGTGTTTTTATGGGCTAAGAAGGCAATTGAGTAACAAGGCCCTATCTCGAACTACTAAGGTAACTCTTTATAAGACATTAGTCATCCCAGTCCTGCTGTATGGCGCAGAGGCATGGACCTTGTCAAAATCGGATGAGGATGCCCTTGGTTACTTACAGAGAAATGTTCTTCGAGTGATCTTTGGTCCCGTCTGCATAGACGGTGAGTGGAGGAGAAGATACAACGCCGAATTATACGGCATATATAATGACATCGACTTAGCCAGAAGAGTGTAGAGCGGATGGAGTCCAACGTTCTAGCCAAGAAATTCTTCGAATTCACCAAAGATGGACAGCGCAGTAGAGGACGTCCTCATGGTAGGTGGCGCAATCAAGTAGAGGGGGACCTCAACCAACTTGGCGTGCGCAACTGGAGGCAGCTGGCTCATAACCGGGCTGGCTGGAGAGGTTTGTTGGTTGAGGCCCAGGTCCACCCCGGACTGTAGCGCCACCTAAGTAAGTAAGTAAGTAATCGCATTACACGATTGTTATGAATCTTTGGTTCCTGGATTAGGGCCACGTTCAGAGGCAACTGAACTATGATGTGGATTGATTTGAATTTGATTTCATTGGTTGTCGCAATCCACAGCATCAGTCGTCTCCCGGGTTATGGCAGGCTGGGTGCGCTGTTTGAGCTTGAGAGTAATCTCTCCAGTCAATAAGTCCCTGAAAATTAACACAAATTCTGTTGTCACCTTAAATTTAATATTTTTTTTGTCAAGAATCATATTTCAAAAGAATGCATCCACATTTTCAGACAGATCTGTCAAATAGTTTTGTTGTGGCAGCCATTTTATATGGACGCCTACTAGCATTTTCGTTAAAATGGAAAAAAGTGAATTTCGAGTTCTCATTAAACACTATTTTATGCGAGAAAAAACTATCACGCAAACCAAACAAAAGCTTGACAAATATTATGGGGACTCTTCACCATCGATTGGAACCATTCACCACTGGTTTACTCAATTTCGGTGGGGTCGTTCAAGCACAAGTGATGCCGAATGTTCTGGTCGCCCAATTGAGGTCACCACACCAGAAGTGGTCGACAGAATCATCGACGATCATCACATGACTCAGTGATTTCGATTTTACATAAATATTTGGACATGAAAAATCTTTCCGCAAGATGGGTGCCGCGTTTGCTCACAGTCGACAACAAACGCATTCGTTTGACAACTTCAACGGTGTGTTTGGCGATGTTCCAGAAAAATTCGGTTGATTTTTTGCACCGTTTAGTAACCGTGGATGAAACCTGGATTCACCACAACACACCAGAAACCAAGGAACAAAACAATGGACTTATCCTGGTGAATCGAAGCCGAAGAAGGCCAAGGCGGGTTTGTCAGCAAACAAGGTCATGGCGACAGTTTTTTGGGATGCGAGCGGTGTTATTCACATCGATTACCTTGAAAAGGGTAAAACGATTACCGGCGCATATTACGCAGAGCTGCTGGATCGATTCCAAGCCGATTTGAAGCAAAAACGGCCGCATTTGGCTAAGAAAAAAGTTCTTTTTCACCAGGACAACGCACCGGCGCACAAGTCCGCAGTCGCAATTGCGAAATTGCATGAGTTAGGCTACGAACTCCTCCTTCATCCAGTATATTCCCCAGATTTAGCCCTCTGCGACTATTTCTTGTTTCCAAACATGAAGAAATGGCTCGGAGGTAAGAGATTTGGGTCGAATGAAGAGGTCATCGGTGAAACAAACGCTTATTTTGAGGTGCTCGAGGAATCGTATTATTTGGAGGGCATCAAAAAATTGGAGAATCGTTGGATGAAGTGTGCGAGTATAGAGCTAAAAGGAGACTATGTTGAAAAATAAAATGTAAAAGAGTGTTCCTTATTTCATTTTTCAGGGACTTATTGACCCACCCTCGTACTGATGCCGACGATGGAAAAAATAAAAATTGTGAAAAAAATCATCACACCGCAGTGTTGTCATTTTTATTTGCTTTTAATTAAAATATTTCAACTGTCCGTACCACCAACACGTGTCTAAAACTGATAAACATATGCATGACACGGCATCCTTTGGTCACTTCTAGAGATATCCTCAACAAAGAAGCGTTTACCTACCGAACTCATTTCAATAGAACGACGTACTTTCCCAGTGCTACCCCCCTTTATGTTTACCCAGGCAAACTGACCACATTACACTAACAAAGGCTTTTTGTTACCTACGAGTATCACCTTCAAATCGAGGCAGATCAGAAGATGAGAGAAGGTGCACTGGTCAACCGTCTAAGAATAAAATTAAGTCTCTGCTCAAAGAACAAATACAATAAGCTCCGAGATGAACCACTAATTGCATCCTGGCAAACAAACAAAACGCGCACTCTTGTTGACCAATGTCAATAACAATTAGAATTGAAATCCAGCAATGTGTGGACGATACTTGTGCAAATACACGAACACGGAGCATCACAGTGCACACACGAACGTGTTTTGGGTTTATTTGATAAGTATTGCCGAATGTCGGAAGTGTTGGAAATATCCTGTATCGAGGGCAGGTCAAGAGCTGCTTAAGACTATGAACGTGTTAACATCATTAGGATGCGATACACCATGAATATTATCCTTTCTTGGTAGCAAATATTTGTCGACTATCTTCCCTTTCTGCCTTCATTGCTTCTACCTAATTTCGAAATTTGCAGACATATTGAATGTTAAACACCACATCCTTGTAAAGCAACCCCTTTAAGGAGACGATGCATTGAACTAGCTAATTTTGTCGCCTTCTCTTCGCCCATGGCAGAGTAGATGCGCAAAGTTTCTCCAAGGAGTTGTGATCTCATCCAGTTCGCTGTCTTAGCATTATAATTACAAATCTAAAATTTGAGATTATTCTATAAGTTAACTTACGTACGTCTATCGAATTCGAATTCACCCTCGAAAAGTCTAGATAGTCGACTGCCTAAAAAGGGAATAAGTTATATCGCCTTTGCATCTTAGAATGTGTGCACAAGTGCCGCCGTTGTCGCCGTTGTCGCATTATACCTACATCAGAGAAAAGTTTTCCCGAACAATGACAAGAAAACTCTAAGGAAAAGATACGCTCCTCCGACCGGAAATGGAGTTGGGGCTAAATGAAATTCATCGAATTACATGGTTGTCTTAACGCTTGGTCGGTTGCACAAGAAAATTAATTGTTGAGTAATTGAAATTTTATTTATATTACTTTCCTTTCCGGCTTTGTCCTTAAGCTTCAGTGGATTTGGATATTTTCCTGTTTACATTTATTCTTTTTTTTTTCTCGTCTCGATTAATGGAAAGGGAACTTCGGTGGCCTTTGCACTTCTTATTGTCAACTTTGCTTTAAGTGATTTCTCGGTTAAATAACTGCAAACAAGATAATTTCATACCTAAAGTCACAAGGTTTGTTTGTGAAGTTCATTTCCCATCGATTGTGGAAATTTCAATTGACCTTTTGGGGTGTTGTGGCTGGGGTATTTCTACAAGGGATGATTATCATATCAACTAGAAATTTAGTCCAGACAATTTTCAAGTTTCCGGTATTTACGATGAAAAAATAAAAAGTAAGAACAGAACGTTTATAGGGAAAATCAGGGGTCGAATTACGACACCAGTTAACGAGTGAGTGGAATCCATACACTATCAAGTGATCGAGTAACTTCATTGGGATGATCACATAAGAATGGTCACGTATCGAGTGCACTTTGAAAATTGTACTAGTACAATTCTACTACACTGAATTGAGATGGCTGTCAAATGTCAAAAGTATTTATTTTTGTTTGAGCAAAAGTTTTTTATTTATCGTCTTCAATTAAAAATGGAAAAATTGTGTATTGAACGAAGACGTTGAAGAGATAAAAGCGATCCCTTCTTTTAACAACACTCTGCGTACGTATACAAAACTATAATATTCTGAAAATATCTTTCACAACATATAATTTTGTTTGTAGTTTGATTAAAAGATTCAGGGTAAACAAGAGTGCATTCTTATTTATAATGGAGAAGATACATTTTAGAGGATGCACCTCAACCGCTGTCCCAGCTCATAATTAAAAAATTTGCAGAGGTTTAATTTTATTTAAACTCGACCTGAAATAAATTGTAAGCAATAAAAAAAAAAAAAATAATAACAATAAACAAAGATATTCTTACATATTTTCTCCCAAATGCACCTCAGCTCGTCAGCAGAAACCATGTCGAATAAATCACCCCTATAATTCAATCCGCCGGATCTGAGATTCACTTCACCCATTCGATTCGCGTTCACCTTTAGTAGGTATCATTCAATCCGCCGGATGCACTGTATTACAAAATCACAATTTTCGCCTGCCAAAGTCAGCTGTTGAGTGTTGTTGTTGACAGGAAAATAAAATATACAAACAAAAATTGCTACGAAAAATATAAAAATGGATAGTATTGCTTTGTATTTTGAGGAAGACGAGGAAATATCCTCAAATAAGAGAACATTCCGCGCAAATTTAAGAGGATCTAACGAAAATATTATGGAGCTATCAGATGCAAGGTAAGTGGTTTCATTGCCGTTGATAACTTTTATGAAAATTTATTTTATTTTCGCAGTTTTATAAAAAATTTTCGATTAAATAAGGCAGCTTTTAATTATGTTTGGAAGTACTAAGTAAAGAGCTGCCCCGGACATCAAAATCTTATAGTGTATCACCAATGCATCAGTTAGCTGCGTGCTTACGATTTTTTGCAAAAGGCAGTTTCCAGCACGCTGCTGGAAAGGACTACAATGTTTGCATTGCGCAGTCTACTTTTTCAATAGTGTTGACGCAGGTGTTAGACATACTTGAAAAAAAAACTATGTCCCAAATGGATAACCCTGAATACCAGTGAAGTGAAAAGAAGAGAAGCAAAAGTGTACTTCTACGAGAAATGCAAAATTCCTGGTATTGTAATGTGTGTTGATGGGACTCATATTGCTATTAAAATACCTGAATCGAACCCACACCTTTATTATAACAGAAAAGGTTTTTACAGCTTAAATGCCATAATTGTAAGTAGTAATGTAATTGAAATTATTGAATATGAAAAAATTAATTATTTTTTCGCAGATTTGCGACAGTCAATTATGGATACGATGCATTGACGCAAGGTTCAACCATGATTCCTTTATATGGAACGCAAGTGATGCATTCACCTATTTTGCAAATATGTATCAAAATGGAGATAGAAATACAAGACTCCTGGGTGGGTTAACTAAATGTTATTCTTTTTAAATATGTATTAACTTTTGAATTTCTGTTGAAGCTGACGCTGGATATCCTCTTTTGCCCAGGAAAGTAGATTCAACCAATACCATAGTAAAGGCAGGAATATAGTGGAGAGAACCATAGGAGTGCTCAAAAATAGGTTTCGCTGTTTAATGTCATCGAGGACACTCTATTATGAGCCCAAGAAAGCAGTACAAATCACAAATGTTTGTTGCGCCCTACACAACATTTGTATGCATTTTAAAGTGTTTTTGGAAGAACCGACAGAATTGGAAGATGATTCAGCAAGTCCTTCAGAAGAAGTAAGTGCCTTCGCACAAATAAGAAACGAAATCATGAGAACGTTTTAGTTTCACGTTTATTTCAATTACAAATAGTTATAAAAAAAAAATAAGTATCACATTTCATTTGAATTCACTTGGTTAAAAAAATAAAAAATAAATAAAAAATGGATATTAAAACACTGAGTTAAGAGTCTTACTGAGTTTTTCAATCTCTAGCTCTAGTAATTTCTTTTTCACCATGAGCTTCTCTCTGGAAATGTCTTTCATTTCCATCTCATACATCATGTGCTGCTTAGCAAAGTTTTCCAATTCTTCGTTATGCCTTCTGATTTCTTCTGCTTCTTCCTTTATCACAGCTAGCAGTTCTTTGTTTTGGTCACACAGTTTTTAAGCCGATCTATAAATTCTTTTTATACTGGCATTGAGATCGGTGTTGCTGTCTTTCTGTCCCTCCATAGCAGTTGCCATACTCTTGAAAAAATTGTCCTGTATACTAATTTGTTTCACGAGAAGGTTTTGTTGCGTGACTCGCTGGACAACTTTACGCCTAACACCTGAAGATTCTGTTTCTGGCAAGACCTCATCTGGAGAGGCGACGTCTGGCAGTGAGTTGATTTCGGCCACAGGTTGGGTCACTTCGGGAAATTCATTAGATTGGGTTCCAAATGACAAGACATTTTGGATACCCTCGACCGATTCATTTAACTGAATTAAGTCGATAACTTCTTCCTCTTCCGCGGTAAAACAAAATTTTTTGTTAGGTCCACCCCCCGTTGCCTTAAACTCTTTTTTGTTGGTGCTCATTTCCTTTTTTAAATGCGATTATTGGTCGCTATTGGTCGCGATTATTGGTCGCTCCACACCTAAAATTTGAAATTCGTACAGATAAATGCGAAAAATGAAATAAAAATATTTTACCTTCTTCCACTCAACAACTTCCTTTTGAGGTGGCCCTAAACTATTAAGTTTAGTTTGCAGGACCTCCCAGAATTCTTTGACTTTCTCGGGAGGTCTCTTTGTCATATTCTTGGCTATGTCCAGGGAACTTTTCATTGCCTCTACAAGCTGTTTAAATTGGTCTCTATTTGTAGTTTTTTTCCTAAAAAAAAATTACGATTTTATTGATCAACATTTGTGATTTACTACAAAAGGAAACTTACATTTTTGATGAAGGAACTTCTTTTCTTGAAATACAGCAAGAAAAAAAACGCAGAATGAGAAACGTCAATTTTTGTATGGGGAGATCCGTTCACCCGTTTTGAATGATCACGTGAATCTGATTCACTTTACCGACAAGTGAACGATTCCCTTCGAACGGATTGAATGATACCGAAGTTGCCATTTTGGTGGATCGTTCTCTCCGGCGGATTGAATGATAGGGGTGAATAAATACACACTCACTGATCACAGAATGCCAAATTTCGATACTCGATATTCGATCTCTTAAGCGGTCATGCCAAATCAACATTTATCAGTAACGTGTTACTCGATAACTGATCCGGTAATTCCACCCCAGGTTTTTTGTCCATCAGACATATAAGGGTGGGCCATTTGTTGGTTTCATTTTAAAATGAATAATAAATAAAAATAAAAATCCAATTAATATTTTTCAAAGTTTTGTGCTTTATTGAAGAGAGTACACTTTCCGATTGGTTGGTTGGTTGATTTGAGAGGGTGAGCTTATGCTCTTTACTTAGGCCTCCATTGGGCCCGTTGTGTTCCCCTCATCTGTGTAACTGTAAGGAATAGTGATGTGTTTTGGGAATTATGTATTGAGAGGATTTAGGTCTAGGGATCATGGGTAGTATCAACTATATCGTATAGTGATCGGGGAATCGTAGTGTTCGTCTGGCGAATTTCAGTACATCCCCGATTCCTTTCTTACTGAGGTGTGTAATATCCGGAATCCTTGGAGATCCCAGAATTTTCAGCCTTAGCCTCGCTGTAGCGGGGCAGTGACAGAGGAAGTGTTCTACATCTTCCTCCTCCTCTTCACAGTTGGCACAGATTGCTGTATCAGCTATCCCGAGTCTGAACGAATGTTTGTTGAGATTGATGTGCCCTGTTAAAAGTCCCACCATCAATCTCAATTGTGTTTTGCTTGAGTTAAGAGCTCTTTTTGCTGTGTTGTTACTCGCTTTGGTTATTACAGATCTAGCCACTTTGCACGTGTCTAGATTCGTCCAGTAGTTATTGAACTCCTGTCGTATCTTATCATTGATTATTGTTTTAATAGTTGTCAGAGGGACCCCTATTGTACTATCCGGGTTCAGTTCTGTATTGCCTGCTCCTTTCCTTGCTAGTTCGTCTGCCTTTTCGTTACCCGGTACACCTTCGTGCCCCGGTACCCATGTGAGACGGATTCTATTGCGTCTGGCAAGTAAGTTCAATTTAGTTTTGCACTCCCTTACTAGTCGTGATTTCGACATGGGGTTTGTGATCGCGCTAATTGCTGCTTTGCTGTCCGAGCAGATGTCAATTTGCCTTTCTTCGCTGGTGTCTTCTGCGAGTATTTCGGTTGCACTTTCACTACACTTTCCGATTACACTGCACAACAAAATTAGCAACTTTTTCTGATGAATAGGTTTTGTCACGTGATGTTGACTAATTTGACGTCGCTGTTTCTACATATACCCTCATTTTATTTGTAACAGCTCTTGTATATGAGTTATAGCTTTCACTTAAAAATCGCTGTGTCACGGTCTAAATTTGCGAATAATTAATAAAATATTAAGTTTTCTTTATACAATTTGATATGGCATCGGCAAGAAGAGTTTGTGCGAATAATTCGAATCATTTTTGTTACATTTGCGGAGAGTATATGTTCAAAGAAAACAGTTTAAATGTGACAGCGTTCGTAATTGAGGCTTACAAAAATTACTTTGGTCACCCGTTGAAAATGAAAGATAAGCCTTGGATTCCACAAAAGGTATGCAAAACGTGCGTCGAGTTTCTACGTTTGTGGACAAATAAAAAAAGGAATACATTTAGATACGAAACAGCCATGATCTGGAATGAACCCGTGAACCACCACGATGACTGTTATTTTTGTATGGTGGCAAATGGAAATATCCTTGTATACGATCGGCATATAGACGTGTTTTGAGCCCTACAATGTCACCTGAACCTCAAACTGATGCTTCACAAGAGGAGCATATGCATGTTGAGGCGAAAACTGAGAGTAGTGATAGTGACTTGGATTGTGAACTGGAAACACCAAAACCATTTAACCAAGATGATTTAAACGACCTTATCAGAGATCTGGGATTGTCAAAGTCTGCTGCAGAAATTTTGGCTTCCAGGTTAAAAGAAAGAAACTTAGTAACAAAAGAAACTAAAATATTTTGCTGAAGATGATGACTTCGTAAAGATGTACCTGGTTTAATGCCTGCAATGGGATTACAAAACGACGTTTCAAATGAGTGGCGTTTATTCATAGATTCGTCAAAACGGAGTTTAAAATCGGAATAAATTGCCTATTGCATATTCTACAAACGAATATAAAAGAATATAAAACTATTGCTCTGGTTTTGGACACAATTAAATATGAGGAACACAAGTGGCTTATATGTGTTGATTTAAAAATGGTCAACTTTCTTTTAGGCCAATAAGGTGGTTACACAAAGTACCCATGTTTTCTTTGCTTGTGGGACAGTAGAGCTAAAAACCAACATTGGATTAAAAAAGATTGGTCTACTCGGGAAGACCTAGTCCCAGGAGAGCAGAATGTGATAAACCCACTTTTAGTAGCATATTTATGGAAAATAATTTTATTTAGATGGTCGCCGCAGCTGGCTTGGCAGTAGCCCATCCTTTCAACCCAATTTTGCAGTATATTTTCCGATGGTTCGGTACTCTATTTCACGAATAGCTTCATCAATATTGTGCTTAAGCACCTGAATCGTTTCTGGATTGTCAGTATAACATCGATCTTTAATGGTACCCCACAAAAAAAAAAAGTCCAATAGCGTCAAATCACAGCTCCTCGGGGACCAACCAATATCACCAAAGTGGCTGGTTGTACGATTATTGAACTTAGTCCGCAAAAGATCGATTGTTGAACGGCTGGTATGGCACCTTGCTACAACAAGAGGTCGTCCAAGTTCATTTCGTCAGTTTCCGGCCAAAAAAAAATTGGTTATCATACCTCTGTTGACCGTAAAGTTGTTGACATCTACATCTTCGAAGAAAAATGGGTCAATAATGTCGTCATTCCACAAACCACACTAACAGCAATACCGCATCAATACTATATTGTGAACTGAGCGCACAGGACGAACGCGACATAAAACAACATGCAATTTAACAAGGAGTGGGCGCCGTGGCTCAGTGGTTAAGTGCGCGATCACTGAGCGAGGAGTTTGAAGTTCGAATCCAAGGAAACACAAAAATAAAAAAAATAAAAGTTTTTTCAAGGTGCGCGAACGTCTAACAAACATCCGAGAGTAGCACTGTTAAGAGAAGCTTCTCTCAATCGAAAAAATTGCCCTTCGGAAATGGCATAAAATTATAGGTCTCAACTATTCACAAGTGGCTACGAGAAGCTCTACTAGGCCCCTGCATTGGGCTGTTAGCGCCAAAATATTATTACTTTTTCAGATTTAGATTCTGATAATGACAGTATCTCAAATGCCGAAAATACCTACTGGAAACACTTTTTTATTTTAAAGTTAAAAAAAAAAAAAAAAATAAGTTCCCAAAATAAATTCGAAGCTTTTTTTTTTTGACAAGCAAATTCAAACGTAATAATTTTTTTTAAATTAATTTTATTTGCCTAATACGAGCTTAAAAAAATTCGTCAAGTGCGGGTGGGGCCTCGAGTCGGTAGTGTTCCGTTCTTATTTTTCTCTCTCCGTAATTCGCAGAAAAATAAATGTCGTTTTTTTAGAGGTTTTTTTTTTTTTTTTTTTTCTTCCCGAGGGTTAGTGAAAAATCAGATTCTTACTGACTAAAAAAACACCACCCTGTGATTTGCTACTAAGAAGGACCTTATCAAGCATTTTTCTATCATGAAAAAAACTCGTTTTGCAGGTTACTTTCCACTGAAAGATCCTGCGTGTTCCGCAATCTAGATGCGGGTGATTCCTATCTCGCCAAGTCGAAAGGTTTCGTCCTTTGTAGTCGGCGCAATAAATTGCTTTCATCCAGATTGTATTATTGACATGTCCGATTAGTCGGTTTCTATGCTTTCTCGCGAAGCTTATAATTTCAGCTTCGATTGTCGGAATTTCAAGATCCATGTGGATATCATCGTTTCTAGTATACCACGGTGCGAGGACAATTTCTCTTAGCACTTTTTTTTGAAAAGTTTATAAAATATTGGCATTTGTTTTCTTGCTACAGCCCCAAAGTTGTATACCGTAAGTCCACACCGGCTTTAGCACTTGCTTGTATAAAAGCAGTTTGTTTTCAGTACTGAGCTGAGAGTGTTTTCCGAGCAACCAGTTCATTTCTCTATATTTGATTTCGAGTTGTTTACGTTTCATTTTCACGTGCGAATTCTATTTCAGTTTTGCGTCGAGTGTCATTCCAAGGTATTTGGCCTCGTTTGCAAAAGATATTCAGGCCAAGTTTAGGAAAATTGGCAAGACATTAGTTTTCTTATAAGTGAAATTCACGTGAACAGATTTAGATTCGTTGAGGGCGATCCGCTAGTCCCTCGTTCATTTATTTACTTTTTGCAGTTTTGCAGTCGTTTCTTCGATTATTTTACCTACGGCTAGGATAGCGGTGTCATCGGCAAACGTAGCCAGGATAGTGCCATCTTCTTTCGGTATATCTCGAGTATATAACAGATAGAGAAGTGCCCCAAGAACGCTTCCTTGCGGTACACCGGCCGAAATTTCTTTGAGCTCCAAGTATTCATTTCCATGTCTAATACGGAAGAGTCTATTCCCGAGATATGATTCTAGAATGTCGTATAGGCACACAGGGAGAACTTGTTGTAATTTGCAATTCAAGCCTTATTGAAGACTTGCGAGACGTCAAGAAATGCGCTTGAGCATATCTTTTTCTCTTCAAGTGCTTTCTCGATTACGTCAGTAATTCTATGCACCTGGTCAATCGTCGAATGCTTACTTCTTAACCAAAACTAGTGGTCAGGGATAAGATTATTTCCTTCTATAACCGGTTGGAGACGCCTTAGTAATATCCTCTCGAAAATTTTGGATATAACTGGAAGTAGCGAAATTGGTCTAAGATTTCACCTCATTTGGCGGCTTTCCTGGTATTAAAACCATTATAACTTCCGCAACTACCTCTTGGTTAGGCACGTGTTTTAATCTGAGCGCAGCATTTACAATATGAAGAAGTTTAATCAATGCTCTTCTAGGTAATGCTTTGAGAATTTCTCCGGTGATCAAGTCATAACCAGGAGCTTTCTTAAATTTTAGATTCCCGATCTCATGTTTGAGTTCCCGTAGCGTTGCACTTGTAAGTGCTTAATGGTCAGATGGTAAGTCCGGCCTATTGATATTGTCGTAAGACACTTGACCATCGTATTTTTAGAGGTTTGTTTTTCGAATTGGCAATACTTTTCCAGTGACAGGAAATTTGATAGCTGACAGCTGAGTTGTGCTCAGTTTGGTTTACCATTTCGCCATGAATAGACTTGCTCTTGTCGAAAGTCTATTCAACGCTTGGAAATTGTGCAAATTTATTTCGAAAATCGCGGTTCAGTTCGCGTGGAACTTACTGTGCGCCACTTCCATTTTATGGTAGATTCTATGGAGTCAGAAAAGTTTCTCCAGCAGTTCTTTTTGGCGAATATTATTTCTTTTTAAGCAGTTTAACGTTATCTCCATGTATTGACGATTCAATGACTCCTTTTTTAACAAGGTTCCAACTATACATTGAGGTACGTAATCGCTCTGCTATTTTCGCATTTCACCATGGGGGATGATTTCTTTCAGTTGTACGTCTGACAGGTCAGGTCTTTTCAAACGAGCTGTTGAGTTTATTAGATAGATGTATCTGATGGAGTTGGGGTCTTCTTTAAGATAGGGTCCAAAAGATATATCCAGCTTTTCATTGAACTTTTTCCAGACTGCTCTCTGCGGGTTTCGAAAGGCTTTGCTCTCAGGATTATTGAAATTTAGATCAAAGAGTACGCACTTGTGCTTTAATAAAAGTACATACTAATATTTATGTACATTGTTTTGAACACATTAAATTTTTTATTTTTTTTTTTTTTGACCTTAGCCACTTACTTTCCTTGTTTAACCCCTCTGCTATATTTTTCCATATTTTATCTTTTTTTCCCGTATTTTTGTACTTCGGATGAGCTAAATCAAATATGTATGTATTTTCACCAACTCAATAAGTTTTTCAATACACATTTTGATATGCGGTACGCGGTAAACGGCGGTCAACTGTGCATGCTGCGGTACAAAATTGTATCGCTGCAATACCGCAACACCGGTTGCGGTATACCCTTGCCAGTGTGTGCATCTATATTTATCGCAATAGGATTACGTACCGTTGTACCGCTACCGCGTACCGCTCTGGTCCGATGATGCCTCCAGTCCAAATTCTGCACCAAACAGTGACACGTTGTAGATGCATTTGTTTCTCAACAATCACACGTGGATTTTCGAATCCCCAAATTCTACAATTTTGACGATTAACAAAGCCATCAAGATGAAAATGAGCTTCTTCGCTGAAGGTAATTTTGTTTGAAAAACCATCATCCACTTTTGTTTTATAATCCATTCAACGAACTCTCTACGCTGTGCGTGATCAGTAGGCTAAAGTTCTTGAGTCAGTTGCACTTTGTACGAGGACTAGGTGAAAAGTTCTCAGCCTGACAATGAAAGACTGCAATTTTCAGTTAAAAATGATTTTATTTTTCTACATAATCTCCCTTGACTTCAACACACTTGGTCCAGCGTTTCCCCAACATCAGTATTCCTTCTCGGAAGTGAGAGTCTGGAAGGCTGTGAAAATATTCATCTACGGCCCTCTCAACTTCTGCATTGGATGCGAAGCGCTTCCCAGAAACAAATTTCTTCAATTTTGGAACAGATGGAAGTCTGAGGAAAGTCTGAGGGTACCAAATCAGGTGAATAGGGGGGATGACCGAGCAAATCGTACCCCAAATCCCGCAGTTTTCCCATCGCCAACGCACACTTGTGTACAGATGCATTGTCCTGGTGAAAGGTGATTTTTTTCTTCTTCAAGCCAGACCTCTTCTCGCGAATTTTTGCATCCAGCTGGTGAAGAAGGTTGGAGTAATATTCGCCTGTAATTGTTCTGCCTTTCTCAAGGTAATCAATTAACAGGATCCCTTTCGCATCCCAAAACACACTGGCCATGAGCTTTCCGGCAGATACGATCGACTTCGCTTTCTTTTGGCGCTGAACCAGCCACTTCCACTCACTGCTTCGACTGCTGTTTCATTTCTGGCGTATAGTGGTGGACCTGTGCCTCATCCATGATGATAAATCGCCGCACGAAATCGGTCGGATCCCTATTGAATCGGTCCAAAGATTGCCGCAAAAATCGTTTGCGCATTTGTTTTTGATCGGCATTCTGCAAATACGGCACCCATCTTGCGCAGAGCTTTCGCATCCCTAAGTGCAAGATGTTTCGCATCCTCTCTTCCGATATACGCACAGCCTCAGCTATCTCACTCACCACCTTCACTCGCCTATCGTCCTTCACGTGGGTCACCTTCGAGGGACGTGCGACCACGTTTAAATTCAGCTGCCTGGGGAGCAGAGTCCCCGTAAACTTTTGTCACCTTTGGATGAATTTCCTTAGGGGTTAACCCATCCAAAACGAAGAATTTTATAACCGCACGATATTCAAGTTTATCCATTTTAACGAAAAACACGCAAGACATCTACGAGTACTGCAAAAATTCGTGTACAGAAACTACTTGAGAGAACAAGTTGAAACTTATCATACGAACTAATGAGAAGTGCACCCAGGCAGGAAACATAAATTTTTGCTGATTGGAACGCCATCTCTACGTCAGGCCGATAACTTTTCACCTTGCCCTCGTATGAAGATGCAAATCTTTCGTGAGAATATGCTGTAGAGAGCTTTTCGAAATATCCAATACTTGACCACGGTTCCGAATTGATGTTCCGAGACTCTCAATAACACTCTCAGGAACTGCTTCGATGTTTTGTGTTGAACGACTTGTTGAAGGACGGCCAGAGTGTCTAAGATTACTAATTGATCCAGTCTTCCTTGAAATCCTTGAGATACCTTGAGATAATTGGAAGATTTTTTTTTTATTAATTTTTGCAATTTTCGCGCAAATTAAAGGAGGTCAAATATCTACTCACTTACTGGTATTGTGGTTCAAATGAAGTAGGGACAGGTATATTGTATTTGAATTGTACGAGGCCTGTTTCCAACGTTCTAGGAATTCACTTATAAAAGATTTATTTTACTCATTTTCTTCGATATTCCGTTTTAGTTTTTCAATATAATTTCCATTCAACTGAATACATTTTCCCAGCGGTGTACAAGCTTCTTTAACCCATCTTCAAAGAATGTTTGGAAAGTGTCTTTTATCCACTGGTTTATGGTGGCTTTCACCTCATTTAAGTCCTCAAAACGAACGCCACGTAAAGGTCTCTTCAATTTTGGAAACAGATGATAGTCACTCGGCACTACAGCAGGCGAATAGGGTGGATATGTCAGCAATTCCCACCGCAAATCGATCAGAACACCCTTTGTTTTGCGAGCAGTGTGGGGTCTTGCATTGTCTTGTTGCAGCAATGATCGCGCGTGCAGCTTTCCCAGCCGTTTTTTAATCAAAGCTTGGCGTAATGGACCTTTTAAAAGATTGGAATAATATTCCGTATTTATTGTTGCACCTTTTGCAGGAAGTCTATCAATATTTTGCCTTCACAGTCCTAAAAAACCGTTATCATAACCTTACCGACCGACGGAACAGCACGCGTCTTAACTGGTGGCCCTTCTACGGGCTTTCGCCACTCTTTCGATTGATTTTTTGTTTCTGGATTAAAGAAAGGAACCCAGGTTTCATCCGTTGTTATTAACCGATGCCAAAAAGAGTCCCCATAAACGGCCAATAACTCCTGTAGGTGACGACAAGTTTCGAATCGGTTCAGTTTTTGTTTTGAGCCCAACAGACGGGGCACCCAATATGCTGAAACCTTATTCACTCCCACATGAGTTTAGCACTAATCTCTCGAAAGGCTATTCGTCTTTCTTTCATCAACAGGTTTTCCACAGAAGCGATATTTGTTTCGGTGACAGAGCTGCTTGGGTGGCCGCTACGGGGATCGTCTTCGAGCGATGTCCTTCCAGCTTTAGTGTGGTGAAAAAACACCCGTACGCTTTCACTACAAAAACAAAAGTTTTTGTAGACACACGAGCATGTGGATAAACAAATATGTAAGAACATGTTCAAGTGCTGCTCGGTTTTTTCTGAAGCGATTTGTTTAAATGAGAGAGCGATTCCCAGAACTTTTGAAACGCCCCTCGTATACTGTATTGAATCACGGCAAGTCCTATGATACAAATCATAATTTCAAAACATTAAAAACTTTATTTCAAAACTATCCACTTAAGTAATAAACTCTCCCATGGCGCAACCTATTCTAATTATGACCGGTACAAACTACGTGACACACACCCTCGAAATTGGCACAATAAAAGCAATTTGTTGGAAAAATTTACCCTCTCCCACCTTACCAGTTGCAATTATTTATTACACGAGTACAGCAGCGGGAAATAATTACCATTTAGACCGTAATTTAGGTAACCAAAGTGAAAATCCGGAAAGTCGCATGTCGCAATTGTTCAGGGATTGTTAAGAATTTTCCACAACCACCTCTAAATAGCGCACTGCGAGGACGATTAACTATCAATGCATAAACCATAGAACTGTACATTCTGGCAACAGAATGCATGCAATACAAATTACGATAGTTAGATAAGGACGTGGATTTATTTTCTCGAATCGTTCTCCATTGTTTGGTATATTAGGATAAAGTATGTGGCTGATTGCGAAACCGCAAAAATATACAATCAGAACGAAGAAAGGACGAAAAATTACTGCAATGTTTTGGTGCGATACCATCAGCCAGACACATAAAAATCGCTTTTATCGCTAAACAATGGTCAAAAGAGTCGCCAAACTTGTTGGGAACTGACCTTTCTCTTCGATTTGAATTGTGTTCGGGATTCTTTGGTTTGGAACATACGAGTAGAGGAACTATTCGTATTAATAATAAGTATGTAGGTATCTTGAGAAAAATGTGATTTATCTTCTTCGCTGGGATTTAGGGAATTTATTGCAGCCACAAGTTTGGCTTTCGAAAATTTAAAATAAGAAAGTTTCATAGATTAGACTTCTGGAAGCTGTTACATTACTCATTAGTTACAGTCTGTTCAATAGTAAACGATTACTACCCATCCTCACGTAAAAAATAACGATATCTTATATGTACAGGGTTTTTTAATAAGGACATAACAATTTTGTATTGTACTGCAAGAAAGAGTTCAATTTTTGGAGCAGGATAGTCTCTCTAGTACCATGGAGATTGTCAATGTGCCTAGTGTTGATAATGCAACGGCAGTACAAGCAGCCTTGCAAGTTATATGTGATGGAGTGGTAGTCCAAATAAGTGAGACGGACTTGCTTCGTCAAAAAAAATAAAAAAATAATACCACTGCTATGAACTCCAAATCCATAACACCTCTTACCAATATTTTGGTTGTTAAATTAACTCGTCGCCAAATAAAGGACCGTGTTATGCAAATGAAAGTCAAATTAACTATAAAAATTGTTGGTGATCATCACGACGGTACGAACATATACCTAAATGACAGCATGACTTCGCACATACGAGAGCTTTTCAATGCAGCTAAAAAGTTCAAGATGGAAAAGAAATATAAATACATTTGGATGAGGAACAACACAATTTTTTGACGCAAGAAAGAAGGAGATGACATAATCAAAGTGATACGTTTAAATGACCTTAAGGATTCCTAGACTTAATTATTGTCTTTATTGCTTTGCTACACTTAAATAAATTCTAGCACTTCTAATTACGCAATACATGTGTTAACTGGGTTCCATCTGTAAGAGCAAAACTCACATTTAAAGAAGATATTGCAAAAACAATACACAAAGTAAATATATCGATAAACATGCTGTATCCGTTTAGAAGCAGAAAGCCTTTACTAAGCAACGCCAATAAGATTACAATCTTTAAAGTAATTTTTCAATCGATCCTCCTATATGGATACCAAATTTGGGGAAATTCAGCAAAAAGCCATCTTAAAAAATTGCAAATTTACCAAAATAAAATTCTTAAGATGATGCTTAATCTTCCCTCGTATCACTCAACCGCTGATCTTCATAGCAGGGCATTCAAAAGATACCAATGGCCCGTACCATTGGTTATGCCCGATTCATATATCTGACCTGATGATTCATAAGCGTCTGCCAGTATATGCCTACGGGCTAAACTTCACCCCCCAGAGAGGCACTATGAGAACCGGCCGCTCCTGCTCATAGTAACGGGTGGTTAAATTTTAAGGGCCGATGTTGAATGTGAACCACACCTAAACGTCAAGTTTTTTTCTGCATTTCATTTGACATTTCTCAATTTCAGACTAACTCAATTTGAACCATGGAAAGATACACAATCGAGCAACGCGTTAAAGTTATTCAGGCTTATTATGAAAATGGACGTTCAAATCAAAATGCATATCGTGCATTTCGTGATTCTTTTGGTCAATTTAATCGTCCAAATGTGCGTACAATCGGAAAAATCTTGCAAAAATTTGTGCAAACCGGGTCTGTAGGAGATGTGAAAACACCAGTGCATGCTCGTACAGCTCGTACTGCAGAAAATATTGCTGCTGTTCGCGATAGTGTGGCTGAAGAGCCGTCCACCTCAACTCGTCGTCGTGCCCAACAATTGCACCTCTCACGCTCGTCGTTGATGAACATTATGCATAAAGACTTGCATTTACGCGCTTACAAGGTGCAATTGACTCAAGAACTAAAGCCTCTTGACCATTTCAAGCGTCGCCAATGGTCACAATGGTGGCAAGAAATGGCAACAGTGGATGATCAATTTTCGAAGAAAATCATCTTCAGTGATGAGGCACATTTTCACCTCAGTGGATTCATCAATAAGCAGAATTGCCGCATTTGGGCGAATGATAATCCAAGAGTGATTGTCGAAAAACCAATGCACCCACAAAGAGTGACTGTTTGGTGCGGTTTATGGGCTGGCGGCATCATCGGGCTGTAGTTTTTCCAAAATGAGGCCAGTCAGGCAGTTACTATGAATGGTGTTCGCTATCGTGAGATGATAACGAACTTTTTATGGCCCGAATTGGAAGATATGGATGTGGACGATATGTGGTTTCAACAGGATGGTGCCACTTCCCACACAGCTAACGAAACAATGGCTCTTTTGCGCGACAAATTCAATGGCCGTGTTATCTCACGTGGTGGCGATGTCAATTGGCCGCCAAGATCATGTGATTTGACACCGTTGGACTTCTTTCTTTGGGGTTATTTGAAAGAAAAGGTGTACGTCGATAAGCCAGCAACAATTCAAGAGCTAAAGGATGAGATAATTCGGCACATTAACGGCATAGAACCTCAATTATGCCTCAGCGTCATCGAAAATTTGGACCATCGGATGTAGGTGTGCCACCGAGGTCGCGGCGGCCATTTGGCCGATATTTTGTTCCATACATAATTGAACCATACCAATATTATCATAATAAAAAGAAATGACAGTAATTTCCTAAATAATTTGTGTTTTATTCAAAATCAACATCGGCCCTTTAAACTTAACCACCCTTTAGTAGGAAATTCGTTCCTCTCAATTTTTCGTTTTGTGGTGACTACGACTAAGTTGCCTTAACAAGTAGTTTACGCTTCTGTAGTGTTAATCGCGTTAGGTAGGTAGCTTTCCAGCGAAGGCACCTACTAATACCGTCATTACATGCGGTTTTCCCTTACTGCGCCAGATCGTACGGTCTTGTTCTTTGTAGTCGGCGCTCGAGGTTTGTCACGTCCAGAGTACGGATTATTTCATTATTGCAATGATCATGAAGGCAAGTACGAAGTTTGTGAGCAAAGTTTGTTACTTCATTCCTCACGGTAGCAATTCCTAGATCTCTGTGAATATCACTATTCCTTATATACCATGGAGCATTCACAATTGCTCTTAGTGTTTTGTTTTGGAATGTTTGCAGAACTGTAATATTGCTTGGCTTGGTACAACCCCAAAGTTATATACCCTGTGTCCAAGATGGTTTTAGCACTTGCTTATACAGAAACAATTTGTTGTATACGCTTAACTTCGAGTATCTCCCGAGTAGCCAGTACATTTCTCTAAGCTCGTCGCGCTTCTTTTTAACATGTGTGAGGGTAATCCACTTAAGTTTTGCGTCTAGTGTCATTCCTAGATATTTTGCCTCGTTTGCGTACGGTATTTGTACCGAGTTAATGGAAATGGGTAAGTTGTGTATCTTTTTGTACGTAAAATTGACATGCGTTGACTTGGTCTCGTTAAGGACGATTCTCCAGGTCTTTGTCCACTCGCATACTTTGTTTAAAGCTCGTTGGAGTTTTCCAGTTGATGATTCGACTGACTCATCTGTTGCGAGGACAGCCGTGTCGTTTGCGAACGTTGCTACGACAGTCCCTTCATCTTGTGGTATATCTCTTGTGTAGAGGAGGATAATGATTGGGCCGAGAATGCTTCCTTGCGGAACACCGGCATGGATTTCTTTGAATTTGGAATATTCTGCCCAAGTTTAGTACGAAAGAGTCTGTTATTAAGGTAAGATTCCAATATTCTGTAGAATTTATCTGGTAAGTTTTCCCTTAGCTTATATCTCAGGCCTTCGTGCCACACCTTGTCGAACGCTTGCGATACGTCGAGAAAAGCGGTAGAGCATATCTCTTTCCCTCTATTTCATTTGTAATTCCATACACCTGATCGATTGTGGTATGTTTAACCCGAAACCCGAATTGATGATCCGGGATCAATCGCCTTTCTTCAATTACTGGGTGCAATCTTTTTAGCAGAAGTTTCTCAAAGACCTTAGATATTATCGGCAGAAGCGAAATGGGTCTATATGATTTCTTGTCGTTTGCACATTTCCCCGGTTTCGGAACCATTATTACTTCGGCGACTTTCCATTGCCTTGGAACATATAGAAGTCTCAATGAAGCATTTATAATGTAGAGTAACTTAACTAACGCTTTTTTCGGTAGCTGAAGGTAGGTTATCCTTCAAAACTTCGCCAGTGATTAAATCATATCCTGCAGCTTTGTTATTTTTCAGTTTTCTTATTTTCATTCGAAGTTCGGACAGGGATACAGTTTTTAATTTAAAGTTGTCGGGTGCCGTATTTGCATTCGGATCTTCGATCAATGATTGTCCATCGAATGGCTTGAACGTTTCCTCTAAATGTTCGGCAAATAATTCCGCTTTCTCTTTGTCTCCTTTTGCCCATTCGCCGTTAACTTTCCTTATTAGTGGCGAGTGCATTACGGGTTTCCTTATGGACTTCAAGGCTTTCCATAGAGAGTAGTTTGAACACTTATCAGCGGTCAAGCTCTCGAGGTAAGTAGAAGTCTAGCGATTCTCAAGTCCTGTAGCACATTTTTTAGCTTGTTGCAAAGGTGGTTAAGATAAGTTTTATGCGGTGGCGCGCTGGATTGTTGCCATCTCTTGCGCGCTCTTCTCTTTTCTCGTATGAGGTCTTTGATATCAGGCTGATATGCAGGGCATATGTCGACTTGATTCATGACAGAATTACCAAACTAACAACACGGTTTCTCCACAATTGTAAGATCTCTGAAAACCCACTTATAAACCAACTAAATGTTTAATCATGTTTCTTTTGTTAATTTGTTGAATATTATTTATTATTTATTGTTTATTATTTATTACCCCCGTACTTTAAATACACTAGACTTTCTTATAGGCGCCTGCCTGACAATTTTTGGTATACACTTATTCAACTTTGTAACTTCGTTTAAAGCGCCGGGTGATTTTCACTTAAACTGGCAACACTGTTCTCAATTATAAACAAATGAAAACATGCGAAAAAAAATTTTCATTTCCTCAAGAAAAAAAAAATTATATTTATGTTTTTTTTGACCATTTTAAGCCAGCAAAATAAAAAAATGTTTACTCAGTGCGCATAATGGAAACCCGCCCCATTCTTTGTGTATACCGCCTCCATGAGAATAATTTGAGTAAAAGCGTTTTTATAGAACAAATGGATATTCTCATTAGATCTATAAAGTCGAAGAATTTATTGATTTTAGGTGAAACGAGGGTGGGTCAATAAGTCCCTGAAAAATGAAATAAGGAACACTCTTTTCGGTATAAAAACATTTTATTTTTCAACATAGTCTCCTTTTAGCTCTATTCTCGCACACTTCATCCAATTGTTTCTCCAAATAATACGATTTCTCGAGCCCCTCACAATAAGCGTTTGTTTCACCGATGACCTTTTCATTCAACCCAAATCTCTTACCTCCGAGCCATTTCTTCATGTTTGGAAACAAGAAATAGTCGCAGGGGGCTAAATCTGGGGAATATACTGGAAGAAGGAGGAGTTCGTAGCCTAACTCATGCAATTTTGCAATTGCGACTGCGGACTTGTGCGCCGGTGCGTTGTCCTTGTGAAAAAGAATTTTTGTCTTCGCCAAATGCGGCCGTTTTTGCTTCAAATCGGATTGGAATCGATCCAGCAGCTCTGTGTAATATGCGCCGGTGATCGTTTTACCCTTTTCAAGGTAATCGATGTGAAAAAAACAGCGCGCATCCCGAAAAACAGTCGCCATGACCTCGTTTGCTGACAAACCCGCCTTGGCCTTCTTCGGATTCGATTCACCAGGAGAAGTCCATTGTTTTGACTGTTCCTTGGTTTCTGGTGTGTTGTGGTGAATCCAGGTTTCGGTTACAAAACGGCGCAAAAACTCAGCCGAATATTTCTGGAACATCGCCAAACACGCCTCTGAAGTTGTCAAACGAATGCGTTTGTTGCCGATTGTCAGCAAACGTGGCACCCATCTTGCGGAAAGCTTTTCCATGTCCAAATATTTATGTAAAATCGAAATCACTGAGCCGTGTGATAAGCCTGTGGCCTCTTCAAGCTCGCGCACTTTCAATTGCCGATCGTCCATTATCAAACCATGGATTTTGTCGACCATTTCTGGTGTGGTGACCTCAATTGGGCGTCCAGAATGTTCGGCGTCACTTGTGCTTGAACGACCTCACCGAAATTGAGTAAACCAGTGGTGAATGGTTCCAATCGATGGTGAAGAGTCCCCATAGTATTTGTCAAGTTTTTGATTGGTTTGCGTGATAGTTTTTTCTCGCAAAAACTAGTGTTTAATGAGCACTCGAAATTCACTTTTTTCCATTTTAAGGAAAATGCTAGCAGGCGTCTATATAAAATGGCTGCCACAACAAAACTATTTGACAGATCTGTCTGAAAATTTGGGTGCGTTCTTTTGAAAGATGATTCTTGACAAAAATTTAAGGTGACGACACAATTTGTGTTAATTTTCAGGGACTTAGAGACCCACCCTCGTACTTCCTCTATAGAGTAACTTAGTAACCACTTTCAGTCCAATCAATAGATTAACATTAGTAGAATAATTGAAATCTGGTGTGTAGTATATCCGCACCGAGAGGATATCTTGTGAGAGTAAAATTATCCCTCTAAGGAAGTATGAATACATTATTCTATTAGTTGCAGACCAAAAAAATGGCTTACAGGATTAATTGGACATCGCTCTGAATCATGTTCCTACCTCCTGACATACACTAACATACTATAACTTTAATAATACAATTAAAATCCAATCTATTCAACAATTTACATCCGTCCACTGTAATGTTGAGCAATTTTAAAGTTGTATTGCCTTCACACTCTTCACATACTCAGAAAATATAATGAATCCACTGATGACATTTTGCTTTTTAACAGTCTCTAGATGGCATTCGAATTTTGAAACTGGTTCTGCATGTCGGATGCATGAGAGTTCGGTGATAGAAAAAGTTACACTTAAGGCATATTGTAATTTTTAAGTTTTAAAAAGATACACCACAACAAATGTTAAAATTGCCAACAGACCGATTAAAATCCTTTTCAAAGTCATCTTCGCAGTAACTTAAATGTTGAACTGAAACCGAATTTGAACTGTGTTGGATAGTTATTTGCACGAAATTTCTAGTGAATCAAAAAATTATTTTGAAATTTATGCAATTACGTATTTATTTTTTACTATCAATAGTCACATCAGTTCGTTCAACTGTGACCAGTTATTAGATTTTAGAGATTCGAAACTCGTAAGCCTAGTCATAAAAATATGTATCCAACGGTTAAGTTGGCTGGGTCATGTAGAGCGAATGAACGTCGACGCTCCAGCAGGTAAATTCTTCAACGCCATACCAGAGAGATCGGGAAATCAAGGCAGATCTCGTTTTCGATGGTGTGACCAGGTAGAAGGAGATCTCCATCGACTAGGTGTATAAAATTGGAGACAGCGAGCTGTGGATGGAGCTGTCTGGAGAGGCATTATACTTGAGCCCCACGAGCACCACGCTTTGTAGCGCCAACAGAAGTAAAAGTAAAGTATTCCGAGTTACTGTAAAATACTCTAGCCGAAAGCTGTTGGTTGTGGAGATGTTCTCCTTTGCAATGAATTTTTAGAGCATTTTTCACCATCTATGGATGACAGCTTAAGAGTTTAAACAAAAAGTTAAGTAAACATTTAATTTATAACATACAAATATACATTTATGTGTTTACTCCCCAAATATCCTTCGCATTCAATTCAAATGGTAAAATGTGACATTTTACGATCACGGACTCTCACAAATAAGTTTCCATTTCACAAATCCAAAAGTATCTAAATCACACGCATAATCGTAAACATTTATGGTGCACCCAGATTAGAATTTCCGTCAAATATTCCATTCACCAGGATTAAAATGTAAAACACAGATGCGCACATATTTAGATTGCGAGTGGTGGAAAAAAAAAATTGATTATGACTCGGCAAATATTCCATCCGCTTTAGTAGGTAATTGCACTTCGGGTGACACCTCCTCAACCGCGTTCATCAGTTCAGCCTATTGTCTGCCTATCTGGAAACTGTAAGGATTCAATGTGGCAAATTGAACCCTTTTAACCGAGGTTGAAAAGCAGATACCCCAAATTAATAGAATCAGAATTATCAGGCGATTAGAATACCTCGGTGGCAAGTTGATTCATCTTCCACTACCCTTTTGTGAGAGAACAACTGGTATTGTCAATTTTCCATCGTCGTCACCACCATGAACATCTCCATCCACCCAAAAACCATTATCTATAGAACTAACAACCGCCACGCTGCCACTGTGTTACCATGCGCAACCCTCCTTCCGAAAATCTCTTCAATTTGAATTTCACTTTTCGTCGTGTCATTGTGAAATCCCTATGTCAATCATTAGACTCTTGGCTTCCGGCCAACTACTAAAAGGGGTGTTGCGGCAAAGGGTTGCTCCGAGAAATGTGGTACAGTTTATCTCTCTACGGTGGATTTGGCAATTTGACGCCCTTCGTTGCCACCATAACCGATAGCGTTCACACTAAGCTCCAGATTTCAATTTTGAGCCTTCAAGGATAGAGAATTGTTCACTTTTCGGTAAGTTATTGTTATCGTCTTGAGAGGGAATACTATATGTTTACAAGGAATTAACCGAGGACTGATTCGTTGTAATGATACCGCTGTGGAAAACTTCCTTTCAATCTATACAGAGTGTAGGGGAATTTCAACAAATGATGGCAGGATTATTTGATATGATGATGGGTTTGGTCTTTCTCTTTTTTTTTTTTTTCTTGGAGGCTGGATAAAGGACATTGTAAAAAGATTTTAAAAAGGCATATTTCATCTCATCTGTTAGTCATAACAGAACAGTCCGATGACAAAGCGAATTGTAATATCAAAGAATATTGAGAATAATAATGGAAAAAGAACGAATGACTTTGATCAATTCAATGGAAGGTACTCCCAGACATTATTTATAATGAGATGGATTGGATATTTTTGCTTATGGAAATCTATCTTAATGTTGTAATATTCATTAAATAAGTTCACTGAAAGACAACTTACAGACTTAAGTAAGATTTTGAGAGTAAAGCGAATGGAAAAGGTACCATTGCGTTACTTAAATGTCATCAGGCTCGGCTAAGGGGGATTGATTGTCTTTGCCGAATTATCGTGGAAAGATGGCTCTCCAAGAGTATCGGAAACAAGGGACAGACTTGTCAAACATGCTAGAGATGAGATAAATGCAGTTATAAGTGCCGCTAAATGTTCAGAACTTGCCTCTCCACAACACTATGGGTTTGGCAGACAGTGCTATGCCGTGCACTTAAAAAAATGTTCTTAAAAACGGTGAAATCCGAAGATCTGCTCTGAAAATCGTCAAGTCCCCTTCGACAATGAAAGGTGCCGGTGTAAAACGCGTGCGATATCAGAATAATACCCCCCAGAGTGTCCACGGTGTAGTGGGTAGTGTGTTTGATTGTGATCCGAACTGTGTAGGTTCGAGGCCGGGCGGGGAATCACAGCAACCCGAGCATAAAAGAGAAACGAATAAAATCCAAGTTTCTCCAACCACAATGGACAGAAAATCGAGTCTGAGTGCTCCGGGATTTGGAAGTTTTCTAAAACAAAAAAAAAAAAAAAAAAAAAACACCACCCTAAGGCCAAAGACTAATAAAGCCAAGATCGGTATTAATACCACTGGCAAGGGCACATTTAAACACATGACTAGGGACATCAGTGTGTGTAGGTGTGCTTTAGACAGAACCCTCATTGGACCCTCCCCCCCCCCCCACATTATTAAGCAAATGGCAAACCAAACACATAAGAAGAAGTCATCGATATCCTGGGGCACGGAAAAGAGCCTTTGCATGGCTCAGATTATAAGTAAGGCTGGCCCATATTCGAGTTTGCTGAGTGGATGAAAACAACGATGAAAAACAAAATAAAGGAGATTGATGTTCCATTCATGCGAAGGGAGCGGTCGTGGATACTTCAGGCAATGGTTTATTTGAGTTCATCAATAATAAGCAAAGTAAGGGTCCCCAAAATAACCCTAGAACTGCTTGTATAATTACTTTCAAACTAAGTTTTTGTTCAGTTCCAGAACTCATATTTCATGGTTAGGTTAAGTAATATGGCTATTCAAGCTAAGGCACTTAGACCGAAGGGCAGATATATTTAATACGCCTTCGGCGCTTGGAATGGTCCAGTCGAATGGCCAGCTGGCCGATGGATATCTTTTTATGAAGTTACATTAAGTCCTTGGTTTATGCCAACAAGCTGATAACGTTAGAGGGGCTCAGGAATAATTGGCTCAAAGAATCGATCGCTGCAAACGTGCTCGCGGTGGTCATTTGAACGAGATCGAATTCCGTACTTAAACTTAACATGTGTACTACATCTGAAATAAATTTCTGCTCGATATCTCAATTATGCTGTGTTTTATTTAAATAAAAGATTGTTATGTCCTTATTGAAAACCCTTTATAAAATAAATACATATTTTGACGCTGAAAGCCTGGCCTAGTTTCTCGCAGCCACACAAATGGTTGGGACCTACAGTTTTATGCCATCTCGGAAGGGTATTTTTTTCGATTGAGAAAAGCTTCTCATGACAATTTTACTCTCAGATATTTATCAGATTTGTTTTTTTTTTTTTTGGGAGGGGGGATTTGAACCTTAAAACCCGCTAAGTGATCACGCACTTAACCTCTGATCCAGGACGCCCACAAGACATACATATCTTACAGAAAACACAGATCCACGGATGGTTACCTATAACATATGATAACGAGATATAAGGAACTCTTCTGCCGAAGAGTCCAAGTTAAGGTGGAAAAAACGACTATGGCATTCTACGAATGTAGAGGAGCGTGCGGTAGCACCTAATGTTTGAAGCCAATCGTGGTCCTCGGTGTTTGTGAGATTCATTTTAAATATATGATGCGAGAGTCTGGTAAAAGGCTCTTAAGACCATGTTTGAAGTTTGGCCAACATTTAGAGGCCTACAGCTACACAACTGAGCTTCATCTCCATTCTATGGAGATATGCGTCAGTATCAACCTGAACACTGATATCAGCTGGCATTAACCAGATACTCAGACACAAGCAAGCTTAAGGTGCTAGGTTCTTAGGTATTAGACTCTAAAATATATATAGTTAATCCACATTAAAAAACAAGTACTGATGGGTACAAGGACTCAAAAGTATTGAAAGTAGTGAAATTGTTGATGAACTTGCAAAAAATATGATCCACGATGAGGTTCATAGGACCAGCAACCTTCTATGAAATCCCCGAGCCGCTACTAGGACAATTATTATCAGATGACAGAGCATACACTGCATTTCACATTGCTAAAATATCTCAAAATATCTTGATTGCTACGCAGACGCTCAGATCTTTTAAGTGTCTGTGTGATTATCACTGGCTCGAGTGAAACTTTTGAGTTGATTGGTGTTGAAATATCTCCGAATTGCCTCGGATTCTCCTGTACACTCTCACGGACAGCGGCGATGTTTTCGGCAGATCTTGCGTTTCGTCAACGTACAGGTGTTGGTTGATCGTTTATTGAACCAGTGGACTCAAATTTAACCACCACACTGCGAATAGTCTTCTCGGAAGGACGATTATGGCGACCGTAAAATAGATAGGTGAAGCGCGCGGAATGTTGCCCGAACAGAACACCCATTTTGATAAAACAATTTTATTATTTGCACGTGTTGTTGAACGCTATATCCATTCATGATGATTTGGCAAAATAGACTGAATAAATGGCAGCTAATTTGACAGATATAGCTTCAACAATATGGCCGCCATAAACTGTCAAAGTTCGAAAGTCCCTATTGGAAGACACTGTATATTGGAGATAAAGGATTGTTCCCAAGACACTTCTTTGTGGAACACCTGCAGATATATTCTTTAAATTAGAGTATTCATTGTCATGCCTTACTCGAAAGTTGCGATGTACGATTTAAGAATCAAGTAGAACTCTTCGGCGAGATTTCTTTGCAGTTTAAATTCTAGTCCTCGATGCCAGACTTTATCAAACGCTTATTTGTTCTCAAGTGCTTTTCTACTGTACTCGCGATTCTATACACTTTTTGTTGTCCTTTAGAGTGTTTCTCTCTAAACCCAAATTGGTGGGAAGATACAAGATTTCTTTCTTCTATTATTGGCTTGAGTTTTTTCAAAAGCAATTTTTCAAATAGTTCCGATATTTCTTTTCATTTGGCATCTTATCTGGTTCCAGAATCATGATTACTTCTGCCACTTTCCATTGCATCGGAACATACTTTAGCCTGAGTGCTGCATTAATTATATGTAATAGTTTACGTTTAGCTTTATCCGGGAACTCCTTAAGTATTTGCCAGTTATCCAATCATAGCCCGGTGCTTTTTTTGCATTTATGTTACTTTTAATTTCACATTTTAGTTCTTGTAATTTTACATGCCGTATGTTCCTGTGATCATTTCTGAGCTGCAGAAATAGGTTTTCGTCTGCTGTTTGCCCAGGTTGGAAGGTTTCCTGCAGGTGATCTGCGAAGAGGTTAGCCTTTCCTTTGGCATTTCTTGTCGAATACCTGTTTTCTTGTTTAATGGGCGGTGCTTGTTTTGATTTGCTGTTTTTTTAAGGATTTGACATAGCGAATATTCTGTATCCTTATTTGCTGGTAGATTATTCAAGTATCTGCAAACTGATTCATTCTTTACAATTTTTAGAAGCCTCTTGATTTCATTGCGCAATGCGTTAAGAATCTTTTTATTCTCAGGTGTTAGAACAAAAGTATGGGTGGCCATGGTATAATGGTGACATCATCTCTTGTTACGCTGCAGGTTCACGGTTCGAATCCTGATGTCAAGAATCATCTATTTTTATTTCGTATGAAATAAATAAAAAAGTTGATCAATTGCGAAAGCTTATGTCAACTCTACTGCGAAGGCATAACACTGGCAGTAGGGTGGTCATATGGCTAAAATGCAACTTGATCGTGATGATGACATCAGGAGGATGAAAACAAAAAATACTGTGAATCATAAGCAACGACAATAACAGCTTGGAGTTCACTGAAACTTAATACCACCTGAGTTTCAAACCAATTACACCACTCTGTCTTTCTCTCTGTCTCTTCCACTTTCCACAAAACTCCCGTGTCCTAAAACTTAGTATAAGGGTATTCATATCCCTTTTAATACGTGCAAATTATAAAAAAATAAAAAATAAACACTGCAATAAGTGCTACTTCATATTTACAGGTAGGTAAAAGTACCATTATTCGAGACCGAGACGGAGTCAAGGTTGTCGCGTATGCGGATGATGTGGTAGTGTTGGTGTCGGGGATGTTTCCTTCAGTGATCAGTGAGATTATGGAAGGTTCCTTGGATAAGATTAGCACATGGGCCACTGGATGTGGACTTAGCGTCAATCCGAGCAAAACTGAACTGATGCTCTTTACCACAAAAACCAAAATACCGGCTTTCACGCCTCCATGGCTTAATAATCAATTACTCTAGGTACCTAGATGTGGTACTTGACCCTAAATTAAGCTGGAAGCTTAACATTGAACAGCGAGTAAAGAAAGCCTGTGTAGCTTTTTATGCTTGTAGCAAAACATTCGGTAAGAAATGGGGACTCCGTCCGAAGATGGTCATTTGGATGTATACTGCGGTGGTGCGCCCTATTCTTTCCTATGGATCACTAGTTTGGTGGCCGGCGGTTAATAAAGCATACATTACCAAACTCATCAACAAAGTATAAAGGACTGAAGCTCTAGGTGCTACGGGGGCGATGAGAACATGCCCAACTGAAGCCTTGAACGTAATCCTTCACCTTATACAACTCGACCTTCATATAAAGTACATATCAACATGTAGTGCGGTGAGATTAAGAGAAACAGGTAGCTGGTGCGATAGTCTTCACGGCCACAACTGCATCCTTAATCTGCTACCTCGGGAGTTGGCGGCAAATCCGACTGACTACATAATTCCCAGAGTGAACTTTCGCAATGATGTCACGGTGCGATTCCCTTCCAGGGCGGAATGGAAATGTGGCGGGGTGACAAACGAGTTCAAAACAACCATTTTCACTGACGGATCGAAAATGGACTGCGGGGTAAGGGCGGGAATCTTTTCTGAATCTCTCAATATCTCTAGTTCATTCCGTCTTCCCAATTCATGCAGCGTATTCCAGGCGGAAGTTCTTGCTGTACGAGAGGCGTGCCGTCCCTAACATACATCTATACAACTTAACACCATAGCCATTTTCATTGATAGCCAGGCCGCTATCAAAGCCATCGTATCTGCGGCTTCCTCCTCCAAACTTGTTGAACAATGCAAGGAGGAGCTTGCCGCACTCGGTCAACGGTCTAGGATCAGCCTCATCTGGTCATAGTAACATTGACGGAAACGGAAGGGCTGATGAATTGGCGAGCCCTTGACTGCTCCCATGCGGAGGATGTCAACATTCCGTTAGGGGCCCTTAAGGGTAGAATCTTTGCTCATTTCCTTGCAGATGCTGGTAATAGATGGTGAGGGTTGCAGAACGGTGTCATATCCAGGCAGAGTATAACCGGCGCTGAACACAAGAGCTATTAAACAGAAACCGGGCAGATATTGTTAGAGTTCTGGCAATTAGTACTGGCCATTGGCCCATAGGGGTTCACGCAGCCAGACTGGGCATTACTTTTAATGCACATTGTCGTAGCTGTAATATGGCCAACGAGCCTGAAACAATCCTTCACTTCCTTTGTAAGTGTCCGGCCCTTAGTAGGGTCAGACACCGTATACTTGGCAGACAGATTTTTGATAATATTAGTGAGTTAGCGGAGACAAGCATCGGGGACTTTATCAGTTTCCTCAATGCCACGGGGTAGATTTAAATAATCCTTTCTCTCCTTTCCCACAAGTCCAACGTCAGTTTCTACAACAATTTAGGTCACTTGAGTTGTGGTATTAAAACGGCGCCTCTGCGCTAATTATGTTTCAGCGTAGCATGCTGTCACAACCACACCTACCTACCATTATTCGATATTTTTGTTTTCCCGCGAATTGTTTGCTCAATTTTTCAAATCTGTTTATGTGAAAAGTGCCCATGTCCAGTTCACACCAATAACCAATATCGATCCTAAAGTGGATATTGGACGCATTAATTTGGACCTGCAGGACGTCACTCTGGCTCTTGGCAGTCTAAAACCATCAACTAATGCAGGTGTGGATGGAATTCCTGCACTTGTCTTAAGAAGATGTAAGGATAGCATTTGTTACCCACTGCTGCAAATTTTCAACACGTCGTTCAAGCATGGCATTTTTTTAGATGAATGGAAGTTATCGTTTTTAGTTCCAATTTTTAAAGCTGGCTCTAAAAATGATGTTAAGAACTATAGGGGAATCTGTAAATTGTCAGCCATTCCTAAACTTTTTGAAAGTATTGTCAAAATCAAACTGGAATTTTTCGTCAAAGAGCATATTTCAGTATCTCAGCATGGATTTGTTTCGGGGAGATCTACTGCCTCCAATCTCGTATATTTTACATCGTCTGTACTAAATTCGTTCGAAATGGGTTGTCAGGTGGACACGGTCTATATTGATTTTAGTAAGGCATTCGATTCTGTGAGTCACAATGTCTTAATACATAAGTTGAAGTGCTTTGGTTTCCATTCATCCATACTGAGATGGATTTCTTCGTTTTTAATGAATAGAGTGCAGTTAGTTAAGCTCGATTCTGTTCATTCAAACCCGTTTCACTGTTGCTCAGGCGTACCTCAAGGCAGTCACCTCGGGCCTTTACTTTTCATCATATTTATCAATGATATAACATCTGTTCTTAGCTACTGCCAAAGCCTTTTGTATGCAGACGATTTAAAATTGTTCTTAAGTATATCAAGCATAAAGCTTCAATCTGATATTGATGCGCTTTCAAATTGGTGTAAAGTTAATTGCCTCCAACTTAACATAGCGAAATGCAACGTAACAACATTCAGTAGATCCTTCAACCCAATTATTCACCGATACTCAATCGATTCTAAAGATCTCACTCGGGTAAATAAGGTTAAAGATCTTGGTGTTGTTTTTGATCAGGCATTGACTTTTTGTGATCACGTAGATTACATAACAACTAAAGCGAATTCCATGGTCGGCTTCATCAAAACAAATACAGTTGAATTCTCTAATCCCCACTCCCTAATAACTCTATTCACTGCTCTTGCTCGATCCCTTTTGGAATACTGCGACATCGTGTGGTGTCCTTTTTATCAGGTGCATATTGATAGGGTGGAACGAGTTCAGAGAAGATTTTCTAAATTTGTTTTCTTCAAAATGCGCTGGAATTTTTCGCCAGAATATAAAACTAGATGCCAACTACTTGGTTTAGCTAAGCTTACGACTAGGAGGAAGATCCATGATGTAATGTTTGTGAGAGACGTCCTCTGTTATCATGTAAAAAGCCCATGCTTGTTGGGTTTAATTCCAATATATGCACCCGAGAGACCTATACGGCAAAGAGAGTTTCTTTTTCGTACTTTGCATAGAACTAATTATGGATTGAACGAGCCTATGTCCCGCGCTATTTCAAACTTCAACTCAGTTTGGTCTGTAGTAGACTTAAGTTTATCTAGATCTATTTTTAAAAGTGCATTATTTAATTTTTATTGTTTAATTGAGTAAATTCTTGTAAATATTTCATTTTATTCCTTCATCATTATAGTTATTTCTTGTAATCTGTTAAGTTATATTACTTGTAGATGAATAAATAAATAAATAAATAACAATGCGATGGCAAAACGGTTCTGTCAAACCTTAGGGCTTTACAAAAAAATTCCATTGCATTGCAAGACATTTAATGTAGTGTAGTTCAATTGCCCAATCCGTTTCCTAAACAAATGCTTCCAGCTCTTTTTTTTTGAAGAAAATTATATTATTCATGCATAAAAAAAAAACTCAAATTAACTCAAATCCGATATTTAAAATTCCACAGGATTAAAAGTTAATTAAGAATGGAGAATAACCAAATGAGACTTAAATAAGGGAAATAAACAACAATTTCCTAATTACTAGCTGCGTTCTGCTTCCTTGGTGCAGCAGTGGAATCCCTATATTTGTCTGAAGGAGAGTCCTGCATTATTTAAACGCGTACTTTTAATTAGAGCAGAGCAGAAGAAAATGAAAAAAAAAAAAATATGGAAGAAAAAAAAAAAAAACATACAAACACTGAGCACAACCATAATGAGAAAAAGGACAATAATTATAAACAGAGAGCTTATGCACTCCTACAAATTACATCTTCAACATCAAAGAAGGGCAAACGGAAACAGCATCAACAAACATACAAAAATGCGGATAACAATAAACAGAAAGAAATGCGCTGCTGGAAGAGAATGCTTAATATCCTTTTCAACAGAAAAACGGGAAACGACGACGGCTCATTTGCTTTTAATTCATTGATTTTTTTTTTTTTTTTTTTGTCTTTATCTGGAAAAAGTATTTTTTCATCCCATTGCTTCGTTGGCTAACAAAGTGTGAGAGTGGGTGTATATCCGCAAAAACCATAATCAACCCTTTTTTTCTGTTGTTTTTTTTTTTTTTTTTTTTGTTTCTTATTCGGAATTAAAGAAAGGGTCTTATAATCAAAGATTAACCGTTTCAAGTAGACGAATAATTTGCGGGGTTAAAATGGGTGGAAAGCTGAGGATAACTGAAAATGATTATTTGTCAGAGGATGAGGGTTTTCATTTTTGGATTTTCGGATAAGGAATTTAAATGTGATGTGAAAGAAGAAATAGTAAAAGATTTTATCACAATGAAACTTTTACCTGAATCGTTTCTGGATTGTCAGCATAGCGGCACATATTCCAACTCAAAAAATTCATCTTCGAACTTTTCACGAATAAAGTTGAAACGAACATCTATGTGCTTAGTCCTCTTATGGAAGTCAGGATTTTTGATAAATCTGATGAATCCTTGATTGTCCCCTTATAAAACTGGTTTCATCTTCTGATTCAGCAAATCATTTTGGATCCACACTACTCTTTGACTGCTGGGCATACAACCACAAACTCGGCCTCAGTTTTAGATAGAGCCACGTATTTTTGACGTTGCGAGGCCCAAGTGATGCAGCTTGACCCCATCAAGACAATATATCCACTGGTCGAAAGTCTTGTTACTACGTCTGCACCACTGAAAAAATAAAGTTTAAATTCAGTGCTTTTGAAAAATATACCGTAGCAAATTATAAGGCAGCGAATTATCCTCTTGATTGATTAATTGACGCCGGCTCTACCGGCATTTTTATTAGCTTAATACAAGCACAAGAAAACTTAAACAATCTAAACTTAAAACTAGCAGGTAGGTGGTAGAGGGGGTTATTAGGAGGGGGATGTTGGCAAAATCAAGACTGGCTAGATGGAATTGAGGCGGTACTTACTTTACTTATGTCCTGTACCCCTTGTGGGTCCTAGGGCCTCTACAATGCCTACGCGCCATCGTCTGCGATTTCTGGAAATGCGCCTCAGCTCTCCCCAACTCTTTTCCAGTTGTCGTGCTTCCTTCTCAACTGTTCTGCGCCACGTACTCCTAGGACCGCCGCGTATCCTGCCATCCTGGGTAAGCGGGTTCCATTGCATCGCTTGGTTAGCTATGGACCGGCCACCCTTTCGGAGAGTGTGACCTATCCACTGCCACTTTCGTCGTCGTATGGTTGTGACTATAGGTTCATAGCCCGTTCACTGATAAAGCTGTTCGTTAGAGATACGGTTTGGCCAGAATATCCTTAAGATATAGCGTAGACACCTATTGACAAACGTTCGCAGCTTCCTAGTGATAGTGACGGTCACTCTCCAGGTGCCACATCCATAGAGCAGCACGGATTCAACGTTGGAACGAAACAGTCGTAGCTTTGCGTCTAAGCTAATTGCATTACTTCGCCAAACTATGGGTAGCATCCCAAACGCAGATTTTGCTTTACCTATTCGGCTGGCTATATCCAGTTCGGTTCCGCCATCGGTTGAGACAATACTCCCAAGGTATCGGAAACTCTCTACTCTCTCAACCGATTGTCCAGCAATGCATATATGAGTTGATGAGTTTGGTCCTAGGCTGATCATTTTTGTTTTTGCCGAGTTAATTTTCAGCCCAACGATGTCTGCTACCCTCTCCACATTTGCTGTCATTTGGTGAAGGTCCATTATTATGTGAGACAGCAGGCATACATCGTCGGCGTAGTAGAAGTGTTTGAGTTCAGATGTGAGAGTCCATCGAATTCCTCCATTTCCTGTTGATAAGGCCGCATTCAGCACATCGCTAATCGCCAATAAAAACAGTATTGGTGAAAGTATGCAGCCTTGCCGAACCCCACTTTGGACTTCGAATTCCTCGGACAGTCTTCCTCTGTGCAGAACCTGACATGTGGACCCATCATATGTAGCTTTGATAATTGCTAATAATTTATCAGGAAGGCACGCCAAATAAGTTCCCGATTGACACTATCAAACGCCTTTTCAAAATCGATGAACAACAGGTGAAGTGGTGACCGATATTCAACACATTGCTCGATGATGATCCACAGGGTATTGATGTGGTCGACACAGGAGGATCCAGAGCGGAAACCTGCTTATTCGGCATCGAGAGTGTCTTCAAGGTGTTCTTTGATTCGTTTAAGGATGATTCTAGCTATTATCTTGGCCACAGCAGGCAGCACGCAGATACCTCTCCAGTTTTCGCACTGCATTACGTTGCCTTTTTAGGGAGCTTGACAATCAATCCCTTTTTCCACTCATCTGGAAAACTCTCGGCTTCCCATGTTCTCCCGACAAGTGGGAACAGTAGCTCTGCCGATGCTGTTGGCGCAGCTTGAAAAAGCTCCGCGGGTATACCGTCAAGTCCCTCTGCCTTATTAGTTTTAATTGCTTTGATTGCGGTAATAATCTCCTCCTTACTGGGGGTTGTGGTGCGGATTCGGGAATTTCTTTCTACGGACACTTCAGTCTGACTTGGGTGCATATTGCTGGCGAATACTCGGTTTAGAACCGAAGTAAAATGCTCCTTCCATCTCGTCAGTTGATCCTCATCCGATATTAGCAACGAACCGTCTAAGCCTTTCACTGGGTGTTGAGTAGAGCTTCCGCTCTTTAGTGATTCTATAAACGGTTCTGTTGTCGCACCTCGCTGCTACTTCTTCTGCTTCCGTAGCCAGCGCATTGATGTAATTGCGCTTGTCATGTCTCATACTACGCTGTACATCTTTCATCTTCATTCGATATAGGGACTCAAGCTCGATCCTCCCTGCTGCTAGAGTTGCTGCAATTCGAGCTTTCAGCTGTTTTCGTTCGTTGATCCTTCTCCAGGTATCCTCGGAAAGCCACGCCCTATGGTTTCCCTGCGATCGACCGACAATCCTTTCAGCACCTGATGTGAAAACAGTTTTCACAGCGCACCAATGGTCTTGGATGGTGGCAGGCAGTGAGTTGCTGATTGTTTCTACTCCACGTGAGAGATGGTCCCTTAATTCTTGGCGCACTGAGGGAACTCTCAGTCGGTCTACGTTGAACATAGGTATTCTTGTGTCATTAGATCTACGAACGGCAGCAGTGCGTAATCGGAGAGTAGCTATCATAAGATGGTGATCTCGTACCAACCCCATGTCGGCACCTCGCCTGTTTCGGACGTCTAGGAGACTACATTTAAAACGGCGACTGATGGCAAAATGGTTAATTTGGTTGGAGGTTGCTTGCCTGTAAGTTGACACCCAACTGATTTTATGGCAGGCTTTGTGCTCAAACATGGTGCCACTTATGACAAGACGATTTGCGTTGCAAAAGTCAACAAATCTTTCGCCGTTGTCATTGCGATTGCCTAGTCCGTGCCGTCCCATAACATGTTTGAGCCCTTCGTTGTCGCAGCCTACCTTGGCATTCAGGTCCCCCATCACAATGACAATGTCGCCGCTGGGTGCTGCATTATGAACAGCTCCCAACTGGTTGTAGAAGTTCTCCTTTTCTTCCTCAGGCGAACCATCCGTGGGGGCGTAACACTGTAAGATGGTGACGCGACGTACTCTCGTCCGGAATCTGGCCGTTAAAATCCTATCACCGTGCGGCTGCCAGGAAATTAGGCCTCTGCGTGCTGTTGGCGTTAGCAGCAGTCCAACTCCATATCCACGGAGGTTTCCGGTTGGTCTTCCGGAGTAGAGTAATACAGTGTTGCGCGTTGGGGATTGGTACTCACCCGCATCTAACCATCTTATCTTGCTTACTCCCAATATGTCCAGCCTATAACGCATGAACTCATGCTCCAATTGAAGGAATCTGGCGTTCTGAAGTCCTTCAGTCTGAGAGTCAAGGAGCGTCTTCACATTCCAGAAACCAATCTTAGTCCGGATACGATAGCCAAAGGTCGTCAACGTGTTATCAGTCCTTATCCGAGGCATTGTGTCGGTTTCCGTAGCGGTTGAAGTTTCGGTAACGCGGGTTGCTGGCTCAGGTTACCTAGCCTAGGCATAAGACCCTAGACAATCTCGCACTTGCAATTTTGGCCTACATGTATAAGGATTTATACATGCAGTTGCCTGGGGATCACCACGAGGAGGTAAAGCAAGCACTACATTACGAACTTGATTGTTGCGCTACTGGTCCAATCCATGTTTTGGACAGTCAGTAGTTTCCCGATCAATCGCCATGCAGATCCCCAAATTGAGGCGATGCTGAAAATTGTTTCGGAGGGTAGTTCTGCTGCAGTGGAAGTCAAAGGTGTTTTCAATATTGTTAGCCAAACGCAACATTCTGGACAGTGGTGCGTTATAAGCATAATTGGTGCGATGATAAGTGAGACGGAAGAGGGGAATGGACCTTAGGTTACGGGGATTGGTATTAAATGAGACTAGTTGAAGGAGCGCGGGGCAATCAATGTGACAAGTAATTAGCTAATGGAGGAAGAGTAAGCCGGCAATTTCACGACGATTTTTAAGAGATTGAAGATTGATGAGTTTCAGACGATCAGAGTAGGGAGGCAAGTTGTATCAGTCCAAGGGAGACCGCGTAGGGCGAAACGGATAAACCTGCGCTAGATGGCTTCAATACGTCGAATGTGGGTAGCATAGTGTGGCTACCAAGCTTGGCTAGCATATTCGACGATAGGTCTAACGAAGGTGGAATAAAGTGATTTGGTGACTTATGGGTTCGAAAATTCCTTGGACCAATGTTTTACAAAGCCAAGCGCAGAATTGGCTCTATTTATTATGTGGTCGATATGAGAACGGAAGTTAAGTTCCCTATCGCAGATTACACCTAAATCACGCAAGAATGAAACTGGTGGGATGAGCTCGTTGCAGAGGAAGTAGTTCCTATGGGTTGGTGGAAGGCGTTTACGGGAGTAGGTGATGAATTGACATTTGTTTACATTACGTTCGAGATGATTTTTCTGACACCAGAGAGAAAATCTGTTAAGGTCATCTTGAAGTTGGCGAGAATCGATGGGGGAAGATAGGTATCTAAAGATTTTCATGTCATCGGCATAGACAGAGAGATACGAGTCTTTGATAATGCAGTCGACGTCATTGATGGTCAGGGCGAAGATTATAGGACCAAGGTGACTGCCTTGAGGGACACCTGAAGTGGCTTTAATGGGGTTAGAGACAGAAGATCTAAATATTACCTCGTACTGTCGACCTTCCAAGTAAGATTTGATCCAGTTGATAAAACCAGGTTGAAAACCAAGAGCTTTAAACTTAAGACTGATAATTTGGTGTGAGATTTTATCAAACGCTTTACTGAAGTCAGTGGTAATAACATCAATTTCGTTGCCATCTTCGAATGCACACAGCGCCTGAGAAACGAAGTCAGTTAAGTTGGTGGTTGTCGATCTACCTTTAAGAAATCCGTGTTGGTTAGAAGAAAATAAGGATTTGCAATGAAAAAACATTGAGTCGTACACTATGCTCTCGAAGAGTTTGGGTAATGGGTATGCATGATAGTTTCGCGATAGGTCGATAGTTGGAAACTTCGTTTTTTGGACCTTTCTTGTGAATAGGGGTAATGAATGAGTTCTTCCAAAGAAGCGGGAAAGTTCCTTGGGAAATGGACATAAGAAAAAGGGAAGTCAACGGTTGGGCCAAGTGGGTCACGCATTTTTTTTAGAACAATTGCGGGCAACCCGTCAGGACCAGGAGAGTGGTCATCCTTAATCTTCTCTGCGACAAGTAACGAAGTGATATCAACCGAAACTAATGACATTTGGGCGAAATTGTCCATATAAGAGAAGTAATCATGGTCTGGTTCGAGGATGCGGTCGGTAAACGACTGGCTAAACAATTTTAGGGTCTGACGAAGAAGTGTTGGCGGGTTTAAGGGTAGATGGATAACTATCAGATTTTCGTTTGGCATTAATGAAATGATAAAAACGCTTTGGATCCGTGATAAGACTGGATTGCATTCGGTCAAGGTAATCCTGGTAGAGAGCTTCGAATAGTTCGGCGAAGTGTGTATGTGTGTGCTGATAGATGGTGTAATCATAGCCAGAAGGGGATTTCAGGTATGCTCTCCAAAGTTTATTCCTCTTGTTACGAAGTGAGCGCAATTGTTTGTTATACCAGGGTGCGTAGTTAAAATTAGCATTACTGAGCAGGTTGTTAAGTTTGGCGAAGTCAGCTTTCCGAAAATTAAAGTTATATGAGTTCTGAGTATGAATATTAGAATTTAAATTACCGTAGGAAAATGAAAGAAAGAGGGGTGGATGGTAACGGTCTAAAGTAGAGAGAAGATGGTTATTTATTTACCATGGTAACAAGATGTGGACTAGTATTAGGTGGGCAACTAAGTTCTAGCTGTTTTTTTATGAAAATGCTACTTTATTGTGAAAAAAATTAATCATTCAAAGTACTGCCTATCGCTAGCTACAACTTTTTCCCATCTCTCTGGCAGAGCTCAAATACCGTTACGGTAAAAGTGTTCATCTTTTGAGGCTATCCACGAAACAAACTATTTTTTGATGTCTTCATATGAGCCCAACTGCTGATCAGCCAGACCATGTGCCATCGAACGGAACAAGTAATAATCGGATGGCGCAATATCTGGGGAATATGGTGGGTGGGGTAGGACTTCCTATTTGAGCGTTTTCAGGTAGGTTTTAACGGGTTTGGTAACGTAAGGCCGAGCATTGTCATGTCGTAGAATCACTTTTTCGTGCCTCTGCTCGTATTGTGGCCATTTTGCGCGCAGTGCTTGGCTCAATCGCATCAATTGAAGTCGATACCATTCCCCAGTGATGGTTTCGTTGGGTTTCAACAGTTCATAATAAATGACACCGACCTGGCCCCACCAGATACACAGCATAATCTTCGCAGTGTGAATATTCGGCCGAGCCGACGACGTAGAAGCATGACCGGGCAGTCTTTTTGACTTTCTTTTCTTTGGGTTTCTGTAGTGAATCCATTTTTCACCACCCGTTACAATGCGATGAAGAAAACCCTTCCTTTTTTGCCGCTGGAGCAGTTGTTCATAGGCGACAAAACGACGCTCAACGTCCCTTTGCTTCAAATCATAAGTAACCCAAGATCCTCATCGAGCAATGCCTCCAATTCAGCGTCTTCGAAGGATTTTGGCCTTCCTTCACGCGCACGGTTATCAACATCGAAATCACCGTCTTTAAAGCGGCGGAACCAATCACGGTACGTTGTTTCACTTAGAGCAGCATTTCCGTAAACTTTTTGGAGCTCTCGATGCGCTTCAGCCGCCGTTTTCTTCGAATGAAAGAAGAAAATCAACACTTCCCGCAAATGACGATTATTTGGCACAAAATTAGACATTTTCACACACCAAAAGTATATGACGCCAAAACAAAATCACTTATGTGTCAAAACAGTGTGTTTACCATATGTCTAAGCTCGGTTCATGACGTTTTGGATATGTCAAAATCGACCAGCACTTACTGCTGGAGCCATCTATTGACAAACAGCAAGAACTTAGTTGTGCACCTAATATTATCCAGATAACGACTCACACACCCAACTGCAAAGCCTATATCCGGACGTGTAGCCACCATGAGATACATGAGGCTGCCCACCGCTTATCGAAAAGGAAAATAGATTGGCGATGCCGTTAATTTTCCATGTTCCATGAGTAAGGTAGAATAAGGTAGTTTAAGATTTATTTTAAGTTAGTTTTTAAGTTTTGTATAGGAAACAAATTTATTTACTAAGTTTTCTCTAGTCAAATTTTTTTTTTTTTTTTTTTTTATAGGAGTGAGGGCACGCCCAAATGGCGTGTAGGTACTGAGACCAGAGAGATCTATTGTGCCAGAGGACACTATTTAGGGCAGCAGTACTTCAACTTTCCTTATGAGAGCTATAATTACGGCTACGGAGGAGTTCCTTAGGTCTAATGGAGATATTATCCCTTTAAGGAAGAAGCTTCTCCTACTTCTACACAGAGCTACACACTCACATAGTATGTGCTCTGCAGTTTCGTCCTCTTCTAAGCAGAGGCGGCAGGTAATATCCTCTGAAATTCTTATTTTATTTAGGTGGTAGAGTAATTGGCAAGGAAGCTCACAAGCCTTCTTATGTCATTTTTGCTATATTTTAGGATATCAGATACCTTTTTTTGGAAGGGTTGGACAGCTCTTTTAGCTTGTCTGAAGCCTTGGGAGTTATTCCAATGGGAAATGCACATGTTGCGTTCCCAATTATTTAGGGTCAGTTTAAAGACAGAATCGGATATTCCGCAAAAGAGTTCAGGTCCAATGAACAACTCAGAGGAACCTTTTCTGGCTAGCAGATCTGCAGTTTCATTGCTGTCAATGCCTACATGACACGGGACCCACCACAACTTCACTTGGTGGTGATTGGTATGGTGATTGGGTCCATATACACCGGCGACAACTTCTGAATCCATTTTTGATCCATCGGTATACCATGATATAACTATTTTCTTATTTATTATTAGTAATGAAAAATGAAATTAATAAAGAATTTAAGTTAGATAACTTCAAAAGAGTATTAGGTTTAGCTTAGAGCGTCCGCCAGTACGTTAGATAGAGAAGTTAGTTTTTTTGTCTGGCAAGCAAGTAATAATGAATTAAGAAGTAATATAAATGATTGAAGAAAACTTAATAACAAAATTAGAACATCATAATTTCTGTTGCTGCGATGACTTGGACGTTTGTTTTTTAAATGAAAATCTTTTGACAAATACTTGTTACATTCTTGAAGTCTTTCGCTTGACTTCTCTCTCCACTCAACAGAACAACACAGTTTGTAAAACTTTCTCCGCACTTAACATGATTATTACCTCGAAATGAAAGAATTCTGTTTTCTGTCTAATCACCCACCATTAAAATCTATTTCTTCTTCGTTGCTAAAACTTAAGGAGTTGCTCCCCTGAAGCGCGTTAAAAGGCGAAAACTTTACTTATCTTTACATTTAATTAGCTACACTCGAGCATTTTCGCGAACGCGATAGTAAAAGTCAAAAAGTTTTCACTCCATTGAAACTCTTGTAAACTTTGGCACAATGGGAAAACTTTAATTGAATACGAGTAGGTGAGAGAAGTATGAATGGAATTGGCAAGGATTTTGATCCGTTTTTTTTTTCCAAATGAATTCAATTCGTTTGTTATTGCTTCTTTAACAGACACTAGGTTTAGATACACCGTATTATAATCCCAGAATATGTTTTCTTCGACGCCATCTAAAAGTTAGTCCTTTCCTCCTTGATTCGTGCACCCCCAATAAATTAAGTTACAACCCATATTAACATGACTGAAGTGGTAGTTCGTTTCGTATGTCTTACGTGCCACCCGCACGGCAAATCCTATTATCTGGAAAAAGATATAAAATTCTATCAAGATGCAATGGTCAATAACTTGACTTGAAGCGTAAATCCCCTTTTGCAAAGGACATTCGGCAAATAAAATCGATGTCCATTCGTTGTCTCACTTCAGTGCGAAATGATGACGTTGATATAGGTTTGACATACGGTCACATTGATGGATCATAAATAACTTATGAACACGACCCTAAGATGGTTGTTTCAGTGCTAAGCTTTGTCACCAACTGAAGTGCAATGTTCGGGATTTTATCACAGTTGGTGTGTCATTAAACTATGGACTTGGAAGTAATGTCGGCTCAATGAAGTGTCTATTAATCTTATAGCAAGTTGAGTGTCGACTTGGTACTTCGTCTTGGACTAATTTATGCGCCTTCATCAATTAGCTGTACTATATGAATATATATGTGAGGCATTCATAATCTTGGGAAGTAATTAAAAGTCCTCCCCCACCATTAAATGGGAAATTCTAATTTAAATTAATATTCCTTCGTCGTAATAACAATGCTCGTTCTGTTGACGTTCTGTTGAATGCATTTGCTGGGGAGATATCGTAAATTCAAGGTAAAACGTCATCAACTAACAAAAGTAATGACATTTTTTACTGCCCCATCATAAAAGCTGATACAAGAGATATAATGCTTAAGAAGGACTGTCGTTTCGTGTCGTGATGCTGGGAAGGACGAATGGACTCATATAATATTCCATTTCATTGTTGGTTGAAGTTGAAATCTCTTGGGATGTTTCTCTTAAGACTTAGGGTGTTAAAAAATCATGGAAGCGATTTCGAAATATTATGAATGGAGGAGTATTTAATATTGCAACAACAATTAAAAGTGAGTTTTAAGTTTGAAGAAAAGCTTTGGGGATGTTGTTGAATGCAAAAAGATAGAAGGAGGTATTATACGTATTCGATATTAATTTGAAGGCAGAAGGGATTTAGAGGAAATTTTTTAATAATTGAAATTATAATTGTTCGCGATAGAAAAATCTATATGTAAAAAAATCCGTAATAAAAACAACACTTCTTCTTTGTTCAACGTTATAAAAAATTGTGATGGACAGAAATTACATGATTTGAAGCTTTGACATATAATTCAGGGATTTTATTCAACATTCTATCTATTATGTGTTGCCATCTTGTCTCCAACAATAATCTTTACCTTTTTTTTTGGCTTCATGTACATTTTTATACTAAAGTTGATGATTAAAATAAAAAAGAGAAAATTTGTATTTCATGAAAAATATGAAACTAATGCCACTTCAAAGTTAATTCATTGCGGGGTGAGCAAATTTAATGAAATTTTAAAACAAATAAAATAAGCAAAGGTGAAGAAATAAAGCAAAAAATAAATTTATTTATTTTTTTCAAACATTTTTCACAAAAGACTTACAGTCTTTAAGCGCAAAAGTTAAATTTAAGTATACAACTCAATAACTAATAGCCAATTCAAAAATCAATTCATTCAAATAATTAAATAATAATAATTTTAAATAATTATATAATTAATTAATTTTTATTTTTTATGAATTTTCAACCAAATATCTGAACAAAACAGCCTCAAAACGTTTTGTGCCACTGAGTTTCCTTATGTCTAGGGGCAAGGAGTTATACTGTTTGATGAAGTCGTGCATGTAAATCTGGGTTGTATTATTATGAAGGAGCTATTGGACACTGGCAACTCTATTTTTTCATATAGATAGTGCGGTTCTCTGGTTCTTAATAAGTTATTTAATGATTTAAGTGCAAAGTATTTTTCATATGTGTGTAGCAGTGGCGCGGCGCCCACTGTGGTTACGTAAGGATTAGATAATTAGTTGAAACAGCGTTTGACGAAACCAAGTGATAAGTTAGCTTTAAAGATTATCCCATCGATATGTGAATGGAAATTTAGCTCTATGTTGTACAAAATGCCAAGCTTGCGAAGAGATTGAATGAGAGATGCTAAAAGTTAAAGTCGGGAAAGGGTCCTGTTGTACTTACAAGACAAGGTAATAGATTGGCATTTGGCGATGGTCAGGATCGGTTATAGTTAGGGTAAATGCCTTGTGGAACACTGGGTGTGGCCATTTTACCAATATGTGTCCAAAGCCGAGGGTGGACAGTTTGATAAGGATCAGTTGCAGTAACATCCACTTCATTGCCATTCTGTAAGGCAGAGATGGCAAAGGAGATGAATTCGATGAAATTTTTAGTAGTTGGGAGATAAGAGACTTGCACTGGAAGCTTAAGGCTTCGGATAAAATACTTTCGATGGCTTTAGGTAGTGAACAAGTTTACCAATAAGACGATAATAATTACTTTGTTCTTTGATCCTTTTTTGTGTATCGGGGTTCCAAAACTGAGGAAATTCCCATTGGGAAAGGGATAGACGAAGGAGGCAGAGCGAAAAGGTTGGATGAACACTTTTTAAGGAATATGACGGGAAAACCATGCGGTCTGCGTACAAATTCATCATTAAGTTTTTGTAACTTATTTTCGATATGAATAGAATCAAGAGTTTGAGAGAAAATATTCAAATGGAGAAGTTAAGTAGGAAGTAGGAAATTGAAGTAAGAGGGGTCCGCACGAATGAGTTGTCGGTACAAGATTGTTTAAAAAATTTTGATTTTGAAAGAGAGGGAAGTATTCCGCTTGACCATACTACCAAACGAATTCTGGATACAAAACCTCCAGAAGGACTAGAAAAATTAAATAATCATGAATTAATATTGACGACGAAATGGGGATTCGACGGTGCCTCAGGCCAAAGCGAATTTGCCCAAAAATATTCGATCAACAATTACGAAATAAGTGACTCGAATTTATTCATGACGTCAATAGTCCCCCTGAAGCTCAAAATCCCAACTGATGTTGATCAAAATGCATCGATTTGGGAAAATGGCCGACCTTCCTCAACGAGACATTGCAGGCCCTTGAGATACAGTTTCCAGAAAGAGACACTTGATTTGGCGCGAGCTGAAAAAAAACGGGTTGAAGAAGAAATAGAGAAGTTGGAAGCTACCGAAGTGGTGATCGGCATTAATGTCATCCGTATTCGACATATTCTGGTGATGACAATGTTGGACGGCAAGGTAGCTCAAGCCATCACAAATACGAAGTCTACAAGTGAATGCTACATATGCGGAGCTCTACCATCGGAAATGAACGACTTGGCAAAAATCCAAAAAAAACCTCTTAATGTGAATGCTTTAGAATTTGGTATCTCTCCATTACAAGCCAGAATCAAGTGTATGGAATATATACTTCACATTAGCTACAACTAGAATTTTTAAAAATGGAGGACAACAAAAGACAAGCGAGTCATGCACGAAAACGAAAAGAAACGTATTCAACAAGAGTTTCTTGAGAAAGTCGGCATCAAAGTAAACTTCGTTAAGCAGGGTTACGGATCTTCAAATAATGGCAACACTGCCAGACGTTTTTTCAATGATTGCAAGGTTGCAAGTGCAATAACGGGACTCGACGAAACTCTAATCCACCGAATCACTGCCATACTGGAAGTCATAAATAGCAATGCACTGATCGACCCAGAAAAATTCCGGCTCTTCTCAAAAGAAACAGCAGAGTTGGCCATTGAGAAGTATTCATGGTACTATATGCCATCCACGGTGCATAAGATTTTGTTGCATGGTGCTGAAATAGTGCAGAAGTCGATTCTCCCAGTCGGAATATTGTCGGAAGAGGCACAAGAAAGTAGAAATAAGGATTACAAGACTTTCAGGATCAGAAACTCGCGGAAAATATCTCGTATATCTACCAACGAAGACGTATTCTACAAGCTACTGGAGACTTCGGATCCTTTTATCACGAACATGAGACCCGAACCAAAGAAAAAGCACCTGGTAATCAGTGATGCAGCTAAGGAACTGATAATCTAATATCCTTACAAAATTCTCCAGTATTTTAAGCTTCCTTGACATTTTAATTGTAAGCATTATTTAATTTAAATATACACTCAATATACTTGTTGCAACTTGTTTTGATGAGTTCGACCTATTCCCAAAATTTCAGAAATTTTTTTCTTGCTTTATCCTCATTAGTTATTTAATTTTCTTCAAAAATTTAATAAAAACAGTTGAGCTTGATGTATTTTTATGTTCTGAGTCGAATGAGACCAGTCCCAGGTTTCTATGTTAATCCGTTCTCGAGATATTGATTTTTTCCGCTTTTTGGCCATTCGGCACCACCGTGTGGCGTGGCGTCCATACAAGCCGATTCCTTCCGGCTTCCCTTTTCAAATATCAACAATTTTTATTTTGCCACTTGCCAACAATCACATTCAATTATTTGTTCATCAAACCATTTTTCATACTTTATACACGCTCGAAGATGAAATGCTGTGACCACTTCGGTTGTTTATAAATTTTTACTCATATACAAACTCGCACACATAGGCGAGACAAGTATGAACTCCTCTAACGAGAGAGCGTGCAATGAATTTTTTTGAGAAGCCGTTCATTTTCCGGCTTATGCATTCATTTCTTCACAGTACGAACTTTCAACTCTATTCCTTTCTGGCATATAGTAGAAGTTTATTTGCAATTCGCTTATGAGGAAAATAACCCGGGATTTCACGGCTTTTGTCAATGAACATTGGTGGAGGAGAAAGGTTTTAGTTCGAAGGAGTTTTTTTTTTTGATTGTAGGCAACAAAATAAGCCGACGAAAATCGAATTATTGGGTGTTGTAGTTGTTCGAACGGCGTTTGAGGTTTTTCTTACATGTTGGGTATTTTTTTTTTGCAAATTTGAAATGACGGTTGCAAATCGGCTTATTTTGTTGCCTACAATCAAAAAAAAAAAACTCCTTCGAACTAAAACCTTTCTCCTCCACCAATGTTCATCCACAAAAGCCGTGAAATCCCGGGTTATTTTCCTCATAAGCGAATCGCAAATAAACTTCTACTATATGCCAAAAAGGAATAGAGTTGAAAGTTCGTACTGTGAAGAACTGAATGCATAAGCCGGAAAATGAACGGCTTCTCAAAAAAATTCATTGCACGCTCTCTCGTTAGAGGAGTTCATACTTGTCTATTGTGGGTGATTTATTGAAAATTCGGATGCAAATGTTCGTGATTTTTGTGACTGCTAATTATTGGAAAATTTTAAAAATTTAGCAATTACATATTGGTAGTTAAGTTAGTGTTTTAAATTATTAAATTATTATAAAATAGTGAGTGAGCTAAGTGAATAGTTATTAGCTATATAACAAGTAAGTAATTAAAAATCTACTCAAGAGGTGCCCCATTGAACATTTTTATTATTCTTTCTCGTAGTTAATTTTGAGTTTTGTTTAACTGATTTTCTTCTAAAAGAAACCCACGAGTTCAGTAAGCTTTTTTTTTTGCAAAAAAAAAAAAAAGTAGGTCGCTCGACACCATCAATGAAAATTGATTAAACGCGAAAGGATGGGTATCAGAAACATTTTCATGAGTCTTTTTACAAAAAGAATCCATGGCTGACTGGCGGTTGCAAATTAAATAGAATGTTTTGTTTTCCTTGTCTTTTTTTTTTTAATTCTCCTAGTGTTTGGAGTCACACAGGTTTCTTTGATATAAACAATTTTATTAATTCTTCCAAAAAATATATTCAAACGGAAAAGCATATACGCAGCTGCTTGCATTTGCATGAATTTGGCGAATATCGCATACAGATACCTTAGGGAATTCTTACGAGGCTCATAATAGAAAAGTTGATCGCAATCGCGATTTAATGAAGCGTTCCATTGACACTGTAGTTCTTCTAGGAAAACAAGAGCTGGCATTCCGGGGTATCAGAGACTCGATGGCAATAAATATCATTCGCGTATAGTGAACATCTTATTCAATTGCAGAGAAGACATAGAGCATGCGAAGCAAGAGATCGAGGGTTTTGAGTCATGGATTCATTCTGAATTTTTATACAAATTTGACTCAATCTATGAGAGCGTAAGTAACTGCTCAGAACCTCCACGCAATCGCCGACTACTTAATATTGATTCAAATACAAATTATAGCCGAAGTCAGATTAAGAATAGGTATAGCTCATTTAGTTGATATATTTTCTTTGATTTATTAAACAAATCAAAATATGAATATTTTTCTAATTCAATGCCGGATTACAAAATATCTTTTTTAATTAGCCTATTTAATGGAATTTTTAATTTTACTACTTCAAAAAAAGGAACTCAAAGTTTTATACACTACCCCTTCACTTAAAAAGCTTGGGGTTTTTCAACTTTATAAGCATTTTAATACGGAAATGCTTAGAGATACTTTTTCTCAAGTTCTAACATTGTGTGAAATCTTTTTAACCCTGCCTTTGACTGTGGCCTCTGTCGAAAGATCTTTTTCGACTTTAAAAATAGTCCACACTTAAGAAATTCCCACAAAGAAGAAAGACTGTCAGACCTGGCACTTTTATCTATCGAAATTTCTTTTAGAAATTAAAAATAACTCAAATTTTTATAAAAGAGTTTTAGCAGAATTCGTAAAAAAAAATTCGTAGGATAGTTTTAGAGTACAAATAGGTAGTACATAATTGTAATTGCTAAATTGTTTATATTTAACAACGCTCCAGAACGGCTTTTTTCGAAGCCACTTTTTTTATGCGATGAGCTCATTGTCTACGTAAATTCCAATGACTTAAAGTATAACAAAGGTGGCTTAGATTGCATATCTTAAGTCTGTGTTTCGAATAAGCACCAAAATGGTAAGTCTTGAATAAAACATTTTACTTAAAATTTTTTCGGCTTCCCTCTCTTGAAATTTCACCCCACGCCACCGGTGTGTAGGTCACATCCTAAAATATTTTTTGAGAAGTTCGATACGTGATCAAAGCGCTTAAGGTTATAAAGGTATCTGATAACGTTATTAAAAGCAACAGAAAGTCTTCTTTTCGTTTCGTAGCTCAGGTCACAAAAAATTTCACATCCGTAATATATAATTGGCATAATTATACTTTTTGCTAAATTTATTTTAATGTGTAGTGGTGTGAACTGTCTATAAACATCGCAGACAGCCATAAATTTTGCCAATTATTAATTGGATGTGGTAGTTCCAGTTCAGAGTCGAATCAAATCAGATATCTAAATTCCTAGCTTTGTCGACATATTCGAGTTTTGTGTTCCCCAAAAATGGGGGTGGAAAATAACTGACTTCAAGTTTGTTATTATAAATAACTAAGCACTTAGATTTTCTAAGGTTTATTTGAAGATAATTAGTATCGGACCATTAATCTATAAGCTCCATCTTTTTATCATTCCAAGTTTACAGCTAAGATAAATTTGCACGTCATCCGCGTACATGTGTAAAGATGTATGCTTAACTGCTAGCGGAAGGCCATTTATAAAAATTGAGAATGACACCAAGTCACAGTCCATGGCGCATCTAGTATCATCTGTGACTTTAAGGACAGCTGAAACACAACTATGTTTTGCTCTAAAACCTGACTGAAGACCACTTAGAAGATTTTTATTTTTAATAAAAGTCGATATTTGTTCATGGAAAATTTTTCCTAAATCTAAGATAGGTATAGTATTGATATTGGCCTAAATTCAGAGGAGGATGAGCGAGTAGCAGGTTTTTTTTACAATACGTGTAACTTTAGCAACCTTCCACGCCATTGGGAATGAGCTAGTTAAAATAATTGTGTTATACATGTGTGTAAAAGTTGGAAGTATGTGGAGCAGTATTATTTTAATGAATTGAGGGTGTATATTATCAAGACCTATCGCTTTAGACTTTATCTTAAGTATAGCCCTTACAACATCAGTCTCATCTATTCTATAGAAGTGAAAACTTTCTTCTTCAGAGTTTGCGGTAATATCAGCTGAGCTTGGAATTATGAGATTAGTCGAGTCACACTGAACTTTTGCAAATTCATTATTAAGGAAGTCTGCATTTACATCTTCATCACAATGTTACTTTTGACGGCCAAGACCTAGCTCCCGAATGTTTCTCCACAAAGTTTTCGTGGGTAGATCTTATTTTAATACAGATCTTATTTCTCAGCATACGAAAAAGTTCATAGAATTCGGTGAGTCTGTACCGTTTCCAGCGTTTGTACGCCAGATCTCTTTGCTTCATGAGTTCTCGAATATCACTTGAAGACCATGAACTTGTATTATTTCGCACATATTTTGTTTTGAGTGGTACATATGTGTTAAACATATGTGTTGATAGCATCTTGCAGAAAATTAACTTGATCATCAGCGGATGTCATGAAGTAGATTTGTTGCCAGTTTATAGTAAATAAATCTTCTCTCAGCTGATTTAGATTAATGCTTTTAAAGTCCCTATACTCGTATAACGCGGGTGTTAATTGCACATTAATTTGAAAAGTGGCAAAGACAAGATCATGCTTTGAAAAAGCAGGCACAGGTAACTGGGAATAAAATAAGGTATTTTGTGAATTGTTGACAAAGAATAAGTCCAGCAGGGTAGCGCTAAGGCCCATGTAATGCGTTGGATTATAGGCATTAAGTGTCTCCAATCCAAGAGTGGCCATTCCTTCCAAAAATGATCTAGATCCCTCTTTGTCGAGCAAGTTGCAGTTAAAGTCGCCACACAATCATTAATATCAAAATTCATGATAAAATATAAAATCTAAGTAATATAACGTAGGAAAACTTCGGTTTAATTATATTTGAAAATGAGAAGCCAAAATTTTAATTTTTTTAAAAAAGAAGAACAGAGTTGTTACAATTTGTATGTCGTTGTATGGAGTTTGTTAAACAGTTTGCATGAAAAAATGGAGTAAAACTTGTAGCGCGAAAGGCAAGGATTGTGACATAAGGCTAGGAATTGCTTCGTAAAATATATGCATTAGAGATTGGACTTTGCAAGCTTACCCACCACTCATTTTTATAAAATAGATGTCTCACAGGAAGAGTTCTGTGCTGAAAAAGTAAAACACTTAAATCTGTTTTGTATACTTTTCTGCAGAGCAATTTCAAGTTTGTGAAAATTTTCTGAAAACAATCAGGCGCCGCACACTGGGGCAGACCTGGAATAAAATCAAAAAATGATTTGGCCAAGATTAGTAAATACTGTCGTCATTCCCTTATATTACATCTGCGCCAAGAATAAACTTTTTCCCATGCTTACCCACTAGCTTCCATGCGTGTTTTAGCAAATGCTTGAAATTGTTGAGTGTTTGAATATTTATATTTCGTTTATAAATCACGTGGTAATTTTTATTTAACATGGAATCGACAGCTTCATGTATGTAATATTTCAAGTGGGTTTTTTTATACAATACAAATTGTTGGTAAGATTTTTGGAGCATATACAGTGTTGGCGAAAACTAAAGCACGAAAAACTTTGGAAAAACGCTAAAAAGCTATGAGAAACCTATGATAATTTTATAGTTTTTATTTTTATTAAATGACAATATTAGTCTTCAAGTAACAATTATCAATTTTGCTATAGCTCTCAACATATTAGAAAAACAACAAAACAATGCAAGACATGTTAAAAATAGCTGGACAAAACTAAAGCACATGCACCCTATTTCGTTTGTAGTTAGTAAATTTTACCGTTTATTTTCAATATGCTGCAAAGTTTACTGTTTTTATCCTCAAGAAAGTTCTAAAAAATGAGAAAGAGAACTAGTTGTGTATCGTCGGCGTCTTAGATTGAAGCTTATAATAACTAAAGTAAAAAAGTGATAAAATGGCTCGCAATAAATATTCTAATGAAGTAAAAAAAAAAAATAGTGTCTGATTTTAATAAAGGTGAAACAGTAACATTTATTGCCAATAAATTTGGTATAAGACATACGGTGATTCCACGAATAATATCTCGATTTCGTGCTCGGGGAAATGTTCAAACGGTTCATAGTGGCGGTAGACCCCGAATAACCAGCAGTCGCTGTGATAAAAGAATCATCAGACTTATCAAAAAGGACCCCTTCATATCATCAAGAAGCATAAAAAATGAATTAGGCCTAGAGACATCAAGCAGGACCATCCGGCGAAGTGGCTTGCTATCTTATCGTGCAATAAAAAAGCCATTCATTTCCCAAAAAAATCGACGTGCGAGGGCGCACTTAGACTGGACTGTGGCAAAGTGGGAAACAGTACTCTTTTCTAACGAGTCGAAATTCGCCTCAGAAAGACCAAATTTAATATGTTGAGGATTTGACCCAGAGGAAAAAAAGAACCGAGAATCGAAGTAAAGGGTCGATCGACACTGTGACACTAGACTGATAAATACAACTAAAAACAATAATACAAACATTCATAAAATGAAAAGGAACACAAAGAGAAAAACACTAAATATCCACACATACAACGTAAGATTTCCAGCAAGTAAAGAAAGGCTACTTGAATTAGAACATGAATTAAAATACTTGAACTGGGACATCCTAGGAATATGTGATCCTAGGAATATGCGATACTACATTCAGGACATGTCCTTTATCACAACAATGCAAGCAACTCAAACGGAGGCGTCGGTTTTCTTATACACAAAAAAAACACGCTAAGAAAATCGAGAACTTTCAAAGTGCATCGAATCGAGTTGCTAATTATAAACCTAAACACCCGATATAAGCGTAAAATAATACAAATAATACGCACCAACCACCGACTATGATGATGAGGAAGTAGAAAACTTTTACGAAGACATAGAGCAAGCAATGAAGGAATATGTATGCCATTTTACCCTTAACATCGAAGATTTCAATGCAAAAGTCGGCAGACCTGAAGATGAAGCTGAGAAAGCGGTGGGAAAATTCGGCCTAGAAGGTAAAAATGAGAGGGGACAAATGTTGATCGACTTCCTACACCAACACAATCTCTACCAAACAATTAATATCAGACGTTACAACACAACAAGTTCGGAATAGGACGTGATCACAGAGCAGTAAGAGCCATAATGAAAATAAATCTAAAAAGCGAAAGAAGTAGGATGATAAATAGAAGAAAGGCAACGAAATGGATAAATCCAACAGATTCCGAAAGGTTTGAAGAAATGATATCCTCAAAACTCAACCATTGATATTGATAGAGGCAACATAGAAGTACTAACATAGGAAACCTACACGAAAAACTAAGCATTACAACCAAACAGTTCATAGAACAAAGAAAATAAGCCAGAAAGATATAGGACATCACTGAAATACGTAGACTAAATAAAATGTTGTAATATGCGAGCTACGGCTCGAGTAGATAAAACGTTATTCTGTGAGATTATTTCTTTATTTTCTAGTCTATAGACCAACTCAAGTTCATACTATACTGTTCTTCGCAAATTCTTTCCTTACAAGGTCTCTTTCTTCTCAAATCACTTTATCTCATTTCAATTACTTAATTCACGAATCCAAACTAATTACTTCTTCTTGTTAACTCTCAACTTTCAATTTATTAAAAAATTACAACTTCGCCTATTATCACTTTTCCAATCTCTTCGTGCGGTTCGAAAACCAACTGCAACTGCCTCGATCGCCATCTGTTCTTATATAGTCGCATTTCTGATAGCCAGAAACTTCTAGCAAATTCTTCGACCACTGGAACGGGAAAATTCTGATGTAATAATTTCAAGATGACAGCTGCAGTCAATAATCTCTTGTGGTTATAATTCTCTCTTAATTCCGCGACGTCGTCTTAGACATAATCCTATTCTATCCGTGGACACGAACCTCGAATGTGTTCAGAAGGAAGACACTTCGGAATGTGTTGCCTACATCTGTGGGCGTAGTTATCATGCTACATTATGTTACAATATGGCCTTGGTGTAGTGGTAATATCATCGCTTGTCACGCTGTTGATTCACGGTTCGAATCCTGATGTCAAGAATCATCTATTTATTTCACATGAAATAAATAAAAAAAAGTCGATCACTTGCGAAAGCTAAGACAACTCTACTGTGAAGGCATAACACTGGCAGTAGGGTGGTCATATGGCCAAAACGCAACTTGATCGTGATGATGACATCAGGAGGACGGAAAAAAATACTGTGAATCATAAGCAACGACAATAATAGCGAAAACAAAACAAAAACTCCCCAGTTATCTGGGCAGCCACCCTTGGAGTTTACAGAAAACTTAATACCACCTAAGTTTCAAACCACACCACTCTGTCTTTCTCTCTGTCTCTTCCTTTCCACAAAAATGCACGTTTTCTAAAAATTAGTATAAGGGTATTCATATCCCCTTAACACGTGCAAATTATAAAAAAAAAAAAAAAAAATAAAAAAATTATCAAAGAAAGTACGCAAAGACACCAGAAGATACAACTACGGACAAATAAAAGAATGCATAGAAGAAAGTAATAACAAAAAAGTTATGAGAAAAATTACAACAGACGGATAAAATGAAATAGTAAAGCTAAAAAATGAAAACGGAGAAAATATAACAAATAAAAATGAAATATTAAATATTACAGAAAACTATCCACGAGACACACAACACAACCAATTAAGGGTGGCCGTGGTGTAGTGATAACATTCACGCTGTTGGTTCACGGTTGAAATTCTGATGTCAAAAATCATCTATTTATTTCGCATGAAATAAAGAAAAGAAGTCGATCAATTGCGAAAGCTAAGTCAACTCTACTGTGAAGGCATAACACTGGCAATAGAGTGGTCATATGGCTGAAAATGCAACTTGATCGTGATTATGACATCAGGTGGATGGAAAAAAAAAATACTGTGAATAATGAGCAACGATAAAAGCAAAACAAACAAGTTCCCCAGTTATCTGGACGCTACCCTTGGAGTTTACAGAAAACTTAATACTATCTGAGTTTCGAACCACTACACTAAAATCTTTCTTTCTCTCTCTCTCTCTTCTTCACAACGCCCGTGTCCTGTAATAGTATAAGAGTTTCATATCCTCTTTGGCGCGCAAAAATTATATAAAAAAAAAAAAAAAACAGAGAGACAACCAGGCAAGAACTTACAAATGTTGCATCAGAGGAAATGCCCGAAATAACAGAAGAGGAAGTACGAAGATCCTTAAAAGAAATGAAAAATAATACAGCACCAGGCGATGACCAATTAGTAGTAGATGCCCTAAAAGAAGGCGGCTTTAGACTCCTGAGAGGAATAACGGCTCTTTACAACATGTGCTTAGAGCAAGGAGAAATACCAAAGTTTTGGAGAAATTCGTGTATCCATCTAATCCACAAAAAAGGATATATAACAAATTTGGATAACTACAGACCGATAAGCCTCCTTCCACACCTCTATAAACTGCTGACAAAGATCGTTACAAAAAGAATAGAACAAAAACTCGACCGATACCAAGCACGGGAACAAGCTGGCTTCAGGAGGGGTTTCAGTACGAATGATCATATGTAAGCAGTAAAGGTACCAACTGAAAAATCAATCGAATACAACCGGCTACTGGTTCTAACATTTGTCGATTTACAAAAAGCCTTCGACAATGTGGAAATATATAGGATAATGGATTCGCTAAAGCAATGTAGGATAGATGGAAGATATTTCCAACTCCTCCAACACATATACGATAAGGCTACTGGATGGTACTACACAAAAAAAAAAACAAATAAGTACCGAATAGGAAGAGGAATTGGACAAGGAGACACTATTTCATCGAAGCTCTTTACAGCGGTTCTGGAATACGCCTTCAAAAATTTGCAATGGGAAGACAAGGGCATCAATATTGACGGCGAATACCTGAGACACCTTCGCTTCGCGGATGACATTGTTATCATAACTGATAACCTCAAAGATGCTAAACTAATGCTATATGAACTCGGATCAGCTTCAAAAACTGTAGGCCTAAATATCAACTTTACGAAAATGAAATTCATGACCAACGTAATCCCTAATGGAAACCTGAAGACAGCAGACGGAATGGAGATCGAGTAGGTGTTCGAATATGAATACCTCGGTCATGGTTTAAGAATATCGAGAAACAACTAAACTCGTGAAATCCAACGTCGTATTGGACTAGGTTGCGCAGCCCTCGGCAAAATGAAAAACGTACTAAGAAGCGATATAGCCATGCGTCTGAAAAGAAAAGTGTTCGAGCAATACATTATGTCAGTTATCACATACAGTGCGGAGATCCTACCCCTAACAAGGTATTACTATCAACAAGCTCTAAATAGCGCAAAGAGTGATGGAGAGAGCGGTGCTGGGAATAAGCAGAAGGGACCGAGTAAGAAACGAGGAAGACCGAAGAAGAACACGAGTATCTGATATAACCATACAAATTGCAAAAGCGAAATGGTGGTGGGACCAAGGGAAGAAACAGAGGGAGACCACCATTGCGATGAAGTGACGATATAAAGAGAGTAGGAATAGAAAATTGGACAGAATTAAAAAATCTAGAATAGGCCTACGTCCGACTTTGGACACAATAGCCTACATTGATGCTTCATGGAGTTCTGAATGCAGTCTTTAATGAATATGGAGGATTCACCTCTAGCTCTTCCGGAAAGGTGGTATGCGCGATAAGCACGATATTCTCTTATTTTTACTAGAGATTCCTTTGTCAAAAGGGGTTTCAGAGATCAAGCAATGTCAATGTTAACCTTCCGTAAGAATACTTCTAATTCGGCGATTTTTCGTGGAAGACCTTTTGTGTTTCATGTTAAAATGTTAAACAAAATAAGGTTTTAACTCAAGCTTACCCAATTTATCAAATATGAAGTTATTTATCTTGGTTTGCTCCTCAAGTTTCGCAAGAATTATAGAGAAAACTTGGGAGATTAGATCTGCCGTAACACTGCTTTGTTTGTTTTCTTGCGATGCGGCTTGAGCATGCTGGTGTTGTTTTTGTCGGAGAGGGTTTACTTTGTTCACCTTTCGTCTTTTCTTTGACAATTTTACTTATGTTCTCAAGCTTTTCCTTAGCGGTTAGAATATTTTTAAATGTGTCGCGTCTTTTTTGAAACTCTTTTGCCACCTCGCAACCTCAATAGCTCGCTGAATGCTTTTCCTTTTCAGTTTCTGATGGTCGCCGATACCTGCTTATTTAGGTCGCACCTTTCCAAGAGATGGTTACCGGCACATCTCGGCTCAATTTGGCAATACGACCGTGTAGAATTTAAACATTGACAGCGTTTGCACTTAGGTATCGATGTGCTCTCTTACGCAAAAACTCGATTTTGAGTACTATATTCAGAATAGTTTAGGCGATGTAAATATCGTCTATATTTTCGCTTTTATTTGACCAAGATTTCTTGGTCTTGTTCTGTTTGTTACTTAACCTTTTTTCTCATTCTAGTTTGGTATTCGTTGCCAATATGCTTGTTTTTAAGATACCCAAAATCAATAAAAGTGGGTACCTAAACACATTGGCGCAAAACTATAGTCGCATAAAGTAAACTTTAAAAAGATTTTAGCGCGTAACAAAGTCAAGATTAGTGTTTTCCTATTTATAGACGACATAAATCCACTTTATAATTATCAGCTCGCGCTAACTTTAAAACCACCAAAAGTACAATGGGCTTTTAAGTTTAGAATGGGCTTTTAACAATCTGTCATCTGTCATTTTTTCAAATTCAAATTACATCCAACCAACGGATGTAAACAGTCAACAAATGTGTTCGATCTGTCAAATTCATTTAAATTTGAAACAACATTGTCCCTTAAACTGTGTTTTTGTTCTCAAACTTTACATTTTTGGGTTTGTTTAACTAAAATTTGCTGTAAGTCAGTTTTAAGGTCGATACTAGTTGTAGGTAGGTTAAAAATTGTTTATAATTCAATTTAAAGTTAAGCACTGGGTTTAAAGTGAAAGGACTGTTACTTAGCGGCTACTAACATTCTTTAAAATCAGATGACTATAATTTTGCGCCATTAAGTTGTACAGATTCACTGAAAAAGTTAAATGCGACCCTAAATTTCAACGAGGCATACAGTTTCAGACAGTCTTACAATTTTGCCGTAAATGCATAAGACCAAAGGGTCTCAACCTAACTCATCGTTGTCATCCCATTTAAATTCAAGAACATTACAATCATCCAACAAACACTTCCGATTAACTTAATTAGATTCAATGAACTATTCATTTGACTTTTAAGGATGACAGGTACATGTCATTCCCGACATTAAAACCATTCATACATATTCCAAACGAACAAGTGGATGACAGCAACGCATTAGTTTCCATTAAATGTAGGCCACATCTGAGTAAATTCATTATCGTAGATAACGTCTCTGTCTATGCCGAAACCGAAAGCCACTGCATGGCACATTAACTTATTCACTTCGCTGATAGGACGGAATAACTTTGGCAATTTTTCGCTAGTTTGATAGATGTCTCACATGTGACAGGGCTAAAGAGGGTTTCTTCGATCGCATCCATCCCTTAGAATTGTTTTATTTCCACTCGAATGATTCGAATCGTCCTGTAATGGTATATCCACGGGCAAAATTCAATTGAATCGTATGGAAGAGCATCCCTGGTGCGGCGTTTTGTTTGTTGATTTCCGTCGATTTACTTGATAAATGGCGGGACAATTCGTCAAGTTGGTTTGTTGGGTTGAGCCGTGTTAACGGGGGCAAACGGCAACAAAAAAAAACCATGCGAAAAAAAAACTTGATAAATACTCGATATTTGATAAAAAATTGAAGCCCATAAAAATATGGACCGTCGACGTCGTTCGGTGTTGTCAACGCGACTGTTGTTGAAGCAAATCAATATAATGTGCGTACGCTGGTGCTCTATAGTCTCATTTGATAAACATATAATCACATTAGGGCAGAATGATGTGTTCACAGGGAGTTGGAGGACGCAAATGTTTTTATGGAATAAGACATTTAGGTATTATGCTAAGCGGAAGTGGAAAAAATTGCTGTTTTCCATCTGCTGAAAGACATTAGAATGCTAACTTTTTTATTCTCTATTCTGCCATGGATGAATATTCCGTTGACAAAAGCAAATCAAACACGTTTGCTGATTTTAGAAATTCAATCCGAGTGAGAGAGAGAAGCGACATTGAGTTTTCATAAATTAAAATGTAAATATACACAAAAATCCAAAAACATTTTCAGGTAGATTGGCTCAGATCAAATATTCTCCTCATCCCCTGATGGAACAAACATCTCACCAAACTTGGAGCGTTTTTTTTTTTTTCTAAATCCTAACTTAAACTACCTAAGCCTAAGCTATGTTAGTCGGCCATAGAGAAAACTGCCAACTTTAAACGGAATATCCCGGAATGTGAGGGACCGACGAAGGAGTTCCCTCTGTTTCGGCTAGCCACCATAATTGTCCGAACTAGCGTTCTACTTCCTTCAAATCGCTACTTGATACCGCTCTACTGAACCGGAGACGCTCCACACTGCTGTATGCGACGCCTCTGTCGTAGTTGAATCGCCTATCAACAACTGTCCGAGCAACATGGGAGATTAGCGGCACCGCCAATCTGTCCTGGATCAGACCTTTCTCATGCAGATAGAGGTACGCCTCTGCGGGAACACAACCTTTAAGGCTCACTCTCTCGTGGTACCTGTGATTGGGATAATAAGCCCCAGATGTCAGATTATTCATCGAGCACATTGCTCTTGCAATGTGCCTTTGAATCAGCTTGATCAGGAAATTATCTACTCTTATTAGGTTAGCCCTATTGTACAGGACCTCATTGGGATAGAATTTTATGTACTGGGACTCTGGTGTTCTGTATAAATGAAGGCAATCCCTCTCACACACCCGAATCTTTTCCAACAAACTTGCTTCCACATTGAACCATAACGAGCATGGGCCGGATAAGGGCCGTGTAGCAGATTACCTTTACCCTTGCATCGAGTTGCTTGCTTTAAAAAAGTTTCTTTGTAAAGACAAAAGCACCTTTGGGTCTGGCCAGAGCAGCATCTATATGCTTGTTAAAATATAGATATTTGTCTATCCAGAGCTCCAGGTATATGACTACACTTCGACATGCAAGTGGTTGTCCGAGCGGTCCCACGATTGAGAACTTTTGCCAATTCTTTTCAGTATCCCTATAGGTCCCAGACAACGGCGTTGTAAAAAGAATGGTTTCTGATTTTCGGAAATTGATCTTCAACCCAGTTCAGATCCAGTCATCACAATATCGGTGAATCTTATCGAAGTCACGTTGCAAGAGAAGTACAGTGACTTCCATTTTGGTCCTGATCTGTACGCGATTAAGTCGCCTGCGTACGCTATGGCATGGTAAAGTTATCCTATGAGATCGCTCGTGTAAATGTTGAAAAGGATCGGTGAATTAACCGCACCTTGTTGCAGACCGTTTTTAATTAGAAATGTTCCAGCAGAAGTCACATTGCCATTTTTTACAATGAACTGTCTACTGGTGAGCATGTTATAAAGTATGTACAGCAGTGGTTTGCTTATGCCCAGCCTGCTCAACTTGTAGAAGAGTCCCTCTAGCCATACGGTGTCGATGGCCTTCTCCAAGTCAATCAGACAGGCACCCGTGCACTGGTTCTTGCTTTTGTTTCATGGGATATCCGGTACCAGTTTAGACGCTGCATGTAATGTATTATGCCCCACCTTAAAACTGATTTGGTTATCCGGAATTATTTTGTTGTCCTCGGTCCACTTAATCAGGGCTCTATAAATCACCTTTCGAATACCTTTCTGATGTTCGGAAGGAGACTTATTGAGCAGAAATTTGCCGGGTTGAAGGTGTCCTCATCCCTTTTGGGGATGGGCTGTATCACTGCTGTTTTCCAATGCGCAGGATAATATGCATTATTCAGTGCATTGTTAAACTGAGTGTTGTAAATGTCCACCGCTTCTAGAGGGAGATGTCGAAGCACAATGTTCGATACTCCGTCGATTTCCACAGATTTCTTCCTCCTCAATGAGTCGAAGATCGCTTGGAGTTCCACCTTCGATATGTACGGGGGATGTACCCTTCCATCGGCGACGACGCGCAAATGGTATCATTCCTGGGAAGTCGCTCCTATCGCCTCTACTTCCTTCTGAGGATTTTTTATCAAAAAGAAGTTGTCATCCTCGACTACATTCTCTGGACTTATGCCTGCTGTTACAAGGGTACGTTCATTGTTAGTCGTTCATTGTTGATATTATTTCTCCGAAGTATTTTATTTATTTGCGGAAACGTACTGGGGTTGTTGGCTTTTACCGCTCGAATTTTATTGCTCCAGTGCAAGTTTACTTTTCTTGTTACTGCAACCTTTATATAACTACTGTGTTCCCCGACTTGGAGCTCAAGTCCATGATACTCGTATACTCGACTTAGAACACCTTCCCTAGTCCAATTGGACCGGAGTATCTTGAGTGGATCCAACGATGGTAGATCTTCTTCTGATAGTTGGTAGGCATTAAGGTGGTTCCCTCTTTCGTATATCAATACTCCGCATTGTTTAAGTAGATGCTCCGGGGTTTCCTCAACGTGCCCACAGAATTTGCAGTTTCCTTTTTGCTCTATGCCCAGTTTTCTGAGATATTCTTTAAGACTACAGTAACCCGTCAGGAAGCCTGTACGAATGCGGAGCCGGTTTCTTTTTTCGGTTGTAGTTCCCGACATGTTCTTTGGGCTGTCTTAACTTCGGGAGTTCCTGCTAAAGTCTGGCTCTCTTGTGGTTTTAGTTCTTCGCGTATTTTATGAGGTCCCTGGATGTTCGAGCTCGGATGGGGAACAGTAACCAAAGCCAGTCGAGCATAAAAGAGAACGAATAAAATCCAAGTTTCTCTAACCACTACACCAAAAGGCCTACTCACCGAAAATTGAATGCTCCGGGATTCGGAAATTGCCTTTTTACAAAAAATAAAAAAATAAACGCTGAGGTTCCCATGGCTTCCAAGTACTTGGTGTTGGGCCCACATATGGTCGTTTCGTGATTTGAGCTATACTTGTCAATTGGTACAGTGTGGTTTCGGTGGATTTCTCGACTCTGTACGCTTGTTAACTGTGGTTGAGAGGCATTCTTTCTAACACCGTTGTTCTTATATGATTTTTATTTTTTATTTTTTTATAATCTTCGCTCGCCAAAGGGGATATGAAACCCTTATACTATTACAGGGCACGAGCGTTATATAGATAGATAGAGAGAGAGAAAGAAAGAAAGATTTGGTGTAGTGGTTTGAATCTCAGCTGGTATTAAGTATCTGTAAACTCCAAGGGTAGCTCCCAGATAACTGGGGAGCTTGTTTGTGTTGCTTTTGTCGTTGCTCATGATTCACAGTATTTTTTTCGTCCTTCTGATGTCATCATCACGATCAAGTTGCATTTTCAGCCATATGACCACTTTAATGCCAATGTTACGAGTATGCCTTCGCAGTTGAGTTGACTTAGCTTTCGCAATTGATGGACTTTTTTATTTATTTCATGCGAAATAAATAGATGATTCTTCACATCATTATTTGAACCGTGAACCAACAGCGTAACAAGCGATGATGTTATCACTATACACTACGTCTGGGTTCCATTTTCACAGTTGATTTTCCTGACTCTTTCCAATCGCCGAAGTTCCGTCATGATTACTGCTGTAACCTGTTTCACCGCATCCCATATTGTGCTCGATGCTATCATGAGGTTTACAATATTCTCTGGAGTTGGTGTTTCTCCAATTCTTTCCTCTAGTTCTCTGCGATCTATATCAAATCGTGAGCACTGAAAAAATACGTGCCGCGCATCTTCTCTGGCCTCTCCGCAATTTAAATAGATTGCAAATTCATTGAGCCCGAACCAGTTCAGATACGCTCGAAATCAGCCATGTCCCGTCTACCGGTCGTTATTAGTATATAGGTCCATTTTCCCTTCGAACACTGGTTCCATCTCTCCTGCCATGCTCCGCTGTCTTTCTACCAGCTTGATATCTTTGACTGAAGCTTGGGGTTCTAAATTTTGGCATCGTAGGTCCGTTGTAGTTCGCTAGCCAGGATATTTACTGGTGGTATTCCCGCGATGACACATATTGCATCATCTGACACCGTCCGAAATGCACAGCATACCCTCAGGGCAACCGAATGTGTGGTTGACGGGCTGATTGACGGAGTTAATTCTTCTGGCGTAAGACTTAATTGTCACTACTTTGGCGCAAATTGGTTCTGCATACATTATGATGGACTGTGCCACCCTTGACAGAACTAGTCCCCTTTGTTGCTTGGGTCCTCCAATATTCGTCATTATTCTGGATAAGGCTGCACTCACCCGAGCAGCTTCGTCGCACGCTTTTTCAAGGTGTTCCTTTTAAGCGAGCCTAGTGTCGATCATCGCACCTAGGTATCTGATAACCAGTTTTGACGTTATATTATGATCGCCTACCCTGATGGTGATTGTTCCTCTTTTCATGTGACTAATTACTAGTACAGCTTCTGTTTTGTGTTCTGCGAGTTCTAACCCAACTTCTGCCATCCACCGTCTCACTTTTCGGATACATTCATTACAAATGTCCTCTATTTCTTCGAGGTGTTTTGTCGCGACAACTATTGCAATATCATCGACAAAGTCTATGATTTTTAACCCATTTGGGATCCCGAGCCTTAGAACTCTACCATGAATAATGTTCCATAGTATAGGTCCTAGTACCGACCCTTGTGGAACTCCGCCAGATATGTGGTTCTGCCCTATTCCATCATCTGTATCGAAGAGCAGGAACCGTTTCTCGAAATAGCTTAGTACCATTTTAATTAGGAACCAAGGTACCATCATTGACGTAAGGGAGTGTACTATAAGTCCCCAGTTTGCAGAGTTGAACTTCCATATTTTCTTGAACCTCCTCTGCATATTTTGCCCTGAATTGCTTCTTCCAAGGTTGTAGTTACCCTCCGTATAGGATCTACTCTAAAACGAGTTTTTCTAAATACATACTGTTGGTTTGAGAGTCCCCCGGCTTCATCAATTGCCACCTCCAGTCGGTTGCATATGATTCGCACCAGTATTTTACCTATTGTGTCTAACAGGCATATGGGACGGTATGACGAGGGCTCATCTAGTGCTTTGTTCCCTTTAGGCAGCAACACTAGACGTTGCTTTTTCCATTGGTCTTGAAAAACCCCTTCTTTTAGATACCTGTTGTACAGTTCTAAAAATGGTTCTGTGTTTATTTTGATGGCTACCTTAAGGGCCTTGTTTGGTATGCCATCCAATCCAGGTGACTTACTATCGCCGAATCGTTTGCATACAACCAGGAGTTCCATTTGCCTGACTGGTGGGATCTCCTGTATTTCCTGAGGTAGTTCTATATGCTCAGTTGCTGTTTGCGGTGGAAATAGTCCCGACACTATTTTCTACATAAGGAACGGGCAGAAGGGCGAGGGTGCCCTAATGCCTTTGAGTTTTGCAATGACTGTTACATAGGTGGACCCCAAGGATTTACGTCTGCTTAGCCGGAGAGCTCCTTAAATATGTTGCTTTTGCTTCTCCGAATGGCTAGTTTCAGGACCCTACGCCTATTTTTGTATTGCACTTGTAGGTCCTTATGAGAGGGCAAACCTCTGGATCGCTTTAATTATCTTCTCGCTCTATGACACTTGCTGCGTAGCTCTGCTATCTCTTAGTTCCACCAGTATACTGGTGGCCGGTAATTTGTTGACGTCTTCCGGACCATGGGTGCGCCGCAAGCACTAGTTACTTGTTTAGTAACATCAGCGGTCATAGCATTTGCTGTTCCTGGGTAAAAATGTCTTCGTCCAGTGTGTTTATTTTCCACCCAATTCGTTGTGTCTTCTTTGGAGAACGTTCTCCTCGACTGCACTTCAAACAGGATGGCCGCTGTGGGTATATCGATTACTGACTCTTCACCTTGCGCCTGTCGCTAGGGAACTAGTTACAAAGAAGATGTCAGCTATAGAACCTACGCCGATTCTGCTGAAAGTGTGCTCGCTTCCCGTATTAAGCAGTATGTCGTCTAGTGACGATATCCCTTCTCGCAGAGCCACGCCTCTTCTATTAGTTCGCTTGCTACCCCAATCAGTTGCCCATTCGTTGAAGTCTCCAGCTGTAACTGTATGGCTACCGCCTCTAGCATCATTCACCAGCCTATCCAGCATACCCCGAAACCTCCTCGAAGGTGCTATTTGGAGATGTATAACAGCTGTAGACATGTACTTCTTTGATCTCTGCTCTCACAAACCCTATTCCGGGTGAAAGGCATAATCTCCACAGGCCCAAATAGCTCCTCTTTTTGAATCATCCGCTGCCCAAACTTTTTCATCATCTTCAACTTGCGAACGGCTTGTGTCAGGAGGTTCTGTGCCGCTTCGCGGTGGTTTAAGTTAAGTTGCAGCACTTTCATATTCTTTGAGCGATTTTGGTAGCTTCATGGTACACTGGGCACACTGCGCTTCCTGCCGCTTGTTTGATGATGCTACTTGTCTTTTCTTAGCAAAGGGCGCACCTTGCTCATTGCTGCAGTTCTTGAACACAAGGCCTTTCTGACAACACTTGCCTTACTTCCATCCACCGCGCTTTTACACGCCTTTGCTAAATGCCCGAAGTTCTTCTTTTCCTTACGACGAAGTTATAATCCGGACTAGAAGGATCACAACCCTCCCGCTTTACTGCACCCCTACTAGTCTGCCTGTGGGGTTTGCTAAATGCCCGAAGTTAGGGCATATAAAGCATCGTTGCGGTATAATTTGTTCCAGTATTCGGCGCACCGTCCATCCAGCCATTTTTATGTCTAGTCGGTTCTTTATGAGCATTCTATACTATATCCCAAAAACAATGTTGATTCTTTGACTGATGGGTCACAAGAACGCAATGCGAAGTGCCTAAGTGCTTAAGTCAGATTTCTGCATATTAAGGGAACGCTTGACACCCCCTCAACAGAACAAAGTGGTTCCGTAATTTGCCTCTTTCATCTTTTGCATAGCAGAGTAGTTCAGAGGAATTACATTAGACAAACAACATTGTTGCATTTTTAATGCGAATCAACCATTTCCCAACACTTACCCCTTTTGTTGCAACAAAAGCCTCTAAATCGATTAATAAAATACGCATCTGCGTTGCGAACCCGCTCAGAACACAAACATCTTAACTTAATCCTCAAGGAATCGTAATAAAAATGCTACCCTTTTTTATGTCCACGATTCGCTTTGCCCAATAACACCTCAGGTAGGCAATAGTGTTATCCTTTTGATTCTCTTTAATGTTCTAATTCTAATGCAAACAACACAGTGCAGGGGGAATACCCATCTGACATGTACTCATCAAACGCAACAAAGTAGATCACAATGCAAACGAATACATTTCAATTGCGTCTGCCCAAATTCTCATGACAAAATATTATTCCTTGCACAATGACACGCAACAATGTCTCGTCCTTTTAGAGCAACAATCCTGTCAAAGTCAACCCAAGATAGGCTGAGCTAACGATAACTTAGTCGAAATTATTGACAGTTTACTACCTATCATTGTCTTGAAGCGATCTAAATTTTCCTCACAAAAGGATTCAAATGCAAAGGATACGCACTCATTTCTTCTCTGCTAATCTGGAACAACCAAGTCAAAGGACTATTCCCCCTTTTGGTGCATTGTTTTTTATTATGTTTGGTATGAGTGACGTGTCAGCAAGGGTAGAGGTAATAAAATCACTTAAAGATTTTATGTTGCGGCTAATAGTGGTTGAAACTGGCGCAGTAGATCACCGCACTCACAGTAGGGAGACAAGACACACCATCTTGGCGCACAACACATCACAACTGCAAATAAATTAACAACTTAAATGATGATTTACAGTGCTGCTCTATAAAAATTTCCTTATTCGTTGGCGCGGCGAAAATGGCAATAGCCAGCTAATCTGGAGATTTATATGCAGAGAAGTTGATCAATAAAAACGGAACAAAGGACGATTTGGCGAATGGAAATGTACACTTTTTGGCGGTTTTTATTGCCAGATTAGGAGACAAAGTGAAATTGTTTTCCCTTGGAATTCAAAGGAACTGCTGTGATTGACCATTGTCCGTGTGTGAACGACATATAGCTAATACTCGTAACTAACTTTGTTGTACGGCAGCGCGGGCAGTGGTGTCGTCGTATTTTTATGGGAAAACTTTTAGGGCGATGCAGGAGAGAACAAGAATTGGTTTATATTTGGCGGCAAGATTGCGGTGAAAATTTTTATTATTGTAATAAAATTAAAATTTTGTTACAATTTATGGTCAACTTAACGTACTACGTCGTATTGATCAAGTCGGTTAAAATGTGTGTGATTATTTTTTTTTCGGAAAGCCTTCGTGAGAAGAAAAAGGTAATGTCACGAATATTTAGATTTCGTCAGCAAATCGTCAGTAACTGTTAAGATGTTTAGGCACATGAAAGTGGCACAAGACAATTCAAATTAATGGGATTAGATACAAATGCGCAAGCACTCGGTGGTGAGGTTTACCTCTTTTTCTCTTTCGGATAGATTCGAATACTCAGTGCCAGAGCATTGGTGTTCTTTATCTCTATTATGCCATACTTCTCAGATATTCACGATATTCACAAGGGAAATTTGAGAAATCCTGGTCAATCAACTGTCAACCAGATTGATCACATTGCGATCGATACGAGGCACTACTCCAGTATTATGGATCCGGAAGTTCCGGGGGGCCAACATTGACTTGGACCACTATCTTGTTGTAGCCAAGTTACGGTTGCGGATATCCCGAACACCGCCAAGACAAGTAAATACTATGGAGGAAATTTGACGTCATACTGTTACAATCGCAAGAGATCGCCAAATCCTTTTCCGATCGAGTCTACCTTAATCTCTTAAGAGGTCCTATGCCGCCAGCATCGAGTATTGAAGACCAGTGGCAACATTGCCAAAATGCCATCAGAGATGCCTCCTTTGGTGTACTGGGTTTGACTCCGTCACAACAACGAAACCCCTGTTTTGACGAAGAGTGCCGGCAAGCACATGTAGCTAAACAAGAGGCATACAAAGCGGCGCTGCATAGAAGGACTAGAGATGCTCGCGAGTTCTATGAGTAGAAAAGGAGAAACGAGCACCGGCTTCTCAGGAGAAAAAAGATGGAGCATGAGAAGTGCGCGGAAGTTTTACGAAAGAGTAAAAATAACTTGCCAAGGCTACAAGGCCCGAACCGAAGCCGGCAAGGACGATCAAGAGAACATCGTAGTAGAAACGCAGTCGATGCTGAGGATATGGAAGAACCATTTCTGCAGACTGTATAATCGAATCGTATCCAGCTCTCAGGCAGAATGAACCATTCAATCTGGAGGATGTGGATCAACAATTCCGTCCTCCCGATCTAGACGAAGAGAAAATAGCCATATCTGAACTTAAATTCAACAAAGCTGCTGGAGCATGCACCAACTAATCTGTAAAATATGGTCGAATGAAAATATTCCCGATGAATAGAACCTCAGTATTGTTTGCGCGATCCTCAAAACAGGAGACCCTCTTAACTGCGCCAACTACAGAGGCATCAGTCTTCTTAACATCGCTTATAAGATCTTATCTGACGTGTTGTGTGAACGCCTGAAGTCGATCGTCAGTCGGTCCATATCAGTGTGGCTTTAGGCCAGGTCAGTCCACCATCGATCAAATATTCACACTACGGCAGATCTTCAAATCGATATCCACCATCTTTTCATCGATTTTAAGGCCGCGTATGATAGCATTTATAGTTTTGGCATACCTACCAAACTCGTCCGTTTGTACAGCATGACGATGGAGAATGCAAGGTCGGTAAAGACCTCACCGAGACTTTTGATGTCAAAAAAGGATTTAGACAAGACGACGCATTGTCGTGCGATTTTTTTACCATCATTCTTGAAAGAATAGTGTAAGACTCACGCGCCAACACCAGAGGCACAGTCTTTCAAAAATCCGTCCGATTCCTCGCATACACCGACGGTTTTGATATAATCGGAAGAACGCAGCGTGATGTCAGTGGCGCTTTCATGAGTATTGAGGCGAAAGCGGCGAAGATGGGTTTAACGGTCAATGAGGGCAAGATCAAGTATACGTATGCTGTCAACATCGACAACCAACATTGACGTTTCGGGGAGAACCGTAGACAGATATAACTTTGAGGTAGTTAGGGACTTAGTCTACCTAGGCTCCGCCGCTGTAAATTCAGACAACGACACGAGTGCTGAGATCAAATAAAGAATAACTCTTGCCAACCGCTGCTTCTTTGTACTAAGAAGGCAATTGAATAGCAAAGCCCTCTCTCGAATAACTAAAGTGACCCTAATAATCCCAGACCTACTCTATGTGCAGATGCATGGACTTTATCTGCGGACTTTGTCTGCATAGATAGAGAGTGAAGGAGGAGATACAATGACGAATTGTATGGGATGTACAGCGACATCAGCTTAGCCAGGAGAGTGAAGGTCCAATGACTGTGGGGCTGAGGCATGTAGAGCGCATCGACATCAATCCCCCTTCCGGGACTGCGCAGTAGATTAAGACCACGTCTCAGGTGGCGCACGCAAGTGAAAGGGGACCTCAACCAAATTAGCGTGCGAAACTGGAGGCAGATAGCTAAAGATCGAGCTGGCTGGAGGTGCTTGTTGTTGAGGCCCTTTAGTAAGATTAAACAAAATTACTCCCTTATACTAATGCGTCCAGTCTCCGTTATTATGCCTGATATCTTCCAGTGCAACTTTGACTAAATTTGTGCGTACGAGTATATTCTTAGCCTTCTCCAAATCATTTTGAAAATCCATGTTCCCATCCAAGCTTCTGCTTCATTAGTGGCATTTTCTACTGGATTTGCATCAGGATTCTGCGACGGCCAATCTAACGTCATTATATTATTCTATTAATACTTATGCATTGGATCTTATCCTCTTGTAAGATCCAGTCGCAATTGTCAGGCCCATACCAAGATTCGGCAAACTTTATTAAACCCTTCTGGTATAGTCTCACCATGAACTGAGGTTGCTTGTGAACACAATTAACTTTCCGAATCCTTTGGCAATAAACATGAACGTTTGTTCGATGTTTCACTGTGCGTTGTACCAACTTTTCACATTTTTATGTGTTCAGGCTTTAAAAAAAAAGAAGATACTTAATTCGTACATATAATGTTGCACGGTTCAAGTTCTGTGTTGTCCTATTCAGCCTTTTCGATATGATTTACGGCCAGTAGTGGTTTAGAGGTTTTTATTTCTGTGCATGATTAAAGATTCTGCCAAGAGGGCGTATTATTATGTGGATGGATTCTAACTCCTCTTCTACATACTTACTTATGTCCTGTATCTCCTTGTGGGTCCTAGGGCCCCTACAACGCCTACGTGCCAATGTGTGCGATTTCTGGAAATGTGCCTCTGCTCTCCGCTATGGACCTGTAACCCTTTCGGAGAGTGTGATGACCTATCCACTGCCACTTTCGTCATCATATGGTTGTACCTATAGGTTCATGGCCCGTTCTCTGATAAAGCTGTTCGTTAGAGATACGGTTTGGCCAGACAGATGTAGCGTAGACACCTATTGACAAACATTTGCAGCTTCCTCGTGATAGTGACGGTCACTCTCCAGGTACCACATCCATATAGTAGCACGGATTCAACGTTGGAACGGAACAGTCGTAGCTTGGTGTTTAAGCTAATTGCATTACTTCGTCAAACAATGGACAGCATCCCAAACGCAGATTTTGCTCTACCTATTCGGCTGGCTATATCCAAAGACTCCAAAGGCATTGGAAACTCTCTACTCTCTCAACGGTTTGTCCAGCAATGCATATATGAGTTGATGAGTTTGGTCCTAGGCTGATCATTTTTGTTTTTACCGAGTTAATTTTTAGCCCAACGACGTCTGCTTCCCTCTCCACATTTGCTGTCATTTGGTGAAGGTCCATTATTCTGTGAGACAGTAGGCATACATCGTCGGCGTAGTCGAGGTGTTTGAGTTCAGATGTAAGAGTCCATCGAATTCCTCCATTTCCTGTTGATAAGGCCGCATTCAGCACATCGCTAATCGCCAATAAAAACAGTATTGGTGAAAGTATGCAGCCTTGCCGAACCCCACTTTGGATTTCGAATTCCTCAGACTGCCTTCCTCTGTGCAAAACGTGACATTTGAACCCTTCGTATGTAGCTTTGACAATAGCAATTAATTTATCAGGAAATACCTCTCCCTGTATAAACTCCCTGTTAACACTATCAAACGCCTTTTCAAAATCGATGAACAACAGGTGAAGTGGTGACCGATATTCAACACATTGCTCGATAATGATCCGCAGGGTGTTGATGTGGTCGACACAGGAGGATCCAGAGCGGAAACCTGCTTATTCGGCGTCGAGAGTGTCTTCAAGGTGTTCTTTGATTCGTTCCAGGATGATTCTAGCTATTATCTTGGCCTCAGCAGGCAGCACGCAGATACCTCTCCAGTTTTCGCACTGCATTAGCTTGCCTTTTTTAAGGAGCTTGACGATCATTCCTTTTTTCCACTCATCCGGAAAACTCCCGGCTTCTCATGTTCTCCCGACAAGTGGGAACAGAAGCTCTGCCGATGCTGTTGGCGCAGCTTGAAAAAGCTCCGCGGGTATGCCCCCAAGTCCTACCGCCTTATTAGTTTTCAGTGCCTTGATTGCACTAATAATCTCCTCCTTAGCGAATTTGGGAACACTTCAGTCTGACTTGGGTGCATATTGCTGGCGAATATTCGGTTTAGAACCGAAGCAAAATGCTCCTTCCATCTCTTCAGTTGATCCTCATCCAATATCAACAACGAACCGTCTAAGCCTTTCGCTGAGTGTTGAGTAGAGCTTCGGCCACCTACAAGCTCCTTAGTGATTCTATTAACAGTTCTGCTGTCGGACCTCGCTGCTGCTTCATTCGATATAGGGACTCAAGCTCGATCTTCCCTGCTGCTGGAGTAGCTGCATTTCGAGCTCTTAGCTGTTTTCGTTCGTTGATCCTTCTCCAGGTATCCTCGGAAAGCCACGCCCTATGGTTTCTCTGCGATCGACAGATAATCCTTTCAGCACCTGATGTGAAAACAATTTTCACAGCGCACCAATGGTCTTGGATGGTGGCAGGCAGTGAGCTGCTGATTGTTTCTACTCCACGTGAGAGATGGTCCCTTAATTCTTGGCGCACTGAGGGAACTCTCAGTCGGTCTACGTTGAACATAGGTATTCTTGTGTCATTAGATCTACGAACGGCAGCAGTGCGTAATCGGAGAGTAGCTATCATAAGATGGTGATCTCGTACCAACCGCATGTCGGTACCTCGTCTGTTTTGGACGTCTAGGAGACTACTTCTAAAACGACGACTGATGGCAAAATGGTCAATTTGGTTGGATGTTGCTTGCCTGTCAGTTGACGCTCAACTGATTTTATGGCAGTCTTTGTGCTCAAACATGGTGCCACCTATGACAAGACGATTTGTGTTACAAAAGTCAACAAATCTTTCGCCGTTGTCATTGCGATTGCCTAGTCCCAGGCGTCCCATAACATGTTTGAGCCCTTCGTTGTTGCAGCCTACCTTGGCATTCAGTCCTTATCCGAGGCATTGTGTCGGTTTCCATAGCTATTGTAGTTTCGGTAACGCGGGTAGCTGGCCCAGGTTACCTAGCCTAGGCATAAGACCCTAGACAATATAGCGCTTGCAATTTTGGCCTACATGTATAAGGATTTATACATGCAGTTGCCTGGGGATCACCACGAGGAGGTAAAGCAAGCACTACATTACGAACTTGATTGTTGCGCTACTGGTCCAATCCATGTTTTGGACAGTCAGTAGTTTCCCGATCAATCGCCATGCAGGTCCTCTTCTACATACAGGTAATTGTTCTTTTGCTTTCATCAGACTTATTGTTGGGTTTTTCCTGAAAAATTCGCAGGTCACTTTATTGCCCTTTGCCGATGATGGGGCATCATTGACGTTACCACATTTTTTATATCTCTTTATCCATTTGTTCACAAATCCCTCTGATGTTCTCATATATTTTGCCAGAATGCTTTTTAAAAACAGTGCTCATGTTGTAATGTTTTTCAGTAAAGTATAAAAATGATTGCAATGCTCGATTGCAATTGAATGCAGATAATGACTTGACTATAAACATACGTCTGTGAATAAAGCAAAGGAAGTAATTACACCATGCTCTTTGTATCTCAAAATTGAAAGCACTACCTTTAAAAACTTCTCAAACTAATTCACTGTGTTAAGCCTTTCCTTAATGTATGCAAACACTCGCCGATATACTGAATTAAAATATGGACCACTGGTCACAACCCGATCTATCATCCTGTCGACCATTTGCCTGTCACTCGAACAATAGCTCTTACATGAAAAGCCATTCAAATCGCATACACGCGTTTGGCTTTAGTTCGCTTTTCTTTTAAGCAATTTTCAATTTCAATCAAAATTCTTAAAAAAAAAAAAAAAAAAAAAAAAATCGAAAATTGAAAAATCCCATTTGAGTGGTAGTGACTCTGACATGGCATGAAATTCGAGACGAATCGGAAAGGATGCTGATTTCGTGAACGACAGCGATTTTCGTCAAATCACGGGGGAAAATCAAAGAAAACAGAATTTTCCGGTGTGTTTCTTTTGAGTGCGTTTAAAATCACAATTGAATGGTTTTGCTGGTGTGTACTCGTACACTGTTCAATCGACAACAACAAGAGCATTTCATCATCCGGATGAAAAGTCGCAATTTCATTGTCTGACATGTCACAATAGTTGATGAGTTTTGACAACCCGAACTGGCTACGTTGTGCGGAACAATTTAAATTGAATTTTTATGGGAAATTACATTTTTGTTGATGTTCATCTCGGTCAAAGTCTCTCAGCTCTACTAATGGTGGAGATGTAGTTGTAACATTAAAAACTATGAAACCAATTGGAAATGCAAAACTTTTCTAATCAACAGAATACGGTTATGTCTCATGGGAAATTCAAAAGTATCAAACCCCATCAAAATAATTAAGTTTTACGTTTCTTTGGAAAGGGGTTGCTCTACTCTTTTTTGGCACCTCTCTGAATCATTTATCTGTATCTGTTTCTTTGGAATTGACGTTTAAAGTTCAAGTGAAGAGAACAATGGGAAATAATTGAACTTTAAAATCTTTACTTCATTGTTATCTTTAATCTGAGAAACAAAACGTTAGGTTTATGTAGGGGAGACAGCAAATACAAGTAGTGCGAGTCCTGCATTTTATTTTTTCGCGTCGTGGAAATCTTAAGTTGACACCGTCGGGCCACCAGCGTATGAGATTCTTATGCACTAAATACTAAAACCACCTATTTTCTCTTATCATAGTTTTCCTCTGGGACCATTAGTAGATACTTTAGAAAAGATGTATGTGTTGGTAGACATATTCTTCATCACCTTCTACTTTGTAGAGTCGGCAATGTTATCCAACGCAGCCTTACACCAGCCTTACACGCATCCTTGAAACCTTGCACGTATTTTGATATCTATATTTCTTGTGGTTTTTATTTATGGATTCCTGAGCTTCTTCTGACAATTCTCCAAGTATTAACGATTGATACTCGATTATACTTTGACTATGCATTTATTAGTTATTGTTTTTTAGTGAACGTTGAGCAATCAGTTATTGATTTCCATGGCTATGATGCAGTTGGTAAATCACACGTTTCTTTTGTTTACCAACTATTCCTTTTTCTTTCTGAAATTTTCTGTCGATCTATGGGCAGCGACATATTTTGATTTAAAGTGCTCATAAATTGGTGATATCCAATGATATGATTTTCAATTTCGTACAACTTTCTGCTTGACAAATTCAAACTTTACTCCAAACGCTAACAAAAAGTTCAAATAAATTGTTGTATGAACAACAGTCACAACAACAATGACAACAGCAACGACAACCACAGTACCAATAACAACAAGTAATAGCTACACCTACTCAGTTACGATTGCACCAACAACGCCAATTATATCGCCAAAAACAAGTACAAACATCATTAACACTCAAGAAAAAATAAAAATGATACACATATTCATAACAACAAAACTGGAACATCAAAAAAAAATAGATCATCCCCTGGATCCGCCCTTGACCTCTACCGATCTTTATCCGAGAAATTGAAAATCAGGAAAACAATAAAGACATATACATATAACATAAGACAATTGCTCCAATGCAGTATAAACTTCGAACCACCTCCACCAAGGAAAGACATTGCCCAGTGCCTAAATTGTCAAAAATATGGGCACACAAAAAATTATTGCACTAACAATCCCGTATGTGTTAAATGTGCCGGTATCCATAAGACCATAGATTGCAGCATTACAAATTCAAGTGACAAAATAAAATGCGCGCAGTGCCGCAAAGGACATGCAGCCAACTACAGAGGATGGGAAATTTATAAGGCTCTTAAGATACAGCGTTTTCCTAGCCTTAGAAAAAAGGAAATAATAAGAGACGGTGGTGAGACAACAAACCATGTTCACGACATATCCACAACCCAAGAACAGACAGAAAATCGACCAAAACAGCAAGAAATCAAACATGGAAACCCAGCTCTACACTTAGAAAATACAAAATCAAAACAAAAACAACAACAACAGCCTGCTTCGCAACCCAGCGATGACATAGCTGAACTTAATGACATGATAAAACAACTTGTGACGCAAATTATTAACATGATGAACATACTCACGCTATTATTAACTAAATTCAATGGACAGTGTTAACGAGATTACGATAGTAATATGGGACTCAAACAGACTTATACAGCATCTATTAGAACTAAAACAATTTATAAAAATCAACAAAGTAGACATACTACTAATTTCTGAAACACACCTCACAAATAAAAGTTATGTCAAAATTTCACACCAATCATCCAGACGGAAAAGCACATGGCGGTTCAGCGATCATTATCAACCAAAATATCAAAATATGAGGGTGGCCGTGTTGTAGTGGTAACATCACCGCTTGTCACGCTACAGGTTCACGGTTCGAATCCTGATGTCAATAATCATCTATTTATTTCGCATGAAATAAATAAAAAGTCGATCAATTGCGAGAGCTTATGTACTGCGAAGGCATAACACTGGCAGTAGGGCGGTCATATGGCTAAAAAACAACTTGATCCTGATGATGACATCAGGAGGACGGAAAAATATACTGTGAATCATGAGCAACGACAAAAGCAAAAATAAACAAGTTCCCCAGTTATCTGGACAGCCACCCTTGGAGTCCACTGAAACTTAATACCAGCTGAGTTTCAAACCAACTACACCAATCTGTCTTTCTCTCTGTTCCTTCTCCTTTCCTCAAAAAAGAAAAAAAAGCTCGTGTCCTAAAATTAATATAAGGGTTCGTTTCGTTTCGTTTTTAGTGCATTTTTATTTTCGGAATTTATGAACTCTTAACAGCTAGACACAAAAAACGCTTAAAACTAGCTTAACTAACTTAACTATGTTATATACTAACTTAATGGCCCTATGCGGGCGCTCTAAGCTAAACCTAATGCTTAAAATATGTCTTTCGACGTAACATAACTTAAACTATTTATTAGATCTATACTTACAAATATTGGGAAACTAAGAAAAAAATTTTTAAGCAAAAACTTAGTATATGAACTGAATTTTTTTTTACTATATATAAAACTTATAAACTATCTAAAAACTACTTATTCTAAGGTACGTGATTAAACACGCAAATTTTTTTTTTCGATATACATATATATGTACATATACATAGATATATTGTATACCTTCCCATATACATATAGTATACATACATTCATACACATGTATAATTTTTTTTTTTTTTTTTTTTGTATTTTTTAGTATTTTTTTATTTTTTATAATTTTTTTTTTTTTTTTTTTTTTTTTTATTTTATTTTAAAGCTACTTAAACTGACCTTAAAAACTATGTAAGCCGGCCAGGCTATAAAAGCTATACCGACTTTGCCCCTTCGGAGGCTACCCCGAATCAAAAGGAAACGACGAGGGAGTTCCCTCTACGTCTCCGAGCCACCAGAATTTCTGGTGCTGTCTCACTACATCTGCCAAATCACGGCTTGATACCGCTCTACTAAACCGGAGACGCTCCGTGGTGCTGTGTGCGACGTGTCGGTCGTAGTTAAGTTGCCTGTCCGCAGCATTTCGGGCAACATGGTAGATTAGCGGCACCGCTACCCTATCCTGTATCAGACCTTCCCTATCTAAATATAGGAACGCCTCTGGGGGGATGAAGCCGTTAAGACGCACACTCTCGTGATACAAATCATTGGGGTAGTATGCCCCGGAGATCAGGTTATTCATCGAGGACATTGCTCTTACAGTGTGCCTTCGAATCATATTGACCAGGAAATTATCCACTCTGTTTATGTTCGCCCTATTATACAGGACCTCATTAGAATAGAATTTTATGTACTGGGACTCTGGTGTTCTGTACAACTGAAGACAAGCCCTAAGGCAAGCCCTCTCAAACACCCGAATCCTTTCCATCCAGCTTGCTCCCACGTTGAACCACACGGGACATCCATATACGAGCATGGGCCTAATAAGGGCCATGTAGCAGATTACCTTCACCCTTGCGTCGAGTTGGCTGCTATAAAACAGTCTCTTTGTAAGGGCAAAAACACCTCTGGCTCTGACCAGAGCAGCATCTATATTTTTGTTAAAATATAGATATTGATCTAGCCAAATCCCAAGGTATCTAACCACACTTCGACTCGTTAGTGGCTGCCCGTGCTGTCCCACGATTAAGAACTTTCGCCAATTCTTTCTGGTATCCCTGGAGGCCCCAGATAACGACGTCCTAAACAGAATAGTCTCTGTCTTCTGGAAGTTGATCTTCAGCTTCCAGTCGTCGCAGTATATCCTGATCTTATCGAAATCACGCTGCAAGAGTATTGCAATGACCTCGATCTTTGGCCCTGACCTATACGCGATCAAGTCGTCTGCATACGCAATAGCATGGGGAAGAGATCCTACGAGATCACTCGTGTAAATATTAAAGAGGATCGGCGAATTAACCGCACCTTGTTGTAGACCGTTTTTGATTTCGAACGTCCCAGCAGAAGTCACATTGCCATTTTTCACAATAAACTGTCTACTGGTGAGCATATTACAGAGCATGTACAGCAGTGGTTTACTTATACCCAGCCTGTTCAACTTGTAGAAGAGTCCTTCTAGCCATACGGTATCGAACGCCTTCTCCAAGTCAACCAGGCAGGCACCCGTGCATTGTTTCTTACTTTTGTTCCATTGGATATCAGATACCAGTTTAGACGCGGCATGTACAGTCTCATGACCCGCCTTGAAACCGAATTGGTTATCCGGAACTATATGCATGTCCTCAACCCACTTAGTCAGGGCTCTATTGACCACCTTTTCGAATACCTTGCTGATGTTCGGAAGGAGACTTATCGACCGGAGATTCGCCGGATTGGATGTATCTTTACCTCTTTTGGGAATAGGCTGTACCACTGCTGTTTTCCAATGCGCTGGATAATGTGCACTATTCAGCGCATTGTTAAACAGAGTGGTGTAAATGTCCACCGCTTCTAGAGGGAGATGTCGAAGCACAATGTTCGACACTCCGTCAATTCCCACTGATTTCTTCTTTCTCAATGATGCGAAGATCGTTTGGAGTTCTACCTTCGATACGTACGGGGAGTGAACCATTTCATTGGCAACGACATTATTTGCCATGTTATCGTCATTGAACTCGGTAAAACCTATGTTCTCTGATCGCCAGTGCTCTATATCATTTCGAAGGTAGACGTTGTGCACAAGGACTCGACTTTCCAGGTCGTGTTTCGGGCAAATGCTATCATTCACCTTGTACACTTCCTGGAAAGTCGCTCCTATAGCCTCTACTTTCTCCTGGGGATCTTCGATCATGAAAAAATTGTCATCATCGACAGCGTTCCCGGGATCTATGCCTGCTGTTATTAGTATTTGTTCGTTGTTCGTCGTTCGAGGGATCTTAAGACACGGAAGGTCGTTTTGATTATTCCTCCGAAAAATTTTATTTATTTGCGGGAACATACTCGGGTTGTTGGATTTTACAGCCCGAATTTTGTTGTTCCAATGCAGATTTACAGAGAGTCTGTAATTTTCTCTAATTAACTGTTGGAGATTTTTAATCAACGACTTCAGTGTCCTAACCTCCGAGTTTTGTCTGTCCGTAAACTGTCTGTACAAGGTTTTGAGTCTTGACAGAAGTCTACTTTTTTGTTGGTGTAGTGCGTCGATTGTTGCATTGCGGAATATGTCTGCGTTGTCAGTGTGTTGATAACGAGGTATCGTACTGTCCATCGTTCGTTTGATTGTCTCGTCCATTTGTCTTAGGTACCTGTCGATCTCCTCGTTTGACAGGTTCCTATTGGACGGTGGGTGGAGCGAATTCAAGGAGAGTGCTCTTGTCATAGCTCTGGAGAAGCGTGTCCAACGCATCCTACTGTAGTTGTAGGGGTACGTTTGAACAAACTCGTCCAATTCCGCAATTTCGTTGGGAATTGTAATTTCGGCACTGAGTCCGCAATGGTCACTGTCATACACAAAAGTGTGTAGGCAGTTTCTCGTTTGTTGGTTCGTGTTGGTCAGTTGTAACCGTACATCGAACAGCATAAGATCCAAATAGGAGCCGCTTCTAGGATACGACGGGCTATCTGTAGCTATCAAATCGAGTCTATACTCGACATTGTGTTGACCCCACCAATTGAATAGTAGGTTCCCCCTAGAATTTGGTATGTTATTTCCCCAATCGCTGTGTTTGGCGTTTAAATCTCCGGCAATGAGGAAATAATTCTCCTCCGACTCCAGCCTTAGACATCGAAAAAGTGTCTCGAGCTCTGTAATAAATGACGTAGTTTGAGTAGAACCAGATGCGTAGATCGCGACCATGTACATCCTCTTTCCACTACGGAGAGCAATGCACACGATACATGCTTCCAGCTCCTGGAATCTCCGCACTTCACCGCTGTACACGGCCTTATGTCGCAAGTCTTTGTGAATGAAGATCGCAACACCTCCTCCTTGAGTAGAGTCGGGTCGGTCTCTTCTTATAATATTGTATTTATTATGGCTCAGTTTGTGTTTCTGGGATAGCTTAGTTTCGCTAACCAAAAGCACATCAGGGCTTTGATCATCTAACAACTTAAAAAGTACGGTTCTTCGCTCGATCCTTATCAGTGAATTCACATTCACCGCAAGGATCTTTAAGGGTTTCTCCGCCATCGTATCCATTACGACTGGAGGTGCGCTAGGCCCGGCAGAAATGCGTAGATCTGGTCCACCCGTTTCGCCTGCTCTTGTAACTGTCGCTGAAGCTGGTTCATTTGCCCTTGAATAGAGAGCAAAATAGTCAGCAAATCAGGCTGAGCCTCAGGTGCTTTAGGCACTGGGGCCTGTGCGGCAACCTTCGGTTGTTGTTGTACCGTGTTTCTCCGGCCTGACGCCATTTGGGCGTAGGTCCATTGGGGAGTAACGGCTGGTGTTTGACTAGAAACAGGTGGACGCTTGACTTCGATTCTCTGCTGACGAGCCAGGTTTACTTTTTTCATGTACTGGAACTTAGGACAACCCCGATAGTTTGCGGTGTGTCCCGAGTTCCCACATAGTGCACAAGAGAGTTGGCCTTTATCTGCCGCCCCATCCTTACCCAGGGAACATTCCTCTGCTTTGTGGTTCTTTCCACACTTTACGCATCGAGGCTGCATTTCGCAGTTCGACGCGGCGTGCCCGAACCTTTGGCAGCGAACACATTGTAAAATGTTATCGCTCCTCTTTACTTTTTCCCATTTGACAACCTGGTAGTCTAGGACATTAATACTCCTTAGACCATCCAATTTGCTGTTGGGAGTTATCTGAACAAGGAAGAACGGTAATTTCCGCTTCTCCCTTTTGGCCTTTGCTGTGGTGAACGGCTTGACTCCCACGAACTCAAGACCGTCGCACTCCTTCTCTTTCAGCATCCTAAGGAGCTCTCCCGGTTCGATAGACGGATCTACCCCCCTCAGTAGCATAGTTTGCAACTTTTCCCCCTTCGGGGTGAAGGAGAAGAACTCCGTCGTCGTTTCCTTTAATAAACCTTTTATTTTTTTGTACTGGTCCACTGTATTACAGTGGATAGTATGCCTATCTTCATTAATACGTTTAATAAAAAAATGATTGCCTATGGCCGACTTACATAGCTCAATGGTGTCTTTTAATTCCATCTTGAAGGTGTTGATTGGTGGCACCTTCTCCTTTGCACTCTTCTGCTGCTGATGTTGTTGTTGTTGCTGGTCTTTCTGTTGATGTTGTTGTTGCTGCTGATTCAGTTTTTGCTGTTTTTGTTGTTGTTGTTGCCGCTGCTGCTTAGCTGGCAACTGTTTTTGTTGTGGCTGCTTTGTTGGCAGCTGTTGATGTTGTTGTTGCTGCTTTGCTGGCAGCTGGTTTTGTTGCTGTCGTGTTGCAGGCAGTTGTTGTTGCTGCTGCTTATCAGGAAGCTGTTTTTGTTGTTGTTGTTTTTTCTGCGACTGGCTATCTTCTACTCTTCTGGCTGTCTGTTTAGCCTTTATGGTTAGTACCCTCTGCTGGAGCTGCCGTATGCTTTCGTTTATAGCCTCCATCTCTTCGTCCTCATCCTCGGACTCGGAGGCCGCTAACATGGCGAAGCTATTGCTACCACCTTTGTAGTCTGCTACTGCTGCTGTTGTTGTTGTTGACGGCGCCCCCAACCTCACTTCTCCCGGCAGTTTTTCAGTCGAAGCTGATAGGGAGGGGCGCTTGCCTTCGTAGGGAGTCAGCCTCTGCTTCCTCCTCCTCTTTACTGTAGTGCCACTTTCTACAGCTGCCAAGTGGCTTTCACTGTCGGCCTCATCGGCCGATGTTTTTACGTCCACTACTCCCGCTATGGGAAGCAGGGACCGTTCGCTTTTTTTCATTAGGTACCTCACTTGATATTGTTTTTTATGTCAAAAAAAAAAAAAAAAAAAAAAAAAGTTTATTCCGGTGGGAATAGAACCCGAACGACTTAGGTCACTAGTCGCTAACACTACCACTGCGCTACCGCGACACTCGATGAACCACTGTCTATTTTTTTACTTGAAATCGCGCGACAATTACAAGAGAAGCCGAAACACGTGTGATCTCCACAAAGGTCTGTGAACGACTGATTAATATAAGGGTATTCATAACCCTTTTCACACGTGAAATTGAGAAACATGGAAAAGACTACATTCAAGCGACCACAGTACAATTCTCTCTTGAATTGTTGATGAGGTCACAATTGTTTTGAGAATTACTCCAAAGTATATTACAATTTAAACATAAACCTTTTTATTTCAATTTAAAGTTTTATTTGCTTACTAAAGTTTTAACTTATATAGTATTTAGCTACGTTAAATATAGTAAAATAAATATATAATGAAGTGTGTTTTGTGCAATTTAAAAATTGACAGAGTTAAAGACATTAAATTACAATGCAAAAGTTGCAGTGAATATTTCCATGCAAAGTGTGCGAATCTAGAGAAGAGTGATGTTGAGTATTACGAAAAGAGTAAGATGGGCCACAAGTGCGATAATTGTCGTGGTCAGCGACGGAGATCTTTTTTGGCAAACGAATTGCCCATCGACACCACTCTCTCTTTATGATCCAATCTCATTAATAAACCAAAATGTTCCTCTGATTTGAATACTCCTAATACTTCCAGCTCTGCTGCTGCTGCCGCTGCTTCTACGAACCAAGTTGTTACTGCTACTTCTCCCAAAGATGCTGTTGCTGAAAACAAAACTATAACTCTTGTTATGCTTTATCATGGGATTATGAAACTGCAACAACTAAACACTGATGCTTTAATAAAAAATCAGATCTCTAGAAGAAAGTAATGCCGCTCTTACGGTTACGGTGAACATCTTGGAGTCTAAATTAAACGCATTGGAGCAAAGAGATAAACAGTATGCAATTGACATTGTAGGTGTGCCGGAATTGTGTAATGCTAATGCTAGAGAGAAGGTCATCAAACTAATAACGGAAGGCGTGGGAGTGCAAATAGATTCAAACGACATTGAATCCTGTTACGTCATGAATAACAAAAGAAAGAGCAATGACCTAAATAATGTAGCTGCCGCTCCAAACATCGTGTGTGTGAAGTTTACTTCTCTCTCACGAAAGAAGCTCATAATGCAAACGTTACGGGTAAACAAAATCAAATTATCAAATAATAAGCAAGGCCGAATATATATCAATGATTGTCTCACTGCGTACACAAGATCTCTTCTGCAGAAGGCTAAACAGCTGAAACTTCAAAACAAATGCAAATATGTATGAATTAGGGACTCATCTGTACTCATTAGAAGGAGGGAAGGCGATAAAGTGATTAAAATACGCAATTATGAGGATTTTTTTAAAAAAATTATCTTGATATATCTTAAATTCTTGAGGTTGGCCTTGGTGTAGTGGTAACATCAACGCTTGTCACGCTCTTGGTTCACGGTTCAAATCCTGATTCAACAGTCATCTATTTATTTCGTCAGAAATAAATAAAAAAGTCAATCAATTGCGAAAGGCTTAGTCAACTCTACTGCGAAGGCATAACACTGGCAGTAGGGTGGTCATATGGCTTAAAAATGCAACTTGATCATGATGATGACATCAGGTGGAGGGAAAAAAATGCTGTGAATCAAGAGCAACGACAAAAAGCAAAACGAACAAGCTCCCCAGTTATCTGGACGCCACCCTTGGAGTTTATTGAAATTTAACACCACCTAAGTTTCAAACCCACTACACCAATCTATCTTTCTCTCTCTCTCAATTTATACAAACGCCCGTGCCCTGAAATAATTTAATGGTATTCATATCCCATTTGGCGTGCGCAAATTATAAAAAATAAGAGTTTTTCTATGATTAAAATATGTTGTTATAATGTTATTATCATTACAATTTCCTTATTAGATCCTCATAATAATAATACAAGTCATAATAGTTTTTCTTCTTCTGATAATGATACCATGAATTGCTTTTGTATTGATCATCCTTACATGAAATCGTATACAGGTTTATCAATTATTCTTAAAAATTTACGTAAAAATTTTGATGTTTTTCTAGCTCATTTCGCATCCCTAGATCATTTACCAGATTTCATATTCGTCTCCGAAATATGTATCTATGAATTTGAAGTTTCTAACTTTTGTATTCCCAATTTTACTTTTGCGGCAACTTGCAATGATTCTTATTCAGCTGGTGGAGTGGCGGTCTTTTATAGGAGTGATATTGCGTGTGATATTTTAAAACCTGATCTTAAAAGTGCTGATTTAATTTGTTTAAATTTTAAATTATCTGGCGTTCATTACAGTTTTGTTGGAGTATGCAGATTGCATTTATATACTATTAATGCTTTTTGAATCTCAAAGTTGCAAAAATCAAATCCTCTTAGGAGATTTTAACATTGACCTTTTGTCTAATTCACCTGATGCTGATAACTTCCTGGCGGTCCCATCTTCATTTGGCTTTAGCTCTTTGGTGAACAAACCTACCAGAGGACCATCTTGCTTGGACCATATATTTATAAAATTGCATAGGAACAATGATATTACTTACAAAACAGAAGTACACGATCTTAAGATAACTGATCACAGCTTAACCACCATTCAGATTGAGAGTTGTGTTACAAGAAATAAAATACATTTCAAAAAATTGATTTTTCTGCACTTAATACTGCACTAACCTTTGAGTTTTGGGATGAAGTTTACAATACAAGTAATCCATCAATTGCTTTTGATATTTTTTTTACAAAAGCTTCAAATCTATATTTCAAACTGTTGCCAATGTTTCAACAAAAATAACAAAAAGTTAAAAAGACTAAAACAGTGGATGAATTTATCACTACTCAAGAAAATTAATTTAAAGAACAAACTTGGTGTTAAAGTAAAGAAGCATCCTCACAACATTAGGCTTAAAAGATGTTATGATATACTTTGCAATGAACTTAAAACGGAAATTCCTCGCTGCAGTGATAATTTTTTTTAGAAATAGACTTGCTGTTAATATAGGTAACTCTAAAAAAGAATGGGAAGTTGTCAACGAAATCTTAAATAAAAAGAAGCCTAAAGCTGATATTTCTATAAAAAATTATAGACTGTAGTTAATGACCCTTCAAAAGTGGCAAATTTATTTAATGATTATTTTTCCAACATAACTCATAACATAAATAACACTCCTCTTTCGAGGTCATGTTAATGTACAGATTCTAGATTCCTTTAACACCGAAAGCTTTTTCTTCGATAATTTTTTCTCATTGGAAATTCATAAAATTATAATGTCTCTCAAAACTTCTAATTCACCACCCAATGATATGGTTTCCAAAAAATATTAAAAAATATTTCGTACTATGTTTCTGATGTCCTGAGTTGTATCTTTAATCTTAGTATAGAAAAAGGAGTTTTTCCAGATGCACTCAAGTTAGCAATTGTTATTCCGTTATACAAAAAAGAAGAAACTACGAGTCTCAACAATTACCGTCCTATTTCTCTTTTACCAGTTTTTTCTAAAGTTTTTGAAAAAGGTATGAAATCAAGAATGCTTTCCTTTTTGGATTCCCAATTTTTAGTGATTCCCAATTTGGATTCAGAAAAGGAAGATCGACAGAAGAAGCTGTTTTGAGACTGTGTGGCGAACTTTATAATAGCTTGAACGAATCTGAGATTGCTGCCTCCCTGTTTATTGATATAACAAAGGCTTTCGACATGGTAGATCATGTTTTGTTACTCCAGAAACTGTATAAGGCAGGTTTTCGAGGGTTTGTTTATGATTGGCTTGCATCTTATCTCAGAGACCGCAAGCAAAAAGTTAAGATTCAAGATAATTTGAGTTCGGAAAATATAGGTGTTCCTCAAGGTTCCGTTTTGGGCCCAATCCTGTTCTTAATTTTTGTGAATTCACTTTTCGTACAACGTTTTAAAGGCAAAATAACAGCCTTTGCTGATGACACTGCTTTATCCTACTCTGAAAAAAACTATTTCAATTTGTGTACTTCTGTCAATTATGACTTAGAAATTCTGCGTAAATAGTTTTTTTTACATAAACTAATTATAAGTGAAAAAACAAAATTCATGATATTCAACATTTTGGGTTCTGTCTGTGAAGATATGGTGTTGACTTATCATTCACCTAGTTGTCCAAAATATAATTTAAATGTTTGTCCACATCAATTTTGTAAGACCACTTATAACGTAAATACAAAGTGTCCTGTTGGTTGCTTTAATATCGAACGTGTTGACAGCTTTAAATATTTAGGAATCATATTGGATAACAGGTTAAGCTGGAAAGACCACACTTCAAATTTGACACAATACTTAAATAACGTTTTGAGACAGTCCTATCACCTCAGCCATTATTGTAGTCAGCATGTTTTAAAATTAGTCTATAATAGTTTATTTGAATCTAAGCTGCAATATGGGCTGACTTGTTGTGGAGATACTCACTTCAATAAAATTGAACCTTTGCTTACTAAGCAAAAGCATGCGATTCATATTTTGTGTATAGTTAACCGCAGAACTCATAGCTTTGAGTTATTTAAAAACCTTCCACTTAAGCATTTATATTTTTATAAAGTTTTGAAACCATTTTTAGCAGGAGGTGACTTTAATTCCAAAAACACTAAATGGGGTTCACGGCTAACAAACAAGAAAGGAACAATACTACTAGATACTCTAAAAGTTTGTAAAATCAACTTCCTAAGTACTGGAGAACTAACCTACTGGCCAAGTGATATAAACAAAATACCCGACTTTATATACTTCTGTATCTTCAAAAACATTAGATCGCAGGACCTGACAATAGAATCCTGCCTAGAATTATCATCTGACCACTCCCCAGTCTTAGTCTACTACAAAACCAACGCTAAATCAACAAAGAAGCCGACAAAATTGTGCAGCAAATACCTAGACTGGGACACATATCGAGAAATTATAAACCTTCATCTGCGAACTCGATATAGTTTAAAAACGCCAAACGACCTTGACGAGGCCATAATTCACCTCAATGACGTGATCCTCGAAGCTGCCGAAGTATCTACACATATGATTATTGCAAATAAAAAGGACTATTTCACGCCCGCGGAAATTAAAAGGAAAATCAAAGAAAAAAGAAAACTTAGAAAAAGTTGGCAAATAACAAGAACTCGCGAAGACAAAACTAGACTTAACAAATCCATAAAGGAATTAAAGGAACTACTAAAATCTAGCCAGAATGACAAAATTAACAACTTTCTAAGGAACCTATCATCACTATGGAAGGCAACAAACGATATTAAAAACCCCACAACTCACTTTCCCCCATTAAGAATCACCAACGACAAATGGGCCAGGACTGATAAAGAAAAAAGCAACAATCCTAGCTGAATATTTTAGAATGACTTTTACTAACGTCAAAAATAATTCAAACATAAGCTTACCTACAACTTCTAGTAACCAAAGCACAAATATCAAAAAGATAACAATAAAAGAAATAAAGTACTGTATTCAACACAAAATTAACCCAAAAAAAGTCCTGAATATGATCTTATTACCGGACAAATATTAATAGAACTACCCCAAAACTCACTTTTATACCTCCGGAATCTATTTAATGCAATTTTTACTTTAAAATACTTCCCAAAGGTTTGGAAAGTAGCCAAAGTGATAGCAGTTCCAAAACCTGGGAAAGACGCTACTCAAACCGCTAATTACAGGCCAATAAGTTTACTGCCAATAGTATCCAAGTTGTTCGAAAAAATCCTAATAGACAGACTACAACCAATAATGGACGCAAATAATATAGTTCCCAGCCATCAGTTTGGATTTAGACGCAAGCACTCAACTGTTTAACAAATACACCGAATAAGCAACAAGATATCGAGAGATTTGGACGAGCTGAGTTATAGCACAGCAAATTATCTTGACATTTCGAAGGCCTTTGACAAAGTTTAGCATAAGGGACTTTTATACAAACTACAACTACTTGGAAGTACCAAAAGACTTCTTCCTACTCATTAAAAGCTACATTAACGACCGCTGCTTCTACGTACAACACACACAGAGACGAGCACTCAAATCTTCTTAAAGCAGAAGCTGGAGTTCCTCAAGGAAGCGTCTTAGGACCTTTATTATATCTTATATATACATCCGACATTCCTACACCTCAGACAAGAAACTCAATGACTGCGACTTTCGCAGATGACACAGTAATACTTACTTCGTACAAAATTCTCGAACAGGCGATCTCCGAACTCCAAAATCAAAAAAGTTCAAATGGGGTAAATCAGTTAGTAATTAATGTAATGCAAAATGAGAAAAAAAAAAAGGAGAATTATATTAGAATAAACAAAATTATAAAGTACAAGAGTAATGAAAGTGAAAATAATTGAATCTAAATTAAGATACAGTTCGTAGAAATAATTCAATGTGAGCACAGTCTAATGAAAATAACCAATCCTTTACTTTTTTTAAAAATAATTTAAAATTCGGAATTATTCTGATAGAAAGAGGTAATTTGTTGAATGAAATTGGTGCAGTTATGGTGTAGAACTGAGTATATTTGGAACTGTGTGCAAATGGAACATTAACTAAAGTCATATTATTTACTCTTTAGGGGATCTGCATGGCGATTGATCGGGAAACTACTGACTGTCCAAAACATGGATTGGACCAGTAGCGCAACAATCAAGTTCGTAATGTAGTGCTTGCTTTACCTCCTCGTGGTGGTCCCCGGGCAACTGCATGTATAAATCCTTATTCATGTAGGCTAGTACGAGATTGTCTAGGGTCTTATGCTTAGGCTAGGTAACCTGGGCCAGCAACCCGCGTTACCGAAACTACAATAGCTGTGGAAACCGACACAATGCCTCGGATAAGGACTGATAATACGTTGACGACCTTTGGCTATCGTACCCGGACTAAGATTGGTTTCTGGAATGTGAAGACGCTCCTTGACTCTCAGAGTGAAGGACCTCAGAACGCCAGATTCCTTCAATTGGAGCATGAGTTCATGCGATATAGGCTGGACATATTGGGAGTAAGCGAGATAAGATGGTTAGATGCGGGTGAGTACCAATCCCCAACGCGTAATACTGTATTACTCTCCTCCGGAAGACCAACCGGAAACCCCCGTGGATATGGAGTTGGACTGCTGCTAACGCCAACAGCACGCAGAGGCCTAATTACCTGGCAACCGCACGGTGATAGGATTTTAACGGCCAGATTCCGGACGAGAGTACTTCGCGTCACCATTATACAGTGTTACGCCCCCACGGATGGTTCGTCTGAGGAAGAAAAGGAGAACTTCTACAACCAGTTGGGAGCTGTTCATAATGCAACACCCAATGGCGACATTGTCATTGTGATGGGGGACCTGAATGCCAAGGTAGGCTGCGACAACGAAGGGCTCAAACATGTTATGGGACGGCACGGACTAGGCAATCGGAATGACAACGGCGAAAGATTTGTTAACTTTTGCAACGCAAATCGTCTTGTCATAGGTGGCACCGTGTTTGAGCACAAAGCCAGCCATAAAATCAGTTGGGTGTCAACTGACAGGCAATCAACCTCCAACCAAATTGACCATTTTGCCATCAGTCGCCGTTTTAGAAGTAGTCTCCTAGACGTCCGAAACAGGCGAGGTGCCGACATGGGGTTGGTACGAGATCACCATCTTATGATAGCTACTCTCCGACTACGCACTGCTGCCGTTCGTAGATCTAACGACACAAGAATACCTAGGTTCAATGTAGACCGACTGAGAGTTCCCACAGTGCGCCAAGAATTAAGGGACCATCTCTCACGTGGAGTGGAAACAATCAGCAGCTCCCTGCCCGCCACCATCCAAGACCATTGGTGCGCTGTGAAAACTGTTTTCACATCAGGTGCTGAAAGGATTGTCGGTCGATCACAGGGAAACCATAGGGCGCGGCTTTCCGAGGATACCTGGAAAAGGATCAACGAACGAAAACAGCTGAAAGCTCGAATTGCAGCAACTCTAGCAGCAGGGAGGATCGAGCTTGAGTCCCTATATCGAATGAAGATGAAAGATGTACAGCGTAGTATGAGACATGACAAGCGCAATTACATCAATGCGCTGGCTACGGAAGCAGAAGAAGCAGCAGCGAGGTGCGACAGCAGAACCGTTTATAGAATCACTAAAGAGCTTATAGGTCGCCGAAGCTCTACTCAACACCCAGTGAAAGGCTTAGACGGTTCGTTGCTAATATCGGATGAGGATCAACTGAAGAGATGGAAGGAGCATTTTGCTTCGGTTCTAAACCGAGTATTCGCCAGCAATATGCACCCAAGTCAGACTGAAGTGTCCGTAGAAAGAAGTTCGATAATTCGCACCACAACCCCCAGTAAAGAGGAGATTATTACCGCAATCAAAGCAATTAAAACTAATAAGGCAGAGGGACTTGACGGCATACCCGCGGAGCTTTTTCAAGCTGCGCCAACAGCATCGGCAGAGCTACTGTTCCCACTTGTCGGGAGAACATGGGAAGCCGAGAGTTTTCCAGATGAGTGGAAAAAGGGAATGATTGTCAAGCTCCCTAAAAAGGCAACGTAATGCAGTGCGAAAACTGGAGAGGTATCTGCGTGCTGCCTGCTGTGGCCAAGATAATAGCTAGAATCATCCTGGAACGAATCAAAGAACACCTTGAAGACACTCTCGACGCCGAATAAGCAGGTTTCCGCTCTGGATCCTCCTGTGTCGACCACATCAACACCCTGTGGATCATCATCGAGCAATGTGTTGAATATCGGTCACCACTTCACCTGTTGTTCATCGATTTTGAAAAGGCGTTTGATAGTGTCAATCGGGAACTTATTTGGCGTGCCTTCCTGATAAATTATTAGCAATTATCAAAGCTACATATGATGGGTCCACATGTCAGGTTCTGCACAGAGGAAGACTGTCCGAGGAATTCGAAGTCCAAAGTGGGGTTCGGCAAGGCTGCATACTTTCACAAATACTGTTTTTATTGGCGATTAGCGATGTGCTGAATGCGGCCTTATCAACAGGAAATGGAGGAATTCGATGGACTCTTACATCTGAACTCAAACACCTCGACTACGCCGACGATGTATGCCTACTGTCTCACAGAATAATGGACCTTCACCAAATGACAGCAAATGTGGAGAGGGAAGCAGACGTCGTTGGGCTAAAAATTAACTCGGCAAAAACAAAAATGATCAGCCTAGGACCAAACTCATCAACTCATATATGCATTGCTGGACAAACGGTTGAGAGAGTAGAGAGTTTCCAATACCTTGGGAGTATTGTCTCAACCGATGGCGGAACCGGACTGGATATAGCCAGCCGAATAGGTAAAGCAAAATCTGCGTTCGGGATGCTATCCATAGTTTGGCGAAGTAATGCAATTAGCTTAAACACCCAGCTACGACTGTTCCGTTCCAACGTTGAATCCGTGCTGCTATATGGATGCGGTACCTGGAGAGTGACCATCACTATCACGAGGAAGCTGCAAACGTTTGTCAATAGGTGTCTACGCTACATCTTACGGATATTCTGGCCAAACCGTATCTCTAACGAACAGCTTTATCAGAGAACGGGCCATGAACCTATAGGCACAACCATACGACGACGAAAGTGGCAGTGGATCGGTCACACTCTCCGAAAGGGTGGCCGGTCCATAGCTAACCCAGCGATGCAATGGAACCCGCTTACCCAGGATGGCAGGATACGCGGCGGTTCTAGGAGTACGTGGCGCAGAACAGTTGAGAAGGAAGCACGGCAACTGGGAAAGAGTTGGGGAGAGCTGAGGCACATTTCCAGAAATCGCACACGATGGCGCGTAGGCGTTGTAGAGGCCCTAGCACCCACAAGGGGATACAGGACATAAGTAAGTAAGTATATTATTTATTCTCAAACTATAAATTCTAGAAAATCTAATGGGAGTGTTACCGTTTCGTTTACAGAACTCTCTCAGAACTTTAAAAATATAGCAAAGCGGCTTCTACCCGAGATTATTCTTATTAAATGCTTTTGAGCTGTCACAAGAGAATCAAAGCTGTTCGCATAAGCTCCACCCCAACTTGTAATGCCATATTGCAGTTTTGAATTAGCTAGACCATAATAAACCATAGCTAGAATTTTTTTTTAGAACAGTATGGCTTTAAGAGATACATCTTACGTGTCACAAGCATCATATATGATTTTAATGAATGAATGTGATCTTTCCAATTCAAATTAAAATCAATTAAGACGCCAAGATATTTATATTTATTTACAGATTCGATTTTAAAGCAACTTGTCTTACATTTAATGTTATTGTTGAAATTGTTTTTGCCGCAAATATGCAGAAGTAAATTAAATCGTTTACAATCATGAGAATGAAAAAAATAAATTAAGACATTACCAGATGACTTAAAAGTCATCAATTTAGTTTTTTCACAAATTATTAATTTATGAAACGTAAACCACAATCTCAATTTTTGTAAATCTTCTTCTATCTTGGTAATGCACTCAAAAGAAGAATTGCCTTGGTACACGAAGGCTACATCATCAGCGAATGCAGTGGAGATACCATTGAAATTTTGTTTAAAAAGAGAGTTGATGTATATCAGAAATAAAAGCGGATCGAGGACAGAACCCTGTGGGACTCCATTATCTAGAGTACGAAATCTGCTGAAGGATCCATTTATGAAGACCCTTTGCTTTCTTTCTTATAAGGTATGAATGAAACCAATTGTATACAGGACCCCTGAAGCCAGCGTTAAATAGCTTGCTTAGAAGCAAATCGTGATCGACCATGTCAAATGCTTTAGTCATGTCTATGAATGGAGCAATTGAGGAATTAGAACGATCAATTCCTTCATATAAGTGGGAGCATACTCTAAGTATAGCATCTTCTGTTGACTTGCCAGATCTAAATCCAAATTGGTTGATTGCAAAAAATAAATTCTTTTCCAAAAAAAAAAAACAAAGTTTGGAGAAAGTTGAAAGTAGGGAAGTGGGTCTATAATTATCGACTTTTTTACGACTACGTTTTTTAAAAAGGGGAATAACTTCTGCACATTTCAGAGACCGAGGGAAACAACCACTAAGAACACTCATGTTAAATAAATGGCTCAATACATCAGCTACATAAAATGCAACTTTCTTTAAAACAATGATAGATATACCATCGCTGGAACACGATCTTTTATTTTCAAAAGATTGTATTAGGTTAATAATTTCTCCCGGTGTAATAGAGTCGAAAACAAAACCATTAGCCTGCGCGCTGTCTTCAAGAAAATCCGACGCTATGTTACAATGACAAGTGTTACACGGTTTAATGGAGGGTTTTAACTTTCCAGCGATTTCAACGAAGTACTCATTAAATTGATTTGCAATATCGGTTGGGTTAGAAATACGGAAACCATTCATCTCTAAATTATACTTTTCAACTAACCTCCACTCTTCTTTAGGTTTACCTTTGGCTCCTTGAAAATTACGCGTATAGAAGTGATCACGCGTTTCCACAACTTTAGTCTTAACTTCTTCGCATAATTTCTCAAAGTATTTTCTAAGTTTTTTGTTCTGGGGATGTTTAGTGCATTTAAGAGCGAATAAGTTCTTTTTATTAACTAATTTCAAAAGTTCGTCAGTCATCCATTACATCCTTCGGAGTAACAAAAATGCAGGCATCAATATGCTTTTTTAAAATGGTTAAAAATATCTCAAAAGCAACAGTAGAATTAGACTCTGAATAGACAGTTAGTTAGTTAGTTAGTTAGTTTTATTGTCCCAAAGAGTTTATAATTGAGTTTTACAAATATGTTTCAACGTGCCTTCTAACATTTCCATGAAGTTATCCCCTCAATACTGGACTAAGCCTTGAAGCTGTAGAAGGGAATCCATGTAAAATGTCAGTCGGCTGTACAAAAAATTATTTTACAAAGACATAACAAGTAAATATAATAAATTACAGTAAAGACAATATTAAGAATCTGCGAAGCCTGAAGGCTTTTCTGAAGAAGATTGGTTACAGATATTTTACATACAATATTTTTTAAGTAATTCTTGTTCTTCTTTGGAAATTACATTTAGTTCATACTATACAAATTCACATTGTTTAACAAAATATAATTCTTTAATCTTCTTTTTCTTATGTGGACTGCCTGGATATTCCATAGGGAACGTGGAAGTTGATTGAAAACCGTAGGTACCACAAAGGCTAGTTGTTGTCGTCCATAGGAGTTGTGAATCCTCGGTATTTTAAGATATCCTGCCGCCCTTTGCCTTGTGTTGACGCCGTGATCAATTGGGTGTTTAAACCGTTGATCGTAGTATGTGTCATTTATTAAATTAAAGACAAAAAGTTTTTGGATAGTTAATAAACCTAAGTCTTCACTTGGATTAATACAATTCTCCACATACCTGTTACCATACTTAGCTCGTAATAGAATTTTAAATATTCTATTCTGAGCCCTTTGAAGTTCCATGATCCTATACTGTGCTGTGTTCCCCCATGCTGTTACTCCATACTGAAGAATGGATTCCACCAAGGCAAAGTATACTTGCTTTAGAACTTCGAATGATGTACAGTTGCTCAAATGATACAGAGCATATGTAGATTGTCGAAGCCGCAAGCAAAGATACTTTATGTGGTAATCCCACTTAAAGTTACAGTCTACTTCAATCCCAAGATATCGATAGACGTTCACTGTTTGAATATAGTCTGCACAATCATCTGTAAAGCTCAAAGGTGTATCATGAGTTCTGTTTTTGTGTAGACATTCAAAGTTGTGGAATTTGATTCTAATAGGTGTTCTTATGATGTGTGGAGGCCGAATATGCAATAACTTAGTCTTTTTGGAGTTAATGACAAGTCCATTATCGTGACACCAACATAGAACGTTGTCAAACTCTACTTGCATTTTCTGCGTGGCACAGTTGATGTTCTTGTCGCTCACAATTATAGCAGTGTCATCAGCATATTGGAGCCCTATACTATTTTCCAACACAGATAGCATATCATTAACATACACGATAAAAAGCAGGGGTCCTAAGATCGATCCTTGTGGTACTCCCATCTCAGCATTTTGAAGACCACTGAAGTTGTTTGATACTTTGACATTGAAACCTCTATCACAAAGATAACTTGCAAACCAATTTAAAAGGTGACCTGGAATACCAATTTTTTCCAACATTTGAATAATTTTTTTATGACAAAGTGTGTCGAAAGCTTTTCTAAAATCGATAAACATCACCAGCGAGTGATGATTCTTATTCAAATTGGTATTGATGGTATTGGCAAATTCTTTTAGCAATTGGTTGACGTTTCTGTTTCTCATGAACCCAAACTGGCTCTTGTTAATAATTTGGTATCGGTCAAGATAATCTTGTAATTTTTTTGCCATTACTTCTTCTATTACTTTGTCAAGTACTGGTAGAATGGAGATAGGACGGTAGTTTGAAACATCGTCTTTCTTTCCAGATTTGTAAATGGGTCGAGCGATGGCTACTTTCAGTTTTTTTGGGAATACGCTTTGTTCCAACGACTTATTTACTAACTGAGTGACTGCAGGTACTAAAACACTGGAATTGTATTTTAAATCTTTAGCTCTGACACCGTCTACACCAGGTGATTTATTCACATTCATTTTGTTTAAAATGTTCTCTATTTCACCTTCCGATACGTAGCCTACGAACATAGATTGTGTTGCATTTGTTACTCTTCCACTATAAGTTTTTAAGTCGCATTTGTGAACAATAGATTTGATTTCTTCTGTAAACTGTGTAGCGAATTTATTCGAAATATTTCCTCCATTTAAATTTGGTACAAAGTTTCGGTTGATCACGTCATCAATGTTATTAGGCGTTTTTCCTAAGATACTATTTATGAGTCGCCAAGTATTCTTTGGATCCTTCTTATATTCTACAAATTTATTTTTATAGTAGTTTGATTTTATCATTTTTATTCTTCTGTTGGCATAGTTTCGAAAAGAGTTATATTGATTTTCATAGCTCAAACATTGTCTATTGCTTTTCCATTTATTATAAAGTCTGTCTCTTTCTTTACATAGAGCTACAGTTTCCGCTGTTAGCCAAGGACTTTTTCTTTCTCTTCTTTTTATTTTAATTTTTATGAAAGAGTTTTTATATATGCCATTAAAAATGTCTATAAACCTTTCACAAAATTCATCCACACTTGTTGCATTGTCCAAAATACTCCAGTTCGTATTTGAAATTTGTACACGTACTCTATTTTCATTAATTATTGTTTTTTGTATTGTTTTATTCTGTGTTTGTATGTATTTCGGTATTCCACAAATTAACTTATAGTGATCAGATATGTTTGATTCAATAGTTGCTGCGTATATTTTCCTGGATTCACTTCATATTAAACAATGATCAATGGCAGTACTAGAACCTCTGTTCAAATCGATTCTAGTACTGGACAAAGCAACATTTTGAAGTCCCTTGGCATTTATCATATCTAGGTATCTAACCGTACAGATTTCTTCATTTTTGTTTAGATCTATGTTCATGTCGCCCATAACTATCAGACTGTCTCTTCTGCGAACAGAATTAATTTGTTTTTCTGCCTCTTCTAAAAAGTTGTACTCATTTAGTTTCGGTGGTCGATAAATTGCTAAGAGAGTTATTTCGTGTTTGCTTATTTTAGCTTGTATCTGTATGTTTTCATAGTACAGAGTATTATAATTTATTCTTTCGTAAGATATTTCCTTTCTGACATACAAAGCAATTCCACCACCAGTTCGATTTCTTCTATTTAAAAACTCCGCATTAAAACCATCCAGCTGATAGAGACAGGTTTCCTCATCAAAAATGTTTGTTTCAACTAATATTATAATTTTTACATAATGAATAATTTTATCAATATTACTTACAAATAAGTCCCAATTTTTTCTCAATGATCTTATATTTAAGTATAAACACAAAAATTCTAAATTTTTTACTTCATTAATATTTATGTCAGTAAACGTATTATGCACCCTATGATCTACAATAGACATTTGAATACACTCATTTTCATTATGGTTGTCAGCCATTTTTGTTGTTGATGTTTATTCTTTCGTTTAAAGTGTGAGAGAGATGGAGATTATATTATTTTATTTTGTCAATGGCTTCAACACCAGCGATTCGCAGAACCGTTGCACCTTCGTGTTTGCGTGCTAAAATTTTTCCGTCTCGCGTCCAGACATACTTCCAAGCAGCAGTTTTGGCTTTATTTTTTGTTTGCCATAGAAGTTGTCTGTTTTCTGCAGTTAGTTGACAGTTTATAAAGATCTTACTGTTTAATATTTCGGTTTTCTTGCTTTCGGTGATGTTGTGCATAATTAGTTTACTTTTAATGTCATTATTTTTTAGCGGTCCCTTAACTTTGGCGAAATGCAAAATCTTTGCTTTGCACATCGAGTTCGTGAAGGATACCACTATTTTCGGTGGTTTTGTGTTCTGTTTTGTGTTAATACGGTAGACATTGTCAATATCGGTGTTATTTATTTCTGTACCAATAGCCCTTGCCACTTCGGTTAACATTTCTGTCAAGTTTTCATCTTTTGTGTATGGCACATTTGTTATTTCTATATTATTTTTTATGATTTCTTGTTCCATTTTATTGATTTGTTTTTGCATCATTGATATTATTTCGTCTTTATGTTCGCATTGTGATTTTAGCTCTTTTATCTGTCCCGTCAGTGTATGCAGGAGTTCGTTGTTTTTCTCCATTGTCTCCTTCATATTCTCGTATCCGCTTGATAGAAACTCGACTGATCTCAGGTATTCCTTCAGCGTTTCCTTAATTTCTATGATATCTTTTTTAACATCTGCGCTGAGGACTTCTGCAGAGCTTCCAGCTTCATTTTTATCCGCAGGTCTATCTTCTCGGGGAGTTTGATCAGCTGTGGAACGTGAACGGCAGTACTGGCATTTCTAGGACTTCTTCTGGTCGATGGACATCCCCCTGAAGGTCCTAGCTGTGATGGTGGTACAGCCGAAATGCAGTTTTCTGGCACAAGAGGAGCACGTAACGCAGTCGCCCTCGCTGACGATATTCTCCTCACAATTACCACACCTTACCATTTTTTTGCAGATATTTTTTATATATTATTATAGATACGATTGTTAATACATACACGATTATTAGAACATATATTTTTACAAATAAACTTATTACAAAACTTGTTGTTCGACTTTAATTTGATAGGTATTAAAAACGAAAGTAATTTGGGAAGGCACTTGAATAAAAAAAAAACACGTCTATCACTTTCGAGAATTACTTAAAGAGTGGTTCCCAGAACTCATATTTAAGACATTCATTCAAGATGCTATAGTTAATGCTAAGCTTATCGCTGGGGTGATGATTTGGGCGCTTAGGGTCAACAGACATATTACAATTGAGAATAACCATATGATGGTCTGAAACATTAAGATCCAAAACATCACTGCTTGTTTTTGATGTGAACTCTGGTAAAAATGTGGTCAATACAAGTTTGTGTAGGGTTAGTTACACGAGTAGGTATGTTAATAAGGCTCTGAAGACTATAAGAAGCCAATAAAAATAAATAATTCTCACAATCCTTATCAGAGACCTTCAAAAGATCAATATTAATGTCTCCTAGAATAATTAAATTTTCAGCTCTAATGGTACTCAAGACTTTTTCCAACTCGTTAATAAAAAAAACTTTTACTAAATTCGTGTAGCCTATAAACGCACAATATTGTATAAAGTTCATTTTCAAATCCAAAAGACAGTATCAATTTTACTCATATCCATTATACCATTATACTCTTATCCATTTTTGACATAGACAACTACACCTCCAGACGCATAGGAATTGTTACATTTACCAAAGATCGTATAACCCGGAATATTATAGAAACATAATTCATTCACGGAAATCCAAATTTCAGTTAAAATAATTATTAAGGGAAGTTTTTCCTAAGACTACGAATGTTCTGAAGCAAGCAAAATGTTTGAACAAATTTATCAGAATAATTAGGAAAATCATGTACACAAGGAGTTAAGGGAGATAAAAAATGATTGAAATGTAAAAAACTCATATTTTCTCTAAGTCAGAGATTTAATTAATTCTAATTAAGTTATCACCCTCTTTCCTGCGCAGGTAGATTGACCCATTCTTAGGCCACATGTATTTGTACCCCTTGGAGATCTTCGTCGACGCTGCCGCTTTGAACAGCTGACGAGTATGGTACGATAGGTTCTCATTTATGTACGTACATCTCTTGGGGGATAGCATGCTCGTTGCATGCTTTCTTCTCTTGTTTCGCCTTCATAATTTTTTCTTTGCAGTTACGAGATACGAGATTTACTTGCAGAATATTAGTGCTCGGTAGTTGCTTGCTGTTTTTTGCTGACGTTTAGTTACAATTTTTCTCATTTTGCAATAATCGATTGCTCGCTCTGTTATATCACACCTAAGCCATCACGAAATACTTTTAGTGCAGTATGAATGTAGGAACTATTGTTGGTGTTTGGAATGTTGTAGATCTCAATACTGTTGGCTAGCAGTTGTTATTCTAAGTGATTTACTTTGCTCTCAAGCAAGTTGATTCTATTTTCACACTCTTTGTTCTTAGCCTGTAGCATATCGATCTGTTCCTTCACTTTTTTCATTGACAAGATTTCTGAATAAATCATGTCTATGGTAGATTTGATGGAAGACATATCGTTAGATGCAATATTTGTGGGTGATGTTGCATTATTATCAAGCGTAGTGTTATGTATAGGTTGCTCAACTAGTAGTTCTTCAGCTGCAGTGAGTCGGGTTGATGTTGTTGAGTTGACAGACATTGTAATTGGAGCTCCGGAAAGGGAATTGCGGCGTCTGGTGGCCGTACAGCTAGTACATCTCCAAAGTCTATTGCTTTTCTTGATGAAATCAAGATCAACGACCGTCAATTTTGCGCAAGTAGCATGAGTAAAACTATGGCAATCGTTACACTCAATTTTAGCTTCCGACCGTTCTACTTTAAGTTTGCAAACTTTACAACACGACATTTTTTAGAAAGGATAAAGAATTTGTTACTGTATAATATTGTAGTACAATGGAAATTTCTGATGCGTGTGTACCCCACAAGAACCACGAAGAAACTGTCTGTCAAATAAATGAAGACAAGACAGAACTAGTTATATACACCACAAGAAAAATAACAAATCCGCCACGCCGGCTATAGATACGTCAATGGTGCCAACCACAAGGGAATAGTTATAAGTATCATTTTTGCATCCAAACCATGTTTTGCATAGTCAGTAGTTCCCTAACCAATACCCCTCTAGCCCCCCCTTGCTGAAAGAACAGTGTTTGCATAATTTCGAACAACCTTTCAGCACTAAAAATCCAATTTAACCTCACTACATACCATTATCTCATTACTCACTTGCAAATGCATCAAAATTCTATAAATTACAATACCTGCTGGAAATAAGCAATAACTATCCTTAATTAAACATTACAACCCTCTGAAAATTATATCCACCCATCTATCTATTTTTAGAATTAGTTTCGCTCGAATTACTGAGCGCGCACTTTATGATATTGAACATCGCAGATGACAACTTACGAGTAGGTACCTTCCTCCACCTGATGCTGGTCTCTATTGGTTTATTTAAGTGCTTCGAATGTATGTAATAAGACCTTTCGAAATGCCATAATTTATTTGATTACATGCATGCAAACACCTAGCAGTAGCTCTCCACCCTCAACTGACCGAGGTTAAATTATATAGTTTACCCCCGAGGCAGGCGACACTCATTGTCATTACTAACAAACTACTACTTTATGTATGACCACTTGGCCGAAAAGATGGACATCAGGCGAAACACAAAACATGAGGCCAAATTAGAGGTTGTGAAGTTATCAAAATAATGACAGCGATTTGATGCTACCTAAAATGTGCGCGGGGTAAGGGTGACTGAATTGTATAGTGTCCGCGATAATTTTGCCCCCGCCTGCTATGACAACTTGCAACTGATGCAACTTAAGATTACAATTTTATCTCGTGTCAGTATTGTACTGCGGTTGGGGCGACATATGTTCTACCTGTATCTCATAGTGTGTTGTGTATCTGTTTTGAAGATATAAATATCCAACGAGCATATGGTTAGCAACACAAACAACTGATCCATGTAATTTACTTGTGACTGCAACCTAGAATTTAATTTCCAGAGCAAAAAATTAAAATTGCTCGAGTAGTTGTCTACTACCCATAGGACGACGAAGGGACGAAGTCCTGTGCAATGTTACTGTCCAAAACAATTAGGGTATTGTTTAGAGTGCAGCAGAGAGGATGGTTTCATTAGATGGTTTGCTTGGCTTTGTATGATTTATTAATTTTTAATTTATCCTGACTGATGACATAAGGACATGAGGTAAGTTTTACCAGCAGTTGGGGTAGTCAAGGGTTACGATTCTTTAAGAAGATATTTTGCTAAAGAGATGGGACTAAGAACGCAAATTAAAAAGAAAAAAAAAAAAAAACAATTCTACTGAGGCTTATCCTGGGGGATAACAAGAATAGGAAGCCCCATTACAATTTGGTTCTTAGTCACCCTGTTCGCAAAAGTGTAGCTATCTATCTCTGCACTGACGTTCGTTATAAACCTGCTGGTGTCTTTTACGAAAAGCTAAAATCATAAGGTTGATTCCCGTTGTTCGAAAGAGACTTCTAGCGGGAGTACGTTAAGAAAGTAAGTTAGTATTTGTGGTATCTTCTTGTGGTACGTAAAATAATTACATGGTGCTGATGTGGTCCTTACATATTTTTTTATTTTTCAAAGAAGGAAAATTTCTAAAGGCGAAAATGGCCTGGCGTAATATACAGACTGACCTTTATTCGAAATTTTACTTTTGACAGTATTGTGCAGTGCTAGAAACGTCCAACCAATATTTTAGCAATGCATAATTTGAAGCGTCTTTTTCGAGTGCGATGGAAATCTACAAATCATCATCCATATCAATCTTGTTAAGGAGTTCGTTCATGCTGGCCCTGTTATAGGTGGGTCATATGATCTTTATTTATAACGCAGCAAATTGGCCTTTGTTGGAGTAGCGAGAATACATTTTCAATCGCGTACCGTTTTTTCATTGCACTCTTTCTTAAAGTCGAGTCTAGGGATGAGGTAGTTAATTGGAGACGTAACTAGTTCTCATCGTAATAAGTTCAGAACGTAAGACGTGGTACGGCTGTCTACATTTATAGATTCATCTTTGGCTAGAGAACTCATTTTTAGCCAAATGTTCCACTGCTGCGTATGAATACTTTCATAACTTGCTGTTCTTTGTATAGTTTCCAATAAAACTTTGTTCTAAGATAATGTCTCGATACATAGGTAGCCCTGGATGATTACGATAGTGATTGTTCGTTCAATTATTTTTTTTGGGGTTTTGTTAATGAAGAACATAAGATCCATTTTGACTAAATTGACACCAAGTTCCTAACTTGTGGCTGATGAATCCAATTTAAGTACTTGTTATATCATAACCTGATATGCGAGTAACAAGTCTATCTTCACTTCGTTCCTAGCTATAGATGCTAGAAGTCTCTTTTGACTTCACTTATACATTTTTATTTTTTATTTTTTTGTCGGGGCGGGTACACCCTACTGGAGCACTCAGACTCAAAAACAGGTCCATTGTGCAACCAGGCAGAGAACCCCATTTTAATGTGTTTTTTCGTCTTTTGTAAAAAGACGAGTAGACGCTTCAGTGACGAAGAGCTTAGGTCATCGGCACTCACCACATCAGCACCGAAAATCTGCCACCTGATCCGAGCAAAGGCAGGACAATCACATAAGAAGTGTTCTGCAGTGTCATTGCCCTCTCCACAGGAGTCGCAGACAGGGGTATCGCTCAACCCTAGCAGATGGAGGTGCTTGGCAAAGACGAAGTGGCCCGTAAGAGCGCCAGTAAGTTGTCTGCAGTCTCTTCTGCTAAGAGATAGCAAGAAAGCCGCGGATTTCTTACAGACGACGGGGACCATTCGTTTAGTCTGCCTGCATCCTGTAGAGTCATGCCACCTTCGATTGTATTCACTGAAAACCAATGGAAGCCCTAACCGAGGACGCTGGCAAACCCAAAGTGGGTTCAGGTCCAGAGAAATTCTCTTCTGAGCCTTGTCTAGCAAGCTCGTCAGAGATCTCATTTCCTGTTATCCCTTTGTGTCCTGGGACCCAAACAAGATTCAGTGAGTTAAGCTTTCCGACCGAATTCAAGGATGTTTATTATCGAACTATTTTGGAAGTGGTTAAAGGATTGAGCAAGGCCTTAAGCGCAGCCTTACTGTCACTTAAGAGGCAGATACTTCGCCCCTTCCACCTGTTCTTACCAATAAAGTCCGCAGCCATTAGGATAACATATATTTCGGCCTGGAAGACAGATGTGTGTTTTCCCAATGAGAAGTGAAGCCTCATGTTGTCGCATTCCACGAAAACACCAGCACCAGACCCCTGTCCAGTTTTAGAGCCGTCCGTGAAAATGCGACTACATTCCTTTCTTGGCTCAGACTCCTGCCAAAGCCAATCCTGAACATGGGGAAGTTAACTTCAAATTTGCACCGCAGCCGTAATTCAGGTGTCATTGCATCATATCCATGACACATAGGTCGCAGGATAATCGTCGCGCAACGTCATCAAAACACCGGTGCGAATCGTACCAGAAACCACTTCTTTTTACAAATAAACGGAAACCAGTGTACATCCCATGATGGTTCATCAAGGCGTCTAGAGCAGAGCCAGGCGTACTGGGGAAAGCTCCCAAGCAGCCGAGACAGACCGTTCTTTGGAGTTTGGCGAAAGCAGCAGTAACGTACATATTTACGTGAGAGCTTCTTCCACCAAACAACTGACGCATATGAGAGGAAAGGTCTTATCATTGCCGTGTAGATCTAAAGGACTTTCCTTGGCGACAAGTCCCATTTCTTGCCGAAAACACCTTTGCATTGCCGAAAGACTGATAGAGCTTTGGAAGTTTTCAGCTCGACATGTTTCGTCCAAAGAAGCTTGCTATCTAAGATTACTCCTAAATATTTGACTTCCTTGGAGTGTTGGATAGTGACGCCTTTTAGCACTGGCTTAGTCAGACCAGTCAATTTCCTCCTTCTCGTAAAGAGAACCACCTCGGTTTTGAGAGGATTAACTGACAGCCCATTCCTAGCGCACCAATCGTCGATTGCGTCTCGGGCCAGGTGCCTATTTTGGTCTCCGAAACAGGACCCGTAAACTTTGTGTGCAATAATTGCATTGTTTCTCACACTATGTGGCAGGTGACACCGTCTTGTTTAAACCATATGTCTTCCACATCAATATCGTCCAATCGGTGACAAAAATAATTTGTTTTCATGTCACAATAATGTTCACCATTGACTATTGTAGCAGCACTACACGAACATTCAAAGAAATACGGGCCAACAACGCCGCCGTCCTAGATAGAATCCTCCTTTTTCTTTTTCTTCTTCTTCTTCTTCTTACCGCGAAGTTATGATCCGCAGTAGAAGGATCACAACCCTCCCACTTTACTGCATCCCTACTGGTCCGCCTGTGGGGTTTGCCTGTTTGACCTCAGGAAGTACCGGAAGACTTTCCGGTTTCGGATCACTTCGTCACTAAGGCCAATCGAATGCTACTAACTGAGCGGGTCGCGCTTGTGATGTGTTCTTTTACATGAAGTCTTCCTCAAATCTTTAAAATTCTTATTCTATCAAGCTTCGCATGACTCCTGCTGTCATGCGAAGCATCTTCATCTCAGCTGCCGTTAATTTGCCCTCACACTTTTTATACATTGTCCAGCATTGTGAACGGTATGTGAGCGCCGGACATACAACTGCGGTGTAGAGCCTTCCTTTAAGCTTGGGGGGCATTTTTCGATCACAGAAGATAGCGGAGTTTTCCCGCCACTTCATCCACCCTGCGCTTACGCGATGATTGATGTCATTATCACAATTTGCTTCGCTATTGATCATAGATCCTAGATATTTGAACTTTTCACACTTGGGAATCAATTTTCCATTCAAGTAAATGTCTGGAATAGGCCGGTGTGGATCAGAGAACGGGCAGCACAGATACTCTGTCTTTTTTTAACTAATACGGTACCCATTTCCCTCCAAAACATCCACCCACATATCAAGTGCTCCTTGTAGGGACGTTTGATCTTCGCTTATGATAGCTCCATCGTCAGCAAAGAATAATTGATGCACTTTGGGGTCCGTCACTTTTCCTTCAAGCAGATAATCAAGGACTGCAATAAATAGCAAAGGACTAAGAACGCTTCTCTGGTGTACACCGAATTTGATAAGGAACTCTTCGGTGACTCCTGCGGACATCTTACTCTTGTCCTTGCTCCCTCTTACATGTCCATGATCATGCGCACGTAGGTTTCTGGAACTCTTCGTTGTCTTAGTGCCACCCATAAGAGATCTCTTGATTGTCTATCAAAGGCTTTTTCAAAATCAACCAACACCATATGCAAGTCCAGGATGTCTTTTCATTATAATCCTTATACTTTGGATTGCATCTGTTGTTGATTTACCAGAGACAAACCCACACTGGTCATCATATAGCCGTATTATTTTCCGCAGTCGGCCATTTAATACCCGCTCAACGATCTTCATGGTGTATAACATCAGCTTGGCTGAACGGCAGTTATCGCAGATTCCCTTTGCACAAGGAGGAAGATAACTTTCCCTCCACTGATCACCGCTCATAAGTTTGGAGATAAGAATAATGTCTCCCATCTTTTTCCAGAACTCAGAGGGTATCTCGTCTGGCCCAACCGCTTTTGTTCTTTGTGGAGTATTTGACAGCATTCCTAACTTCTTCGGCAATAATGTCGGATACTTCGTCATGGTTAGGACGGGAAAACTGGGAAAACTGTTCGTTCAGAAGTCTTTCACAATACTGTCGCCATCTGTGGAGAATTTTGTCGTCTTCCACAAGAAGCTGAATATTTTTAATGTACGTCTACTCTGGGCGGCTATTTTGAAGATAGTTGTTCCCTTATTCAAATTGTTTTTTCGAAGCTTCTGAGTAGCCTGGTTCCTATTAGACGCCGAAGATAAGATTTCCTCGAACTACCGATAGAGGCCTTCCATTGCTTGAAATTGGGAGCACTTCTTCTCGCGAGACCTTTGCAACATCTATATATCACTTCAAGGCGAGCTTTTTCATTTCTATTAGTAGAAGAGTACTTTGACCAAGCCTTGAAAGCCGTTTTCTTTTCCCGTTTCACGTCTTTAGCTTCATCTGTCTACCACCCTGTTTCTTTGGCGTGTTGGCAGGGGCCTTTCGACGTCCCAAGCAGTGATTTGGCTCTCTCCAAGGAAGATCGCTGTAGGGAATCGAACATATCTTGTGCTCTGCACTCCCCATCACCGACCTCATCGATGATGGTAAAGAGGTAATTTGTCATGTTGCTAATAAAAACTTCGCCTTTTCCTTTGTTCAGCTTGTACCAATTGATTTTCTCAGCCACCTTAGTTTGCTTATTTGTTTTCTTCCCCGTCTCCATAAAATTTTTTGTCAGGAGGAGACGGTGTTGCTGGGCGATCGCCTCTCCCAGGATCACTTTGCAATCTTTAACCCAGGGCTTCATGAAACTGGCTACCAAATGTTAGTCAATCTGGGTTTCATTTCCACAACTGCTGTAAGTGATCAGATGCCGGCTTTGTTTGACGAACATGGTATTTAGCATGATAAGACCGTATGACTTGCACATGCTTAGGATGTCTTCACCTGGAGAATTCCTGGTGTCGTACCCCAGTCCTCCATGGCAGTCTTCATAGTCTTCATTTGTTTTTCAGACAAAAATCAAATCTCCGCCAACAAACAAAAGCTCTTCCTTTGGGATGTTTTTGATGAGATTGTGAAAATCCAGCCGGAATGCATCTTTTCCTCTCTGTTCGCATCCAACTTGGGGAGCATATGCGCTTACAATATTCTACACCTCACCCTGTATCACCAATTTGAGAGACATCAAACGGTCACTGGATTTTTAAATGGTCAAGATGTTGCCAAGTAGCTCTGCCGCGAGGATAATAGCAATTCCGTTTTATTTTTATGGATGCATTTGTTGTTTGTGAATTATTATGACCCCAAATGAAACTATTTTGTTTAATAACGTAGCCATTCAGTTAAAAATGAGCCTCATAGCCGCAGATGTTTTTGTTCGAAAAATCGCCAACAAATTGGTGGTTCTCTAACACCCAATCAACGAAGTCACGACGATGTTCATGGTCTGCTGGCTTAAATTCTTGAGTTAGTTAGATCTTGTAGTAATGTAGATGCAGAAACATTGTTAAAATACGCTGCATGGAGCTATAGGAAAGGTTCAATTGTTGGGAATGATGACGAATGGATTCTGATGGATTATCACAAAACACTGTTACTCTCGGTGGAGATATTTTCGCGTGACCGGCCGCTATGAGGACACACTGGTACGAGTATACGTATTTGCAAATCCACACTGATTCGGTAAAATTGAATTTTTTCATCAATTTCTTAACCACGGCACGAGATGGACGATTATGTATTCCGACATTATTTCGCAATGTGCGAATTGGGTAAACTAAATTTAAAAGTGCGTTTTAAGTATTCACAGATGTCTAATATTAGCTGTTTATCTTTCACAGAACCGCACTAGTGCCAGATTTAAATTCTGACCTCCAATTGAATTATTAATAATAATAATATTTTGGCGCTAACAGCCGAATGCAGGGCCTGCCCTAGCTTATAGCAGCCACTCGTGCTGTGCGCCTCACTAATGCTTGGGACCAGGCATGCTAGATTGAGGGATTTTTCCCGTTTTTCGGGATTTTTCGACCCTAAAGGGAAAAGGGGAAAACCAACGTAGAAAACGGGAAAAATTGTCACCTCAAAAACTTTCTCGTTTCAATGAAAACAATTTTTTTTTACAACGTTCAAAAAGCAGACTCATCATAATAATTTCAATAGTAAAGCAATCCGAACTTGCAATGCGCTTCCGACCTAATTTTTACACTGGAAATATGACATTCCTGTAATGTTTATTCGAGTATTTTTTTTCCATTATAATTGACAAGTGCGCATCTACTACTGCGAAATTTATTCATTCGTTGCTTGCACTTTAATTTTATGTTTTCGTTGTTGGTGGTTCTTGTTTTCATCCGGTTTTCTTCTGTATTTTTATTAATTAAATAAATAATTTCATTAATTACTCTCGCTTCCAAGTAATTATTGCCATGAGAAATGGGTAAGTCTTAACAGATTCTAATGTTGTATGGATGGCAATACAAATATTCGTCGCCATTTTAGTAAAAAGGCAAAAAGAAAAAAAATAATTGTAATGCGTCTTCCTCTTCATCTACGGAAACTGACATGGACAAAGAAGGAACAACAAGACCAAAAACAAATAAAAATATGAAAATTTCGCAATCTCCCCGATACAGAAAAGGTTTTATGGTTGTGCGAAAGAAGTTAACCAGAAGTCAAAAACCGTGGAAGCTGCGCCTATTGTAAAGCATGTGATGTAGAGCTTTTACCAAAAAAGTCGGAGTTACAAAAACATAGCCGGGCACAAAAACATAAAAATAACATTGCTGCGCTGAATGAACGACGTCAACCCAAAATGTCGAGTTTTGTAATCACTCCAACCGAGCAAAAGACGAAAACTTTGGAGTTAAAGCTGTGTGCATTTGCGGCAGAGCACAACATAGCTCTATCTTCGATGGATCATCTTACGGGAGTGCTAAAATCGGCAGTAACTGATTCGATCATTGTAAAAAATATGAGCCTTAACAGGACAAAGGCGACTGCAATTATCAAAAACGTCACTGGTAGATTTAGCTTTGAGAAACTTATTTCTATTTTGAAAAATCAAATGTTTTCAATAATAATTGATGACTCTACCATGGTAGATTCGACAAAAAGTATGGTTGTCATTGTCAGATATGTAGACGCAAACATGAAAGTAATTGAAGTTCCCGAAGCGAACGCTCAAAATCTATTTTTAAAATTGATCAGCTTATTTAATCGGTTTGGTATTTTTTTTTTTTTTTTACTGGAACCTTTTTTAGAAGATACTGTGAATAAAAAACAATGTGAGAAGATATACCGCCTCTTAGAGAAACCAACTTCAATCCTTTACCTTGAGTTCTTGACTTTCTTTTTGCTGCTTTTTAACAAACTTAATTTGCAAATGCAGTCGGAGGATGTAAAGATACATCTGCTTTATGCAAAAATTTAACTAACGCTCAGAACACTTGTAGACTGTTTTATGTCAAAAGTATATATTGTAACATAATGTAGCATAATAACTACGCGCACAGATGTAGGCAACACATTCCGAAGTGTCTTTTCATTCGAGGTTCGTGTACGGATTATGTCTAAGACGACGTAGCGGAATTAAGAGAGATTATAACCGCAAGAGATTATTGGCTGCAGCTGTCATCTTGGAATTATTACATCAGAATTTTCTTGTTCCAGTGGTCGAAGAATTTGCTAGAAGTTTCTGGCTATCAGAAATGCGACTATATAAGGACAGATGGCGATCGAGGCAAAGCAGTTGGTTTTCGAACCGCACGAAGAGATTGGAAAAGTGATAATGAGCGAAGTTGTAATTTTGTGATAAATTGAAAGTTAAGAGTTGACAAGAAGAAGTAATTAGTTTGGATTTGTGAATTAAGTAATTGAAATGAGATAAAGTGATTTGAGAAGAAAGAGACCTTGTAACGAAAGAATTTGCGAAGAATAGTATAGTGTGAACTTGATTTGTTCTATAGACTAGAAAATAAAGAAATAATCTCACAGAGTAACGTTTTATCTAGTCGAGCCGTAGCTTGATATTACAATATCAAAAATCTTCCTAATATTTTTCAAATTAATTTGAAGGATGATATTAATTTTTTACCGATCGAAGATCTTTACTTAGGCCCTTTCTTAAATGAGATGCTGATATCGAAACGTTCTCAAAACAGTGAATCTGAAATGTGTTTGTTTAAAAAAAAGTGCAGGAATTTTCTGATTACAGCTTGTGAAGAAATTTTGAAGCGTTTCAATTTTTATGATGACGGCCAAGTCTTTAAGCTTCTCGAATTTATCAACCAAATTACTTTGAAAAATAAGAGTATATCCTCACTTGTTCCGCTTTGCAGGTATTTTCCTCATTTGTTTACGCAATCTGAGCTAAGTGATCTAGATATGGAATATCTTAAGCACTCCATACACGATTCAACTCAGTTGTCAACTCAGTCGGTTTTTCCCCAAATCAACTCGTGTGTGGCCTTGTCATTTGATCGATTTGACGGTTGACGATTTGGTTGATGAAAAATCAAAAGATTTTGATTTTTTAAAGTTGACTAGCAAGTCTTTCGTGTGTGGGCAAGTCGATTGACAAGCTGTCAAATTTAAGAATTTGAAGTATACATTCATTGTGAAATCGTCTCCACATGCGGTGGTTGTGTTTTTTTTCGTGCTTAGATGAAAAATTATATTATAATTAAAATGACACAAAGTGGAAATAGGCAGTTGTGGATAGAGTTGTTTGATCTCCTTAAAGAAAATCCAGCACTTTGGAAAATTAAAAGCCCGGAGTATAAAAATAAAATGAAGAAAAGCCAGGCGTGGGAATTGCTGCTGCACAAATTTAAAGAGATCAAACCTGATGGAAATATAAGCACCCTAAAGAATCGAATAACTAACGTGTAAAAACTTGCTACCGCCGCGAACTAAAAAAAATATCGGACTCCATGAAGTCAGGTGCTGGAGAAGAAGAAGTTTATGTACCGACTTTATGGTATTTCCATGAACTAGATTTCCTTAAAGACCAGGAGGATGCAGCAGATAGTGTTTCCTCTCTTGATTTTGATATCCCGGTAAGTACATATGTACTTGTTTTTAATATACCTTCAAATCTTATCCCTCTGTTCTCATTCCAGAAAACACCAACAAAGCGGGTAAAGAATGATCCAAAGCAGGAGTTTTTGCAACAAGCCTGCATGCATCTTGAAAGTATGAGTCGAAAAGAAGAAGCGCAGAAAGATGAAGCCGATGTTTACGCAAAATCTTGGGCATGTTCCTATCGTAAAATGGATGCCGAGCAGCAGCTGTATGCCAAGAAAGCTATAGAAGAGATTCTAATTCGAGATTCTAACACGCAGTGAAAGCATCATCACCTTCTACATCAAGCGTTTCATCATTTCGCAGCATTTCTGGTCAGCCCATACATTTTCTTCCGTCACCGTCAGGGGCTTCAAGGACATCGACTCCAAGCAGTTCATCTCCTTTGCAGTATATTCAATTCTCTGCATACGTAAGAGTACCAGAACCGCAGCAACATAAGCGATCAGAATAAGGAAGTCTTATTCTAGTATTACAGAACTATTCAAGGACAAGCAATTCAAATAAAAGGGTCCTTTTTTTCTTATTTTTTGTTTACTTTTATTTATTATTTACTTTTGTCTTTCTACTCATTACAAATACATAATGTACATAAGTATATTGAACAGTAAAACCAGTTTGAACTTAATTTAATGTTGTGTTTATATATGTAGATAGTTTGTTTCGGATAATTTTTGATCTATTTGTAGAATTCCTCGATGAGCTGGGTTCAAGTCCAATCGGTATGTGTTTTTCTATTGACGGTACAGCTTTATATATAGGACCATTCTTCTTCTTTAAATAATTGTGTAAGAAACAGCAGGCTAAGACAATTTTAGTTGCTTTTTCAGGACACAAGTTTATTGCTTTAAGCAATACTTCAAAGCAGTGTGCGACAATGCCAAAAGCATTTTCTACGCGAACTCTTGCAGAACTTAAGCATTTGTTAAAAATTAACTCCTGCGGAGATGTTTGGGTGCCTGAATATGGCTTCATTATGTACTCCTTCAGTGGGAAAGTGTCATCCGCCACGAAAACATACGGCAGCTTTTCACCGCCTACAATGAGTTCTTCTGCATTTGGAATATTAAGGCAATTATTCTCCAACATTCTAGCAAATGTTGTGTGTCCAAAAACTCCGCCATCGGAAATTCGTCCATTCTTCCCAACATTAACCATTAAAAATTCACTATTCGCATTAACAACAGCCATCAGAACTATGCTGAATGTCTTTTTGTAGTTGAAGTAAAATGATCCTGAGTTCGGCGGTCTCTTTATTTCAATGTGCTTGCCATCAATAGCGCCAAGACTATGTGGGAACCCACTGACATTGAAAAAATTGTCGGACTCAAATTTCCACTCATCAGTAGTTTTTGGTATCTAAACAAAAGCACATAGAATTATTTGTTAATGTAAAGAGGCAGTACTCCAAAAATATTACCTTCAATACCGATATTATGGCTGCACAGGTCTCAATCACTATTTTCCCAATAGCCTGAGGAGAAACAGCATAAAAAAATTTTAGGTCCTCAAAATCATTACCCTTAGCGAGGTATCTAAGAGTAATCGAGAATCGCGTTTCCGGATATATTGCATCTCTCATAAAAGCATCCTCTTTTTTAATAAGTGGAGTAACTTTTTCTAAAAGTTCATGAAACGCTTCTGCATTCATTCTTGTAAAATTCGAGAAATCATTCGGCTCATTTATTTTTAGTTCTCTTATAATTTTTCATTCGAAAACTTTTTCTTATTTTTTATCAGCCATTCTTTCATCCAAATTCTACGTTTTTTAAATTCCATTTCTTTAGTTTCACTATTGACGCATTCTGCAATTATTATTAATGCTAATACTTTTCTTTTCTCACTCATTTCTAAAAATGCACACCGCATCGTACCACTTCAAAAAATTATAATAATATTTTTGACAGTAGAAGCAGTCTTTCAATTCAGTTGATGTAGGCCAAGTATCAATTCAGTTGACAACTCAGTTTACAATCGAATTGAATTGTGTATGGGCTGCTTATGCTTCTCATGACAGTTTTACTCTCGGATCTTTGTCAGACGTTCGCGAGAGGTGGGGCAATGAGAAAACTCTATTTTTTTTTTTGTGTTTTCTTGGATTCAAACCTTGAACCGCTCGCTCCAATTGAATTACCCTGTAATAAAAAGAGCGTAGTCAGTGGACGACTGAGTCAAGAAGTGAGCAAATAACTAAGGATGTATCCGACAATTTGAGTGTAGATGGAATACTGAACACATTCTGATTTTATTTGCATCTAGCGCATCTTTTAAGAAAGGTGAGGTATTTTTTAAAAGACTATTTTTTTATTTGATCTTTTCAAGCCAATAGTATTGTAATATACAGCAAATATAAACATATTGCTAAAAACATTCAACACAACACGCCTTAAGGTATTATAAAAATAAAAATAAATCTGTAACGCAAATAAAAGCACACATTTTAATTTGCATTTTATCGAAATGAATTATTTATGATATTGATGATACTGAATTTTATTTATGAATTTAATTTTTCTTCCGGCAGCTACACATGTCTCTCAACATATAAGCGCACCGAAGCGCAAACAAATGTAAGAATGTCAGAGACGACATCTGAATTTGATTTAGTGCTTCTTTTAGGCAAAAATGTAGTAAGCCATGCATCTACCGTCTACCTACCAAGAAGGACACCCTTTCCTCTGGCAATTACTTTAAATTTACGTAAAAATAATGGATATGCAATAAGGACATAAAAAGTTCTTACACCATGTTCATATGTGATTTTCTTTTAGGAAATCCACATTGAACGCATTTAGGCTATTTCTATTAGTTGTGTATTTTGGGGTCTATCCGAAAATGAAATTTATGCACACCCTTTGCTTTTAGGCAACAGAAAAAAAAAAAAAAATAAAAAGGTCCTCCACGCTTGCACACAACACACAGTCAACAGTTTACGGTTGACTAGAAAGGGTTGTATCCTGTGTGTTCCTTTTTTAGTATTTTTTTTTTTTACCCAAAATCAGATTTTTATCGCCGAAATTGAATTATTAACTTATTGAATTGTTCCGTAACAAATAAATTTTCATGCATCGTAAGTACGTTTGTACAACACAGAGAGAGAGTTGCGCCGGGTGAATGGGTGATGAGTGGGTCTTGTTCTTTGTGTGTACCCCTTGTCTGAGAGAGAAAGGGTATTGTTTATTGTGAACGAATAAATGGAAGTGGCAAACCCAACAATTTACATCTAAATTCGAGTGACCAAATGACTTTGGTTGTTTATGACACACAACCCTTTGCGTCCAGTGAAAGTAATGCGAGTAGTATAACATGCGTCAAGCCCATTTGCAGTTTTTTCTTTGCATTCGTTTCTGTTATCCTTTTTTTTTTGGGATAAATCATATAGAAAAATATTTATAGCAAATGGACGTTAATGATGCCAAAATTACGTTGCTATTCTCAGTTTGCCATTGGATTGCAAATGGTGAGACGAATGTTATGGGCAATCTATGCGGTTTTTGGGCGAGTTTTGTGTTTTTTATGTGATTTTTGTCAGGAAATTGCAAGTATTACGAGTATGTCACAGAAAAGGATTACTGGGGTGCATGTACGAGTATCTTGTGTTGGTTTTTATTTCATTCGTGATAGGAAATAAATTACGTTTTTACTGGACATGTGTGTCTAATGTGCATTTGGGTTTGACGAATTCAATGAGGCGTACTAAGAAACTTTTTGTTTTATGAAACATTAGAAAAGTAGACTCAAATCGAAGATTAATTTGAGTTTGAGTATACACATCAAATTGACGAAATACACATCTGAAATGTACTGAAACTTAAGAGGAACCATAGCAGGAAGCTGTCTGTAGATTGGTACTTTTAAAATAAATGAAAGGCACTACTGAATCGCACGTACTTGCTCCATATTTATTGTCCGCTTGTTCGCAATATGGAAAATTGGATTTTTTGGAAAAAAAAACTAAAAAAAAAAACCTTTTTGAACATATAACAAAAATTGGGATAGTACCTATGTATGTATGTCGTTTTTATTTAGTGAACATTTGAGTATGCAGTCTTACGAGTACGTGTTCTCCTCATATCTAGTTTTTGTGGAGGAAAGATGTGCTTTCTCCTCCTCCTAAACCTCCTCCAGTTTGAGACCCTAATCGAAGAAATACAGATGCCACTGCCGTCCCACTGATCTCCGCCCGCTCTGCGCAGTATTCCAAATTTATGCTCTTCGGATTTCTTATGGAGGATGTCTCCATAGTGATTCCTTCCAGAGCAAGATCAAGTCTTCTTCTTCTTCTTACCGCAAAGTTATGATCCGAAGTAGAAGGATCACAACCCTCCCACTTTAATGCATCCCTACTGGTCCGCCTGTGGGGTTTGCAAGTTTGACCTCAGGAAGTACCGGCAGGCTTCCCGGTTTCGGATCACTTCGTCACTGAGGCCAATCAAATGCTGGTGTTATTGCATTTGTGTGATCCAGTTGTTTTTTGGTCTGCCGTTTTTGCGCGATTGCGTAGGAATGTTGATTGATATTGCATTTTTGACGGGGTTCGAAGGATCTCTCCTTTAAATATGACAATACCAACTGAGCCGGTCGTGCTTGCTTGTGATGGGTTCTTTTACATGAAGGCTTCCTCGAATGTTTGAACTTCTTATTCTATCAATCTTCGGTACTCCTGCTGTCATGCGAAGCATCTTCATCTCAGCTGCCCTTAATTTGTCCTCATACTTTTTGTACATTGTCCAGCATTGTGAACCGTATGTGAGAGCCGGACGTACAACTGCGGTGTAGAGCATTCCTTTAAGCTTAGGGGGCATTTTTCGATCACAGAAGATAGCGGAGTTTTCCCGCCACTTCAAGTTGCTTCGTTATTGATCATAGATCCCAGATATTTAAACTTTTCGCACTTGGGAAGCACTTTTCCATTCAAGTAAATGTCTGGAATAGGCCGGTGTGGATCAGAGAACGGGCAGCACAGATACTCTGTCTTTTTTGAACTAATACTGTACCCATTTCCCTCCAAAACATCCACCCATATATCAAGTGCTCGTTGCAGGGACGTTTGGTCTTCACTTATGATAGCTCCATCGTCAGCAAAGAATAACTGATGCACTTTGGCGTCCGTCACTTTTCCTTCAAGCAGATAATCAAGGACTGCAATAAATAGCAAAGGACTAAGGACACTTCCCTGGTGTACACCGACTTTGATTAGGAACTCTTCGGTGAATCCTGCGGGACATCTTACTCTTGTCCTTGCTCCCTCATACATGTCCATGATCATTAGCACGTAGACTCCTTTTTGTCTTATCGCCACCCATAAGAGATCTCTTGGTTGTCTATCAAAGGCTTTTTCAAAATCAACCAACACCATATGCAAGCCCTTTAAGGAATCACAATGTTTTTCCATTATGATCCTTATACTTTGGATTGCATCTGTTGTTGATTTACACGAGACAAACCCGCACTAGTCATCAGATAGCCGTATTATTTTCCGCAGTCTGCCATCTAATATCCGCTCAACGATCTTCATGGTGTGTAACATCAGCTTGACAGAACGGCAGTCAGAGCAGGATCAAGTATTTTGTAATTAATCGGATATGTAAATCCTCTTCAGCCCCACTAATGAGTTTTACTCTCGGTGATCTGAACCACTCGTTTGCCTTAAAGTTTGTTGTGGGAGAAGACTGTTGGCTTCCTGCCTGGTCTATCAGCACCCGGTTTTACGTTAGTTGACAAGGTATCCTACTACTGTCCTAGAATTTGTATTCCCACGGCAAGTACTCGTAGTAGGTCTACACAATGGATCCATAGATTTCACTGCAGCGATGACAAGGGTGAATTTGAAGACTTCGCACCAATGTTACAGAAGAAAAAAAAGGATGCCTCATAATTTTTCTGTAAATTTTACCAATTTTAAATTATCATGCATTAAGCATCTCATTTAACGTTGAAGCTTTATCGTGCTTACAAATCGTACTTGTTAACAGGAATATATGAACAAATTTGTCGTATACATGTAGGGTGTACAAAGACGCCATACGGATAAAGATGAATTTCTTCCAGACAGGAAGAACAATAAATCAACAAGTACAGGACGTGTGCGATGACAACATTTCGAATTTGGTTCCGATTTTTTGTTTGTCACACCACCACCGCACCGTATCAAAGTTGGTTGTATAAGCTTTTTGTCATTCGAAATAATCAAACCGTAGTTGAAAAGAAACAAGAGTAATGGAAGGGAATTGATTTCGTCGAAAGTCGGATTTTGCGGAAAATTTCATTTATCCGTTTGTGGCTATTAATCAAAGTTCTCTTCTTTACAGCTGACAATATGATTTATTATGAGATACATTCATATGTTAATAAATTATGTTTTCAATGTATCTACGTAGAAAGTTGGTTATGTTTTTAGTGCACTTTGCTGAATTTTAGATTCTAAAGTATCTACTAGGAGGGTAGGCGAAGCCGATGCACATTAGTTTTCATGTCTGTCGATTATAGTGAGGAGGACAAAGTGAACTTGGTAGAGCATTCCACATATGAACGAGGTGAATTTTTTCTTGCACCGTTTGAGGAAACCTAGACATTTCACAGCATTCTTGGCGACTTCGAATATGGTCATTCCAACGAAGGTTGTTGTTAACACATACCGAGAATGGAAAGTCTTTCGGTTTCGGCAATGCAAATGTCATTCGTGGATACTCGTAGTGGCCGACAGTTTTGGTTTCGTTTTATTGACAGTAGACTGTGTTTTGGAAACATTAACACGTTCCCGCTCACTTTGAAATGCGTGGAGTTGCTTAGATATACACTTTTGGTAATCATGGTTTTTTTTGGCTTTAAATGTTTGAAGGTTGTAGTGATGAGGAAATACAGAGCTTGGTAGATCATTCCACATTCGTGTCGTTCGGCTTATAAATGAATCCCTATATTTAACAGTACGACCGAAGTTAGGCTTTAGGGAAAACTGATGTGCATTCGAAGCATGTCGCGTATTGCGGGTGAAATTTTTGAAGGGGAGGAATGCAACTGGCTATTTCACTGGAGCATTTTTTTATTAAAAAAACGATAAAACAGGGAGAGACAGGAGATATTTCTCCGATGTTCTAGTGAATGAATGGAATTCACAATGTCTCTATCACCTATAAGTTTTAACGCGCGATTCTGTACCCTATCAAGAATGTGCAGAACGGTCTTGGGTGTACCAGACCAGATATGGGCGTTATATTCCAGCTTAGGGCGGATGAATACCTTATAAATTGAGGCCAGATCAGACGGGTTAAAATATTTCTTGCACCGTTTAAGGAATCCTAGACATTTTGCAGCATTTTTGGCGACGTCGAATATGTGATCATTCCATCGAAGGTGGTTATTAATACACATACCGAGACTGGCAAGTCTTTCGGTTTCAATGATACAAGTACCATCCATGGATAATGGTTGAGGGTTTTTTTATTTTCGCTTGAGAGACAGAAGACAGCATTGTGTTTTGGAAGCATTAAATTCCACTCGGTTGGTTGAACCCCATTTAATTATGCTGTCCAGGTCGGAATTTAATGTTTTTAACATAAATTGCCGTTCCTATTCTACAATCGAAGAGCAAGGACGTGAATTAGGGAACGAATATGAATAACTGAGGGTACTGTCATCAGCGAAGGAATGGATTGGATTAGAAGTTGCAGACAAGAGATCATTTATAAAAATAAGAAAGAGAGTCGGAGAAAAAACAGAGCCTTGGGGAACATCAGCATTTATTTGGTAAATTGCAGACTTGAAGCCGTCCAAAACAACTTGTATTGAACGCCCCGAAAGGTAATTTCTAATCCATTGAAGAAGAGACTCATCGACGCCATATGCACGCATTTTCGACAAAAGAGGCTGATGCCAAACTCTGTCAAATGCCTTTGAAATATCAAGCGCAATCATCTTGGTTTCGCTGAAGTGATGGAGAGATTGGTTCCACTTCTCGGTAAGATATGCCATCAAATCACCAGTGGACCTGTTGCTACGAAAACCATACTGCCGGTCATTAAGGAGTTTTCGTGAATCGGGATATTTCATAAGCTGACGATTTATCAGCGTTTCCATGACCTTGGAAAGAAGGGACGTAAGTGCAATGGGTCGGTAGTTGGACGGGGAGGAAGATTCGCCTTTTTTGGGGACGGGTTGGACAAATGCTGTTTTCCATCTACTCGGAAAGAGCCCTGAAAAGTAGGATAGACAGAAAAGAGGTTTTGCCAGCGTAGAAGAACACCTCTTCAGAACCATGTGCGGGATGCCATCTGGACCAGCGGATTTGTGTATGTTAAGACCTTTGAGTACTCCTGCAACTGTACGAGTGCGAAAGTGGACTTGTCCCATGGAAGATTTGACGCTCTCAAATACAGGTGGATACAAAGCATTATCTGGCAGCGTGGAGTTCGCTGTAAAGTGAGCAGCAAGCAGATTAGCTTTGTCAAAGGAGCTGACAGTTGGAATGTCATTGTAAATGAGCGTGGGGATGGCAGACGAGGCAGAATTTTTAATATTTTTGACGAATGACCAACAGTTTTTACTGCCGACATTGTAGGATTTTTTGCCTTAATTTTTGGTTATGTCAGAATTTTACACGTCAAATATGGGCATTGCGGTCTTTTCTGGCTTGTTTAAACTTCTTTCGGTTTTCCTCAGATTTGTTGGCTTTATAAGACCGAAAACTTACTTCTTTCAACCTGATAGCCTCTTTACAGCTCTGGTCAAACCACGAGTTTGCCTTAGGTTTAATGCTCTTTATTCTGTTAGGAATAAAGTCATTCATAGCTAAGAGTATAGTGTTATATAGCGACCAGTTAAAACTCCTAAAGAAGCTATTAAGGCCGCTCCAGTTGGCTTTCTCGTATTGCCATACTTTTCTTTTAGGAGTTTTTTCTTTAACTGAGTGGTCGGAGTACGAGAATTTAGCTGATACGATATTATGGTCAGACCGACCTAGAGGCGCTAAAACATCAATAGTGTATTTATCAGGGTGCGAAGTAAGAAACAAGTCCAAAGTGTTGGCGGAATGACTTTCAATGTTCCGGTATACGTGTAGGCTCATTTGCAAGCTGAGTCAAATTGTTAATCTCAGCAATAAGTTCAACATACCTTCCTTCGGGTGTTGTCTGGCCAGAATGTTGAAGCCAATCCGAATTGTGTATATTGAAATCGCCCGCAATGACAATTTCAGTATGAGGATACAAGGAGACAATTCGAGTGATGGAATCGGACAACGCATCAAATTAGGTAGAAATACCATTTGAGGTCTGGCAAGTATGTAGAAATGTCTGAAATTGAAATCTGAATCGACTGGAATAATACGAGTAAAAAGTGTTTTTTTTTTTAAAGGACTGCTATAGCCGTCATTTGTGCAACTCATATGATTTGTCATGCAAATGACGGCTGTGGCCGTCTGACAGCTATAGCCGTCATTTGTACGGTTGATATAGCTATGATATAGCTACTAATGTTAAATGACGGCTGTAACCGTAAAGTGAAATTCTCAAATAACAGGTTGCAGTTTAGATAAAATTAAAGAAAATAATATTTATTGACATAAGAATGAACAAAGTGAAATACGGTTTAGTTATTATGAAAAGGCTCAAAGCGTTCAACACACAAAGCAGGTTTTACATCTGTATTTAGTCTCCTTTCTTAATTTGAGCATAGTGCACCTCGAGCATCGAAGAAAATATGACTTTCTTTTATACCATTGCGGTGCTGGAATTTTTTCAATAAAATGTTGTTCTTGAGTCCAGGAAGAAGAAGCAAGTGAAAGACTGGTAAAGTTGGTTGAAAAGATTCTTTGCTCCTCGAGGTCGACCACGTTTGGGTATATTTCTTACAAGATCGGCTCCACACAGGTAACTGAATAAGTGAAGTTATCAAATTGTCTCTGACGTCAAGGAAAACCATCTGTTTTTGGTGAGACTTTTGATAAAGAAAGCATGCGTTCAAAACACTTAAAGTTAGCCACATAAGTATTGATACACCACCTATACATAATCAAGTAAAATTTAATTCTATATATTTGATCAATATGGAACACACTATACATAATTTTAACATAAATTCATTTCAGTTTTTTGAATAAAAGAACAAAAGAAATAAAAAGTAATAAACTCAACCTCACAAAAGTATTGATACATATTTAAAATTCTTGCTTAAAAAATAAAAGAACGTAATTTAATATTTTGTTGGGTTACCCCGAGATTTGATTACAGCTTCTAATCTTCGTGGCATCGATTCCACCAACTTCTTGCAATAGTTTGGGTCATTATTAGCCCATTCTTCCGCAAGAGCGGTTTTTAAAGTCGCCTTGCTAGAAATCCGGTGTTTTCTTATTTGTTTCTTCAAATGTGCCCATAAATGCTCAATCGGATTTACATCCGGTGATTGCGGCGGAGTATTGAGCATTTTGTGCGGGTTATACAGCAGCCACATCTTTGTGTCCCAAGCAGTGTGCTTGGGATCATTGTCCTGCTGGAACAAATAATCCATTCCCATCTGTAATTTGTCAGCACTGGCTCCAAGATTGTTTTTAGTTATGTCTATGTATTTAAACCGGTCCATTATACCGTCAATAAAAACAAGATTACCCACTCCGGATGCAGAAAAACATCCCCACACAAGGACGGAACCACCTCCATGTTTTACTGTGGGCCTAAAGTATTTTACCTTGAGAGGTTCTCCGGGTTTTCTCCGAACTTTTTGAAAGCCATCCGAAGAAAAAATATTAACCTTGCTCTCGTCACTGAAAATTACCTTTTTCCAGAATTCCACAGGGTGGTGACGATGACTTTTGGCGAATAACAACCTTTTCTTCTGATTTACCCCCGAAATGAATGGCTTGCGTATTATAGTACTCCCGTGAAAGTTCCTTTCCCGAAGAACACGTCTCACTGTCTCGCTGCTTACCGTAATGCTCAGGTTTTCTTTCAGTTGGGTCACAAGATTTGGTGCACTAATATCGGGTTTTTTCCCCACTTCTCGAACCAAATACCCTTTATTTTGAACACTTAGTTTTGTTGGCCCGCCACTGCGACTCTTGTTTTCCAGAGAATTCGTTTCTTTACACTTCTGGACTATTTTCTGTATTGTTGTGAAACTTCTGCCAACAAATTTCCCAATATTTCTGTAGGATTGTCCTTCCGTGTGTAATTTAATTATAATTTCCCGCTCTTCTAATGTAGTTTCCTTAATTTTCCTTGATTCCATTTTTAAAATAAACTAAAAATTTCCTACCGAACACAAATAATGAATGCCAATAACTTCTACTCAAAACCGGGAATGGGGCAAACAAAGTATACATTGCTCAGACGGCATAACGGTACTATTGTTGGCGCCTAAATGAGTGTGTATCAATACTTTTGTGGCTTGGAATTCTGTCACTATTTTTATTTATTATTTATTTTGAATATATGAGATTGATTTTGATTGTAATTGTGCATGGTTTCGTTAGCTATTACTAAAATGAAGATAAATGAATTGAATAATTTTGTTTTTTTACTATTGTTATGCTGGAATTAGTATTGAACCCAGAGAAAGGGGGGTGTATCAATATTTTTGTGGCTAACTGTGTACCGAGTAAATGAAATATCACTTTCTTGTACCACCTAATTGTTTTTCGTGGAGAAGAATATTATGCCACCATAAATCTGTTGTAATGTACAACGTCGTTGGGTTTCAAGGATTCTTTACCAAATCTGTTCTTCGAGCTTACTAGCTCCGGATGGAAACCAGTTGTTATAGTGAGGACATCTCTTTTATCTTTCCATTTGGATACATAGGTCTGTTCAATTTTTCGCCAGATATGTTCCCCTTTTTTTAGTTTTGCACATGTTCCCGCAGTGTGGATAGTTCAAAGCTATTGTAAAAATTGCCCATATACAAGTGATGACCTTTATTTAAATATTTTTTTATTAGCCGTAGAACTAGGTCTCCTGTTTTTGAAGTGTGCTCGAGACTTTCTGTTTTTCCAGATAAATTTCCAAATTCAAAACGTATCCACTAGCTGCGGTCAACTTGAAAATTTTTATCCCGTACTTAGCCTTCTTCCCTTTCATGTACTGGCGAAAACTTAACCGACCTCGAAAAAGTAAAAGGGATTCATACATAGAAAGCTCTTTTTCTGGTAAAAAGGCATTTTAAAAATTTCGCAACAGTGGATCGTCGTATCTATTCAGGAGTCAACATTGTCAACGCACAAACAACATAAAACTGACCTGATGTGCTCAGCAAGCAATTACCCCCTATGCAATTGGAACCTCCGCAGCAGAAAAGATTTCTACGTTCATACACGAATTCACTTGCGGGTCTTCCCGCTATTGTCGTATCAAGCGATAAATCTCCGGCTGATGCCTCGTCCTCGTTAATTGCGCCATTTAGTTGCAACGACGACTCTCTACCTCAACCTAATTCTCGTCAGGAATCGTCGCATCTAACATCTTCATCCGTCAATCTAGAGGTAGTGAAAAAGACTCCTCGTAGAACAATCTTCATCTCGAGACTTTCTTCTGCTACCTCTGTCAACGATATTATGAACTACATCAGCAGCAAAACGTTGGTGCCTTAATCCCTAAAATGAATCAAATATAATTTTAAAGAACCCCGCGAAATAGCATCATTTAAACTACTAACTCCTGACTCTCACCTTGAACTGCTACTATCGAGAGAATTTTGGCCAGATGGAACTTTAGTACATGAATATGTTTATCGGACTTAGAATACGTCATTCATAAAGACTCCAGTACCTGCACCAGTAACGTCGCATCCAAAAAACAATTAAGTATTCATTTAGATACTCCTTATCTGTTTGTAACTCCCCCTGAGTGTCTTTGTGTATACTATCAAAACGTCCGAGGGCTTCGAACTAAGACATCCTCTATATACCTTAATTCCCAAAAGCTCCTCTATGACATTTTCGCCCTCAACGAAACTAATCTTACTCAAGATTTTTACAATAATGAATTGTTTACGTCCGATTTTAACGTCTTTCGAGTTGATGGTCTCGAGAAAGACGATGATTCCTTGGGTCGAGGTGTTCTTCTGGCAGTACACAATCGCCTTGACTCGACACTAGTTAAAACTTCGGGCACATCTAATTTTGAGTACATTTGTGTCAAAATAACTATTTCAAACCGAAACATTTTTATCCTCTGCTGTTACATTCGATCATCTCAGCCCATGCAGAGTTACCAACTTGCCATAGACGCGTTCGATTCTCTGCTTAATGTTTAATGATTTTAATTTTCCCGACCCCCAATGGGCTCCATCAGACGATCAGTCCCATTATATAGCAACTAACCCCTCTTCAGACAAGGAAGTCATTTTCATTGACTGTCTATCAGACTCCAGCCTATATCAGTTAAGTGGAGTTACTAATAACCTTGGTAGGCAACTTGATCTTATTTTCTCGTCAGATGCTGATAACTGCGTTGTTTCAGCAAGCAACTACCTTTTATCCAAATTGGATCATTACCACCCTCCTCTATCCCTTACATTGTCTTACAATAACGATAATAATACTGTCCAGTCAGAGTATTCGTATAGCTTTAATTTTCGCAAGGCAGACTACACAAAACTTAGTAACCTTTTAAGTGCTATCAATCTCAACAGCATTCTTAACAGTGCACACATTTCTATCGATGATGCACTTGGATTGTTCTACTCTGAAATTTTCAGCTGTTTTATGCAATCTGCCCAATACATGCCCCAAAAGAGTTTCTCGTCATCTCCACCTTGGTATACTAAGGAATTATGCTCAGTTCGCAACTGAAGAAATAAGCTCTGGCGTATCTCCCTTGTATCAAGATAATGACAATTTAAACACTGCAGAATTTGTTGGAAACGGCGTCCACTCATGGTAAATGAAAAAAATTGCATCAATTCAGCCTCACAAACTTTCCTGAAACATAGTTTCACTGATGAATGCGTCTTTGGCTTATTACTAGCACACATGTTCTCAGCATAGGCATTTATAGAATTCACCAGCAACTTAACTATGTTATTTGAAAATAACTGGTCAAAAATTTGTCTGGGCGATGAATCATTCATGACATCTATATGTATCCCACTAGTAAAAGTGTTAAATGGAAACCCAATTTCCTATAGGCAGTCACTGTCGACTTCTTCAAACAGCTTAAGAACTGCTCTTTCTTTCTTATTGTACGAGTATTCCTCCATAATTCTGCATTCAAAATAAATAGAAAATCTATTTCCTAAATCCTACATACTAATTATTAAATTTATCCTTACCAGAAAAGTTCCCAAAAAAACACTTTTTTCCACTTACTTCACTTTTAAATTTCCGTTGGACATAGGGGATTTCCCATTTCAAAAGCAAAACGCAACACATTCGAACCGAATTTACGAGTAAACGCAAAAAGTGTTGCCACATCAGATGGTATCGTACTCGATAGTGCAAATTATAAAAATGGTTACATACTTGAAGGACACAAAACTCAAACGACGGTTATAGCCGTCATTTGTTTTTTTGTTTCTCAAAATATGACGGCTATAGCCGTAATAAGCGCGAACGTGTTAAATGATGGTGTTTAGGTCGGAATAACATACATTGTCGTTCCAGTTCCACGACCGAAGAGCAGGGACGTGAGTCTTGGAACGAGTACGAGAAGCTGAGAGTGTTGTCATCGGCGAAGGAACAGATTGGATTACGAGTAGAAGTTAAAGTCTCATTTATAAAGATGAGAAAAGGAGTCGGAGACAAAACAGAGCCTTGCGGAATACAAGCAGACTTAAAACTGTCCAACACAACTTGGATTGAACGACCAGAAAAATAGTTTCTAATCTATGAAAAAAGAGTTTCGTTGATTTTCTATGCATGCTAAACTCTGCCATGTGGTGCTTTAGAAATATTAAGTTTTCGATCATCAATAGTGGATCTGTTGCTACAAAAACCGTACAGCTGGTCATTGAGGAATCTCCGCTATTCGAAATCTATCAGCATTTCCATGATCTTTGGAAGAAGGGACGTTAGTGCAATGGGTAGTTCGAGGGAGAAGAAGATCCGCCTTTTTTGGGACGGGCTGAACAAATGCTGTTTTCCATTACTCGGAAAGAGACCAGGCGAGTAGGATAGGTAGAACAGCCTAGGCAGTGGTTTTGCCAGCATAGAAGAAAACCTCCTCAGAACGATGGGTTTGGTACCATCTGGAGCAGCGGATTTGTGTATGTTGAGATCATAAAATACTCTGGAAGTTGATTTTCAACTCGCAATATCGCTGAATCTTATCGAAGTCACGTTGCAAGAGAAGTGCAATGACCTCGATTTTTGATCCTGATCTGTTCGCGATCAAGTCGTCTTCATAAGCTATGGCATGGTGAAGTGGTCCTATGAGATGGCTCGTGTAAATGTTGAAAAGGATCGGTGAATTCACCGCACCTTGTTGCAGACCGTTTTTAATTTGAAATATTCCAGTAGAAGTTGCATTGCCATTTTTGACAATGAACTGTCTACTGGTAAGCATGTTGTAAAGTATGTACAGCAGTGGTTTGTTTATAGCCAGCCTGTACAGCTTGTAGAAGAGTCCCCCTACCCATACGGTGTCGAAGGCGTTCTCCAAGTCAATCAGACAGGCACCTGTACATTGGTTCATGCTTTTGTTCCATTGGATATCCGATACCAGTTTAGACGCTGCATGTATTGTATCATGCCCCGCCTTAAAACCGAAATGGGAATAAGGAATTATTTTATTGTCCTCAGTCCACTTAATCAGGGCTCTATTGATTACTTTTTCGAATACCTTGCTTATGTTCGGCAGGAGACTTATAGACCGGAGATTTGCCGGATTGTAGGTGTCCTTACCCCTTTTGGGGATGGGTTGTATCACTGCTGTTTTCTGATGCGCTGGATCGGTCCATATGCATTATTCAGTGCTTTGTTAAACAGAATGGTGTAAATGTCCATGTCTAGAGGGAGATGTGGAAGCACAATGCTCGATACTCCGTCGATTCGCACAGATTTCTTCCTTCTCAATGATTCGAAGATCGCTTACAGCTCCACCTTCAATATATACGGGGGATGTACCCTTTCATCGGCGATGACATTATTTGCCATAATATCGTCATTGTACTCGGTAAAACCTATGTTCTCGGATCGCCATCATTTCGAAGGGAGAAGTTCGCGCAGATGGTATCATTCACCTTGTATACTTCCTGGGAAGTCGCTCCAATAGCCTCTACCTTCTCCTGCGGATCTTCAATCCCAAAAAAGTTGTCATCCTCTACTGCGTTATCTGGATCTGTACTTGCTGTTATAAGTATTGGTCCATTGTTCGTCGTTCGGCGGATCTTAAGACACGGAAGGTCGTTTTGATTATTCCTCCGAAATATTTTATTTATTTGCGGGAACATACTCGGGTTGTTGGATTTTATAGCCCGAATTTTGTTGTTCCAATGCAAATTTACAGAAAGTCTGTACTTATCCCTAATTAATTTCTGGAGGTTTTTAGTCAACGACTTCAGCGTCCTAACCTCCGAGTTTTGCCTGTCAGTAAATTGTCTGTACAAGGTTTTTAGTTTAATTGCCTCGACCATTTGTCTTAGGTACCAGTCAATCTACTCGTTTGACAGATTCCTATTAGATGGTGGGTAGAGCGAGTCCAACGCGTCCTAGTATATAACTTTAGGAGTAGATTTGGACAAACTCCGCAAAAGTGGATTTGTTCCATGTAGAATTCAACGCTTTTAAGTACAAGTGGTGGCAAAGCGCAAAAGGGAGCATCGAGCTGTCTGCGAATGCACAGCAAGCAGATTAGCTTCATCTAATTGTATCTTCTCATTGATTATTGCTTTAATAGTTGTCAGAGAGACCCCTATTGTCTTATCAGGATTCAGTTCTATGTTACTCGCTCGTTTCCTTGCCAGTTCATCTGCCTTTTCGTTTCCCGGTACACGTTCATGCCCTGGTACCCATGTAAGTTCAATTTAATTTTGCACTCCCTTACTAGTCGTGATTTCGACATGGGGTTTGTGATATCGCTAATTGCTGATGATGCCATCAGATGTCGATTTGCCTCTCTTCGCTGGTGTCTTCTGCGAGTTTTTCAGTTTCTCTCTTCATAATTGCAAGGACTTCTGCTTGGAACACCATTACAAATGGCTCCTGATTCCCCTGATATTTTAGAGCCGTCTGTATATACCGATAACCCGTTGGAGTTTCTTGTCGTTCTTTCATACGTCCAATATTCTCCTGCGGGGAAAATTGTTTCGAAGTTGTTGAGGAACGTATACGATTTTTTAACGACATCACTGGGGCAATCGATGAGTGGTGTCATTACTCCTAACATTTCGGTGATTTTTCGATGTCCCGTGTTTGCACCTTCGTTGGAAAGGCCGGTGATTCTAAGTCTTGAGGCTGAAAGACCGGCAATCTTCTTCGCTTCAAGGTGCACTGGTAGGATGTTTAAAATCGCTTCTATGGCCGCTGTTGGTGTTGAGGGTTGTGCTCCTGTGATACCCAAGGAGACCATACGAGTATGTTGCACCTCTGTTAGCAAGTCTCTTGCATACTTTTTGCTAGTCACTGGCCACCATACAACTACTCCGTAGAAGATAATGGGTTTTATTACATATTCATATATCCAGTAGACCTGTTTCGGTTTCAGACCCCATGACTTCCCGATATCCAATACGCATATCCAATACGCTATCTTGGCTTTGGTAACTCGTTCTTCCAGGTTCTTTCTCCAGGTCAGTTTCCTGTCCAATATTATGCCCAGATACTTGATGTTGTCGCGGAGTTGCAATGATACTCCTCCGAGTTGTGGAATTTGAGAGTCACTAGTTTTGGTTTTCTTTGTAAAGAGAACCAGTTCCGTTTTATTTGGATTTATTTCTAATCCACTCTCCTTCGCCCATTTTGTTATGATTCGTAGGGTGTATTCAGTATCATAAAGTCTCCTAACGCTGAGAGGAAGTACATTCCAAAGATGATTAGCATGAACGAAAAATTGACGCTCTGAGTTTTGATAGTGAACACGCGGTTGGATTAAACTTAAAGATCGGCTCGACCGTGGAAGTTTAAGTTTTTCGAATAAATATGGAGGCTGTTTGCTAGTAATAATTTTGTGTAGGTACTTGATTGTGCAGTACTAGAGATATTTATCAAGAGTGCATCCTAATATGTTCTTAGCATATTGTGAAATATGGTCAAAACGTCTCAATCCGTAAACATAGGGAGTTATATTGTTAAACGCAACGTTGAGCTTACGTCGAATGAGAGCACTGCTGCAACAAAAAATTTCACATCCGTACGTAAATATTGGAATTAGCAAAGCCCTTACTAGCATTAACCTTGTTTGCAAAGGAGTGAAACACTGCGACATGGATAGATTCCTAAGGGAACCATAGATTTTGCCTATAATAGTGGAGATATGATCATCCCAACTTAACGTCCAAGATTTTTAGCTTTGTCAACGAACTCAATTGGTTTATTTTGGCGGAATATATTAGGAAGATCACAGCCATTCACGCCATTTCTGCTAATAACGAGACATTTAGATTTGGCTGGGTTAAGCTTCAACGAATTATCTTCAGACCAATCTAGAACTTTACGTAGATCTTCATTAAGTTTACAAGCTGCATCTTTAATAAGGTCTAGTTTGCAACTTATGTAGAGCTGTACATCGTCTGCGTACATGTGTAGCAATGAATTTTTGATTATGGTCGGAAGATCATTGATAAATATTGTGAATAACAAGGGTCCCAATATGGACCCTTGAGGTACACCCACTGAGGTTGCAATAAAATCAGACATCACATTATTAACAGCAATGGATTGTTTTCTTCCACCAAGATATGTTTTGATGAGCTTGATAGCAGATGATGAAAAGCCAAATGATGATTTTAATAAAAATTAGATGAATTCCATCAATACCAACAGCTTTAGACTTAATTATAAGGATAGCACTGACATCATCATCCTGTTCAATACGAGAGAATTCAAATCCACTGAGCGTTACATCCAGTGGATCAGCACTTTTGCTGGATGTCATTTGCACTTTCGTGAATTCTCTATTTTTTTTTTTTTTTTTATAACTTGCGCGTGCCAAATGGGATATGAATACCATTAAATTATTTCAGGGCACGGGCGTTTGTAGAAATTGAGAGAGAGAGAAAGAAAGATTGGTGTAGTGGGTTTGAAACTTAGGTGGTATTAAGTTTCAGTAAACTCCAAGGGTGGCGTCCAGATAACTGGGGAGCTTGTTTGTTTTGCTTTTTGTCGTTGCTCATGATTCACAGTATTTTTTTCCCTCCACATGATGTCATCATCACGATCAAGATGCATTTAAGCCATATGACCACCCTACTGCCAGTGTTATGCCTTCGCAATAGAGTTGACCAAGCTTTCGCAATTGCTCGACTTTTTTATTTATTTCAGACGAAATAGATAGATGATTGTTGAGATCAGGATTTGAACCGTGAACCATTCATTTCAGCATTCTTTTTCCACCCAACACCAAGCTCGCGTAAATTTTGCCAGAGAGTTTTTGAAGGTAAGTCATGGTCAAATTGTCTAGCGTAGAACACTCTTTTGGCTTGTTTAATCTTGGAATTGACCAAATTCCTGAGTTGGCGAAAGCTGTTATAAAATTCTTGGAGCTTGAATCTTTTCCATTTCTTATAGGCTGTATCACGATTGTTTCTTAGGGCAATAATTTCTGGTGTAAACCATGACTCATGGGGATACGTAGTAATTTTAGTTCTAAGCGGAACGTGCGTATTGAACAATTCCAGTACAATTTGTTGAAGGTGATCAACTTGGATATCAGTGGATGTTTAGTGATAAATTGGATACCAATTTATTCTTTGAATATCTTGCTCCAGAGCATCAGAATTGATATTTCTAAAGTCTCGGTGTGTGTATTTGGTTTGAAGTTTATCTCGTGGAAAGTTAAAAATAGATAAAATTAGGTCGTGTTTGGAGAACGCAGGTGCTGAAACCTGACTATAGACAACATCGGCACAGTCGTTAGAGAGGAATAAATCCAAAATTGTGCTAGCTTGAGTGAAATGTGTTGGGACAGTAGTGTTTAAAATGTCCAAGCCAAGAGTTTTCATAGATTGAACGAATGACTCAGAGCCCTCATCATCCAATATGTTACAATTGAAATCACCACATACTATTGTTTTTCAATAATTTGGAGAGTAATTTTCTAATGAGTTAAATATGGGAGTTAAATCAAAGTAGATATTTGGTCTATAAACGGCACCAAGGAGACACTTTTTCCGTTCACAAACAACTTCGACAAAACAATATCAGGGGGTAAACTTATCAAAAATTTAATAATTAAACTGTTTCGAATGTAAATTGCAACTCCCCCTCCAATTCTATTGTGCCTTTCACCTCGAAGAATTCTGTAGCCATGCAGCTCTTCGATAAAGCTCAAGACTGCCTGTAGTTAGGCTTTCATTAAGGTAAATCGGTCTGCCAGATTGCAAACCAAGATTTTGTAAACAAATAGGTTTACGTGTTTTTTTATACTGTAATATGCGAGCTACGGCTCGAGTAGATAAAACAATATTCTGTGAAATTATTTCTTTATTTTCTAGTCTATAGAACAATTCAGGTTCACACTATACTATTCTTCGCAATTCTTTTCTTACAAGGTCTCTGTCCTCTCAAATCACTTTATCTCCTTTCAATTACTTAATTCACAAATCCAAAATAATTACTTCTTCTTGTTAACTCTCAACTTTCAATTTATCACAAAATTACAACTTCGCCCATTATCACTTTTCTAATCTCTTCGCCACGGTTTTAAAACTACTGCCTCTTCTCGATCGCTATCTGTCCTTATATAGCAGAAGTTTCTGATAGTCAGAAACTTCTAGCAAATTTTTCGACCACTGGAACAAGAAAAATTCTGATGTAATAATTCCAAGATGATAATCATTTCTTGCAGTTATAATTATCCGTGTTATTATCCGTCTCTTTCGTAGACATGAACTGTGGAGACTTAACCGCAGACACGAACCTCGAATGAAAGGACACTTCGGACCAAAATTCTGCCAGAATGAAAAGACACTTCGGAATGGGTTGCATAGTCGTAGGAGCGTAGTTATTATTATGCTACAATACGATTGGTTTGCTAATCTGAGCATGGTGACTTTATCCGCCGCTGATTTAAATTGTATTACTATGGCGTTCTCCATAGTCCCTTTAGGTTTCGTACGAAAGATATCTTTTGGAACCAGAGGAGGAACACAGTCGATGGAGGTGCAGAGTGTATCAAACATTTCCCGTAGATTTTCCTTAGCTGTCAATGGAACACCATGGAGTATGGCATCAGCGGAAAGTTTGTCGCGCTCTATTGAATCCACTTATTTCATTATCGAGTTGTGTGCATCGGATTGATTCAGAGGTTTGTTCGAGCACCTCTATTCTCACTGTTAATGCAGACATGGATCTATTTACGTCATCGAGGCGGCTACTAAAATCGGCAACAATTCTTTCCAGTTTCTCCATTAGAATATTGTGGTTGTCCATTATGAGTGATTTCAGTTCTTTTTTGTTGTCTTCTAATTATTTTGGAAAGACGTAGTTCAAACTTACTTGAGAATTTATCTTCTTTGTTGTTGGTTATTGCTGGCGATTGATGTTGTGGCTTGCTGTTATTAGACCCAGATCTTGATTGGTCCCGACATTTTTGCAATTTTCAACTGATTGCATGTTGACAGGTTCGAAGTCCACCCACTGTCTAGCTTTGTTCTTTGCCCAGATTTGACCCGCACTCGATTATGAAAAACACCTTTAAAATGGGGTTTAATCTTTCAACCTCTTACAAGAAACACTATTGGTCTGCTTAACTTCACTTTTACGACGATCTTATTTTAATATGTCTTTGCTTAATCTTTGTATTTAAATTATCCAGGGAGCTATATGCTTTGGACAACTATCTTACTGCAGGGTTGCCATGCTATGTTTTGCATAAGCTCTCCTATGATGTTCAGGTGCTTCCTCTTATCAAAACGGCTACGTCATCTGCGTACGCTACGCATTTTGCACAGGTTCCATCCAGTTTTTTTAAATGGTTGTCAAATGGGAACACCCACAGAAAAGGAGCTATTATCCCCCAGTGGTGTCTTGTTTCGTCAACAAGTGAAGCTGTGATGATGCGGTTTGATAGCATGTATTCTAGCCAATTGTTTATTATTTGGTTTTTACAGTACATCGAGAGTGTGTCCACAATTTTTGGGTTTTAGCATTGTTGAATGCCCCTTCGATATCTAGAAAGACGCCTGCGACTGATTTTTTGATTTTAAACGCATCTTCTATTCTGGATACAACCTGGTGTAGTGCCGTCTCAACTGATTTTTCTTTGAGGTATGCGTGTTGATTAGGACACAGCCGCGGATTTGTAATCTGTGTTCTGATGTAGTTATCACAGATTCTCTCCATTGATTTTATTTGGAAGGACGTTAGACTAATAGGTCTATGCTCTTTGTTGTCGATAAATCTTTCCCGGGTTTTGGTAGGAACAACACACTTACCTCTTGCCATTAACATGTTACTTATTCGCTACCTTTGACTACCCACAACACAACACTTTCGCCTATAGTCAAGTACTCGTATCAATATTCAGTTGCCAATATCTGTATCTGTCGTTAAAAATATTACGTATTTGTTATTCGATATTGGTTACCAGAAAAGACCATCTCCAATTTCTTTAAAAACACAGTGACATATGAGGTTTTTTAACATGGTGTCGCCACTCTACATTTACCCCAACTTCAACCACATAATTAGAGGTGAATAGCTGTCAGGGACAAAGTTGTGACATTTTCTTTATTGATAAAAAAATGGAATGCAATTATGAAATAGCCAGTGTTTTCATCGACTATTGTCATTCGACACCACTTAGGACGGATTTGGAAACCTCAACGCCACCCTCATGAAGGGAAAATTTTTTCTTTCCCTATTTATCTATCTATCGAGTTACCACTTTAATGTCACATATGTCTCTCGATACCCTTTGAGTAAAAGTTAAATGATATTTTCTTCTTTTTTTTTTGTGTAAAATATTGTTCATTGCATTTTAAAGGCCATATGCGAAGAATTCGCAGTCACAGTCAATAAGGCGAGCTTAAAATCATGTTAAATTAATTTCGTATGCAACCCTTAAAAAAAAAAATACGCACAGTAAGTGATGCATGAGATGGTGACAGTTCAGCTCATGTGGAAAATTCGTTAAAAGGTTCTGATAGGAGATTTTAAATGCCCTCTTTTCAAATAGAACACCCGCACACGTTATTTTGTATTCGATTTCAGATGATTGCATTTTTAATCGGATTTGGTTTAAATTGATTTAAATTAGTGGGGTAATGATTTTTTTTTACAGCACTTGTCGTCAAGTCAGTAATGTTTGGGTGACAAGTGTTCGTCGATTACAAATCCTTTAGTGTATCTTTTGGATCTTAATTTGATCACGGGAAATGATTTGTGCGCTTTTTACTACGATGTGCTGTAATAGTTCAACGGGGTGGAAACTTGAAAGAGGTGGACGCAATTCTACCCCTCATAATGGTTATGCATCCGACGATTGTGTGTCAATTGGATGCGTCTCTATGTGGTAGATAAGAATACGCTACGGTTAACAGGACCATAAGTGAATAATTAGGAAAAAGTCAAATACAAGTATAGCTAGATTAAGCGGTGGTGCTTGACAAAATACACCCGCCACCGATTCCTCATCAATGTGCGATCCATCCGTAAACAGTTCTGTGCCCCCTGTGTTCCACATAGTAGTGCCCTACTGCCAAACCTCGAGTTTGGGGAATCGAGCTATATTGAAGATACATTTTTTATTTATAAGGTCACTTGGACGTTTTACGAGAGGGTTCATGTACTTTTTTTCCTATATCTCGTTAGAGTCCGGTCCGATCATTGAAATGACCCAGAGTTCTAAGTCTAAGAGCAGGCAGACCCGCTATTTTTTCACCTTTAGTTCAATGGAAAGCATATTCGTTACTGTTTTCATTGCTGCTCCGTTCTGGATTTGGATCCGGTGATCCTCAGGCATGGCATACGCTATATATTCGATAATAGTGCTAGGGCATACTTTTGTCTATTATCGGTCTGTAAACGCACGAGTATATCCAAAGGACTTGTGTAGGCTTCAGGCTCACATCTTCCCAAAAGCCTCACGGCATATCTAGTAAGCCCTTCTAACTTTGCGAATTCTATCCTCTAAGTTGCATCTCTAAGTAAGCTTGTTGTCTAAAATGACCTCAGGATACCTAACCTCGTTTTTTGGGTCCAGTTTTACTACCCCTAAAAACGGTTCTCGTGAAGGGGTCCAAATTATTCTTGCTGGGGTTAACACATAGCCCGCAACTGTCAGCTCAGTTCTTTGTAAGGTGCAGTGCAGACTGCATGAGTTCTCACAGTGTATTGACATGTTTCCTCGTGATTGGAACGAGGTTATGAGTATAAGCTGTACATTTGAAACCATTTCAAAATTTCGTCCACTACCAGTACCCACAGAAGTGGAAATAGGATTCCTCCTTGAGGGGTCCTGTTATAAACCTTTCCCTTCCTACTTTCTATACCGAGATCGGCTGTTATGACAACATGTATTCTATGAAATTATTTATTGTCTTCCTCTTATTCTGTCTGTTAAATATTGTTGAAGGCTCCTTCTGTATCCAGGAAGACTAAACAATGTCATGGAGGGTTGTTTTCACAAACTTCCCTTTGGTGTTGGCTGCAGCTTAAGTTGGTAGATTTGTCATGATGAGCTCATCACAAACCCTTTGCAAGGATTTTAGTAACAAGGACGTGAGATTGGTGGGTCTGCATCCCTTGTTCAGATATTAACTCCACACTAACTCCTTTCCAGGGTATCGGCTAGACCGGCAAGGCTAGATATGCCCTAAAATCGGGCAGATATCCCACGAAGTGAGTCTCTATTAGCAGTTCGAGAGTTTCCCCGAGGTTGTTCCCCCACCATTCACTTAGATAAGTTATGGTTGGGTGTGCTCCCTCGAGAGGATCTTCTTGAGCCACTCTGTACCTGTGGCAACATCTATATTCCTGAAGAAAATGTTCCATAAGTTTCTACTTTGAATGCTCTTTTGCTCATTTTATAACCTTCCCAGTCCATTTGAATTTGAATTTGAATTCTTCCTACGCTCCACTGAGACTACTGGTTATAGCAGCGAGGTTGGTAATTGATGAGTATATTTATATTATTATTTCTGTATCCTATCCATGTAAAGTTGGGTATTATCGGGGTTTCAGCCCGAAGATCCTGTAGCATCCACCATCTCAATATGAAATCTTGCTCCGCGCGATGCCACCTGGGAGATTGTTCGGATACTGCAAAGTGGAGAGGACGAATGGCGAGGAAAAGAAAGTAACAGCTCCAATTTGCCAAAAACACACATATAAAATACCGACAGGCTTCGGGATCATATAGTGCGTCAAAAATTCAAGAATAATCTTGCCGTAGAAGCAGAGGCTGCGCAGCGCATCAGAAACTGGATGACCACTGGACCATTGTAAAAAATGTTTTTGCAACTATGGCAAGCAGCTTCATAGGTAAGAGGCAGAAAAACCAAAGCACATGGCTTTAGTAGACACATGGCGATGCATCGATGAACGTATATCGCTTAAGGCTCAGCAGTAGAGAGACCCGAGCATGAAGCACAGTATAGCTTGAAGCAACACATCGTGAAGAACTTAGATTGCAACCTAATGTTCTCGGATGAGTGCCACCTGGAAAGATGGAAAGAACATTTTACAACACTCCAAACCACTAAGACGACAGCATTATGCTGTCAAATTTCAATGAATACCAGAGATGGGTCCCTCAACAGATATAACCGCGATAAAAAGTCCCTTAAGAAAAATAAAGCAGTAGGCATGGCTGGTATTCCTGCCGGGCTTTTTCAAGCGGCACCACATAAATCAGCAGAATTACTTCATCCTTCTGCGTAGACCATGCTAACATATTGCGGATTATTTAGGCTTGAATTGAGATGATATCTGCTAAAAAGGCGGGTGGGAAGTTTCACATTTTGCACAATGGTAAGGTGTCAGAGGACTTCGAAGTCGAAAGTGGGACACGACAGGGTTGTATACTCTCGCCACTGCTGTTCTTAGTCGTCATCAACAAAACCGCGGAATAGAAATCACAATGACATCCTACATTAAACACCTCGCGGCCGATGTTTACCTGCTTTCACATAGGTTAATGGAACTACTCGTACATCAAATGACCCACAATTTGGAACCTGAAACAAGCAAAATGGGACTAAAGATAAATACGGGAAAAACGGACGAACTCTAATGCTAAACTCAACATTGCCGGACATCTTGCTATATTTAGGGAGCATGGTCTTTGCCGTTGTTGGCACTGAACTGGATGTGCAATGCGTTTAGCACAAAAACCAAACTGAGACTGTTCCGCTCTAACATCTACTCAGTACTGATACAACTTTTTCAGAGAACTTGCCTAGAACCTACAGACAACCCCATCAGGAGCACAAAGTGGAAATGAGTCGGCCACACCTTAAGGCGCGAAGACAACTACTCGTATATTGCAAAATATGCCATGCCATTCTGCCTACCACTCACACAGGTAGGCAGAAGAGCGGGCCGTATACCACCTGATCCTGGAGGTTTATTATCCCTGAGTCTATTTAAAGCTTCCATTATTTCTACCTGGGGGATTCTTGCATCCAATATTTCATCGTCAGACTCCGATATAGATTTAGAAAAGTGCATCTATTGAGTACCGGATTGAGCAGTTCCTTAAAGTACCTAAGGAGAATGTTAGGACTTAGTTTGCGGTGGATCCTTAATTTATTGCCATCCAGTTTCGCAACTAATTTCCAAAAATCTGACGCATTATTACAGTCCGCCAGTCGTTGAGACTCTGTTTAATAGTGGGTAGGTTTCGTGTACATAACGCCTTGTATGCACCACATAAAGATTTCTGAAAAATCCTTCACGAATTGCTCTCTGCCGTCAAAATAACAACTGCCTCGCCAAAATTAGCTTTTTCGCAAATATATCGCTAAACGTCAATTTTACAAAAGAAAAAATTAAAAGATCTTCATTGCTTGGGATAAAAATTTCTACAAATAAGGCTTTAACCATATTTTTCATAAAACGTATCGTTGTCGAGTTAGTGCCGCAAGATATCGATGATTGCCACAGAAATACAAGAAATAAAAAGTCATCTCCTTAAACAGGTTATTCAAGTTCAGGAATATGTAGGCCTAATCAAAACAAAACAAATACTAGGAGAGGGGTGGATTTACCTCTCTCCGAAGATCACAACTGCTGCTTTAGAAGATGAAGGATACTCGTAAGGTATCAAATTATCTGTTTCAAGCGAATTGTAACTTATTTTGTATCTATTTATTTTACGTTGAGCCCTATAGCACTAGACTGTCTACATTTTCTTAGAAATTAAGTTTTATTCACATTTAAAAGTAATTGCCTTTATACTTTTGTTAGTACAGGCCATTGGAGTTCACACGATCAGACCAGGCATTACATCCAATGTACATTACGGCAGCTGCAATACTGCAAGCGAGACAGAAACCATCTATCATTTCCTTTGCAAGTGTCTGGCTCTAGGTAGGGCCAGACAGCGTATATTAGGCAAACCCTTCTTTACAATCTAAAGGAGATTGCTGAGAAAAGCATTGGGAAAGTTATCAGCTTTCTTAATGCCACATGGTGGATTTAAAGAAGGTTTACGCTAACCCCCTCATCTCTATAGGTTATCATCCGAACAACATCCGATGAGTTGTGGGACTACAACGGGGCTAAAGCGCTAATTAGGTCTTAGCATGGAATACTGTTACAGCCACTCCTACCTACCTGCTTATATTTTTTTACAGCTTACTATTTATTTCCAAAACGGCCATGCAACGTTCAGGGTTTTTGTCTATTATACATTAAGTAAAGTGTGACCAGATAGCAATGTTAGTTTTTTCAATTGTTATGTTTCAGCAACTGTCACAGCAATCAATGACATCCAGCCGTCAGAATATTCAGTAGAGTTTGCCTTTTTATCGTGCATCGTTTGATGCTTCCCGAACGTTTGGAAACTATTACAAAGTATTATCGAAATTCCGGCTCAGTTGTAAATACGCAACGTGAATTTCGTCGTGAGGTCGGTCGTCACCATGGCTTCAGTGCGCAGGCAATTCGTTGCACCGTGGAAAAGTTTGAGCGTAAGTATATCCTCTTGGACTCTGAGGTACCGACCAGACAGAGATTGGTGCGAAGTGAAGAAAACATAGCCGCCGTAGCCGCCAGTATCGAAGAAGTCCCAGAAATGTCGATTCGGCGCCGATTAGCTGAATTGGGCATCGCAAGAGAGTCAAACAGGCTTATTTTGCGGTTGGATTTGTACCTACATCAGTATAAGATTGTGTTGACATAAGAACTGGGCGCTGGAAATGTTGGCCGGAGATCTGGACATCTTCTCGGACGAGGCCCATTTATGGCTCAGCGGCTATGTCAACAAGCAAAATTGTCATTATTGGAGCGACCACAATCCACAAGTGTTTAACCAAGCATCAATGCAACCACAAAGATTGAATGTTTGGTGCGTCTACGTCTACGGTAACAAGCCAACCAATTTGGACAAGCTCGAGCCCAACATTCGAGACGGCACATAATGGATCGAGTCATTAAAAATTGGACCGATCGCTTGAACCACTGCCAGTGAAATCGAGGCGGCCACTTAAATCCATACATAAATTCCATACATAATGGCATGAACGTAGCTTCAAAAGAAAGTCAGAATTAATTTGATATCTTACACTGTTGTTGTTTTATTTAAATTTCTTTTCCTATCGTTGTTATCTGGTCACCCTATACATGACTTTGTCCATTATTCCATCGATGAAGACTAAATCTCCCACTCCCTTCACCGACATACTCCCCCAAACCATAACCTAGCTGTCACCATGTTTTGCTGTAGGTAGCACATTTTCTTTCCTCAGTTCTTGGTTTTTTTTTCTCCATACTTTTGTTCTTCCGTCCTACTCGAAAACGTTAAATTTGCTTTCGTCGCAAAACAAGACGTTGTCCCAAAAATCTTCGCACTCATTCTCGTACAATTTAGTAAATTCTAGTCTTTTCTTTTTATTCACCTCAGATACGAATGTTTTTTTTAGGACCGTTCTGCAGTTATACTCATTCTATTTTATGCACCTCCTTACAGTTTCGGCGTTGACAACCTTTCCTCCAACTCTGTTGTTATTTTAGTTTCAGCTATCCTAGGGTCTTCTTTCACTCTTCTCATAATGAACTGTTCTTGTGTATCAGTTAAGACTTTATGACGTCTGTTTTGCCGAATGGAAGCAACTCGATTCTCACTTTCGAACCTTTTAATAATGTCACCGATTGTATAGGGTGGACCAAAAGTCTCTTTCCTATGTAAAAAATTAATAACTCTTTTATTTATAGATATTTGAATACCTTTATACTGTTACAGGGCACGGGCTTTTAAGGAAAAGGGGAAGAGGAACAGAGCAGAAGCCTGTGCATGTTGGCTTTAAATGTTTGAAGGTTGTAGTGATGGGGAAATACAGACATTCGTGTCGTTCGGCTTATAAACGAATCCCTATATTTAACAGTACGACCGAAGTTATGATTTAGGCACAGATAATAAACTTACCAGATAGCAATTCTTCCAATTGTTATGTTAAAGCAGCTATTAAAGCTACCAACGACATCCAACTGTCAAAATATTCTGCAAGATTAGCCATTTCATCATGCATCGTTTGACACTTCCCGAATGTGTGGAAATTATTAAAAAAATATTATCGGAATTCCGGTTAAGTTGTTAATACGCAACGTGAATATCATCGTGAGTTCGGTCGTCATAATGGTCGCTATGTCAACAATCAAAATTGCCGTTATTGGAGCGACCACAAGTTTTCGACCAAGCATTAATGCATCCACAAAGATTGACTGTTTTTCTTTCGAAATGTGGAAGGAGACGCCGTTACCGTCTATGGTCCTCGGTATAGAGCGTTCATCAATTGCACGCCGCGATCATGCGATTTGACACCCCTCGATTTGTTTCTCTGGGGCTACGTCAAGTCCTTAGTCTACGCTAATAAGCCTACAACTACTTTGGACGAGCTCGAGACCAACATTCAAGACGCTATTGCCGGAATAACGCCGCTCGGTCCAATATGTAGCGAGTCGTCAAAAATTGGATCGACTGCTTGAAGCACTGCCAGCGAAGCCGAGGCGGCCATTTAAATGATGTACTATTCAGTACATTATGGCATGCATGTAGCTTCAAAATAAAGCCAGAATCAATTTGATATCTTACACCGTTGTTATTTTATTTAAATTTCCTATCGTTCTTATCTGGTCACCCTATATTATATTTCACCCCTCTAAGTTCGAAAATTGCACCTTCAGGCAGCTGTAGCGGTTTAGGAAGTTATCCTCCTTCGATTGACATTTTGTTCTGAAACACCCTGTATACGATATTAATATTCATCATAACCGAAAAGGTTTTGCAAGTTTTATATGAGCCAGATTTTCTTAGAAGCTTGGAAGTAATGTATGACAAATTTTGTAAATTACAATTTTATCACTTATACGAGTAACACTTCAAAACTCATATTTTTGTAATTTTTTTAGCAAGCACCAACTCATCGACTACAAAATTGCGATTGAAAGAAAAATTGATAAATGACAAGACAGTCGATGAAAATTTTTTTTCACAATACCGATTTTTTCAGTCACAATCGGCAATTGATACAAATTCTCAATTGATCAATAATCCATTGATAGTTGACTGTCTCAATACCATATAATAAAATTGATTGAAAAATTTCAATTATTGGTTGATAGTTGATCTTCATTTCACATTAAACTAGTATATTCCAAGTCGTAATAATGATTTTTTTTAACCGACGTTCCGGTAACATTATTTCTGAGTCCTAGAAAGCCTAATATGCTCAGATCCGAATATGCTTAACGTAGGTGCTAGAGGTCTGCAATGAATATCTTCAAACCAGTTCCAAGACATTCATTTTATGTCAGGTACACTTCATTACTACACTCACAGCTTAAAAAAAACCTGATATTTGATTGCCAAGTGAGTACTTCACCCATTGATAACAAAACATTTAGTGTAGTGTACTCATAACCAACGGGTGTTCACAAACGAGTACCCATAAACATAGTGTACACTGCACTGAAGTACACTGAGTACACTGAGTATTCATTTTCTTATGAAAGTAAATAAATTATTTAGAATAGTTTCTCTTGACAATGCATTGGATGAGAGTGATAATAGTGACGTAGAGAGGCCGTGGATGGGGGAGGAGTGGTCGAGTGATAATTCGCATAGGAAGAACAAAGTTTAGAAACATTGAAATCATTTGTCGAATCCTAAAATTAACATACATACATATATACATATCTACAAATATGTTTATTTATCTAACTTACATCAATTACTTCCATTTTGTAATAAAACTAATAACTTTCCTATTAAAGTAGCAAATTTTCATAAACTCTACTCAATGGACGCTAGGAACCAATTAACCATTGCACCCGTTCCATTTAGTGCACTCAGTGTACTCAGTGTATTATTAACAGTTATCACTGATCCTTTTTTGTTAAATTCAAGCACCCACGCAAAACAAAGAAAGCAAACAGTGAACTCATTTGCTATCAGGTGATCAATATTGTGTATTATTTGGGTTTTGCATTGTGGTACTCATTTTTAGGGTACTCTCGTAGAATTGCAGAAAATAGAGTACACTGAACTACTGTACTCGTTTAATGGGAGCAAATGAATGCATTCATGCAGACCTCTAGTAGGTACTACAGAGTGTGAATCTTATCACCAAGGATTGTAAAAGTACAAATACAGTGGACGTCCAGTATAACCAATGATATAATGTTCGAGGTCATTCGCTATATCGAGAGCGTACGTTATATCGATCGACTTTTCATTTTTAAAAAAAATAAATAAGTGATTTATAATTTTATTCATTGATACGTTTTTTTATTGGTAATGTTAAATTGAATAGTACTGCCATTATAGTAAACAAATTTTGGAAATTATTTCGAAGAAAAAAAATCACTTATAAGACTTTGTCTCACTTCAAGTTGAGATTTCAATTGTAAAGCTTTTTTTTGAAGCCGACTCAAAGTGAACATGTCAGCCACATCAATATTAACTTATTGTCCCCATCGTAACACATTAGCTAAGGAACTGGCAGAGTCAACGTGCTTTATTGGATCTCCAACATTATTGCTACCGTTACCTTGCTCACCTTCGCTTTCAGAACTAAGTTCAACGGTGTCGCAGTAAGCTTGTTCTTCTAAATTAGTTTCAGTGTTGTTCCAAGCTTCTATATCTGCGATGGTAGTACGACGCTAAAGAGAAAAAAAATCATTTCCAGTTTCGGAAGTGCGCTTTAATGAAGTGGGTTACCTCAGTGGAGTCCTTCCGATGATGAATCCTTTTTCATCGCTTCAAATGCCAACTCCACTAAGGAATGTCTCTTCATAGATCGGCTAACTGATTCAAGTCTATGTCAAGTTAGTAATGTCTTAAATTACATGGGAAGGCAATTAGACCTTATATTCACAACTGATCCCGTTAACTCCTCAGTCTCGCTTTGTCCCCTAACCCTGTCAACTATTGATAACTTTCATCCTCCCCTTCTTCTTTCACTTTTCCTCAATTCTCCACTTCAATCTACACCTCCTGCATTTCACACTTCTTACGACTTTCATAAAGCTAATTTCCGCAAAATAAATGCCTATCTGAGTAGATGTTCCTTTGATTTTGCTAACTTATCCTTAAACGAAGCCCTCACAATTTTTTACAGAGAAATGTTTAATTCCATTTCTCTTTATGTCCCCTTTTCTCGTCATAAAACTTCATCTTCATCCCCCCCTTGGTATAATCGCAAACTTCGCGCCTTACGTAACAAGAGAAACAAGTTATGGGCAGCTTTCCTTCGTACCAATTCTGTTTTCGACTATTCCAACTATCTCGGTTCCTACCTTCAATTCAATCATCTTTATAACTCTCTCTACCAGCGGCACCTAATTAACGCGAAAGCAAATCTTATAAACGACCCTAAGTAATTTTTTCAATTCGTCAACTATAAAAAAACATCTCTCTTTTGAAAACATATCTTCAACTAATCCGCAAACCATTGCCAACTTGTTTGTCACCTATTTTAAACAATCCTTCGCCGACAACTCTTTTGAACCAGACCCCTCTTACTTCACTCACCTTCTTAACTTCTCCGTTGGCCCCTTTCTGTCCCTGCCTTTTGATCCTGCTGTAATTGAAAATAAACTACAAAATCTTAATGATGAATTCTCACCCGGCCCAGATGGTCTCCCTACCATTTTTCTTAAAAAATGCTCTTCCATTCTCTCCCTCCCCCTCTCTCACCTCTTCCGTTTGTCTCTATCACTAGGAGAATTCCCTCAGATTTGGAAGACCTCTTTCATAACCCCCATTCACAAAAAGGGATCAAAGAACGAGGTAACAAACTATCGCCACATTGCTAAACTTTCTCATCTACCCAAACTTTTCGAAAGTATTTTATACGAAGCCTTAAGCTTTCAGTGCAAGTCTCTTATCTCTCCCACCCAACACGGCTTTCTGAAAGGTAGATCAACTACCACTAACTTAGTCGAATTCGTGTCCTTCGCTCTGTCTGCCTTAGAGAATGGCAAAGAAGTCGACGTTATTGCAACTGATTTTAGTAAGGCTTTTGATAAGATATCTCATAACTTAATCCTCTTCAAATTGTCTGCCCTCGGTTTCGAACCCATATTGTTAAAATGGATATCTTCTTACCTGGAAAACCGTTCTTACAGAGTTCGCTTCAGATCCATCTTATCGACTCCCTTCTTGGCCACCTCTGGTGTTCCGCAAGGCAGCCATCTAGGTCCCCTTCTCTTCATTCTAACCATAAACGATGTCGAGAGGGTTATTAAACATTCTTCCCTCTCTCTGTACGCTGATGATACCAAATTTTTCAAAGCCATCTCTTCACCACATGACTACTGCCTCCTTCAACAAGACCTTGATAGTTTTTCGAACTGGTGCCTACAAAATCGCTTAGAGCTCAATATCGCCAAATGTCAATCTCTTACCTTATCACGTATGTACCACGTGTCCTCCGCCCGCCTTTACCTTCTTCATGATCAACCTATATCCATCGTTCAGTCTCTCCGTGATCTTGGAATATTGTACGATAGGGAACTAAATTTTCGTTCACATATTGATGAGATAATTCGTAAAGCTAACTCATCACTTGGCTTTGTCAAACGATGGTCCAAAGAATTCTCCGACCCTTACGTGACCAGATCCCTCTACATTACCTTTGTGCGCCCCCTCCTTGAATATGCCAGTCAAGAGTGGTCACCCTTTCAGCAAGTTCATGTGACCAGAATCGAGAATGTTCAACGTCGATTTCTTCGATTTGCCCTTCGAGGTCTTCCTTGGAACGATCCATTTATCTTGCCTCCCTATCAAGACCGCCTCAACCTCATCAACCTGAGTACTCTAGAGAAACGCAGAGATGTTGCAGACATTCTTTTCATTTATCGACTTCTTTCAGGCTCTGTCGATTGCGCATCTCTTTATAATTCAATTTTTTTCAATACCAACCCACGAAATTTACGATGCCCTCGTCTTTTCTATTTACCGTCCCACCGCACTTCATATGGATCTAAAGAACCAATTTCCCGTATGCTGCGAAAAGTGAACTCAAACCTCACCCAGTTTGATTTTAACCTTAGCACCCCCTGCCTCAAAACCGAACTCCTTCACCATTCTCCTTAACTTTAAGTCTTAGTTTTAAGTTTTAGTTTTAAGTTTTAGTTTTAAGTTTTAGGTTTAAGTTTTAGCCTTAAGTTAGTTGTAGCTTGTAATAAGCCAAATAAATGGGGGCTTTCGCCCCCACCAAAATTAAAAAAATTAAAATTAAAGTATTTTGCAATGTCAAAACTTCCTCATCTTGCCGCAATAATGAGAGTGGAACTTTATCCTCCTCACCGAAATATTCGAGATCAATAATTAAAGTGTTTCTCCAACATTTATGAAGCATTTCATAAACTTGAAAGTTTTTCGTGCTCGTTCCAGAAACATAATTGCATCAGAGTTTAAATTCTTTTAGAGCAGTAGTGATGTCTGGACCCCTAGAGTTCGAACGCATTATGTCACTCAGCAAGCTTCGCTGTAATGGAGCTTTGTAAAACCGATGGCGTTCTGGTCCATCGGTTGTATCAACAGCGTTACATTGGGTGGCATAAACATAACCCAAATTCGACCGTCTTCCATTTCTTGAATAAGTTCTTCTGCCAGTGGATGACTTGGAGCGTTATCCAGAAGCAAAAGAGCCTTTTTGGCAAGTTATTATCAGAGAGATACCGTTCCACCCACGCAATTTTTTTTTTGATTTTTCAAATCTTAAGAAAAAAAAAATTATTCATACCTGTGGTACAAAGTTGTTCATAAACCAATTTTTGAAAATGCTTGCAGTCATCCAAGCTGACTTAGAAAAGTCATAGTCAACGGGTAACCTTTTGTTGAGAAGGATCGTGGCTTCTTTGCCTTACCAACAACCAAAGGCTTTACTTCAACAGTCCTGATGCGTTTGCACAAGCTAGAAAAGTAAAACGCTCTTTTGATGTTTTTCGACCTGGTGCTGAAGCTTCACCAGCGTGAACATAAGTAGAATCTGGTAACAACTTCCAAAAGAGCCATTATTTTTGATGACTTCGAGTAGATATTTTTTGAACGGCTCAAAAAGATCAATGCGTGATGATAGTTTTTCTCCGCATTCTTTGAGAATCCGCACACCGAACCGTTTCTTAAACTTTGTAAGCCACCCATTACTAGCACAGAAGCCACCACTTTCATCACCATATAGATTTTGATGGATCACACTAGCTTTAGCCTTTAGTATACCACCACTTATGGGAATGTTTTTCTCCCTTTGTCGAAGAAACCATTTGTACAGCCGATTTTCCATATTAGAAAACTCTCCCTTTCGCATAGATTTACGTTGTAGAGAGCCATTGTGTTTAAGATTTTTACGCGACTTTTCTTAATACCACAGATTGTTGATTTTGGTACACGGAATTTTATTGAAATTTCCTTAAGTGAAACGCCTTTGTTGCACTCATCAATAATCTTGTCTTTGTCTTTTAATGAAAGCCGAGTACGTTGAGATTTTTTATTCATTTTAATATTTTGTACACAAAACTAAAACAACAACCAGACAAGACTAACACGCTCTTTTTAATAATAAACAACAAAAACACTTTTTAACTGTTAACGGTATCTTGCGCTCGTGTCTGTGAATATGTGTGTGTAAGAGCGTGCATAAAATTCAAAACTGCATAGCGACAGACAAACCAAAAAAAAAAAAAAGAATTCAGACAAAAATGTATTAGTAGGCGACGACTAAAAGAGAAAGAGAAACAAAACTTGATACAGTTCTGAACCCTTTGGGCCACATACATACGAGAATAAACTTTCATGTTGACATAAGAACAGATGCACAAATCACAATGACAACAAGAACACATTTTATGTCAATTTATTTATGAGTTCGTTATATCGGATAGCAAATTGTGACCATCGTTCGCTATTTAGAGATGTTAATGTAAATCTAAAAAGCGTTCGTTATATCGAAAATTCGCTGTATCGGGTATTCGTTATATTGGACGTCCACTGTATTAATCCATTAACTAATTTCCGTCACTCATTTCTCAACCATCATTCATTAAATGAAGGCCGAGTAAAAAAAATATCCAACTTTTCACTAAGGCAACAAATCCATCACCCACTCCCTTCATTTTTAATTCCCGTTACACCAGCATCGGCATCAAAGGGTTTTTAGTGTCTTTTTGGGTGAAAAAAATCCTTTCAAAAATATGTTCTTATCCTAAATAAACAATAAACCAAGTGTCAAGCGCAATACCGGAATAGGAGGCGATACTGCTTATTATCCGTTTGCCATTCTGGCACTGTACCATTTCCAGTACAGTGCGCGCCGCCACATCATTACACTTCGCTTGTGTGTGCGTCTCTGTCTGTTCGGTAAGCCACTAAGGGTGGCAACGACAGCGGAGCACCGCTAATGCTATTTAACATCCTGCCTTTTGGGTCAAATTGAATTCTGAATTTGACGAATAGATTCGTGGTGGGTGCAAAATTATAATTAACCGGCCTCACAGTAAACCGCCAAAAATTCAGCTTAGCATCGAACTGTTTATCCATAAAGCCTTAATACCTTAAACCCTAAATAATTACATCAGGAGAGAGGACATAAAACCACCGCTTTACCACCGTTCGGCTCTCGCTTTGTAGCTACACTCAGGCTTTGGCTTTCGATCAAACGAATGTCGTCGGCATTTGGCGTACCATGATAGACCTTTAGAAGTGGCTGCGGGTGTGGGGTTATTTGGATTGTGTACATCAGTGAGCTGCAGCAAATGTATCTCTAAACGTTAACCCCTCGGTTGCTCGATTTTACGTACGTTTCGCGGCCACATTCATCTTGTAAATAATGTTTAATCAAGGAGATTAAAATTTCCGCGACTCAGGATTATGCGGCTGCGGAGGAAAATCCTTTGTTATTAATTATGCTCGCTTGAGTAATTTCTTCTGCTAGAGTTTTTAATTTAGTATTGTGGCAAAGCAACGATGCGATGATTTCTAAGCACATCGATGCTCAGGCAGGCTTGCCAGTTGCCAGAGGTGGAAGTAGTAGCGGTGGTAGTAGTTACCACTTGCTTTCAATTTTATTTGGATTAATGAACAAAGCTTCGATACGACTCATTAGTCTACCTTTTGAAGGATTTTCTGTGTTGTTCCGCTGCTGATGGCAGTGTTCTGATGATCGAATGAACGGGTTAGCAGTGGGTGAGTTGAATTGATGTGTGATTAAAATATCCTCCCTTGCGTTTCAGAACAGATTTTTCGAGTTAAGTATTGATTCTTATGCACAGGACGATATTGGAAGGAAGGTGGAAAAGAAAATATCGTTTGTGTAGACTTCTTTGTTATTACTGATGCTATTGTAAAGGAATATCTGTAATTAATTTTAATTATTTGGAAAATTCCAAACGATGTCCTTTGTTTGTTTACCTTTGGCAAGTGAAAATAAAAGAATTGTTAAAGAATTAAACTCCTTAAGCTATGTGAATGGCAACAAAAATCATGACATCCTTTTTGACTGAAAATACAGCCCTCTGAGAGATATTCTGAAGTTAAACCAGCGACTCGACTATAATCTAGTAGAGCCAGATGTCGATGTCGGAGAATAGTATCAGGATGCTCGAAAGAACTTTTTTTTTTCTTCCGCCAAACGAAGTGTTACCAGCTTTACATTGTCAGTACTAACAACGATAACAGCTGATTCAAATTTGCATATATACTGACAGTCTACGCAGTTGTTTGGGGGGCCTGCATGGCGATTGATCGGGAAACTACTGACTGTCCAAAACATGAATTGGACCAGTAACACAACAATCAAGTTCGGAATGTAGTGCTTGCTTTACCTACTCGCGGTAGTCCCCGGGCAACTGCATGTATAAATCCTTATTCATGTAGGCTAGTACGATATTGTCTAGGGTCTTATGCCTAGGCTAGGTAACCTGGGCCAGCAACCCGCGTTACCGAAACTTTAACCGCTACGGAAACCGACACAATGCCTCGGATAAGGATTGATAACACGTTGACGACCTTTGGCTATCGTACCCGGACTAAGATTGGTTTCTGGAATGTGAAGACACTCCTTGACTCTCAGAGTGAAGGACCTCAGAACGCCAGATTCCTTCAATTGGAGCATGAGTTCATGCGATATAGGCTGGACATATTGGGAGTAAGCGAGATAAGATGGTTGGATTCGGGTGAGTACCAATCCCAAAGCGTAACACTGTATTACTCTACTCCGGAAGACCATCCGGAAGCCCCCTTGGATATGGAGTTGGACTGCTGCTAACGCCAACAGCACGCAGAGGCCTAATTTCCTGGCAGCCGCACGGTGATAGGATTTTAGCGGCCAGATTCCGGACGAGAGTACGTCGCGTCACCATTATACAGTATTACGCCCCCACGGATGGTTCGCTTGAGGAAGAAAAGGAGACCTTCTACAACCAGTTGGGAGCTGTTCATAATGCAACACCCAGCGGCGGCATTGTCATTGTGATGGGGGACCTGAATGCCAAGGTAGGCTGCGACAACGAAGGGTTCAAACATGTTATGGGACGGCACGGACTAGGCAATCGCAATGACAACGGCGAAAGATTTGTTGACTTTTGCAACGCAAATCGTCTTGTCATAGGTGGCGCCATGTTTGAGCACAAAGCCTGCCATAAAATCAGTTGGGTGTCAACTGACAGGCAACCAACCTCGAACCAAATTGACCATTTTGCCATCAGTCGCCGTTTTAGAAGTAGTCTCCTAGACGTCCGAAACAGGCGAGGTGCCGACATGGGGTTGGTACGAGATCACCATCTTATGATAGCTAGTCTCCGATTACGCATTGCTGCCGTTCGTAGATCTAACGACACAAGAATACCTAGGTTCAACGTAGACCGACTGGGAGTTCCCTCAGTGTGCCAAGAATTAAGGGACCATCTCTCACGTGGAGTAGAAACAATCAGCAGCTCACTGCCCGCCACCATCCAAGATCATTGGTGCGCTGAGAAAACTGTTTTCATATCAGCTGCTGAAAGGATTGTCGGTCGATCGCAGGGAAACCATAGGGCGTGACTTTCCGAGGATACCTGGAGAAGGATCAACGAACGAAAACAGCTAAGAGCTCGAATTGCAGCAACTCCAGCAGCAGGGAGGATCGAGCTTGAGTCCCTATATCGCATGAAGATGAGAGAAGTACAGCGTAGCGTGAGACGTGACAAGCGCAATTACATCAATGCGCTGGCTACGGGAGCAGAAGAAGCAGCAGCGAGGTGCGACAGCAGAACCGCTTATAGAATCACTAAAGAGGTTATAGGTGGTTGAAGCTCTACTCAACACCCAGTGAAAGGCTTAGACGGTTCGTTGCCAATATCGGGTGAGGATCAACTGAAGAGATGGCAGTAATGGAGTATTCGCCAGTAATATGCACCCAAGTCAGACTGAAGTGTCCGTAGAAAGAAATTCCCGAATTCGCACCACAACTCCCAGTATACCCGCGGAGCTTTTTCAAGCTGCGCCAACAGCATCGGCAGAGCTACTGTTCTCACTTGTCGGGAGAACATGGGAAGCCGAGATTTTTCGGATGAGTGGAAAAAGGGAATGATCGTCAAGCTCCCATTAAAAATGCAACTAATGCAGTGCGAAAACTGGAGAGGTATCTGCGTGCTGCCTGCTGTGGCCAAGACAGTAGCTAGAATCATCCAGGAGCGAATCAAAGAACACCTTGAAGACACACTCGACGCCGAACAAGCAGGTTTCCGCTCCGGATCCTCCTTCACCTGTTGTTCATCGGTTTTGAAAAGGCGTTTGATAGTGTCAATTGGGAATTTATTTGGCGTGCCTGGCGCAGGAGAGGCATTCCTGATAAATTAATAGCAATTATCAAGGCTACATATGATTTGTCCACATGTCACGTTTTGCACAGAGGAAGGCTATCTGAGGAATTCGAAGTCCAAAGTGGGGTTCGGCAAGGCTGCATACTTTCACCAATACTGTTTTTATTGGCGATTAGCGATGTGCTGAATGCGGCCTTATCAACAGGAAATGGAGGAATTCGATGGACTCTTACATCTGAACTCAAACACCTCGACTACGCCGACGATGTATGCCTACTGTCTCACAGAATAATGGACCTTCAACAAATGACAGCAAAAGTGAAGAGGGAAGTATACGTCGTTGGGCTGAAAATTAACTCAGCAAAAACAAAAATGATCAGCCTAGGACCAAACTCATCAACTCATATATGCATTGCTGGACAAACCGTTGAGAGAGTAGAGAGTTTCCAATACCTTGGGAGTATTGTCTCAACCGATGGCGGAACCGAACTGGATATAGCCAGCCGAATAGGTAAAGCAAAATCTGCGTTCGGGATGCTATCCATAGTTTGGCGAAGTAATGCAATTAGCTTAAACACCAAGCTACGACTGTTCCGTTCCAACGTTGAATCCGTGCTGCTAAATGGATGTGGTACCTGGAGAGTGACCGCTACTATCACGAGGAAGCTGCAAACGTTTGTCAATAGGTGTCTACGCAACATCTTAAGGATATTCTGGGCAAACCGTGTCTCTAACGAACAGCTTTATCAGAGAACGGGTCATGAACCTTTAGGCACAACCATACGACGACGAAAGTGGCAGTGGATCGGTCACACTCTCCGAAAGGGTGACAGGTCCATAGCTAACCAAGCCATGCAATGGACCCCGCTTACCCAGGATGGCAGGATAACAGAACAGTTGAGAAGGAAGCACGACAACTGGGAAAGAGTTGGGGAGAGCTGAGGCACCTTTCCAGAAATCGCACACGATGGCGCGGAGGCGTTGTAGAGGCCCTAGGACCCACAAGGGAATACACGATATAAAGTAACGCAGTTGTTTACAAGCATAAAGAAGCTTATTGTTCTGAGCCGTATTTAAAGCGAAATTTGAGGACCTTTAGATTAACGCACAACGCCTTCATTGCTGGGTGCTTGGGCAATCTACACTAACATGCAAAAAAATAGCCGCACTCGAATAAAGTAGAAAATTTGGTGAATCCATGAGAGGTGAATCGACGAAAGAAATTTCTAGTCGATTATGATTCAACGAGTCGATCATAAGATTTTAAAAAAAAAATACTAAGAAAGTGGCGTTTTAGAACGAAAAAGTGGAAGCGGTCGTAAAAGATGCACTACTCTTAGATCGACCACCATATAAAAAGGACAACGTTAAGGAAGCGGTGTGTTACTGCACCACAAGTAAAGGGTGGTTAAATTCTAAGGGCCGATGTTGAATGTGAACCACACCTAAACGTCAAGTTTTTTTCTGCATTTCATTTGACATTTCTCAATTTCAGACTAAGTCAATTTGAACCATGGAAAGATACACAATCGAGCAATGCGTTAAAGTTATTCAGGCTTATTATGAAAATGGACGTTCAAATCAAAATGCATATCGTGCATTTCGTGATTCTTTCGGTCAATTTAATCGTCCAAATGTGCGTACAATCAAAAAAATCGTGCAAAAATTTGTGCAAACTGGGTCTGTAGCAGATGTGAAAACACCAGTGCATGCTCGTGCAGCTCGTACTGCAGAAAATATTGCTGCTGTTCGCAATAGTGTGGCTGAAGAGCCGTCCGCCTCAACTCGTCGTCGTGCCCAACAATTGCACCTCTCACGCTCGTCGTTGATGAGCATTATTACAAGGTGCAATTGACTCAAGAACTAAAGCCTCTTGACCATTTCAAGCGTCGTCAATGGTCACAATGGTGGCAAGAAATGGCAACAGTGGATGATCAATTTTCGAAGAAAATCATCTTCAGCGATGAGGCACATTTTCACCTCAGTGGATTCGTCAATAAGCAGAATTGCCGCATTTGGGCAAATGATAATCCAAGAGTGATTGTCGACAAACCAATACATCCACAAAGAGTGACTGTTTGGTGCGGTTTATGGGCTGGCGGCATCATCGGGCCGTTTTTTTTCCAAAATGAGGCCGGTCAGGCAGTTACTGTGAATGGTGTTCGCTATCGTGAGATGATAACGAACTTTTTATGGCCCGAATTGGAAGATATGGATGTGGACGAAATATGGTTTCAACAGGATGGTCCCACTTGCCACACAGCTAACGAAACAATGGCTCTTTTGAAGGACAAATTCAATGGCCGTGTTATCTCACGTGGTGGCGATGTCAATTGGCCTCCAAGATCATGTGATTTGACACCGTTGGACTTCTTTCTTTGGGGTTATTTGAAAGAAAAGGTATACGTCGATAAGCCAGCAACAATTCAAGAGCTAAGAGATGAGATAATTCGGCACATTAACGGCATAGAACCTCAATTATGCCTCAGCGTCATCGAAAATTTGGACCATCGGATGGAGGAGTGCCGCCGAGGTCGCGGCGGCCATTTGGCCGATATTTTGTTCCGTACATAATTGAACCATACCAATATTATCATAATAAAAAGAAATGACAGTAATTTCCTAAATAATTTGTGTTTTATTCAAAATCAACATCAGCCCTTAAAACTTAACCATATGTATAACTAATTATATAACAAAAATAATACTGATTGTTATCGTAGTCTGTAAGAAACAATTTCTGATTGATGAAAAAAAATAAATAAATAAATATATTATGTCCATCTATATAGGTGCTAAAACTTTACTTACAATTCGTCCTACTCATTCAGCCCTATCGTGAATTCCGAGGGAATATTTCTTTCCCTCGAATTCGTCTGTTCCCGGGAATAAAATCCCTATATCGCCAATTTCCCTCAGAAACAGAAGTGCCACATTGAAAAGGTAAAAACCTGAATTTGAAATTAATGTCGGAAGATTTTGACAGCTACGAGTATATTTTGGTTGAAATCAGAAATATTGAAAGAAATCAGTTTATTTTTGAAAGAAATATTTTTTATTATAGATAATGTATAGCAATGGAGGTAAAGCGACAACGGTCAGTCAGAAGAAGCTTCAGAGGTTGTTCAAATCCGATGGAACTACCAAAATCACTGTATGTAAAAATGGAATTTTTTAATTTTTTAAGGAATTAGTTATGTCTGTTTTTAGGTTTCAAAAATATTTCAGGGTAAATAAACCCGCATTCAAATATCTGCTTGATGTGTTAACAGCTTCTTCGCCACAGCCTAAGAAAGCATTTGGGACTTCTCCCATAGTGAAATTAAGCGCATGCTTACGCTTTTTTTGCTGAAGGCGGCTATCAAAAAGGATTTGAGAAAGACAACGATGTTGGCTTGGCACAATCAAGTTTTAGTGAAGTCCTTTCAGAAGTCTTAACCATTTTTGAGACACAATTGTGCAAAATATGGATAACTATGCACACTACATTGGAAGAGAAAAGAAAAGCTGCATTATATTTCTATGAAAACCACAGGATACCTGGCGTTGTAGGATGCATACATAGATGATTATTTAAGATATTTACTTTGCAATTCGTCTATTGATGTTATTTGTATTGATGAGACCTGGTTTCACTCGGATGACTCAGATGAATTATACAAAATTGATAACTATAATTTGTTTCGTAATGACAGAGTAACAAGTACCACGGGTGGAGGCTTGGCAATATACTGCAAATCGTCATTAAATTGCAGAATGATCTTTAAATCGCATAATGAGTCAGTGGAATATTTGATATTAGAGATATATGACGGCTACCAAAAGTGTTTGATCTCATGCTGTTATATTCCTGACCGAAGTTTTTCACCGGAGCCATTTTTTTCTGCGTTATCAGAATTTTCACCAATATATGTGTGCGGTGTTTTCAACTCTAATTTACTAAAAAGAGATTCTCGTGCGCACCAAATGAAGGACTTCGTGTCCTCTTGTGGCTCTTGCTACATTAAATGACTCAGTTCCTTCATGTTTTCGTCCGAATGAATGCTCCGCCCAGTCTTCTCGATTTTATTATTGTATCTGATCCTTCATCGGTTCTGCATTACGATCAGCTATCTCTTGAAGGTATCTCCGAACATGATCTTCTGTTTTGCACGTATAATATTAGTTTTTCAAATAATATTGCCCCGACGTCATTTCATTTTAAGAACTTTCGTGCTATTGATTTAGATTCGCTACATGCTGCAGCATCCTCGATTCCTTGGTAGCACTGTAGGCTTAAGGCTGATCCCAACGACAAACTGAAATGTTTTCAATTATTTTTGGTTTATTTATATGATACATATGTACCAATAAAAACTGTTTCCATTCGGAATACTGCATGTCCTTGGTTTACTTCGGCAGTACTTAGTGCGCTTAAAAGCAGGAGTAAGCTATATAGTAAATGGAAACAAAATAGGTCCCAGCTTAATTGGGCTGCATATAAAGTGGCACGCAATAAGGTGACATGCATTGTTCGTCAGTCTAAGCGGAATTACTACTCCTCTAAGTTGAGCACCTCCCTACCTCCAAAAATTCTGTGGAAAAACCTGCGCGATATTGGTATCGGCAATAATGGTAGCAGAAATTGTTCCTTAGATCCTGATGATCTCAACAATTACTTTCTGGCTAATAATGCAGAGTCCAGCCGTCTGGAGTTTAATTGGAGTTCTGATACTCATGCGCAATATCAAGCTGAATTCGAAGCGGCCTCGGAGGACGAAGTTCTAAGTATTCTTGCATCAATTAAATCGAATGCTACGGGTGATGATGGAGTGCCTTTACGTTTTGTGAAAATAGTTTTGCCACATATCCTAAGTCATCTTACTCATATAATTAACTTCTGTATTATGACATCAATTTTTCCCCAAGCTTGGAAGTATGCAAGAGTGATACCAGTTGCAAAAAAGTCGAATGCTGCCATTGCCAGCGACTACAGGCCCATCAGCATTTTGCCGTGTCTGTCAAAAGTTTTGAAAGGGTACTGGCAAAGCAAATACAAAATCATCTCTCCGTTAATTCCTTATTAAGTCCGTTTCAAACAGGTTTTAGAACAAGACATAGCTGCTCATCTGCAATGGTCAATATGTTGGATGATGTACGCCTAGAATTTGATAAGGGTTTCGTAACTTTGCTATGCCTGTAAGACTTTTCTAAGGCTTTCGATAAAGTCAATCATAGTATCCCCTGCTGGAAACTTAAACACTTTTTGGTTTTGGTGAAAGAGCTGTAAGACTATTGAAAAGTTTCTTGTCAAATAGGTGGCAGAGTTGTTGTCGAAGAAAAATGCTCCACACTAAAACCCCTTACTCAAGGAGTACCCCAGGGTTCAATTCTTGGACCAACTTTGTTCTGCATTTTTATTAACGACTTGCCCTTGGTATGCAAACATGTCTCCGTATATTTATACGTTGATGATATTCAACTCTGTCTATCCCATCATTTAAATAGAATAGATGAACTAGTTTCACAACTCAATGAGGATTTGGCTGCCATCAATTACTGGTCTGAAAAAAATGGTTTGTTTCTTAACCCAGCAAAATCCCAGGTTATACCTATCTCAAAAAGGCTCTTCGATTTGAGTTTCGTCCCTGACGTACGGCTATCCAACAACAAGCTGCAGCTGGTAGAATCAGTCACCACCCTTGGCTTTGTAATTAGCCGCAACTTGTCTTGTTACAACCACGTCAACCTTGTATCAGTATCTACGGCAGTATCTACGGGTGTCTACGAAAACTTTGGCTCACTGCCAGCTTTACTCCGATTGAAACTCGTCGAAAACTTGTTCGTACACTAATCATCCCAATAATAACGTACGCTGAGGTCGTGTATTGTAGCCTTGATTCGCTATCACAACATAAGCTTCAGGTTGCTTTTAATGATGCAGTGCGATATGTTCATGGTCTTCGTAGGTATGATAGAATCTCAGTTCTCTCTAGGAACCTGCTAGGTTGTACATTACAGCAGTATTTAAATGCCAGAGCTTGTATATTCCTTCACAAAATTATCACATCAAAATCACCACCTTATTTATTTTGCAAGCTAGAATTTCCCCGTTCTCGCAGGACTTTTAACATCAATATACCATGCTTTAAGTATCTTAACTCCTCTAGATTGTTTTTCATTCACGCCATTAGGTTATGGAATTCCCTACCTTTGAACATCAAAGGTACATTAACAACCGCAAACTTTAAAACCGCTATATTTAATCACTTTTCGTCGCAGCAGTAGAAGAATATCATCAAATTGTTCTTTTCTTTTCTTTATTCCTTTTCCTTCCTCCTTCTTTTTTTTTCTCTCTTCTTTCTTTTTTATTTTTTTAAAATAAGAACTCTTTGTTTAAGAATATTATGTTATTATTGCAATTTCAACAGTTATATGATATAATTTTAGTAGTATTTCTCAGTACTATAAGAGACATTGTCTTAATGTACACACCACAATACAATGAAAATAAATTGAAATTGAAAATTGATGGAACAAACATTTATATTACAACAGAAAGGGGTTTTAACAGCCTTAATGTTCTGCTTCCGAGTGGTTGTTTTTAGACTTAAATTTGTTATCATGGTAGATTGAATTTTATTTTAGGTATGCGATAACGATATAAAAATTCGTTACGTTGGTGCAACACATCCCGGAGCCTGCCACGATTCTTTTATTTGGAATGTGAGCCAAATTAGGGTGAGCATGGAGCAAGATCACTTGCGTGGGATGAACTATTTTTGGCTCTTAGGTGAGCTCTTAAAATGAGATAATAATATTTTTAAACCGAATAAATTCTTTACTAGCCACTAGAGCCGTGGCTTTTAATCCCCCATAGAACACCAGTAGAAGGTTCAAGCGTGAATAAGTTTAATGAGGTACATACACGTTGTAGAAATGTTATTGAACGTGTCAACGGCGTACTAAAAAACAAATGGAGATGTTTGCTTGGCGCAAGAGAGCTGTATTACGCTCCTGAAAAAGCTGCAAAAATAATAAATGTATGCTGCGCGTTGCACAATATTTGTATTCAATATAAAGTCCATACTGAAGTTCCATTGCTTGAAACCCAACCAGAAAGCGAAGCGGAGATAATCGATGATAACCTTTCCATATCCAGGCATCAGTATACAACAGTAGCTCAGCAGATTAGAGAAGATATTGGAAATTGTCTATGAAACATAATCTTTAAGAACAATCAAAACAGAAATAAATATTTCTTTATTAAAAAAATAAACAAATTCCATTCATTTAAAACCAAAAAAAAAAAAAAAATTCTGTAAAACATAGTCTAATAAACAAAACATAAATTTTCTTTATTAAAAAAAAATCATTTCAAAATAAAAAATCACACTTTAAGGCACATATCTTCTATTTCTAATAGGCGGCGATTCTTTTCAAGATTGGACTCTATTTCAATTTTTCTCAGTTTTTCCATTTCAATATTGTGGCGTATTATTTCCTTTAATTCGCGACTTTTCTGATCATGTAACCGATCAACTGAACGATATATCTTTTTCATGTTTGACTCGATTTCGCTGTAATTTCTTTTTAAAGTTTCGTCAACTTCACCTAGCCTAGTGCATATTTCGTTTTGAATTTGTAGTTCTCTTTCAAGAACGTCCACTGCAGTATTTGTTTTTGTCTTTACGTTTTTGAAAGTTGTGGCAGTTGGCTTGTAAGATGCTTTATTCAAAATTATCTTATGCTGTGAGACATCGTGGTCTTCATCGCATAACATAGGTAGATCTGCTTCAAGGTTCGGCTCTTTGTTTTCTTTGTGTGCGTCTCCAACTGTACTTAATTTTAAGGAAGGAAATCCGAATGGAATTGCTTTGGGTATGCCTTCTACCGCTTCTTTCGTTCCGATTAGTTTGAAAATTGCTTCTTCTATTGGAGAAAACTTTTGCTCTTTGTTTAGACCTCCTCCAGTACCATTTCTCAACTGCAAGTTTGTAGCGGCCTTTTTCCGCACGTATTTAAACTCTTATAATAGTATAGTACAATGAGAAATCATACATACAATAAATTACCTTTTTCCATTCAAAAATGGATTCTGATGGCGGGCCTATACTGTTTAGTTCACTCTCAACCATTTTCCAGAATCGGGCAATATCATCTTTACTGTTTTTATGAAATCCTCTGCCAAGGACTACCTTCCATTAAATTAATTTAAACATTGTAGTGATGTTGTCAGTGAAATCCCGGGTTTTTCTTTTTAAAACTTATTTATTTTGCTTAGAGAAAAAAATAACAAAAGTAGATATCGAATAATTCTCTCTTATGTATTTAAAATTCAGCTACCGTGAACAGTCATAGGAAGAGGCCAAACTTAAATACACAAAAGCAATCTGGCAAAACCTTCTGGGAAATCACCTAAAGTGTCTTGCTCGATCGCTGGAGAAAGAGTAAAAACAAACCACATTTCGGCTGTTCTTTTATAGCGTCGAAATGGAGCTTCTACAAAATACATCTTAAAACTTTAACAGATGATATAAAGCTTTTACAAAGTAGATCTTAAAGCTTTACTTATATAGCTTTCAACGAAAGTTTCTTTATAATGTTTTATAGGGTGATGTACCCGAGTTTATCAAAGAAAATTTAAGTGAACAAAATTCATTACTTATTGATTATAATTATTTAAATAAACAAAATTACAAAAATTAAATTAAATTATTATAAAATATGAATGAAAAGTAGAACTGCTACAACATCTAATTGCTGTTTATTTGTTGTATTAGACATTGTATTTAATTTAAATTTTTCACTTTTCACACAAAGAGTAACCAAATTGCTTGTTGCTTCTCAGAAATTCTCCAACTAAATAATGGCGTAAATATCATAGGGAAAAACCATTGAAAATTTCCCTGCATTCTCATTCACGATCGGAATTTTTTTTCAGGGAATTTTTTTCCGCCATTCGAACATCATTCACGATAGGAGTATTTCGAACGTAGGAAAAATTCCGAGGGAGTTATTATTCATGATAAGGCTGATTATAAACATGACGAGTTGTCAGTAAAGTTTCAGAAGATCATTCTGATATTTATTTAGTTTTCAGAATAGTTTAGGGATGATCGCAATGGGTCCATGGATATCCGTTTGAAGTAGCGCATTGTGTCTCCTAACACCCCACAAACCTTCCCATAAACTTATTTCAAATAGCCCAACAAGTGAAAGATTCCCCATAGCGTTCCCCTTATATGTTTTTGCAACACTCCACTACGTGATTTTTAGCAGAATCCTGCTATTACGAGTACATCGTCCTTCCAATAAGCTCATATTAGGAACAAAAGAGAAAAGTTTTCCCTGGTTGAATACCTCGCAGGTCCAATGTATTACTTTGTCATACATTTGCTGAGCAACGCCAAATCCTTTGATGTTGTGATTTATGTGGCTCTTTTTTTCTATTAAACGAAAAAAAAAGTATCCCATTGTGATGGCAAAGAAATTTGTGAAAGCAAAAATATTACATTCCTCCCACCATCCGCAGAGAATGATATTTAAAGGACACACAACGAATAAAGTTGTCTAAGGATATTCAGGCTGTTCGGTTCTCATTCAACTTTCTTTATGGCAATGCAATGCGGTAATGAGCATTGTGATTGGCATTGTGTATGTACATACCCATGCATGAATATATTGTACAATATTTTATGGTTACGATATAGTGAGCTATAAAAGTAAACTCTACTTATTTGTTTGTCCGGACATTCTTTGAGCTTCTGGTGGTCTGGTTATAGGGAGGACCAAAACCACACAGCACTTAGGTGACACAGAATAGTTAACCACACTACACTATACTGTACATGCAACGTAATAAGCTGCAGCTGTGTAAGCGTGCTGAAAGGATGCATTTTACTATATAGTATAGGTATATGCGTTTGTGTTTCATGCATTTCGTGACAAACGAGCATTTTATGGCTTCCGTTGACCCGGGTTATGCATCCCGAGAAGCGATTGCCCTTTTTGGCTATAAAATTAACTGTAAATATTTAATGGTGCTATGAAACACCTTCTCATAGATGCATGCCGTGCAAAGAGATACTGGAAGTTTATCCATGCATTGCAACGAAACCGAAGAAAGACACACCCCAAGGACAAATATCTATCAAAAGCTGCCTGTTTGGTATACTCGTACGGATATGTGATACGTGCACAAAGAACATGATTTCATGTCATTTGAAAGTCGAAAGACGAAACAGAATTCCCATATGTGATCAGTTTTGCTTGTTCTAATCTAGTTACACGGAGAACAATTTGCAACTTGTTAAATAAATTATATGAAAATTGGAGAAATGCATGATAGAAAGGTATTTGAGTGATTTGTGATTTGTGATTTGTGATTTGTGATTTGTGAAGCCCTGGCATGGGAATCAATTTCAAAAGGATTACTTTTGCTTTATGAACTAATATATGTAAATGAAAACGAAGTGGAAGTTGAAGGAAAAGTACAAATTGAGGAGAACCGGTAGTAGAAGTGTTTGCTTTAGATTTATTTTATTCCCATTTTACTCGTAGTATCTAAAGGGTGTCCCAATATTCAAGCAAGATTTAAATTTTATGCCATTTGTGCAGTAAAGCGTTGCCAAAAAAAATAAAAAAAGACAGCGTGACAGCTGACAGTTCAGGTTTATTAAAAATGGTAGGGTCATGTCCCCAGTAGTCGAACACTTAGTGGTTCATTGTAAAATAATCGTTATCTGTGAGAGAACCGTTGAATGTAAATATGCTTTGAAAAATTAATTAGCAGCCATAACTCAAAAATTTTTGATTAAAGTTAAGTTAAAAGGTGTAACCCGGAACGGTTTCTTGAGTCGATTCGGTGACTGTTGGATGGAATTCGTACTGTTCTTGGTCAAAAACTCACGAATAAGAATAGCATTGTGCGACCGCGACGGTGCGTTATCGTGGTGCAAAAACTTTGCTTCTTGCTGTCTTTTTTTTGGCGAATTGCTTCACGCAAACGTTTCATAAAGCCAAAATAGTAATCCTTGTTGACTGTCTGATCTTGTGGCAAGAATTCATGATGCACAACACCGTTATAATCCATGAAAACCATGAGCATCGCCTTCTTTTTCGACTGAAAACGACGTGTGTACGCCATTCACTCTGATTCAGTCGCTGAAATAATGTCTTTCACGATGTCAATACGGTCCGTTTTTTGAATGAAATTCAGGTCTTTTGGCACCAGCTTTGCAGCGACACGTCTGAAGCCCAAATTTTTAACCAAAATGTCTTCAACGTATCCATAAGCAATGTTAAGTCCTCTGCCAGTTCTCCGATGATAATTTGAAGTTTTCGGCTAACATTTCTTTGATTTTCGTCGGTTTTCGATGTCGATGGCCTACCACTGCGTTCGTCATTCTCGACGGACTCACGACCACTTTTAAAGCGTTTTTGACATGCATAAATGTTTGTTTTCGATAGAGTATCGGTGCCGAAACACTTCTCTTGAATCCGTTTTTAACACAAAATTTGATGAAAACGCGTTGTTGCAAAGTTGATTACAAAATTACAAAAAATAATCGAAAACTCACACGGAGGCAGATGTACATATCTTTTACAAATGTCAAGCTACGATGCTAAAATTTGGAGGGAATGTTGATGACAGATGTGTCAATCTAAAAAAAACACGAATCAAATGACTGAAAGCTCCACACGGTAGTCATTCGTGAAACTTTTTGATCAAGGTATGTCAAACTAAATAAGTGAATAGGTTCTAATTATCCCCCCGTACAAAAAAGACATAGTAAAAGAAAATTATTGCAAAACCATCTTAACAGAGTCAGGTAGAACCAGACCCGTAGATAATACTGCAGGTATAGATAATACTCCCAGGGGTGCAATCTTTAATGGGTTTCTTCTTTTTATTTGTGGTCGTGGTGTAGTGGTAACATCATCGCTTGTCAAGCTACAGGTTCACGGTTCGAATCCAGATGTCAATAATCATCTATTTATTTCGCATGAAATAAATAAAAGGTCGATGAACTGCGAAAGCTTATGTCAACTCTACTGCGAAGGCATAATACTGACAGTAGGGTGGGCATGTGGCTGAAAATGTAAATTGATCGTGATGATGACATCAGGAGGACGGAAAAAAATACTGTGAATCATGAGCAAAGACTAAAGCAAAACAAACAAGCTCCCCAGTTATCTGGACAGCCACCCTTGGAGTTCACTGAAACTTAATACCAGCTGAGTTTCAAAACAAGTACACCAATCTCTGTCTCTTCCCCTTTCCTCAAAACGCCCGTGTCCTAAAAATTAGTATAAGGGTATTCATAACCCCTTTCACATGTGCAAATTATAAAAAAAGAAAAAAAAAAAATTGCCTAGATCGACTTCTATTTTCTATACTATTGTATCTTCTCTTTAATACTACTTAGTAGGGAGAAAAATATTGTTACTATAGGTACATTTGTTGTTGTAGTGTTTGTTTATAGAAATATTTAAAATTTTCTTACACTTTCGCTATGGAACGAATTGAGAAAGTGAATCGCATCTCTGTCGCAGCGCTTTAAAATTGCGGTGTGAACAAAGTTCAGATTTTCAAAACGCTGCAGCAACTAAGGATTAGCCTACGGGTATACTGGCCACATTAAAAGCCGCTTGTGATCTGTTCGCCCATATACGGTACGAACGCCATAAGTCCTCAAAACCTTTAAGGCACGAAACAGTCTCCTAAAGCAGAGAACACTGACTCGTGGGATGAATGTAAAGCAAAAGTCAATAAGTCGCATATCATGATAGACTTGAGGCTGGGGGCCTTTAACCCTTATTCTGTGCACATGGGTCAAAATTGCCCTCTGGCACCTTTGATTTAACATATTTCGTACATTTCTTATTAAAATTCTTTTTGAATTTTTTTTTAATATTCATTGACAATTATTTATTTAAGTAGATGAATACATATATGATTAATTTTTGATATCAACGGTCTCTTATGCACATATATTGAGTCCTTTCAAAAAATGTAACTTTCGTTGTATACAGGGTCAAAATTGCCCAATGTAAATAGTTTTTTCATATTATTGCTTCATTTCTCTGAAAGTTCGTTTGCATAAATAAAGGGTATAAAGCTCATAAGATTAATGTGAAGTCCACCTCATCTTTTTTTTTGGATTGCTCCAGGGATGTGTAATCTTCATAGATACTAATAGCCCGAGTGCTACTAGCATGCACGATTCGCAAACCTGAGAAATCGATGCCAGGAATACGCCTACGTACTAAACACACACCCTACACACTTCAACCACTCTCCCCGCGGGACTGCCGTTAGGTATTACTTCGCGGGGCTGGTTAGCAGTTTATGCCATGCTTTTTGTGTCAGCTTCTTCCGCTGCTTCAGTTGCTCTTCTTAGCTTTTCTATTCTCCGCAGCTCTTTTTGTAGAGTTATTACGAAGGAACATATTGCAATTCTCCATGGCGTGAAACGTGTGCAGTAAAACACTGCGTGCTCCGTATCTTCATCTTCACCTGGGCATTCCGGGCAGGATGGTGAGTTGCCGTGTCCAAATCGGTGTAGATATTTGCGGTAGCCACCGTGGCCTGACAGAAACTGCGTTAGATGGTAGTTGCAGTCTCCATGCTTTCGACTTATCCAATCTTGGATTGTCGGTATAAGTTTGTATGTCCATCTGTCTTTTGTTGTATTAGCCCAACGAGCTTGCCACATAGCTGCTGACGCTGCCCTTTCTTCAATTTTTATCACTTTGATACCAGTGGCGTCGTGATGACTCAATGCTCTTCTGTTATATATCCTCAGCATTTCATCTGCAAGAATATCGATGGGGACCATTCCAGCTATGACAAATGCAGCTTCGTTAGAGATGGTTCGAACGCCGCTGATTGTCCGTAGCGTCCGTAGGTGATAAATCCGTAGGTGATAAATCTAGAGTGTAGAATCCTTCTAGCGTATCCAGGTCCACCGATGTTAGGCATGATACGCGAGAGAGCTCCCTGCATTTGCGATGCTTTTTTGGTAACAAAATCAACATGCCTGTTGCATTGCATTACTCCAAGGTAATTAACTGCCTCTTTCGACCTGATGGTTTGGTTACCAACCTGAAAGTTGGCAAGGTTTCCGGCTGGTTATAAGACCAGCTTCTATTTTATGGTCAGCTAGTTCTAGCCCGGCGGATATTAGCCAATCTTTTTTCCGGGCAATTGCTTCATTTGTAGCTGATTCAACTGCACGGATCTGTTTAGCTACTGTCACGACTACAATGTCATCGGCGAATCCAATTATCGTTTCTCCCCCAGGTAGTGCTAGTCGTAGGACTCCGTCGTACATGATGTTCCACAATAGTGGTCCTAAAACCGATCCCTGTGGAACTCCCTCAGTTACGTTGTAGTATTTCACCCCTTCATCGGTATTGTACCTCAGCTTCCTGTTGTAGCAGGTAATATGGCGTATCCATCCTGGCAAGTGACCTTCTAATGAATGACCAGTTCGCAGAGTTGAATGCGTTTTTAACGTCCAGTGTTACTACTGCAAAATACTCCTTTGTGCCGTAGAGCCATCTTTCTCCTTCGATGGCACCTTTGGCGATATCAACTACCGCTCTTATGGCATCAACAGTAGTTCGTGCTCTTCTGAAGCCAAATTGGTGATCTGAGAGGGAAGTCCACCTCATCTAAGAATGTGGTTTTGTGTATATAGGTACACACGTATTAACAAACTTAGCAGCTTACGAGTATTCAGATGGGGAAAGTTTACCCAACCTTGCGTTTAGTGGCAGTTCGGATGACGAAGCACTTCCAGCTCCGAGAATATTTCTATCGAAAGATAAAAAATATTCATGGTCTAGATGGCCAGTAAGAGATTCCGCTGCAGGTCGTCAAGGAACAGAAAACTCCAGGACCAACTCATTATGCAGTCTCTCGAGTTACTGACGTAAACTTAGCTTTTGCATTGTTTTTATCACCTGATGTTGTCGATATCATTGTAAAGATGACCAATAAAGAAAGTAACGTATTTTCATTCCCTTCATTCAGCTTTTGAATGTTTAGTTTCTTAGGAAAAAATATATTTGGTGAAAGCTGGATTATTGTTGACACCACTGTTATTCAAGCCTATTCACATGGAGAGGCCTTAGAAAGCTTGTGGGATGACCGCAAGGGAAGGCCGATTTTCAAGGCAGATTTCTTCGAAGATTTCAGAATGTATCCAGAGTTATTCGGTTCGATAAGAAAAGTGACAGGAATGAACGGCGAGCTCGCGATAAACTAGCTCCAATTAGAGATTTTTGGGATAAATGGGAGCGCAATTTACGAAAAATGTTCAACCCAAGTGAATGCGTTACTATAGATGAACTGTTAGTAACATATCACGGGCGATGTCCGTTCAAACAATTCATTCCTTCCAAACCAGGGAAATATGGAATAAAAGTTTGGGCTCTGTGCGATAGTGAAACAAGTTTTGCCTGGTCCTTACAGTTATACACCGGTAAAGATAGAAACTGCAAGCCAGAGAAAAATCAAGGTTGTCGTGTCGTCTTTGATTTGATAAAAGACCTGAAAGGCCGCAATATACCTTTACTTCGCAGGAGTTGGGGCTACAATTGTTGGTAAAGAAACTAACACTAGTTGGAACAGTGAGTAAAAACAAAAAATTTTGACCGCCTCAAGTTTTGGACTTGAAAGGCAAACCCGAACAATTTTCCCACTTCTTTTTTGACAACAATACTCGTGGTTGCATATGTTCCAAAGAAAAATCGCGTAGTTATATTGCTCAGTACCTTTCATCATTTTAAGGAAATAACTCAGGATGCACAAAAACCAGAGATTATAAAATATTAAAATGCTACAAAATCTGGAGTAGATACACTTGACCAAGTAGTTCGCTCTTACACCTTTCATTTCATTTATTTTATTTAAATGGTTTGTACATTAAGATAGAATCTTTTTTAGTACTTAGTGGTGTAACTTCAAATCAATGATTTCATTGAAAAACTTAGAACTAGATACAAAAAATTTCTTAAAACTAAGTTGAGGAGAGATAGATAGTAGATACATGTGGGATTTAATGTTGAGGTGTGGAAAAATATGGGAGAATTGCACTTTTAAAATTGGAGTGATTTGATATAGCTCTTATATGCGAGGGTAAGGAGTTCCATAGTCTCACAGTGTGAATGAAAAACAAGCGCGAGGAATTGAGAAAATTGCAGCGGTAGGGTATAAGATTGGCGGTTCGTGACGACCGAGTAAAATTAAGCCTGTTATACAAATAAGGCGGACTTTGATTTATAATAATTTTAAGTAAGAGTATACAGTTCCTGGCGTTGATATACTAATGCAAATCACAACCTAGTAAATCCCTAGTGTATACTGATATGTGGTCATATCTACGAACGCCGTGAATGTAACGAACCTCGTCATTGAAGGCTTCTTGCAATTTGTGCTGGGATAACGAGTCTAGACTACAATATACAACTTCAGCATACATTATGAGGGGCAAGATTAGAGTTGTTACCAGCTTTCGGCGTGTTTCCAGTGGAGTAAAATAAGCACTAAGCCACAGCTAGCGAAGGCATCCGTAGATACGTCCAATGACCACGTTGGTGTGATTGTACAGATTTCGATTAATTGTGTATCCGAGACTAGTGGTTAATTCAACAGCTTTGATTTTATTACTATTTAGATAGAGATAAGGTAGGAGATTAAGGTTAAATTTTGTCTGGGATATTGGAATTATTTGCGATTTTGACGGATTTAATAGTAAACCATTTGCCACTGACCAAGTGTAGATGCGTTTTAGATCATCGTTGATGATAAAAGCGAGCTCATTAAGGTTGGAGTATGGTTTTGCTAGGTGTAGTTGAACGTCGTCAGCATATAGATGTACTGAAGCATATTTGCACACAGACGGGAGGTCATTAATAAAAATGTAGAAGAGAATCAGTCCTAATATTGAGCCCTGTGGCACACCTTGTTTGATTTTCATTAGGGACGAACAACTTTCACCCGAAAAAAACCCTTTGCGACCTACCGGAAAGAAAACTACTTAACAATTTCACTGCCCTATCATTGAAACAGAAATTGTTCTTCAGTTTCCAACACAGAATTTTATGATTTACTTTATCAAAGGCCTTCGAGAAATCCAGCAGACAAAGAAATGAAACATAACCCTTACCAAAATATTGTCTTATTTCTTCGAGTAGATTGACTATGACTGTCGAACAGCTGTGGTTAGCTCTAAGACCTGATTGGTGAGAACTCAGTAACTTATTGATAGACAGGTGCTTTGTGATTTGTTTTACTATTATTTTCTCGAAAGCCTTTGATAAGCAAGGTAGAATGCTGATGGGTCTATAGTCGGAAGGAGATGTTGGATTAGCTTTCTTTGCGATAGGCAAAACTCTTGCATTTTTCCAGACCTGAGGAAAAGTTGATGTTGTTATAGACCAGTTTCTTACATGGGTAAAGTGGGAGACAATTTGTGGTAAGATGAGTTTGATGAAGCGTATTGGTGGGTCATCTTCCCCAATTGATGCTTCAACGCATTGAACAATTTCGTCTTCAGTGGCTACTACAAAGTCTTCCAGTCTAGGCAACGAATGCACAAGGTTGTCGACCTGATTAAAATCTAATTCGTTAAAATTGGAATCATCCCCTAGGAAGGCACGATTTAGTTCATCAGGATCGAGAACGCATTTGGAGTTGAAGCCACTGGAAACACCAATTTTACGCAAGTTACTCCAAAGTTTCTTTGCAGGGAGGGATATATTTAATTTGGATGTAAAATAATTTTTCTTTGAAGTGCGTACAACGAAGGTGGCATGGTTACGTGCCACTTTAAATCAGATGGTCCGCGCCTCCATTTACTCTTTAGTTTGTTCCTTCTTTTAATAGAGCTAACTACTTCGGCCGTAAACCAAGGGCATGCTCTGTTATGTATTTTTACTGTTTTAGTTGCTACACATTGATCAAACAATTGTGTTAAAATATCTTGAAACAACAGCGCAGAACAAACAGGTGGCCACAGGCGCTTTTTTATAATGCTGGATATATCAGCTTACAATGCTTTTGTGATTTATGTTTCTATAAATCCACAGTGGAATAAGAAAAAGCATTTCAAACGGAGGATTTTTTTGGAGGAATTGGGAGAAGCGTTGATTCAAGGATAAATATCTCGTCGAACCTCTTTTCCGCAAAGTATCCCAGCTAAAGCGGTAGTTCAAAGTGTTCAAATTTATATGTAAAAGACACTCTGAAACAAAAATAAAATATCAAAACTGCGATTAATCAGAAAAAAATGTATTGGACAAAAATGACCCACAACCACCACGTGTGTTATTATTTTTAAGTACAGGATAAGGGTTAAATGCCATACTAGGAAATTTCTAAATGTGGACTTTTACAAAAATCGGGTCCAAAAAACAAAACGACTCTTGGTGGAATAGGCCGCTGTTCTGCGCAAAAAATTCTGTTTACCAATGAGAAAACCTTCACGGTCCAAACAAAATGATAGGGTCTTTGTACGGTCACCTAGGGAAGTGTTCGAGTTGGTCCCAAGGGCCCGAAGAGAATACCCCCCAGCGTTAGTTATGGTGTGCTGGAGTGTCACTTATTATTGTTTCACTCACCTACATATAAGTAGACCCCGTTGCTCTGTCCAAGAGCTAGGAAAATTACGTATGCATACCGTCTGCCTTTGTACAACGCATTATTTCGGTGAGCGTCTAGTGAAATTTTCCACTTTCCCGTTCATTGTGCTGCAGTAAGGACGGGTCTTACTAATTTGGATTTCGAGCTGGTCCACTAGCATAAAATTTATTAATGGGGAATTCAAGGATTTTTTGTTGTCTATTACGACAAATAAAAAAGGGTAATTCATGTAATGGTTCTTTAATGTCCTCGATCGTCTTTGACTTCAGCAATTTTACTTGCGCGTATTTTGAGAATTTATCTATTGGGTTGAGTACTAACTTCTTTTCAGTACACTCATACCTCGCTATACGGCCGCTCGTTATACGGCCTTTTGCTATAACGGCCTTTTTTTTATTACTGTGTTTCCGTTTTACGGCCAATATTTTTCGTTACAACGGCCAACAAAAAAAGACATTATTCCCTTAAATGTTCTTATAATGCAAGAACATACATTATGTAACTTGCCTACTGTGTTTACTTTACGCTGCGAATTTTTTTTCCTTGTTGTTTTCTTGACTTTCGAGCTTTGTGCACCCCATTCCAAAAAAGTATGTACATACATATCTCCAATTTACATAACGCATAATGCACAACAAAGTCGACATCGGCATCGTCGACATCGGCATCGTCGACATCGGCATCGCTAAGTTTGAATTTCTTAGACACGGGTTTTCGCCCTTTTGGTTTGAGACGTAGTTTTTAAGTCAGAAGATGTGTTGACTCTCTTACATGTGTACATATGTATGTATATATGGACGTGTATGTCCATATGGAAAACGCAGCATTTGGTCCTACTGCCAAAAGGAAAGAAGCCCCCAGGAGAACCATCATCCTATCGCCCAATATGCCTATTAGACACCATGGGAAAGATCCTCGAGAAGATAATCTATAATAGATTACTCGCAGTAGTAGAAGAGAAAGGAGCCCTCTCAGATCACCAATTTGGCTTCAGAAGAGCACGATCTACTGTTGATGCCATAAGAGCGGTAGTCGATATCGCCAAAGGTGCCATCGAAGGAGAAAGATGGCTCTACGGCACAAAGGAGTATTGTGCAGTAGTAACGCTGGACATTAAAAACGCATTTAACTCTGCGAACTGGTCGTTTATTAGAAGGTCACTTGCCAGGATGGATACGCCATATTACCTGCTACGGATAGTGACGAACTACTTCAACAACAGAAAGCTGAGGTACAATACCGATGAAGGCGTAAAATACTACAACGTAACTGAGGGAGTTCCACAGGGATCGGTTTTAGGGCCACTATTGTGGAACATCATGTACGACGGAGTACTACGATTAGCGTTACCTGGGGGAGTAACGATAATTGGATTCGCCGATGACATTGCAGTCGTGACAGTAGCTAAACAGATCCGTGCAGTAGAATCAGCTACAAATGAAGCAATTGCCCGGATAAAAGATTGGCTAGTATCCGCCGGACTAGAACTAGCTGACCATAAAATAGAAGCTGGTCTTATAACCAGCCGGAAACCTTGCCAACTCTCTCGCGTATCATGCCTAACATCGGTGGACCTGGATACGCTAGAAGGATTCTACTCTCTAGAGTTATCACCTTAGTTCTGTTAAATGCCGCCCCAGTCTGGGCGGAGGCACTGAGGACGAAGGAGACCAAAAGGAGACTATCGTCATCGTACAGACTCTGTGCGCTACGGACAATCAGCGGCTTTCGAACCATCTCTGACGAAGCTGCATTTGTCATAGTTGGAATGGTCCCCATCGATATTCTCGCAGATGAAATGCTGAGGATATATAACAGAAGAGCATTGAGTCATCACAACGCCACTGGTATCAAAGTGAGAAAAATTGAAGAAAGGGCAGCGTCAGCAGCTATGTGGCAAGCTCGTTGGGCTAATACAACAAAAGACAGATGGACATACAAACTTATACCGACAATCCAAGATTGGATAAGTCGAAAGCATGGAGACTGCAACTACCATCTAACGCAGTTCCTGTCTGGCCACGGTGGCTACCGCAAATATCTACACCGATTCGGACACGACAACTCACCATCCTGCCCGTAATGCCCAGGTGAAGATGAGGATACGGAGCACGCAGTGTTTTACTGCACACGTTTCACGGCATGGAGAATTACTCTGCCAAGTCCGTCATTACTCCTCGACCATATGTTACGGTTGGAAGAAAATTGGATGGCAATATGTTCTTTCGTAACAACTCTACAAAAAGAGTTGCGGAGAATAGAAAAGCTAAGAAGAGCAGCAGAAGCAACAAAAGCATCAGAAGCAGCAATACAAGAAGCATAGCATGAATTGCTAACCAGCCCCGCGAAGTAATACCTAACGGCAGTCCCGCGGGGAGAGTGGTTGAAGTGTGTAGGGTGTGTGTTTAGTACGTAGGCGTATTCCTGGCATCGAGTACTCAGGTTTGCGAATCGTGCATGCTAGTAGCACTCGGGCTACTAGTATCTATGAAGATTACACATCCCTGGCACAACCCAAAAAAAAAAAAAAAAATTGGACGTGTATGTTACAGTTTTATTCTCAGCTTTCATCTTTCAATTATTTATATTGCAAAATTCCTTAAATATTTTTCTAAGATTAATGTTTTAATACGATTTGGCAGATAAGAACATAGGCATTTACATATAAAATGCCACCAAAATGAGTAGAGAGCGAAAAAAAAGAAGCATTGAAGCAGGTGAGAAGATTTTCCAAATTTGTTCAGCATTAGGTCTTGCAAAATCCACTGTTCAATCAATACGAGATAATAAAGACAAAATCAATGCGCAGGTACACTCAGTTGCATCTTTAAGCATTTGTACAAAATTAACTCAAGAAGAAGTGATATTATGGAGAAAATGGAAAAATTGCTCATCCTATGGATCGAAGACAACAACAAAAGAATGATGACAATGAGTCAAATGATTATTCAAGAAAAGGCTAAGAGCATTTTTGAAAATCTTAAATTGGAGGATGTTGATGAAGCGTCGAAAAATGAAATTTTCTTAGGAAGTCGAGGTTGGTTTGAAAAATTTAAAAATCGACATAGTTTGCATAACATCAAGTGCCGATTCAGTCGCAGCTCTCGAGTATCCGACCATTTTTAAAAAAAATCGTTGAAGTTACGTTCCGGAACAAGTTTTTAATGCGGACGAGACAGGTCTTTATTGGAAACGAATGCCTGAGCGGACCTTTATTTCAAAGGACGAAAAATCTGCTTCAGGATATAAGGTGTTAAAAGAACGTTTGACTCTTCTTCTTGGTGCTAATGCTGCGGGGGATTTCAAGTTTAAGCCGCTATTAGTCTACCTGTCTGAAAATCCAAGAGCTTTCAAAGGATTTGACAAGAAAGAATTGCCAGTCACTTGGAAATCCAACAAAAAGGCTTCGATGACAAAAGTTCTTTTGAAGATTGGTTTAAGAATTACTTCTACCCTGAAGTCAAAACTTACCTGGAAAAGAAGAATTTAAGCAATAAAGTCTTATTTATTTTGGATAATTCTCCAGGGCATCCGGTTAATTTAGCTGAGCTGTCTGAAAATGTAAGAGTTGAGTATCTTCCCAAAACACAACGGCCCTATGGATCAGGGTACAATAGCCACTTTTAAGGCGTATTATTTGCGCAGAACTTTTCAAAAGCTTGTTAATGAAACGGATGGAAGATCCTCTATTGAACAATTTTGGAAGAACTACAAATGGGATAATATGCCATTTACAACATAAGTGAGTCGTGGAATGAATTAAAAACAACAACGATGAATGGAAGAAACTAGGCAAAGGAAATCGGATTTGATAATTTAGAAGAGCACGATGTCATCAGTCTTCTTAACGCTGTCAGAGCTCCGCTTTCAAATGAAGAGTTGATGCAGTTGGGATCAGATCAAGAGTCAGATGAAGAGCCTGAGCCTTCCACAAGTCGCCAGTTGACATCAAGAAATTTGTGTGAAGCACTGCACCATTTCGAAGAGGTGTTGGCAATTTTAAACCAAAATGATCCCGACGAAAAACGCAGTGCTAAAGTTTTAAGAGCTGTTAACGTAGCCATTAACAGCTATAAGGAAATAGAAAAAGAATTAAGGAATAAAGCAAAACAACCAACGCTGGAACGGTTTTTTAAGCCCGCAGCCGCTCGTGTATATGACAGTGATTCTTCTTCCACTTCAACATCTTAATTTTTCTCTATTATTCTTACCTAATTATGTTCTTTTTCGTTATGTATGTAGATTTTTTTTTGGCTCCTGTCAATATTAAATTGAAACGTAACTATGCTCTAAAGTCAACACATTAAATGAATTTTTTTATAACGTTTTATCAATTTTTTGGTTATTTTTTGAAGATTTCGAACCAATCTAATGGATTTTGTATGGGTTTGTATGAAAAAAAAAGACTCGTTATACGGCATTTCGCTTTACGGCCTAATTTTGTGGAACGTATCTAGGCCGCTAAGCAAAGTATGAGTGTACTATAAATGCACAATGTTTCCTGGGGATTGGTATCTCTTTTAGTTCAAGTTTGTTTGGGTGGCTATATTACTTTTGGTCTTTGCACATGACACACTGTTTGATGAGGCTATTTATTTTGCAATTCATTTTCGGAAATAAAATCTGCATAACGGTGGGCCCTCATGTGTTCACTTATAATTTCCTCATCTTGCCTGGCTGCGTCTGTATTGACAGTCTTTTTGCAAAATTATTTATTAATAGTGACTTTCAGCTATAACTTACAAGTACAAAGCTAGTTTAAGTCTCAAAAGCATTCCAATAAGAGTGGCTGCTATGATGTCGTTATTGAGGGGCCTTGTTTCCTCTTGCGGTGATGATTCAGGACGCGAGCTGATGGTGCTTCTTGAGCACCTTTGTCTTGTAGAAACTATGTCACTAATTGATGCGAATCTTTGTTTTATAGTCACTATTTCACTTACTAGTGCTGCTTGAGGATCTTTTATTGCGCAATTGAACACTCATGGACTTTACTCGCGACTTAATGGATTAACGTAGTGATAAATTGAAAAAACATAACGCTGCCTGATCCCTGCTTGGGCGCCAGGTAATTTTTTGACGAGTATTAAAACCATAAGCAGATATATTTTAGTATGATCAGTAGAAGACTGATCATACTTTCTTTATTGCAGAAACCAAACTTAATCTACTTAATTCTGAATACATCTATTTAGGTCATTCGTTTACTCAGGTGTAGACATGGGGTTAGCAGTAATGTGCCGTCGGATGATTTCCGCTGAAGTGCAGATGTTTGATGACCACAAGTGCAATTGTTCTTGCAAGTAGAGTGTGAATGGTTTTCCATGGGAAAGTGAATTTGATGTGGAGTCGGGAGATGAACGTACCAGATACATTCATTACTTATATGAGTGATAACGAATTTATTAATTTGGGGTATAGTAACTAACGTTGTCGATTCAGAGATCTCAGAAAAAAAAAAAAAAAAACAAGATAATAAGTGTGAGTGCCATTAGACAGCCGATTTTGGATATAACTTTTGCAGTTTGTATTATTTCATCATAGAAGCATAGGTGGACCTTCCTCTATCTGTTTTAGGAAGATCATGGACCATGGACAGTTAAGTACTTGCGTAAGTCGATACTGGTAGCTTACAAACGATCTTACAAATAACTGCCTAAGGAGGGTGAGCTCATTGCCTGAAGAGGGTGAGCTCACTACAACGTCACTGCGGGAGTCCCACAGGGATCCGCCTTAGGGCCGATACTCCAATTTGGGTCTAGATTAAGCCATTGAATTGCTATTGGTGGGTATAAGCGATACGTTATATCAAGATATCAACAATTCCTGGGTAGAGGTAAAGTTACTGCTACATTATTTCACTGCTAAGGGCATGTAAATACTACAACGTCACTGCGGGAGTCCCACAGGGATCACAGCCTTAGGGCCGATACTTTGGAACATGATGTACGACGGAGTCCTCCGATTAACGCTGCTCGACGAAGTAATGATAATTTGATTGGCTGATGACATTGCTGTAGTAACAGTGTCTAAATAGACCCATATAGTCGAATCAGCTACAAATGAAGCAATTGTCCGGATTTGCTAGTTCCCCCTGAACTAATACAGAAACTGTCCTTATAACCAGTTGTTAACTAAACAAAGAGCAGTTAAATACATTAGAGTAATGCTGGACAACTAACTGCAGTTCAAAATGCACGTTGATTATTCAGCAATAAAAGCATCGCAAATACAAGGGGCTCTCTACCCTAGGCATCCCCTAATATCGGTGGACCTAGATACGCTAAAAGGATACTGCTCTCCAGAGTTGTCACCTCGGTTTTGTTATATGCCGCCCCAGTCTGGGTACAGACACTAAAACAAAGGAGGTCATAAGGAGACTATCATCAACATATGGACTCTACGTACTATGGACAATCAGCGGCTTCCGAACCATCTCAGGCGAGGCCGCCTTTGTTATAGCTGGAATGGTCCCAGTTAACGAATTATTTGAAGATACAAATAAAAAAATATTTTTTCGGAGGCTATGCCTCTTTATTCATTGTTCACCACTTAAAAACTAAACACAAATTGATATCTGAATTCTGCAGCGCGTGTGCTGACATTGCACCTAATTCGGTGCGCGTGCAGAATGCAGTGTGCTAACTCCTCCCTCCTTAAAACTGCGACCCGCAGATCAGATACTTAAAATCGGTGGGGGGTAGAAGTCGCTTGTTTGTGGTACTACTGGAGGTGGTTGAACTTGTATAGGTTGCTTTTTTATTTTCTTACATTTATGCTTATATACTATGAAAAAAATAATGACGATTAACAAGTATATGATTATATCTGAAATGATGGTTGAATTAGTTACAATGGAAAATTTCTTAAGTTCTTTAATATTATTTATATGTAAATCATGCAAAAATTCTAGGTCCAGTTTTATATCTTTTACGGTTATGTTTTGTTGGATTATGGGTGGCAAAATATGGAAGGTTGTTACTTCTCTGTTGCTGTAGCTGTTATCATTAATGGTTACGGTTTCATTATCAAACTGCACTAGGAATGTCCCGTTAAGTATCTTGGTTTCATTAGCATACTTAAGAGTTCCGTTAAAATTTGTTAGGAAGACCGTGTTTTGCGTAAGGAGTTCAATAACTTGCTTCTTTTGGAACTGATAATCACACTTCGCACTTTTTCCTCTTACTAGTTGGTTAATGCAATTTTCAGGGGGCAACGTCTGCAGCTGATATTCGTTGCAGATTATTGTACCTCGCATTTTTGCACATGTTTGTTTAATACCATACATTTCGTCATGAGCCAAGAAGAGTTCGCTGGTGTCGAGGTGAATTCTCCTATTATCTTTGACAGTAGATTTGATCATCACGTGATTGAATTCCTTTGTTCTGGTTTTCGGTAGAGATATGACATAAAGCAAAAGTGATCCCTTTTGCAGCATAACTGGTTCTGCATACTCGACGGCCTCTATTTCAGTTTCATACGGGAGAGTCTCTACTTGGGAAAGTACGTCTTGGATTTCTTGTCTATCCAAGAGATTGGTGTTCACGATTCCCCTTTTTGCAAATTGCGCTGCTGAGGCCATTTCATTGAGTTCTTCTTTGATTATTGTAAGCTTGTTGTAGAGCATTTGCTCATATTTGTCAATGCTGTTGTTTTTTATTCTTCTGATTATCTTGTTGTAGTCATCCAATAATCCTCGAGTGACCGTCATCAAGCGTTCGTTTATTTTATACTGGTCGTTGTTATTCTCTATTACGGTATTTTGACTTTTCAATATATTGTCCCAATCTGTCGCGTCTGGAGTACCAGCTATCCACTTCCAGGCGGAACCAATCCAATTGATCGATCTTGTTTTTCTTAGTCCTTTCCCGTGCAGCCTTACTAATAATTCCTCGATGCGTTCAAGCTGGTGGATCAGCTGTGGACGTAGAATACTGCTTTTGTCTATTTGGTCTTCTATTGTGGGTTTGAGTGTGTTGGTTATGTTTTCGTACTCCTTCAAATTGATAATATGCACTATTTTAAATGCTCCGCTGATAATTCTGCCATTTCCTAGTTTTACTGTCACTATGGGTGTATTATATTCGAATACATTGACCGCTCCAAATGTCACTCCTTGAATTAGCCTGGAACGAGAAAGGAAGTTGTTCTACTCAGTAATGTTTTTAATCTGGGACTTATGAATTTTCTTCCCGGTTTCCGTAATAATTGTGACCTTGTTGTCACGTAGTACCTTCTCCTTCGTATATAGAGGTTTCTGTTTACCGTCTCGACGTTTAACCGCTGCATATATTACCTCTCCAGGTTGGTAAGTCTTTGGTGCATTCCTCTTACGGTTTTCTCTGCTGTTTTTCCTCTTCTGATTCCTTTTGATTAGTTCGGAGAGATCTTCGTTTACCTTGGACTGAAAGTCCACGAGATTACGGTAGTTGATTCGTTGGCTTCTTCCGAGAAATATGTCGCTCGGTTTCCTTTTTGTAACAGAATGTATGGTATTATTATAGCGATCGACTGCTATATCTATAATCTCCTTCAGGGTCAGGTCAGGATATTCCTTCCGAAGACATCTGGTAATTTCTACAATCGTTGAGTGGACCCTCTCCACTGTTCCATTCACTTCACTTTTTTGGGGTGGAGTCAAATAGATTTGAATACCAAGAGATCTAATGTAATTTGAAATGATTGGACTTACGAAGCTCCTCTCGTTGTCTGTTACTATGGATCGAGGCACCGTGAAATAATGTAGAATCTTTATTATCTTTTTTCGTAGATAGAGCGCTGACTTTTCCTTGATATGGAAGAACTTTGCGAATTTTGACAGCTTATCGACACAAGTTATAAATTTCTCTCGATTTATTTCGAAAATGTCCATATGAACTATTTCTGTCGGATAGGTAGGAATCGGCGTTTCCTGAAGTTCTGGTTTCGAAGGGTGTCTGTTGTACTTGTTAGCTTTACATATTTCGCAGTTCCTCGTGACCTTCCTTATCAGACTGCTCATTTTTGGGAAGTAGTATCTTTCCAGGATTTGTTCTTTGTTTTCCCGGTCATTGCGATGAGCTCTGTTATGTTCTTCCTGGATGATTCTCATCTTGTTTTCTTCATTACTTAGGTCTTCCACTATTCTCTGTGTAATACGAATTTTAAACTTACCAAAGTTTTTTTTATAGATGTCCTGTAGGAGCGGAATGTATGTTTCTGGTAACTTGATCCCATTGATAATATTTGGGTTTAGCTTTTTTTTCATGGCCTGTGTCAGGTTTTCTTTCGTGACTTTTTGGAAACGAATATAATGCCTATGGAAAGTCGGATGGGGTTCTTCATGTGCGGTCATTTCGCGTCCCTCTGAGATGATTATTTGGTTCCTGAACACGTTCAACGGGACTTCGCAGTGAGGAATCAGGTCCGAGCTGTCTTCTTCGGCGCTGTGCATAGTTTGCGAATCCGATGTTAAGCTGTTGGCCTCTGTTTTCAGTCTAGACAACGCGTCTGCTACCAAATTTGTTTTTCCCGGCTTGTAGGTTAGCTCGTAGCTGTATTCTTCCATTCGCGATTTCCACCTTTTAAGTTTCGCATTCGTGTTTCGGTTGCTCAGTGCAAAAGTCAACGGTTGATGGTCAGTCAAAATCCGTATTTTCTTTGCTCCGTATAGATAATTCCTCAAATTATCAAGAGCCCAGACAATCGCCAGCATCTCTTTCTCATTGGTGGCGTAATTTTCTTCTGCCTTGCTGAGCGATCTAGAGATGTAGGTAATTGGCCTGTCTTTTCCTAGTTCCCCCTGGGAAAGTACTGCTCCTATCGCAGTATTCGAGGCATCCGTTGTTAGGATAAAGGGCTTCTCGAAATCGGGAAATATGAGAATCTCGGATGGTGTCAGAAGTTCCTTGAGATTTTCGAAAGCTCTGAGTTCTTCGGCGTTCAATTGGATTTTGACGTTTCTTGATGCGCTGGCCTTAACCTGGGCCCTCTCCCCTCTGGTGAGATTTGTTAGGGGTTTGGCGATCTTGGCAAAGTCTTTAATAAATCGCCTGTAGTAAGAGGTGAGTCCTAAAAATCCTTTTAACTCCTTGAGGTTTCCCGGTGGTTTTAGCTTATGAATTGCATCTACCTTTTTCCTATCAGGTCTTATACCCTTATTTGTTATAAGGTACCCTAGAAATTCAGTTTCTCTCTTCAAAAATTGGGTTTTATCTAAGTTCACCTTGAGATTTGCTTCCTCTAATGCGGACAGCACGGTTTCGACATTCCTTAGATGTTCCTCCTCGTTGCCACCGAATATGATAATGTCATCAATGTAGACGTAACATATTCTACCTATGTAGGCCTTCAGGACATCATCTATGGTCCTTTGGAAAATCGCTGGTGCGTTCTTGAGTCCGAATGGGAGCCTGGTGAATTCGTACTTCCCATTCATGGTGGAAAAGGCAGTTTTAGGAATGTCTGCCTCTTTCATCCGTACTTGATGAAATCCTGAGGTGAGGTCTAGGGTGGTGAAGAACTCCGAATTTCCCAGACTGGCGATGGTGCTGTTAATATCCGGAATCGGATAGGTGTCGGATATGGTGACGGCATTGAGCCTTTTGTAATCTATCACGATTCTATACTTCCTTTCTCCCGTGGCGTCAGGTTTCTTAGGGACTATCCACAAAGGGGAATTGTACGGGCTTCTCGATCGCCTTATGATACCATCCTGCAGCAATTTTTGTATTTGGGACTCCACTTCGGATCTCAGATTAACAGGGTATGGGTAAGACTTCGTGTAAATGGCTTCTTCCGTTGAGGTTCTGATTTCAGCTCTTATATTTGTATCGATGAATTCTGTATCGCTGATTGGCCCAAAAACCTTCTCATGCCTGTCGATAATGCACTTGAGAATTTTTTTCGTCTTGTCGGGTAAATGCTCATCCTTAACTTCTATATTATTGACTTGGACCGATTTCTTTTCTTCTAGGGGGATTTTTATGCCTGGACTGATAGTCAAGACGTTGTTTTTCCTGTCTATGATAGCTTCCAATTGCTTGAGCGTATCATCGCCTATGATTCCGTCGAATGTTTTCAAGCCGGGCAATATGAAAAAATCCAGGATAGTGTTGTTTCCCGCCTTTTCGAAGAATTTTCCGGATACCTTCTTGTCTATTCGTATTTCACCTCCCGCTGACTGAATCTTAAAGGGTTTTTGTGCCGGTTTTGCATTGACTCCTAGTTCAGGTCTTATAAAATTTTTATTTGCCCCAGTATCGATAAGAAATCTGAGTATGGAGCCCTCCTTGGTGACATACCTTATGTAAGGTATGCTAGAGAGGCACTTGTCATAAAATTTACCTCGGTTTCAGTTACTTCTTACTCTGGGTCTTCTATCTCGTAGCTGGGAGTCGCAGTCTCCTCATCGACTTCTTGTTCATATTCATCTAGGTACTGTTCCTCTTCCTGAGTTTCTGTGTTGTACAGCCTCTGCTGTTTTTGAGGGTAATTGTCCGAATGGTTCCTGAATGGGTTGTTTTGATTATAAGACTGGTAGGGGCCAGATTTTCCGGGACGATTGGGGGCTGGTCTATTTATGTAATTAACCTGTCTTGATTGGACAGACTGGTCAACGGACATGGGCACCGGGGGCTTAGGTCCGGCTGGTCGCGGTGGTGGAGGATAGCTTTTCTGTGGCCATGAAGGCTGGTAGCGATTTCTCTGCTGCTGCTGGTGATGAGCATTATATGCTATGTTCTTTTGTTGCGGAGGCAGAGATCTGTGTAGATGTGGAGGCGGTAGCTGCCGGTGTCGCTCCTGTCTAGGTGGCGTTGGTATTTGGTTTAATGGAGTAGTTATGGTATAATTACTCTTCGGATGTAACGCCACGCCTCTAAAATTCAGGTTTTGCATTTCCAAGCAACAAGCATACGCTTCCGGTAGCGTCTGTGGCTTTTGAATCATCAAGATTTTGGATAGTTCTCCTTTCACTCCTCTTATAAAGACGTCTAGAGCTCGGTATCTGTAATTCTCTATTAGTGCTTTTACAGTCTCGGCACTATAGTCTTCCGTTTTGAGCTTATTTATGATAAGCGAGAACTGATGGTTCACGCTAGCGTAGTATTCATCGATGCTTAAGTTTCCTTGCGAAAGGGTGCCGAGTTGATGTTCGAGGGTTCTCACATCCCTTCTATCAGCATAGTGTAAAGATAAGCAAGTCTTCATGGTCGACCAATCATCATCGAAAATATTGTACGAAATGAGAGCGGCGTCAGCTCCGCCTCTTATTTTCTGACGAATGCTCTGTAATATAGCCCTGTAAATTGGCTTTTCTTTTACAACCTCATAGTCCCTCAAAATGCTTTCAACGTTGTGAACCCAAGACACGTATTGTACAGGATTGCCGTCGAATGTCTGCAGGTCCTTGACGCTGTCTGGCAATCTACTAATTTCCTTCAAATCTGACTCACTTATGGGCGGTTGTAGACTTGTAGTAACCGGGTTGCTTGTCGTTGCTGTGATTTCGAGGGACGCTAGCCTTCGCTCTAGTTCCTTTGACTTTTCAATCTGGGCATTTATTGCTCCAGTAAGCTGTGTGATAGCGTTTTCAATCCTCTCCATATTGCCAATTTTAGTAATTTATACTTTTATTTTTATGGGACCGCTATAACTTAAATGATTGTTTAGCTTAATGTAATAATTGTTTGTGTGTGTGTAACAATATTCTGTGTTCTTAAATCTATTTTATTTAATATTTGTTTTTAATCAATGTACTTATTTGTATGCAATTGGAATAATTTTTTTTAAATGTTTACCAACAACAGTCAATATTAAAATGTACATATACGCTTCACAAATTCAACTACAATTTTTCTCTTTAAAATGTTTGATATTTATTTATTTAAACAAATTTATATTTTTTTTTTTTCTTTTAAATGGTTAGTATTACAATAAAATCGCCTTATTGTAGGTTTGACAAATTTAATAATTTTTTTTTATTAACCTAGTTTGAGTTTTAAGTGGCGCACTTACATGAAAATTATGATGCTGAACATAACTTATTGTTCTTTAGGTTCTTCGGGACGCTGGAACTAGTTGAATCGATGGTGATCTTCTTCTTCAGCTGCTTCGTAGAAGTCCTCTGTTGTAGCGGCTTAATGTGGTTCGCACTCTTGTTCACACCTTCAACACTTGTGCAACTCGGAAGGGGTGTATGTATCCTTTTTGACTGCTTCGTAGAGTTTCTGTCTCTTTTGTAGCGGCCTACTGCGGTACACTCTCACTATCACGTATGCACTTTTATATCCCTTATCGCGGATTTATATTATTTTTACTAAATTACCGCGGGTCCCTGCTCGGGCGCCAGTTAACGAATTATTTGAAGATACAAATAAAAAAATATTTTTTCGGAGGCTATGCCTCTTTATTCATTGTTCACCACTTAAAAACTAAACACAATTTTTCCTTACGCTATTACTTATACTGTTCAACCTGCGACCTCAGCATTAAACGTGCATGAGAAAATATTTCAGACGAAATATTATCTCAGCCGATGCACCCAATTGATATCTGAATTCTGCAGCGCGTGTGCTGACATTGCACCTAATTCGGTGCGCGTGCAGAATGCAGTGTGCTAACTTCCCCATCGACATTCTCGTAGACGAGGTGTTCAGAATATATATAATAGAAGCACCAACACAATGCCAATGGCATTAAGATGTGGCAAACTCGTTGGGTCAATACAACAAAAGGCAGGTGGACATACATACTGATACCGGCAATCCATGACCAGATAAGTCGAAACATGGCGAATGCAACTTCCATCTTATACAGTTCCTGTCTGGTCACGGCAGTTACCGTAATACCTCCAACAATTTGGACATGACAGTTCACCATCATTCCCAGAATGTCCGGATGAAGATGAAGATATGGAGCACGCAATCTTTTATTGTATACGCTTCACGGTATGGAGAACTACTCTGCCCAGTGCGTCGTTACTTCTCGACTATAAGTTGCTGTCAGAAGAGAATTGGATGCCAATATGTAGTTTCATAACAACTCTGTGGAGAGTAGAAAAGCTAAGAAGAGCAGCAGATACAATAGAACCATCAAAAGCAGTTGATACAAGACGCATAACATGATTTGCTAACCAGCACCGCGGGGAGAGTGGTAGAAAAGTGCTGGGTGTGGGGTACTACGTAGGCGCATTCCTTGCAACGATTATTCGGACTTGCATATTTAGAAGATTACCACATCCATTGGCATGTAAGAAATGTTGACCGATATGTGAGTATAAATCTCACAAACTATTGTAGATGTGTCTGCAAAATTGACGACTTTATGCAGTCTATTCCGATTTTCCGAAGTACCTGTTATCTATGAAACTGCTTTATTCATTTTGTCATTTTTATTATTATCGTAGCTTTCGTCGTTACGAGTACAACACTCACACACACGTAAAGCCGACGACGATGCCAGATTAAGGTCGCTTTTGCTGCCCTGCCACATGTAATAAGTGACGGATTAAGTTGCCGTAAAGCGTTTATATAGCAATTCCGCCAATTAAACGTGAGTTAATGCATTGCAGGGGAGTCTATAGCAACGCACCCAAGTCAATTGTATCAGGCCCAAGATTTAATGATCAAATCCACTGATGGAGAATGGCATTGATATTACGAATGTTTGGTAATAAAATCTAAATAAGTCCTCCGCTTGGGGGCTGCTTAGTGATTCTATTGTACGCAACACACGTAATCTGAAATTTCAGCAACCTTCCACAAACGAATTTATTGCGAAAAGTCACCTTTTGGCCCCATTCCCGGCATCAATCTTAGGTAGCTCCAGTCAAATGGTTGAAATGCCCAAAGGACATCTTAACCGACAAAAACAATAAACTCTCGAATCCCGGAACTGAAGTGAGTCCATTTTTACTACCTAAACGGGCTGTCGACCACCTTTATGGACGATTACAGAAGTTTAATGCTGTCTTTGTTTTGTTGACTATCCACACACAGGGACAGAATAAGCACAGGGAATCGCCTTTATTTTCATTTTCATTACACAATTGCACAATACTCGTAGATGGAGATTATTCTACTCCTGCTGCTGCTGTGGTTTTTATTTTCATCTGAAAGGATAAAGATAACTATTCTCTTTCGGGGATATTTTATTTTCTATTCTGTATTGTTGACTGGACATTGAGATTCGCCTCGGGTGCTGCTGGTTGCTTCTTGGAATGCTCCTTATCACAGACACAGTAGTTGCTTGGAATAAATTGCATATAATTGCTTTTCTGGTGCACATTAAATGTCCCAGAAGAGATTTATGGATTTTTACTAAACTGCGATGGAATTCGAAAAAGTGGTCCTGCGGTGAGAGTTGGGTTTGGTTTTGGTTGCAATTATAATAAATAAATAATAAGTAATTAGATTGCGGTTCAATGTTGTTGTTGTTTTCAGCAACTATGTTGGGTTGTTATCCTGCTGTCATGGCCAGGACTTAAGTGAGTTATTTTCGCCAATGTTTTGGAGTTTCTACGATGGCCCAAGAGTGGATTTATTGGGTATTTATTTGGATCAATTTTGCAATTCAAATTGATTATTGAATTTGGTATTTTTTTCTTCCCCGCAAAGCACAAATTTATAGTTCTGGAGTATTAGGTATGACAACTTCGATAAATGTAATTGATTTATGGCTGTAGTATTAGGGATAAGTGAGTTTGAAAGTTAGCGATACATATTCGGAGAAGTAGAAACGTTTTCCGGACATTAAAACTGTGCAAAGTGATTTTACCCGATCTATTTGTTGTAATTTAGATGATATGGTGGCTAAGTGCACCGTTTTGATACCACAAAAACTCGTGTACCCTGTTTATTAACGTGTGTTATTGGAGATAGAAAATATAATTAAACCCAGCCCGTGGAGTTCAGAAACAGGATTAGTTCTCCAATCCGTTTAGGGGCTATCTTACCTAGCGTGCGTTGTCTAGTCCTTGCTAGGGTAGGACAACTGCAAAGAAAGTGGAAAAGAGTTTCCCTCTCGTTACTGTCTGCAGCTGCGACAGTGTTATGAGGAATGCCAAGCTTGGCCGCGTGGTCCCCTATAGGCCAGTGACCTTTAATAATGGCTACAATTCAGGCAATATCAGGAATTGATCTGCCTAGTAGCTCATTTGACTTAGGTTTGTTGAAACTGGGCCATATTTTCCTTGATATGACACAACTGGTAAGGTTGTTCCACCCAAGATTGGCAAGCTGGAGGAAGTGGAGGTACAAATTGCCCTTAACGACTTCTATCGGCATATTGACTCTTTCCGCTAGCGAGCCGTTAAAGGCTAACCCTCGCCTGGCTAGCTCATCTGCTCGCTCATTTCCCTTATAATTGCTGTGTCCTGGGACCCAAATGAGAGTAATTCCAGAATGGATACTTTGTTCGTTTATTCCAAACTGGCATTGCTATACCAGTTTTGAGGATATGGTAACCGAATCAATGGCCTTGATTGCGGCGTGGCTATCAGAGAAGATACCTATAATCGCAAGATACCGAATCGCAAGAAGCTCCGCTTGAAAGACACTAGCAGAGTCTGGGAGACGGAAGGATTTCGATATATTCAGTTGGTCCGAGAAAATACCTGCGCCAACCCCGCAATCCATTTTCGAACCATCTGTATATATACAGATATCAAAGTTATTAATTACCATTCCGTTCTTCCATTCTGCTCTGGTAGGGTACTTTACTGAAAATGGTTTGATGAAGTCGTGCGTGGGAGTCCTGTAATTGGTCGAAGATGTCACCAGTTCACTTGGTATCGTCTCCAGGAGCTTACAGTGGCCATATGGCCTTGCTGTCCAGCACCCAGTTTCCTGAGTCGGACTGCACTGCATATAGCTGAAAATTTAATATGGAGTTCAAGCAGGATCACGCTTAGAACATATGTTGGGCAAGATCTCAATGCTCCTGTGATGCCTATACACGCCGATCTGATTTTTTGATTCTGTTGATGTTATATTTTTTAAGTAAGGCGGGACACCTTAGTTTCGGATCTAGAATCGTGCCTAAGTATTTTGCACGGGAACCAGTGAGAGTGGTTGACCGTTTAGCTTGGGGGGAGTGAATTCCTGTAGTTTGGTTTTTGTGGTGAATAGCATCATTTCGTTCTTGCCTGTATTTATTCCCAGGCCACATCTCGTAGCCCAAGAGTGTATCTTATCCAGAGCACTTCCATGATTTGACTTATCGTGGAGAGGAACTTTCCTGACACTAAAAGAACCACATCATCCGCGTACGCAACCACCTTAACCCCCTCCCTTTCAAGTCGCACCAAGATTTTGTCGATTGCCATTATCATAGCATTTCAGACGTGCGCAAGTTTTGACTTTTGTTTAACTTATCCAATAGGTAGACTGACCTATCCAAGTTTTTATATGTTGCTTCGGCGTCTCGGCTGGTATTTGGTCTGTCCCGGTTTTTAAGAATTGATAAGATATCGGATGTCCTGAACGTGATATAACCCCCATCCAGGAAATGCGATTTTTGCGTACCTGTGTTTTTGTTTTTAACCCTCTACCGCATACAGCGGCATATATGGCTTTTCATTTTTAATGAATTTTGTTTTAGTTAAAACTGTACTTAAGCAAAGTCGATTGTTATCGGTCATTCTCTTCGCACTATTTTCTATTGGAATGCCATGTGAAGAATTTTTTTGTGTTGTTTCATTTCGTGTTTCTATGAGTTTTGTTCAAGTGTCTCACGTGGGTGAACGAAAGTTAATTTTGCTGAATTTCGAATTAAATTTGCACCACAAAAAAACATTTTTTTTGTTGAAGAATAATTTTTTTACAAAAGAAAACAAAGTTTTCTTTCATAAAAACATATAATTTGTCTGTAAGGTAAGCATCATATATACTATTTCTTGCAAAAATTGCCGCAGCCATATAAGGCTCTCCATGCAGTACTGCATGTCCTATATACTTACTTACCTATGTCCTGTATCCCCTTGTGGGTCCTAGGGCCTCTACAACGCCTACGCGCCATCGTGTGCGATTTCTGGAAATGTGCCTCAGCTCTCCCCAACTCTTTCCCAGTTGCCGTGCTTCCTTCTCAACTGTTCTGCGCCACGTACTCCTAGGACCGCCGCGTATCCTGCCATCCTGGGTAAGCGGGTTCCATTGCATCGTTTGGTTAGCCTGTCACCCTTTCGGAGAGTGTGACCGATCCACTGCCACTTTCGTCGTCGTATGGTTGTGCCTATAGGTTCATGGCCCGTTCTCTGATAAAGCTGTTCGTTAGAGATACGGTTTGGCCAGAATATCCTTAAGATGTAACGTAGACACCTATTGACAAACATTTGCAGCTTCCTCGTGATAGTGACGGTCACTCTCCAAGTACCACATCCATATAGCAACACGGATTCAACGTTGGAACGGAACAGTCGTAGCTTGGTGTTTAAGCTAATTGCATTACTTCGCCAAACTATGGATAGCATCCCAAACGCAGATTTTGCTTTACCTATTCGGCTGGCTATATCCAGTTCGGTTCCGCCATCGGTTGAGACAATACTCCCAAGGTATTGGAAACTCTCTACTCTCTCAACCGTTTGTCCAGCAATGCATATATGAGTTGATGAGTTTGGTCCTAGGCTGATCATTTTTGTTTTTGCCGAGTTAATTTTCAGCCCAACGACGTCTGCTTCCCTCTCCACATTTGCTGTCATTTGGTGAAGGTCCATTATTCTGTGAGACAGTAGGCATACATCGTCGGCGTAGTCGAGGTGTTTGAGTTCAGATGTAAGAGTCCATCGAATTCCTCCATTTCCTGTTGGTAAGGCCGCATTCAGCACATCGCTAATCGCCAATAAAAACAGTATTGGTGAAAGTATGCAGCCTTGCCGAACCCCACTTTGGACTTCGAATTCCTCGGACAGCCTTCCTCTGTGCAAAACGTGACATGTGGACCCATCATATGTAGCCTTGATAATTGCTATTAATTTATCCGGAATGCCTCTCCTGCGCAAGGCACGCCAAATAAATTCCCGATTGACACTATCAAACGCCTTTTCAAAATCGATGAACAACAGGTGAAGTGGTGATCGATATTCAACACATTGCTCGATGATGATCCGCAGGGTGTTGATGTGGTCGACACAGGAGGATCCAGAGCGGAAACCTGCTTGTTCGGCGTCAAGTGTGTCTTCAAGGTGTTCTTTGATTCGCTCCAGGATGATTCTAGCTATTATCTTGGCCACAGCAGGCAGCACGCAGACACCTCTCCAGTTTTCGCACTGCATTAGGTTGCCTTTTTTAGGGAGCTTGACAATCATTCCCTTTTTCCACTCATCTGGAAAATTCTCGGCTTCCCATGTTCTCCCGACAAGTGGGAACAGTAGCTCTGCCGATGCTGTTGGCGCAGCTTGAAAAAGCTCCGCGGGTATGCCGTCAAGTCCTACCGCCTTATTAGTTTTCAGTGCTTTGATTGCGGTAATAATCTCTTCTTTACTGGGGGTTGTGGTGCGAATTCGGGAACTTCTTTCTACGGACACTTCAGTCTGACTTGGGTGCATATTGCTGGCGAATACTCGGTTTAGAACCGAAGCAAAATGCTCCTTCCATCTCTTCAGTTGATCCTCATCCGATATTAGCAACGAACCGTCTAAGCCTTTGTGTTGAGTAGAGCTTCGGCCACCTATAAGCTCTTTAGTGATTCTATAAACAGTTCTGCTGTCGCACCTCGCTGCTGCTTCTTCTGCTTCCGTAGCCAGCGCATTGATGTAATTGCGCTTGTCACGTCTCACGCTACGCTGTACTTCTCTCATCTTCATGCGATATAGGGACTCAAGCTCGATCCTCCCTGCTGCTGGAGTTGCTGCAATTTGAGCAATTTTCCAGGTATCCTCGGAAAGCCGCGCCCTATGGTTTCCCTGTGATCGACCGACAATCCTTTCAGCACCTGATGTGAAAACAGTTTTCACAGCGCACCAATGGTCTTGGATGGTGGCGGGCAGGGAGCTGCTGATTGTTTCCACTCCACGTGAGAGATGGTCCCTTAATTCTTGGCGCACTGTGGGAACTCTCAGTCGGTCTACATTGAACCTAGGTATTCTTGTGTCGTTAGATCTACGAACGGCAGCAGTGCGTAGTCGGAGAGTAGCTATCATAAGATGGTGATCTCGTACCAACCCCATGTCGGCACCTCGCCTGTTTCGGACGTCTAGGAGACTACTTCTAAAACGGCGACTGATGGCAAAATGGTCAATTTGGTTGGAGGTTGATTGCCTGTCAGTTGACACCCAACTGATTTTATGGCTGGCTTTGTGCTCAAACATGGTGCCACCTATGACAAGACGATTTGCGTTGCAAAAGTTAACAAATCTTTCGCCGTTGTCATTCCGATTGCCTAGTCCGTGCCGTCCCATAACATGTTTGAGCCCTTCGTTGTCGCAGCCTACCTTGGCATTCAGGTCCCCCATCACAATGACAATGTCGCCATTGGGTGTTGCATTATGAACAGCTCCCAACTGGTTGTAGAAGTTCTCCTTTTCTTCCTCAGACGAACCATCCGTGGGGGCGTAACACTGTATGATGGTGACGCGACGTACTCTCGTCCGGAATCTGGCCGTTAAAATCCTATCACCGTGCGGTTGCCAGGTAATTAGGCCTCTGCGTGCTGTTGGCGTTAGCAGCAGTCCAACGCCATATCCACGGGGGTTTCCGGTTGGTCTTCCGGAGTAGAGTAATACAGTATTACGCGTTGGGGATTGGTACTCACCCGCATCTAACCATCTTATCTCGCTTACTCCCAATATGTCCAGCCTATATCGCATGAACTCATGCTCCAATTGAAGGAATCTGGCGTTCTGAGGTCCTTCACTCTGAGAGTCAAGGAGCGTCTTCACATTCCAGAAACCAATCTTAGTCCGGGTACGATAGCCAAAGGTCGTCAACGTATTATCAGTCCTTATCCGAAGCATTGTGTCGGTTTCCATAGCTATTGTAGTTTCGGTAACGCGGGTTGCTGGCCCAGGTTACCTAGCCTAAGCATAAGACCCTAGACAATCTCGTACTAGCCTACATGAATAAGGATTTATACATGCAGTTGCCCGGGGACCACCACGAGGAGGTAAAGCAAGCACTACATTACGAACTTGATTGTTGCGCTACTGGTCCAATCCATGTTTTGGACAGTCAGTAGTTTCCCGATCAATCGCCATGCAGATCCCCCATGCAGATGTTCTATATACATATGCAATTTAATTTTCTAGAAATGAATGTGCAATCATTTTACGGTAATTTACAATACGTCAACGAAATCGATGATCCGCTTCAAAGTGATGACCACTACGCATCCGATACCGATCAAGAAGTTGTTGGAAATCAAAAGGTCGAACAGGAAGATGTGTATATACCGGAGACCGATGAGAGTGGTTCAGATGACCACTGTGACAGGCCCCACTTTTCGAAAGCAAAGCAGACAAAAAAGTCAGGAGCACCGATTTGGAAAGTAAGTCACTTGTCCCCGCATTCGAATGAGAGCTTTCCATTTCAAGGAAATACCAATCTTCCAAGTTTTATCGATAAACTGGAGACGCCAGCAGACTTTTTAAAATTTTTTTTTTTTTACCGACGATCTGATAAACTTCATAGTTGAACAGTTAAATCTAGTTGAACTCCAAGTTGACATAAATAGGCCCGCTAATATTACTCGAAAAGAAATAGAGCAATTCATAGGTAAGTTCAATTTAACCACGTTAGTGAGAAGCTCTAATAAGTTATATTTTTAGGCATGGTCATATACATGTCGTTGGTACAATTACCATCTTCAAGACACTATTGGAATAAGACTGTTGGTCAAGAATTTGTACGTGGCACCATGACTTGCAATAGATGGGAAACTATAAAACGTTTCTTGTACTTCAACAATAACGAGGATATGAAGTCGCCAGGTGAAGCCGGGTTTGACAAGCTATTCAAGATTCGACTGCTGCTAAGCAAAATCCGTGATCAATTATTGCTCGTACCTAAAGAAGAACATTTGGTGGTTGATGAGCAAATTATTCCCACGTAGTGCCGGCATCACTTAAAACAATATAATCCGGCTAAGCCTCACAAATGGGGTTTCAAAAATGTGCAGTATCAGGTTTTAGCTACGATTTTGATATTTTTGCTGGAGCCCAAAGTGATACGTATCCGAAAGGAGCACCTAATTTGGGAGTAAACGGAAATGTTGTAACAAGACTAGCGGCTACTGTACCAAAAGGAAAAAACTTCAAAATATTTTTCGACAATTGGTTCAACAGCCCCAATATTAAAGTCCACTTTATGAAAAATGGTTTATTGCCTTTGGGTACGGTAAGGATTAATTGAGTCCCTAATTCAAAGATGCCACCTGAAAAAGAATTGAAAAAGCTGGGACGTGGAAGCCTGGTCGAAAAAATAGCTAATATCGATGGAGTTGAAGTTGGCCTCGTCTCTTGGTTTGACAATAAAGTTGTCAATATTCTTTCCACTTACGTGGGAAGCTATCCTGTTTCAACAAAAACGCGTTTTAGTAAGAAGGACAAAAAGTACATTGAAATCAAGTCACCGAAGGCAGTTGATGTCTATAATTATTATATGGGTGGCGTTGATTTACTCGATTCATTACTTGGACTTTATAGAATTAAATTGCGTACAAAAAAATGGTATACAATAATTTGTTTCCACATGATTGATATGTGTGTTCTTAACTTATAGATTTTATGGCGTCGTAAGTCAGAGGAATATATGCCGCTGTTTGACTTCAAGCTTATAATAGCTGAGCACCTCTGCAAGGCAGGAAAACTAAAAAAAAAACGAGGACGTCCTACGACCACTCCGACTTCATCTTTTTTTTTTGTGCTACAATGACAAAAGAAACTGTTTCACAAGCTTTCACACAGAGTAAGCTATATGCATATAGAGCCATATATGGCATACCACTTTTTCCCCTGAAATGTACTTAATGCATAAAGCTTAATTTTTTGTTTCCTAAACTATATACCCAAAAAAAAAAAATGTTGCCCAACTATATATTGTAGCATAATAATAACTACGCCCCTAAAAGTATGATGCAACAAATTCCGAAGTGTCTTTTCATTCTGGCAGAATTTTGGTTCGAAGTGTCCTTTCATTCGAGGTTCGTGTCTGCGGTTTCCACAGTTCATGTCTACGAAAGAGACGGATAATATCACGGATGAGAGGGAATTATAACTGCAAGAATGATTGTCATCTTGGAATTTCTCTTGTTCCAGTGGTCGAAGAATTTGCTAGAAGTTTCTGGCTATCCGATTCCTAGGCCTGGTCGTCCCAGAATTACATCAGAGAGGCAGGATAAGAAAATAAAATCAATTTCCAATGCTGATCCCTCGCTCTCAGTGCCAAAAATAAGAGCCATCCTACAAAACAAGGACCCAACACCTCCATCGAACCAAACAAGAGTTGGCTCTACTAATAATGCTGTCAATATGGTGAAATGAAAATTGAGTTCTCTGTCGTATATACGAGTAGCACTCAAATTTGGGTGGTGGAAAACTCTTTCGTGAATAAGTGATACCTTGACATTTGTTGACAACGAGCTCAAGAAAATTTGTTAGGCACCAGGTTGAAAACCTATTCAAGTCACCTTGGAGTGGGGGAGAGTCAGCGGAAGTTGATATATGTAGGTATGTCTGAAAATTTTCAAGTCATCAGCATAGACAGATGGGAGAGAATCTTCAATGATATAGTCAATGTCATTAATTGACAAAATTTATATCAGAGGGCCAAGGTGGCTACCTTGGAAACTCCTAAGGTGGCTTTAAAAGGAACAGACACAGAAGATCTAAAGATGAGACTGTTCCCTGTCGCCGCTTGCGCACGTGTCTGCTTCGTCAACTTGTGAATTAAAAAAGTCATAAAAAAAGCCGATTGCCCTATCAATCGGCGTAGAGTGCAGCGAAAAAAATAAAATAAAAATTAAAATAAATAAATCAATAATAATATCAAAAAAAAAAATTAATAATAAATTGCCAGTTCTTTGGATCTTCACTTCACAGCTTCGCTTAGTTACGTCAGAGTTGTGTCTTTTTGTGTTTCTATGTTGTAGTGATGAGGGAATGTAGGTTTGATTTTACTAACATTCGTGGGCTTCGAACGAATTTCTTCGACATATACGCCCACGCCCACCCCATTTCCATAAATCAGCTGTTTTGGCACTTAGGTAGTGAAAGAGTATTCCGATTTGAAACTGCCTGGAAATAAACTAATGTCATTATTCTTTCCCCACCGTGGCCTTGCCATTTACATCCGTAGTGATATTGCTTATCAAGTTCCACCACAGTATGGCCACTGTTCAAATTTAATTTCAAATGACTAAAATTCACCGTCCGTAAGCAAATAATTCACTACCGCTTTATTCACTAGAAGCCCTAGTGCGGCCAACAACTCAACTTTTGACGAATTTGATGATCTGTCCTATTCCATCACTCGAATTGTCTCATTGTATCGTCATACTGAAATCGGATTGGCTTCAACATTCTGGCCAGACAATACCAGAAGGAAGGTATGATGAACGTGCGCTCAGGTAAACAATTTGACACAGCTTGTAAATGACCTTACACGTATACCGAACTTTGAAAGTCATTCTGCCAACACTCTTGACTTGCTTCTTACTTCGCGCCCTGACAAATACACCACAGATGTTTTAGCACCTCTAGGCCGACCCTAATATCGTATTAGTTAAATTCTCGTACTCTGACCACACAGTTAAAGAAAGGTATGGAAATACGAAGAAGCCAACTGAGGCGGCCTTAATAGCTTCTACGAGTACAGGAGTTTTAAATGGTCGCTATGCTTCCTCGATAGTGCCGTGGATGCCGCTGCTGATACGATCACCGACACAATTCAATTGATTTATTCTTCAATTCAATAAATACATATGTACAGAGTATATACTATTTCTTAATATTTACAGACTTTTATAGCTGAATAGATTTTTTTTTTTTTTTTTTATCGAATTACACACGCCAGTTGTTCGGCGTTACCTGCCCCAGTAAAAACCGTGAGTTAGGCTCGGCTGGAGCACAGTCCATGTTCTGTGCCCTTACGAAAGTGTAACGGAGTTGAAAAATCTTGAAAGAAACTTGGTAGTTCACGGTTACCAAGTAGTGTGGGACTCTAATGCCACTAAAAAAAAAAAAAAAACACCTCCTTAATCAGGACCGATCTATGTAAGATCGACAAATGATTTTCTTTCTTATATTTAAAATCACGTTGAGGAAAGTTTAAAATTTTAAGTACTTTCCATAGCTTTTAGACCATTACCTCGTGAGGCTTGGTTCTTCTCAAACTCCGGATATTGTCTCGTACATTTAAGACGGTTTCTACCTCGGAGTTGATGTGGTTTTGCAGTCGCTGATTGTGGGACACAGCGTGCTTTCTAACCACTTCCGTCACCATGTCTACTTGTAGGTCACGGTGCAAATTGCGATTTCTTATATACCAATGGGCATTTATTATTCCACGAAGGACTTTGTTTTGGAATGTCTGTATAGTTTGAATATTTGTTTTCTTTGTGCAGCCCCATAATTGGATGCCGAGATTTTGATAGCAAGATTTTGTTTTGGATAGATATATCTGAGTTTCTTTCTAGTAACCAGTACATTTTTCTATATTTAAAGTTAAGTTCTCCTCTTTTCTTTTTAATGTGCTCTTTCCATTTTAGCTTTACATCCAAAGTCATTCCAAGGTACTTTGCTGTATTGGCATAGGGTACAATTAATTTGATAATGAATATCGGAAGATTATTTATCTTTTTTTTTGTGAAGTTTATGTGAGTTGACTTTGTCTGATTGAGTTTGATACGCCATTGTTGCGTCCAATCACTTACTCTATTGACTGCGTTCTGCAGTTTCTCTGTCGCCTTCACAGTGCATTTATCACGTGCTAATATTGCAGTGTCATCTGCAAAAGTAGCCATCATGGCATTATTGTCCACCGGAATATCCCTGGTATACAACAGATATAGGGTTGGTCCTAAGACACCTCCCTGTGGAACACCTTCTTCAATTTTCTTTAGTTCCGAATATTCTTGTTCGGGTCATTAAACATGCGTTAATTATAAATTGGAGTTTTTTTTAAAGCTATTAATGGCATTTCTTTCAAGACCTGGACAGTTGTTAAATCATAAGGGTGGCCGTGGTGTAGTGGTAACAACATCGCTTATCCCGCTGTTGGTTCACGGTTCAAATCCTGATGTCAAAAGTTATCTATTTATTTCGCATGAATAAATAAAAAAGTCGATCAATTGCGAAAGCTAAGTCAACTCTACTGTGAAGGCATAACACTGGCAGTAGAGCGGTCATATGGCTAAAAATGCAACTTGATCGTGATGATGACATCAGGTGGATGGAAAAAAATACTGTGAATCATGAACAACGACAAAAGCAAAACAAACAAGCTCCCTAGTTATCTGGACGCTACCCTTGGAGTTTATAGAAAACTTAATATCATCTAAGTTTCAAACCACTACACTAAAATCTTTCTTTCTTTCTTTCTTTCTCTCTCTCTCTCTCTCTCTCTCTCTCTCTTCTTCACAACGCCCGTGCCCTGCAATAGTATAAGAGTATTCATATCCTCTTTGGCGCGCGCAAATTATAGAAAGAAAAAAAAAAATAACCTGGTGCTTTTTTATTTGACAACTGGTATTGACACACACTTCTGAGCGTGACAGCTTCGTCTCTTTTATCATCAAACTCTAGTTTTTCAATAGCTGTACTTGACGAGAATGGTTTGAAAACGTTCGATAGATGTCCTGCGAAGAGATCAGCTTTTTGTTTCGGGTTTCCGATCCATTTACCGTCTGGTGCTTTCAAGGGCGGGTTTTGAAACTGAGGTCCTTTTAGACGCTTAGCTGCTTTCCACAAGGTGTAGTCGGTTGACGCATCCGACGTTAAGCTTTGTAGAAATCTACTAAGTGACTCATTTTTGAATTCGTAGATTCGATTTTTAACATCATTGTTAAGACGGTTAAACACAGCCTTATCGCCTGGGAACCTCGTGGTTTGCCATTTTCTACGAGCCCTTCTTTTTTCTAATATCAGCTCCCTTATCACGGCGAGGTATTTTGTTTCAGGTTGCCTCCTATTCAAATTAGCTGCTTTCCTCTGCCGCCTGTTGTACATCAGCAATGAATTGTTAAACTTCATGATCAATTTACTCTCTTGTTTCCATAGGCTGAATAGATAAGATTACATAATTTATATATTGTAGCATAATAATAACTACGCTCCTATGACTATGCAGCAAATTCCGAAGTGACTTTTCATTCTGGCAGAATTTTGGTTCGAACTGTCCTTTCATTTGAGGTTCGTGTCTGGGACGAAGTCTCCACAGCTCATGTCAACGAAAGAGACGAATAATATCAGGGATAAAAGGGAATTATAACTGCAAGAATTATTTCTCTTGTTCCAGTGGTCGAAGAATTTGCTAGAAGTTTCTGGCTATCAGAAACTTCTGCTATATAAGGACAGATGGCGATCAAAAAGAGGGCAGTAGTTTCTAAACTGTGGCGAAGAGATTAGAAAAGTGATAGTGGGCGAAGTTGTAATTTTGTGATAAATTGAAAGTTGAAATTTAACAAGAAGAAGTAATTAGTTTGGATTTGTGAATTAAGTAATAGAAAGGAGATAAAGTGATTTGAGAGGAAAGAGACCTTGTAAGAAAAGAATTTGCGAAGAATAGTATAATGTGAACTTGAATTGTTCTATAGACTAGAAAATAAAGAAATAAATTTCACAGAATATCGTTTTATCTACTCGAGCCGTAGCTTGCATATTACAATATATACGACAGACTACTAAATGTATCAGCTATGAAAAAACATCAATATTGCAGAATAAAGGGATATGTAAAGTGCTTTTCATTATTTATTACTCATTATCAGGGTTGTAGACGTATAATAGTTGGCGTACGAGGGTGGGTCAATAAGTCCCTGAAAAATGAAATAAGGAACACTCTTTTCGGTATAAACACATTTTATTTTTCAACATAGTCTCCTTTTAGCTGTATACACTTCATCCAACGTTTCTCCAATTTTGTGATGCCCTCCAAATAATACGATTTCTCGAGCCCCTCAAAATAAGCGTTTGTTTCAGCGATGACCTCTTCATTCAACCCAAATCTCTTACCTCCGAGCCATTTCTTCGTTTTTGGAAACAAGAAATAGTCGCAGGGGGCTAAATCTGGGGAATATGCTGGATGAAGGAGGAGTTCGTAGCCAAACTCATGCAGTTTTGCCACGCCGGTGCGTTGTCCTGGTGAAAAAGAACTTTTTTCTTCGCCAAATGCGGCCGTATTTGCTTCAAATCGCCTTGGAATCGATCCAGCAGCTCTGCGTAATATGCGCCGGTAATCGTTTTACCCTTTTCAAGGTAATCGATGTGAATAACACCGCGCGCATCCCAAAAAACTGTCGCCATGACCTTGGTTGATGACAAACCCGCCTTGGGCTTCTTCGGCTTCGATTCACCAGGAGAAGTCCATTGTTTTGACTGTTCCTTAGTTTCTGGTGTGTTGTGGTGAATCCAGGTTTCATCCACTGTTACGAAACTGCGCAAAAACCGGGGCAGAATTTTTCTGGAACATCGCCAAACACACCTCTGAAGTTGTCAAACGAATGCGTTTCTTGTCGATTGTGAGCAAACGTGGCACCCATCTTACGTAAAGCTTTTTCATGTCCAAATATTTATGTAAAATCGAAATCATTGAGCCATGTGATGATCGTCCATTATCAAACCATATATTTTGTCGACCATTTCTGGTGTGGTGACCTCAATTGGGCGACCAGAACGTTCGGCGTCACTTGTGCTTGAACGACCGAACCGAAATTGAGTAAACCTGTGGTGAATGGTTCCAATCGATGTTGAAGAGTCCTCATAATATTTATCAAAATTTTGTTTGGTTTGCGTGATAGTTTTTTCTCGCAAAAAAATAATGTTTAATGAGCGCTTGCAATTCACTTTTTCCATTTTAACGAAAATGCTAGTAGGCGTCTATACTCGTATAAAATGGCTGCCACAACAAAACTATTTGACAGATCTGTCTGAAAATTTGAGTGTGTTCTTTTGAAAGATGATTCTTGACAAAAAAAAATAAATTTAAGGTGACGACACAATTTGTGTTAATTTTCAGGGACTTATTGACCCACCCTCGTATTATACAAATTTTTTTACGTGTATAAGTGAATTATACATCTGAAAAATATTGCTGGTGTATAAAAGTGTATAAAAGCAAGGAATAGGTATAAAACTGAAAAAAATGTATAAAAATCAAAGAAATGCATAAAGATCCTAAAAATAAGCATTTGAAAAATAAATCAATAAAAATATTTTGATTTTTAATACAGCTCCGATTTATTCAAGTCCTTTATTTTAAGTGAATAGTAAATGTTAAGTTAAAATGTTAACATTTTGGACTTGTTGAAATCCAAACGATTTCTTAAATCACTATTGGAAAACACCCTTTCCAATTGTGCCGAAGAAGCTGGTATGCTTAAAAGTTTTTTGGCGTATTCTGCAAGTTCCATGTGGTGCCTTTTAGCGAAATACCAGTATGTGGCTACTTTGTAGTCGCCGTCCTCGAGCTTTTCACTAAGTAAGGAAAAAATTCCTGCTTTGTTATCGTAAGCAAATATTGGCCTTTGAACTCAGTATCGAAATAAGGTTTCCATTTACTTTTAGCCTTTCTTCAGAGGACAAAAGCTGCCCTCTATGTTTGGGGTGCAAATAATTTGATGATATTGAATGCACATTGAAAACATTATTTTTAACCAAAATTTTTTTGTGACATTATCCATGTCCATTCTCCAAGGCGTTGTTTAAAATTGTTTTCCATTCCTCCACTGCATCTGCTATGGAAAATTCGCTTGCCTGTGCTTTGTTGATGAGTTCGCATATGGGGTCTAAATCGGTGTGGAGCTTTTTTAAGTCTTCGACAAATTCTTCTTTAAAAAGAAGTTCAGCAGAGGAAGCACTGACCAAGGCCCCAGTAACGACATCGCTGTTCAAAGGCTCTGCAACTCTCTGCTTCATTATGGGCAAATTTTTTAAAAAGCTATCTATTGCACTCCTTTGTGTCGTCCATCTTGTCTCGGTTTTTCTTTCTTTGGTTTTTTGAACTCCTTTAGTATGCTTGTAGCTTGGTGAATTCTTAATTTTTGCGCTTCCTCAGCCAAAAAATCTTTAACGAGAAGATTGCCGATGTGTCTATTGCAGGTTGTGTGTATAATGTTTATAGATCTCCCCATCCAGATCATGTTACTAGCGTTGTCGCTGACAACCGCAAAAACGTCAACATTATATCGTTGCTTTGCTATTTCAACCGATTTCTCAGAAACTATGCGCAATTCTTCACCAGTTTCTTTAATTTCCGAAAAGTCCAAATTTTTTAGGACAATACTGTGACCGGGAACACCAGCTGCGTGAAGCATCGTGACGACATTCTTTGTATTGGCAGATGAATTTTTCCAGCCGTCAATTAGCAACACCGAATGCCAACCTGATCCAATGGCTTTTACATCCTCGGCAATAATTTTTTGATGCACCTTAACAAGTAATGTTGTTGATAGAGTTGAGCGGCAGGGAGGAGTGTAGGATGGTCGCAATTTCTTCAAGCACCTTTTAAAATGGTCGGATTCTACAACAGTGAAGGGAATATTGCACCCAAAAAAGAACTCTGCCAACGAAATATCAATTTCTTCCTTCTCCAAAGGAGTAATCTTGTCAATATATCTGCTTGTCAAATCTCTTTCAATCTTTTTATTTATATTTAGTTATATTTGCAAGGGAGCTGATCGGTAAGGCTCTATCTGCTGCTGCTGCTGACGTTGCAGGAGAGCAAGCATAGCTTGTACCATCAGAAGAATTATTTGAACTGATAGATGTAGTGGAGTTTGTTTTTTTTTTGCTGTTGATAGTCTGATCAGCACGGGGTATCAGGTTTTTCTTACACAATGAAAAAAAAAAAAAAAAAAAAACACTTAACCGAATCTTACATCATTAACTACTGCAAGTACAGTACACCCAGAACCAGAACTTGTTGCATGGCTTAAGTCAAGCTCAGAGATTTCTGTTGTGTAAACCTCAAACTCAACGTATTGCGTTAGATCCAATCTTGGAACAGATGCGGAGATCTCAACGCTATTAGTGTTCAAAACCATATCCACATCTAAATCTGGGTCTGAATCAAATGTTAGGTCTTGGGAAGATTGAGCTGAACTACAAGCGGATGTCGATTCAGAGGCCGTATGCGCAGATTGGTCTTTTGATGGTGTTTTCTGTTTACATATGTTCATGTTAAGAATGTAGATTAGAGTTGTTACAATAAACAAGCATCAGGAAGTAACTACTATTAACTAACATATGTCGTTGAAGTCTGAGCTTCGAGGTATTTTTCAATTTTGCCCCACAGAAACAGCAAAGCGCCATCAATTTTCCGTCGATTTGTACCCGATCAAATACGCCCTTTTCCCACAAATCATGTAAGGGTCGGCCAATCGAACTTGAAACTGTGTTGTTTTTGCTAAAATATTTTATAGATAGCACACAAATTATCAATTTTTTAAATCTCACCATTTCCTTTTTTATTCATTTTTTCTTTTCTTAATATCTGGTCAATTAAATATCTATTTATCATAAGAACCGTTAAGCTATTATTACATTATAAGTTCTACTGAATACAATTCAAATAGTTCAACACAAGACAATTTCGCGTACTGTGTCCCTTACTGCTTTGCTGTGCTGATGATGGCTTGACTACAGAATGTGTAAAGCGGAAATTGAAACAGCTGAATCAAACATGAGCGAACACGAACAAAAAAAATGAAGTTTTTCCAGTAAAAATACGATATTTCACGATTTGGTCAGGTACCCTGTTTCCTGATATCTGTTTGTTACTCTTGCTGAGAAAGAGAATAGGCACTTATTATTATAGGTATTTTTAAAATTGTATACACTTTTAGATACTTTTTTACACTTTTATACACTTTTATACATTTAAATACAGTTTTATACTCCCCGTGCAGGGACAGGTTAAGAATATCACTGCAGCGCCCCCCACAAATACATAGCGCTTGTCGTAGAAGGCGACTAAGGGGAAAATCAAATTTAGGCAATTTTTAAAATATCCAGGTGAGCCTAGCGACACATATATCATCTTAAAACTGTCCCGCAAGTGTGCATGCGAATCCGTGGGTTGACACGACTGGAGATCACCGATGTTGTAAAAGTAAGATCAAACATAAATCAAAAAATCAGGAGCATGCACGTGTCAAAACCAAAAAAACGTTTAAACCCTAGCATTATAGAAAAGTACGCTAAAAAGAAAAGCACTACCCCGCCAGGCACTACCAATGCTACGCATGGCTGTGATCCTGGGACGAGCAGAAATGCTCGGGTCAAAGCTATTCGGTTTCCGGGGGATAGCAAAATAATGCAACGGCTTAGGCGTAACCTAAGAGTCGCGAGTTGGAACCTTGATCGCAGCTGCGAGCTTGAAGAAATGATGATGAGAAGGCGGATGGACATCTTGTGTGTACAAGAAACGAAATGGCGAAACACCGGGAATCGGGCGCGTTTCTTGGACGTTAAGACAAAAGCTTACAAGTTATTCTACTATGGATCGAAACAGGGTCAAAACGGAATTGCTATCATCCTCGCGGCAGAGCTACTTGGCAAAATCTTGACCATTTCAAAATCCAGTGACCGTTTGATGTCTCTCAGATTGGTGATACAGGGTGAGGTGTGGAATATTGTAAGCGCATATGCTCCCCAAGTCGGATGCGAACAGAGAGAAAAAGATGCATTCTGGATGGATTTTCACAACCTCATCAAAAACATCCCAAAGGAAGAGCTTTTGTTTGTTGGCGGAGATTTGAACGGACATGTCGGGAAAACAAATGAAGACTATGAAGACTGCCATGGAGGACTGGGGTACGGCACCAAGAATTCTCCAGGTGAAGACAACCTAAGCATGTGCAAGTCATACGAGCTTATCGTGCTGAATACCATGTTCGTCAAACAAAGCCAGCACCTGATCACTTACAGCAGCAGTGACGGAAATGAAACCCAGATTGACTACTATTTGGTAGCCAGTTTCATGAAACCCCGGGTTAAAGATTGCAAAGTGATCCTGGGAGAAGCGATCGCCCAGCAATACTGTCTCCCCCCGACAGAAAATTTTATGGCGACGGTGAAGAAAACAAATAAGCAAACTGAGAAAATCAATTGGTACAAGCTGGACAAAGGTAAAGGCGAAGTTTTTATTGCCAACATGACAAATTACCTCTTTACCATCATCGATGAGGTCGGTGATGAGGAGTGCAGAGCACAAGATATGTGGGATTCCCTACAGCGATCTTGCTTGGAGAGAGCCAAATCACTGCTTGGAACGTCGAAAGGCCCCTGCCAAAACGCCAAAGAAACATGGTGGTGGACAGATGAAGCTAAAGTAGTGATACGGGAAAAGAAAACGGCTTTCAAGGCTTGGTCAAAGTGCTCTTCTACTAATAGAGATGAAAAAGCTCGCCTTGAAGTGATATATAGATGTTGCAAAGGTCTCGCGAAGAAGAAGTGCGGCCAATTACAAGCAAAAAGTATGGAAGGCCTCTATCGGGAGTTGGAGGAAATATCGTCTTCGGCGTCTGATAGGAACCACGCGATCCAGGAACTTCGACAAAACAACTTGAATAAGGGAGCAACAATAGCCGCCCAGAGAAGAAGGAATGCTCAGGAGGTTCGTTCCCCAAAAGTTCATTAACAATACTCAAATCCAGCTTCTTGTGGAAGACCACAAAATTCTCCACAGATGGCGACAGTATTGTGAAAACCTTTTGAACGAACAGTTTCCCCGGGTATACTTTCCAAGAGCCGCTCCTAACCATGACGAAATATCCGACATTACTGTCGAAGAAGTTAGGAATGCCGTCAAATACTCCAAAAAAAGAAAAGCGGTTGGGCCACACGAGATACCCTCTGAGTTCTGGAAAAAGATGGGAGATGGCTCATGATTCTTATCTCCAAACTTATGAGCGGTGATCCAATGCCTAATCAGTGGAGGGAAGTTTATCTTCTTCCTTTGCACAAAGGGAAGGGCGATAAGCGAAACTGCGATAACTACCGTTCTGTCAAGCTGATGTCACACAGATGGCCGACTGTGGAAAATAATAAGGCTATCTGATGACCAGTGCGGGTTTGCCTCGGGTAAATCAACAACAGATGCAATCCAAAGTATAAGGATTATAATGGAAAAACATTGTGATTCCTTAAAGGACTTGCATATGGTGTTGGTTAATTTTGAAAAAGCCTTTGATAGACAACCAAGAGATCTCTTGTGGGTGGCGCTAAGACAAAAAGGTGTTCCAGAAACCTACGTGCGCATGATCATGGACATGTATGAGGGAGCAAGGACAAGAGTAAGATGTCCCGCAGGAGTCGCCGAAGAGTTCCTAATCAAAGTCGGTGTACACCAGAGAAGCGTCCTTAGTTCTTTGCTATTTATTGCAGTCCTTGATTATCTGCTTGAAGGAAAAGTGACGGACCCCAAAGTGCATCAGTTATTCTTTGCTGACGATGGAGCTATCATAAGCGAAGATCAAATGGCCTTGCAACGAGCACTTGATGTATGGGTGGATGTTTTGGAGGGAAATGGGTACCGTATTAGTTCGAAAAAGACAGAGTATCTGTGCTGCCAGTTCTCTGATCCACACCGGCCTATTCCAGACATTTACTTGAATGGAAAAGTGCTTCCCAAGTGCGAAAAGTTCAAATATCTAGGATCTATGATCAATAGCGAAGCAACTTGTGATGATGACATCAATCATCGCGTAAGTGTAGGGTGGATGAAGTGGCGGGAAAACTCCGCTATCTTCTGTGATCGAAAAATGCCCCTAAGCTTAAAGGAAGGCTCTACACCGCAGTTGTAGGTCCGGCGCTCACATACGGTTCACAATGCTGGACAATTTACAAAAAGTATGAGGGCAAATTAACGGCAGCTGAGATGAAGATGCTTCGCATGACAGCAGGAGTAACGAAGACTGATAGAATAAGAAGTTCAAAGATTCGAGGAAGCCTTCATGTAAAAGAATTCATCACAAGCAAGATAGAGCACGACCGGCTCAGTTGGTATTGTCATGTTCAAAGGAGAGATCCTTCGAACCCTGTCAAAAAGGCAATATCAATCAACGTTCCTACGCAATCGCGCAAAAAAGGCAGACAAAAAAACAACTGGATCACACAAATGCAAAAACACCAGCATTTGATTGGCCTCAGTGACGAAGTGATCCGAAACCGGGAAGCCTGCCAGTACTTTCTGAGGTCAAACCGGCAAACCCCACAGACGGACCCGTAGGAATGCAGTAAAGTGGGAGGGTTGTGATCCTTCTACTCCGGATCATAACTTCGCCGTAAGAACAGTTTTATACATTTTAATACAGTTTTATACGTTTTTTTTACTGTAAAATGTATAAAAACCAAAAAGTGTGACATTTAGCAACCCTGCTCATTATATTATTTATTGAAGAATATTAAGATACTCTTGAGTGCCATATGAGACCAGAGTGGTATCACAAAAATTTGGATCTCCTGTGCCGCGTGAGACCAGATTGGTCTCACAGTTGGTTCACACGCATTTGTCTACGCAGCATTGTATTGGACTCACAACATGTATTGAATCTCATACCATCGTAAGCTATACACTCAGCAGACTGTTTGAGTTGCGTTGGTTTGAGGCTGTGAGACCAATGTGTCACCATACGAAGTTTTGAACTTACTATAGAAAAAAATAATACTTTCTAAGTATAACATTTATTAGAGCATAAATAAGGAGGTTCAAAAAAAATCAGTTCACCCTAAAGCATAACAACGTGCACAGGCATCTGCCTTTCATCGACTTCAAGGCCGCATATGATAGCATACATTATCAGGAGCTTTATGTGGCGATGGCCGAATTCGGGATCCCGGCAAAACTGATCCAGCTTTGTAACGTGACGCTGGAAAACACGCACTGCAACGTGCAATTTGGAAGTAGTTCCTTCGAACTATTAAACATGCACCGGATTTTAACAAGGAGACGCACTATCATGTGACTTCTTTAATCTCGTGTTAGAGCAGATAGTACGCAGGGCAGGTGTCAACACGGAAGGCACTATCTTCAACAGATCCGTCCAGCTACTGGGGTATGCAGACGATATCGACATCATCGGTCGCTCCCAACGTGCCGTGATAGAGTCTTTTACGGCGATTGAAGAACAGGCGAAATTTGTTGGCCTTGTAGTAAATGAGGATAAGACTAAATACATGCTATCACCAAACAAACAAGTGTCTGTCCACCACCTAGGACAGAACGTCACTATTGATAGCAACAATTTCGAGGTAGTTAAGGAGTTTATCTACCTCGGAGTAAACATGAACTCCACAAATGACATCCTAGTGGAGATCCGGCGAAGAATTACCCTAGGAAACCGCTGCTACTTCGGTTTGGCAAAACAATTGGGTTCAAAACTCCTAACTCGAAGGACAAAATGTATGCTCTACAGAACCCTTATCCTGCCAGTTCTGCTTTATGGCGCCGAGTGATGGACGATAAGCAGGAAGGGAGAGCTGATACCGGGCTCCTTCGAAAGAAAAATTCTTCGGCGGATTTTTGGTTCTGTGTGCGAGGAGGGCGAATGGAGCTGTACCAAAATGTGGATGTAGTCCAAAAGGCCAAAATACGTTGACTACATTGGCTCGGCCACATCGAGCGAATGGACAATAATGCTCCAGCTAAGAGGATCTTCGAATCCCAGCCGCCAGGTTCGAGACGACAAGGAAGACCGAACCTCCGTTTCAAAGACCAAGCCATCGCGGATGCCAGAACGCTTGGTCTGGATAACTGGAAGCAACGTGCCCTAGATCGCAGAGGATGGAAGGCTACAGTGTCTCAGGCAGAGACTCTTTACGGGTCGGGAGCCCGTTAAGTAAGTAAGTAAGCACAGGCATCTCCTCTGTGCCTTTACCCCCTTTTCCCAAACGCCCGTGCCCTGAAACGATGTAAGGGTATCATATCCCCTTTGGCGAACGCAAATTATATAAGTATATAAAAAAAAAAAAATGCGATGATTCAGTGAAGAAATTAACATGCAGAGGGATACGAATTCGAATCACGGGAACGGGAACAAGCCATAGCCTACAAACCCTCAACGGACGACTGCTCTGAATTCGCGTCAGAGCGAGTCCTTCAACTCAGTCTATTTTGTACGTAAACCCTAACTGAATTAAAAAATAAACGCTTCAAGCATAACGTAAATAAATATCACCCAGTCACGTACTAAAGTTAGAAAAATCCCACTTTTAAAATAATTCTCTGAAATCTATTTTCATCTTCTGTAAGCGAAAAGGACGACTGAAAAATGTAAAAAAGTGATATTTCATCATCCATTGTCGTTGAAACTAAGTTTTCATACACTATCAGCAAATCCCAATATATTACACGCTGGGAAGACCGACACGCATCATGTGAGATATGGATAAATAGGTATGTCATAGCAGTATCTTCGCTGTAGATACATAAGTAGATATTTCTATTAAATGCAAAAAGTAAATAACTTCAAAACAAAATTTACCTACCAATCAGCTCAAAAGAAAACCCCACATAAGCTTAACAATTCCATTTTAACAAGAACTCAAATAAGGTGTAGTTTGCTACTTCTGAATTATTTATGCAAATACATCCGTCTTCATACCCAAGTCATGGAAATTCCTGTTTAACTTCTCACATATCCTGGAATTCATGGCACAAACTTATTGCATTTACTCATTTTGCGGTCTCAACTGATGAGATCAAATTTAGGGATCTTTACCGAAATTGCATTTTGTCAAAAGAGCTATGAAAATTTCTCAACAACCGACCTTGCTGTGCTTCAAACAAACGTTTTAACGTTCCGTACTCAACTCAAATGTCATTTAATATGCAAAGTTTGTGTTTCACTTGTGCATTCACGAAAATTCAACGCCAAAAGTTATTTCTTAACTTGGTTCCGCTTGTATCCTCGATGAGGTTGTAAGTCCTTTGCACAACCGGAAACTTAAGCACATCACTATAACGAAACAAGGAACTCGAACCATTTCTTCACCATGACTACGAGAGTGGAATTGGTTTACAAAAAGGACTACCCTTCGTCGTAATACCAACATTTTCGATGTCTAGATGCAGGCTGTGTCATATTTTTGCTGCAGCTTAAGTTAAACGGCATATCGTAAACATTAATGGTTGTTGCAAAATTTCCGTGTTCCTTCGTTAGACTAGATGGAATGCTTGTTCGTATCCCTCTGCGTTGTGATGTTTTCGTCAGAGATTAGTGCGAAAATTTTCAATAAAATTATTTATACCTTTTTGCCTTGCACGACGAGAGAGAGGGTGGTTGTGGTTCAATTTGGCTAATACCTAAACGTGTACCACTAATGGACGACGAGTAGAAGAGAAGAATAACATTTAGGAAAACCAAATAAAGGATGTGACTGTAAAAAGCGGGCGGAAAGTAGCCTAAGCCAAGCACGCACAACGATGCTCATAAAATTTAATATTTCCACTTTGAAGTTTAGAATTTCCAATTTATTAGCAATATAATATGCAGTCATCATTTATGTGTCGAAGGAGCTCGTCCTTGTTGGCGAGAAAACAGTCAATAAATTTATAAACGGGAAATTTGCTTTAAAATGTTTTTATTTGTTACGAGGGGCGATCTTTAGCTAAATAGGTAATGGGAGGGGGAAGGAGACAATTTTGGGTCGAATTAAGTGCCATACTTAGAAGTTTATTTAATGGAGGAGAAGCGACATTAGGATTGCTCCAAGATTGCATCGTAAATCTAGAGTGGCTGCGTTATGAACTTGGAATAATAATGAACGCGAAGAATGGCCCAACAAGTTATGGACTTTTTTTTTTTGATTTTTTACTGATTATAAATTAAAATAGCTTTACTCGTATATTAGGTTATTTCGGGTGGGATAGCAGCTTGATGTAGAGGGGGTAGAGACACGAATGTGTAAGACATGATTGTGCCTTTATATTTCTAATAATAACCATATGTACCTATACGACTTTGCGTTTAATTTATTTCTAAAAAAAATTGAAGTCTATGGTAAGCATTGGTGAACACACCCGAGTTGTGGTAATTACTGAACTCGCCCTTCTTGCGATGTGCGCTGCCATTCGAAAAATGACAGTCACTTGGCGACATGATATCCCGCGGCCATTCAGTTTCCGATAGAAAACGTGCTAACATCTCAGATGTGGGGTAAGCAGCCATCAGAAAATCATATTGCTCAGTTTATTAGTAAACCTCCGAAAATTAAATAAAACTTCCAATACATCATGGACGAGACAACCGAAAATCTTCGAAATATCACGAAACAACAACTAATTGCCACATTCCAAGCCGCCGCCATCGAATTTCCAGGTAGCGTCACATTGCCGCAGTTAAGAACACTCTACAATGACGAAATTCGCCGCGTTAATGAGTAACCACGAGCGGAGCCATTGATCAACGTGTCAACTCTTGAAACAACGAATGGCGAAACAACACCTATTGTCAACGCGCAAGCCACAAAGTCGGGACTGTCCCAATCCGCCCATTCTGCTACCATCCTCAACGCTTCTGCGGACATATACAACTCTGAGCATTTTGCATCTATTCCCGGTGTACCCGATGATGATATTGAGATGGAACGGTTGCTATCCAGGCTCCAAAAACGAAAGCAAATACTCCAACTGCGTCTTGAGCTAAAACTGCTCGAAGAAAACGACACTTCCAGCCGCATGCGCCACGTGGACTTCTCCGACATCTCCAACGCCGTGCAACCATTCAGCGGTGACAACGCTTTTGAAGTTCGAAAATGGATATAGTTAAACAAGAGGTGTTTTCGAGTGGATTGCCGGCCAGAGACTACCGAATCAAAACCACAGGAAAAGACAATGCAACGCTCACACGCTGCTCCAGCCGAAAATTATCATTTCCTGGGAAGAGATAAGCAGCCAACGGACGCGCAAAAAACAGACATGCAAGCGAAACTAGACACACGAAAAGTCAGACAAAGCATCCACGGGTAATCTTAACCGTTGGAATGCTTGTCGTATCGTATTCGCACGTCCGACGTTCACCTACGCCTATTTCAGCGGTCCGTATGTGACTCCTCCCCCCTTAGACTCAACAGTCCCTGTTGAGGCAGGTTTTATATTTAATTCAATTTCACAACTTCTGTTTACATTTCTCTTCGTTTTACAATAACAGTATAAAAATAATATTATGACCACAGTCGTCGTCTAGCTCTCGTAGCGAAAACATCGAACTATCGCTGTCGTATTGCATAAAAGTGCTTTCTCTGGCAACTTTGGTTGTCTCTTTCCCACCCGCTAATACTTTTGCTTTTCCCATCATAGTCTAGTTTAAACTGTAATAAAAAAAAAAAAACTTGATTTACCTCTCTATTTCCACCTATCCAACTATCCAACTCCACTTTCAGCTGTGAGTATTTTCGTACTTAGAAAATCTATCGACTCTATTATGAAAGTATTTCTCTTCTGAGAGATGGAAGTATTCTTATCTTAGTTCAACAAATAACAGATAGATTTCTCAAGATTACAAATCTAGCTAACCAAATTCCCGTAACTGTGTCTCTTCACAAACAACTAAACTCTTCCAAGGGCATAGTTTATGCTTCTTGGTTGGTAAATGTCACAGAATCCGAAATAGTTTCAGAAATGAAAAACCAGGGCGTAAGTGAAGTATACAAATTCACGAAAAAAATCGACGGAAAATATCAACTAACAGGGTTAATACTTTTTACTTTTGATTTATACCAAATTCCCCAAACTGTCGAGATTGGGTGGTATAAGGCAAAAGTAAAGGAGTACATCCCATCTCCAATGAGGTGTCGAAATTGCCAGTTATTAGGCCACACAACAAAGCGATGCACAAAAGAAAAAATCTGTGAACATTGCAATCTTCCACCTCACGATCCCTCAGACTGCTCCCGCTTAATGTGTGCAAACTGTCTCGATAATCATTCTTCGTCATCAAAAACATGCCAAAAGTATCTACAGACCAAAAGTGTTTTAATCATAAAAACAAAAAATAAATGTAACATGGCTGAAGCCAGGCGTACATATAACCTACAATACCCCGCGCAAACGGACTCAAATAATGTGACTTTCGCAGAAAGAGCAAGACAAGCAATAAAAAATACCCAACATTTTCTCACAAACACCCTCCCTCTTCCAAACCAATCTTCAGTAATCATCGCCAAGCCAAATCCCACACTGGAAACCAAAAGGCAGATCGCAAACCCAGCTTCTTCTTCACCTCAATCTTTAATAAATTCTGCCTCAGCCTCAGCATCTCTTTCTAGCACACTATCTCTCTCTCACACAACATCCCTTTTTTCTACGCCATCACTCTCTTCCACTAATAAGCACGTAAAACAAAACAATACGACACAAGAACACAGCCCCAAACTAAGCACTATAACCTCTTTAAATAACATATTACAACCGAATATTTTTTTTAACAAAAACAATTCACATATTCATTCAACTGCTGTTTCTGAAAGTCAGAAATCAGTAAATACATGTATAACTGCCCCCCTCAATCAAAATGAACAATTATGATAACACACCATCAACTTCCAAAGCTCAGCCGGTGCTTTCGTCTGCTGAGGGGAGAGCTAACCCATCCACTCAAGGTTGGGATAGCATTCTCCTCTGCAAACGCAAGCATCGGCAAGCTAACAACAATCACACTCAAGCACAAGCAACCTCTTATCTTAAAATAATGCAATGGAACATTCAAGGTTTCATAAACAACTACGACGAGTTGAGCTTACTAATCAAAGAGCATAACTCGGATGTTATCTCTCTCCAAGAGACCCACTGCGCCTTCGAATTTTATCCAGTAGTGCCTACTGCATATGTTGGATACTTCGGCAATTTTCCTTGCAACAACACCGCTAAACAAGGAGTCGGTTTACTCATCAAAAAGAACATTCCTCATAAGCATATACCAATCTCTTCAAATATACTTTCTATAGGAGTTGAAATTAATATTGAGATTAAAATAACAATTATTGGCATTTACATCCACTCAGACTAAGTTTTTACTTATAGGGACCTAGTGAACATCATAGATCAGGTCAATACCCCCTTCATACTTACAGGAGATGTAAATTCATGGAGCGAGCTTTGGGGATCGTCTAAAACAAATAAACGAGGAGCTATAATAGAGGAATTCATCACTAAAACTGATCTTTCCCTATTAAACGATGGATCCCCCACACATTTTTCGACACATAACTCACTTACACATGTTGATATAACCTGCTGTACGGCAGAATTTTTACATAAAACATCTTGGTGCGCCCTTGAAGACTTGTACAACAGTGATCATATATATAGCCAAAATCCACAGCCACATATTCCAAGATATAAGATCGAACACGCTGACTGGAGCAAATTCATAAGTATCATCGAACTGAGTTTACCGGAACACTCTCTTTGCGTAAACAAAGATACAGCAAAAATGCTTAGGTGTATTCGAAATGCTGCTAATAATTCTATTCCTCAAACATCACCCACATCTCCTAAGCGAGCGGTGCCGTGGTGGAATAAGGATTTAGCTGCGTTAAGAGCCGAAAAGGTCACTACCTGGCGTTCTTTTAAAAAAAAGTCCCAACCAGGTCTAATAAATTGCCTATAAAAAAGCCAATGCTAGGTTTAGAAGACTTATGAAAATAAGCAAAACTAAATGCTTTGAAGAGTTCACTGGTAATATAAACCAAAACTCCCCCATCAGCAACATCTGGCAAAATATTAAAACTCTAACAGGTAACTCCAAAAACACGTTTATAAAAACAATCAAAACAACTTCAGGCTCCGCTTCCTCGGCTGAAGAAATATCTAATACTTTCGCTGAAACGTGGTCACTCCAGTCCAAAAGCTCAAACTTTCCAGCTGGTTTTAATATAAATAAGAGGCAATCTCTTATTGCACCCTCACAGCCTGCAAAAAATGCAGCTGCTAAGCGTATTGAAAACAACATAACTTTGTTAGAGCTTGAAAGCTGTTTGAGCAGAGTCAAAGGTAAAACACCAGGACGCGACAGGATTTCATATCCCATGCTAAAAAATCTCCCCGACAAAGCTAAGACAAGGCTCCTTAATTTATATAACAACATTTTCAGCAATGGTATAATTCCACAAAGCTGGAAAACAGCAGTTATTGTTCCCATTGCCAAATCCAAAAAGGACATTGACATCATTGACGGTTACCGCCCTATATCTCTGGTCCCATGTATATCAAAGATCCTAGAAAAAATAATCGCTAATCGTATTCTGTGGTTCACCGAATTTAAGAAAGTTTTAAGTGTCCATCAAGTTGCCTTCAAACCGAAAAGAGGATGCATGGATGGCCCTTCTCCACCTCGATTACGTTATATCTAATGCTCTCTCCGCTCGGAATCACGTCTCGATCTTATCACTTGATTTCGAGAAAGCATTTGATCGAATAGGCATCCACCTCGTTTTAAACAAATTAAAGCAATGGGGAATTGGTCCCAAAATATTTGAATACATCAAATCCTTTTTAACTAACAGAAAAGTCTCCGTGAGAATTAAAACAACTTTCTCCAAAATAGTTCCATTTGACAACGGTATCCCCCAAGGATCACCGCTTTCTGTAATTTTGTTTGTCATTGCTTTCGATGAATTAAATACAATCATTTCAAAATACAAAGATCTAGATCATTGTGTCTATGCTGACGATGCATACATTCTTTGTAAACACAATGATCTAGACAAAAGCAAAGTTCTGTTTTCCAACCTAATAAACGAAATTAAAGATTGGTCCACTATTTCTGGATCAAATCTTTCACTTAACAAATGTAAAATTCTTCACATATGCCGAAAAAAACAATGTAATAACACTGATTTAGAACTTAATAATACCAAAATTGAAAACGTAATTAACCTTAATATACTTGGACTACTTTTTAACAATAAATACAATTGGAAACCAAACTGTATAAATTTAAAAAAATCACTAGCAGCAAGGCTTAGTATCATCAAGTATCTCTCTTCAAAAAAAAGTAAGATTCATATTAATTCTCTTTGCTATGTTACAAAAATGTTAGTCCTTAGTAAGATAGATTATGGCCTAGCTATATATGGTTCTTGCCCAAAGTCAACCAAAAACATTTTTAAAACAACGTACCACCAAGCGGCAAGAAGGAGCATTTATGCTTTTCCAACGAGCCCCATTAAAAACATCCTCGCCGAAGCCGGACTACCGACAGTAGAAGACCGTTACATAGAAGTCTGCGCAAAACTTCTACCCAAGCTAACTTTTCAAACTGGATCAGTGATTGATAAGGATATAAACCAGACTCTTTTCCACAAACGAATCAGACGTATCCCTTCAGCTTTCCATACCATTTTGGACCTTGGCAAAAAACTGGAAATACCATACAAACGGCACGCTAAATATACTCCATCACAGCCACCCTGGTCCTTAGACAGCAACTCTATAGTAGTCAGCTTGTGTGACCTCAAAAAACAAAACACCAACACAGCAATCTACAAACAGATGTTCACCGAAACTGCATCGCAGCTTACCATTAAAGGTTGGAAATTCTTGTACACCGACGACTCAAAAACCCTACATAATACAGCTTTTGCAGTTGTCTCAAGAGAAGGCAACATACTTATACAAGGAAGTTTACCAAACACAACTTCAATCTTTACAGCGGAAGCTGTAGCAATACTTAAAGCCGTACAAAAATATTCCAATACTTCAGGTAAATGGACGATTTGCTCGGATAGTCTCTCAGTCCTAAAAGCCATTCGCAATCCTATGCATAACTCTGCGATTATATCCAAAATTAGAGACACACTTATAACAAAAACATCAAAACTGAAACTCATGTGGACTCCAGGACATGTTGGAATACAAGGAAATGAACTGGCTGACAAAGCTGAAAACAACGTTCGCCTAGCTCCAGTATATACGTTTGATATGTATTCTCAACGCGATCTCCAAAGGTTGATACAAAACAAAATGCATGAAAAACAGCTAAAAGAGTGGACAGAATATCATCACCACTATACAACAATTAGTCCCAACAAAGTCCATCCGATTTACCCGTCAAACATTTCCAAGGATAAGATCACCAACTTTGTTCGACTTCGACTGGGACATACCTGCCTGACACATCAACACCTCTTCAAAAAAGAACCACCACTGACGTGCCCCACCTGCCAGAGTAACCTCACCATTAGTCACCTGATTGGTCCCTGCCTCCTCTCGTCAAACCAATTATTGAAACACCTGAATCAAAATCTAAACATCATAGAAATATTAAAGGAACCTACTCAGTCCAATATAGAAATTATTAATAATATTGTAATATGCAAGCTACGGCTCGAGTAGATAAAACGATATTCTGTGAAATTTATTTCTTTATTTTCTACTCTATAGAACAATTCAAGTTCACACTATACTATTCTTCGCAAATTCTTTTCTTACAAGGTCTCTGTCCTCTCAAATCACTTTATCTCCTTTCAATTACTTAATTCACAAATCCAAACTAATTACTTCTTCTTGTTAAATCTCAACTTTCAATTTATCACAAAATTACAACTTCGCCCACTATCACTTTTCTAATCTCTTCGCCACAGTTTAGAAACTACTGCTCCCTTTTTGATCGCCATCTGTCCTTATATAGCAGAAGTTTCTGATAGCCAGAAACTTCTAGCAAATTCTTCGACCACTGGAACAAGAGAAATTCCAAGATGACAATCATTCTTGCAGTTATAATTCCCTCTCATCCGTGATATTATCCGTCTCTTTCGTAGACATGAACTGTGGAAACCGCAGACACGAACCTCGAATGAAAGGACAGTTCGAACCAAAATTCTGCCAGAATGAAAAGTCACTTCGGAATTTGTTGCATCATACTTTTAGGGAGCGTAGTTATTATTATGCTACAGTATCAAAATTCTCAATAATATTATTATTTATATGTACTTGCTTATTAGTTTCATCAGTTACCTGTTTTAGATTTGCTTTAGAGTTTTCCTCGGCATCATCACTATCCATGGTGCCTGCCAAAAATTTCATTCCCTTACCCCAAAGATTAATTAAACCTCTCTTGTATCGTTTTGTACCTAAGTAATTCGTAAAGCTAAAAAGTTCTTGTTTCACGCCCTTTCAATAAATCTGATTTCAATACTTCAATGCTTCATTTTGAAGGTAGCAAAGTTGGTTTCTAAGATATCTAGTGTTTCTAAGTATTTTGTTAAGTTTACAATGTGAAGAAATTTATCATAATAATCAACGATGTGCTTTTCTTCTAATCTAATTATTGTGTACCCATTGTCGTTATGTATTGGCGTAATTTCGATTTGATGTCCGTTCATTTGGAGTATTTGCATTGCCAGTAGTACTAAATTAGTTAGTGTAATAAATTATTAGTGTAATATTCTCACGTAACGAACTCGAAATAAAAAAAAACAAGTGATGAAATGTGGTTCGTTATCTATCTTTTTATTTGCTTCTTAGTTACAATCGGTATGTACGCGTTGGCTGCTCAAACCTGACTGCTCTTCTTGCTAGAATTGTCAAACCATTGTCATATTATGAGAGAGTACGTTTAGCGTCACTTTTAGTCTGTATGTTACAATTAGGATACTTCGATTGGGATAGCAGCTTGATGTAGAGGGGGTAGAGCCCTTTGAATGAGAATGTACCTATATAGACGTACATATGTCCGTAACTGGGAGCTTCGTTGTTCACGTAGACCAAAAATCAGTTCCATTGATCCCTAATACAATATTTAGTACAGAGACAGGCAAGTTTAAATCACTAGGAAATGAAATCAATCTTAGGAGGTCTCCCAGCTCGATGTTGTGCAAGTTCCCCAGCTCATCAAAGAAGTGCGTCCGAAGAATCTGAAACTATTTGTTAACCAAAGCGGATCATTCCCAAACCAGGTGATATATACCCTGGGAACCTGAAAAGAAAACCGGTTGGCTGGAGTTGACGCCAAGACCACACTTATTGGTCGCCAAACAATTTTACAAATTCTCAATTGGATTGAGATCGGAGGACTGAGAAAGCCATGGGATGGTTTGGGATCGCGGTCCTGTAGAAATTGAAATCATAACGGCATATTGTCTTCAGCATACGTCCTTTAAGATATCACGATAACTCTCCTTGTTCATGATATCCTCTATTTGGAAAATGGGTCCAACACAAACCAAGAAAAGCAGCGCCACACCATGATACTACCGCCTCCATGTTTCACGGTTTTTCTTGTGAATCGGAAGTATAACTGTTTTCCCTAAGGACGACGAACATTTCTACCGCTGTCAGAACCAAATAAATTTAATATAATAAATTTGGAGTCATCAGTGGGAGTCGTTTTTTTTGGGTCTACCTCTTGTTTCTTCTGCTGGGGTTCTTGAAAGATTATTAAAAACAAAAGTGATTGAACTTTCCAATGTGTCGGCAATAAATTTAAGAGCTTTTCCTAGGTTTCTCAATTTTTTAATATACCGACCTTCTTCATCAAAAGAATGCCTTTGCGTGATTGGACAAATGAGTAAGGAGGCATAAAAAACAATATTGTAAGAAAACGCTGTGACCTCTGGACTGAGATTAATAGACGAAGGATTCGTATTTCAACAGGACAATGACCCCAAACACACATCAAGACTTTGTCAAGACTACCTGAAACAGAGGGGAGATGAAGAAATCTTACAAATCATTATATGGGTGCAGCAATCAACAGATTTAAACCCAATAGAGCTGTTGTGTGAGGAACTGGATAGAAGAGTCCGATACAGGGTTTTTCAATAAGGACATAACAATTTTGTATTTAAATAAAACACAGAATAATTGAGATATCGGGCTGGAATTTTCTTCAAGTATAGTATACATGTTAAATTTAAGTATGGAATTCGATCTGGTTCATATGACCACCGCGAGCCCGAGCACGATTGCAGCGATCGATTCTTTGGAGCCAATTTTCCACCACTCTTCCACACATATCGGCCGCAACGTTGTCATTTTTGCGTTCGATATAGTCCCTAAGCTCCTCTAACGTTGTTGGCTTATTGGCATAAAGCAGCGACTTAACGTAACCCCATAAAAATAAATTCATCGGCGTTGAATCGCATGAGCGAGCTGGCCATTCGACCGGACCATATCTCGAGATTACACGATTACCGAACTTTTTCTTCAATAGATCAATTGTTTGACCAGCTGTGTGGCATGTGGCACCATCTTGTTGGAACCACATATCACTTATGTCAAGTTCATCCAACTCTGGCCAAAAATAGTCTTCCAACCTGGCACGATAGCGAACTCCATTGACCGTAACATGGTGATCATTTTCATCGACGAAATCTAAAAAAATCCAATCACACCTCCCACACGGTCACTTTTTGTGGATGCAATGGAGTCCCTGAATTACATGTGGGTTTGTTGCTGTCCAATAATGCATAGATTGCTTATTGATAAAGCCATTAAGCTAGAAATGAGCTTCATCGCTGACGATGATTTTTCGATGAAATTCAGGATTTTTTTCAAAGTTTTGCAGAGCCCAATCGGAGAAGTTTCGGCGCTTCAAATGTTCAAGAAGTTTCAGTTCTTGAGTTAATTTGATCTTGTAAGGGAGTAAGCCAAGATTTTTATGCGAAATTCGCCACAATGTGGACTGAGAGATTACCAATTCCTGTGAACGGTGTGAAATCGACTGATTTGGCTCATTCTGAAATGAAGCACTTACGGTTGCCATATTTTCAGTACTTCGACCAGTGCGTTGTCTCACTAGCACATGTTGACTCGAATTTATCCACTACAGCACGCACAGCCTGTCTGGTGGGACGATTATTACGACCGAAAATTGGAGTAAGCGCTCTTAAAGTTTGGACCACCGACTCAGAATTTCGGTAGTAATTTTTAATAATTTCCAAAACGTTACTCATTCGTGAATTTCACCATAATACAAATGTAAACCTTGATTGACGTCTTGACAGATCATAAAAAAGGTTCAAGAGTGCGGTTGTATTAAAATACAAAATTGTAACAACAAGTGTTAAAAAAACCTGGTGATTAATTTGACGACTAGGTGCGATACTCGTAATTGGAAGGGTGATATAAATCATACCTTCTTCGAGTGTCTTTAGTGGATAAAAGTCCCACACGACGATTTTCACCCAGCTATAAGCCAAAAAAAAAAAAAAAACACCCCACTGTGAACAAGGTGACAACAAGTGGGAGGAACAGGTTAAGTTGCGTGAACTTATAGACTAAATAAAATCTTATCTTACCCCGCCTCTTTCGAACATACAGTGCATTTAAAAAAATAAACAGTGTTTAATTTAACACTCTCCCGAACAGTAGTGTAATAAAAATGAATATGTTTATTTTCTACATGCGAAATACATTACTTTATCGTAAATTTACTGACATCCTTACATCATAAACTTACAACACACATTGCACCATTCAAATGATAAGGATAAAGAAACGGGTTAAAACGAAAAATCCGCCTTCACGTAACGAACCATAAATAGTTATAATTAAAAGCAGCACTTAACGCGATTTTAATGGCCCGTCAGCAAGTAGTGCTTATCGCATGTAAATCAATAAATTATCCTTTTCCTTTCCGTCTTAATGCATGCCAAGCACACATGCTTCCCCGGAATGCTAATACGCAGCGAATTGCCTCGTATCAGCATCAGATCGCGAGACAGGTTTGACTCGCGTTAAAAGATCCCATCCCCCACCAAACGTCGTCATCGCTCCAGCGACTTTCTTAAAAAACCGTAACGAACCATTGTCGCTACATTGAAAAAGGATATGTTAACTAGAAGTCAGCGCATATTTACATATGCGAGGGTGGCATGAACAACACTCCTAATGTAGACTTCCTCGCACACACTGCCAGGCAACCCACATCCACTTTGTACAATTTAATTTGATTTACATATGCATGCATATTAAAACAAAGTGTTAATGGTTTTATTACTGTGAAAGGATCATATTCCGAAATAGGCGCAGTGAAGAACAAGTGTGGCTGTGCCAACGATAATTTATAACCTCCCTCATCTACACGTATGAGATATTATCTTATCCCCAAATTAAAGGGCCGCTTTGATAGAGTGAATGCCAGATAGTTTCCGAATGGAAGAAGACGACACAGGATATGTGTAAAATGATGAAATTCTGACTCCTCACATGACTAAGGATATTTTAGACTTGTATGGCGTTCTTGTTGGTGTTTCCACTTGGACGCCTCCCCTACTAAATTTTGAACAATATTTTCAATTTTTCAAAAAGAAAAAAATAGTTCGACTGAAAGAGAGGACAAGTGAAATCTTCGATGCAATTAATTATGGGCGACAATATAAATTACCCGCACTACCCTTTTATCGGTCGACATGAATTAGATGGGATGGGGAATGTGCGTGGAATGAATGGCTATGACGGGGAAGCCTTACATATATGCCATTTGAGGTTATTGTTAATTTGATTTGAGGGACATAATTGATGATCGAATGGAAAAATGTTGAATTGAATAGTTTTTGCGTAACGAAGGGACTTAGCGAATAAGTCGTTAAGGGGATATTAGCTTTGGAGTTGTTACTAAACGGAATTTCATAAGAAAATGTCATTAAAGTTGAGTACAAATGTACCACATGTTTACTATTTCTTCACAAAATTCACTCAGATAGATCAAATATCGACGAGATTCTCAAAGCCGATACTAGTCATTTGGCATGGTTCTGGACTTGAAGGATTCTAAGAACTTTGGAATCTAGTTTGTTGTCGTTCCTGTTGGAAAAACACGCAAATCCTGCCCAATTAGCAGACACAAGAATGGGGGTAAGCCTCCGTGGTGTCGAGTTTAAGCGTAACGGCAGAAAGCTTTTTAACAGAGCAAAATGTTCAAGGCACCCTAGTGAAAGCTCAAAGCGAAAAGACGAGCGATTCCTCTCTGATAAGGAAAATCTTTCCAAATATCCAAATATACCCAGCTTTATAAAAAAAAAACAGATGCGAACTGGACTTTGGAGCTACTCATGGATACCCATTTTCCGGGTAATAACACAGAGATAAGCTACTCTGTAGGAAGCCATCGAAGAGTCGGACTATCGGTGCCAGAGGATACTATCACTCATCGAAGACTCAACATCACCTTTGTGAGTACGTGTTTTGCAAGAGATGCTGCGTGGAGAGTAAGCAAAACATACACGCACAGCGAACACTAGACAATTAAGTTTCACCTGCTATCCAGTCATACAGAAAATAGAGGAGAGCAGAGGAAACAGATGCAGAATAAGGGGTGGAAACCTCACACCCTAGACGTCGAAGTACTCCAGCTGATGACGAAGAACATAGCCCTCTGCAGACCTGCTGCCGATAAAGCGAAGCAGCTTTCGAGACGAGTGACAAGAACTTGTGACGCTTCCATGCAGCAGAAAACAGCAAACTTACGTTGGCCCCCAGTATACTGGTGGAATGATAAGATCGCCAGTCTGCGCGCAGATTACACAGGGCGCGCCGATTGTACCAGCGTTTAAGGAAACACAGCAGCCACGTTGAATTCCACGACAGATATAGAATTGCAGTAAAAAGAGAAGCTTCGAATAAACTGTGCAACGAAGCCAATCATAACCCGTAGGGAAAAGCCTACCACCAAGTGGTTGTGATAAACCTCAGTGTTTCTCCAAAACGTGCGCTCTGTGCTTTTTCCACAAAAACAGGAAAACCACGGCCGGGCGTTACCAATACCTCTCGTCACAGCAGCAGAAGTCTTAAAAGTCTGCAAAAACATCAAGGATCAAAAGCACCTGTTTTTGACGGAATCCCAAACATTGCATTAAGAGCAACAATTAATTGGCGCCCACACATCTTTGCAGACGTATACAACGAATGCCACAAGGAAGGAGTATTCCCCGATCAGTGGAAGAAGCAAAGACTTGTTCTCTTACCAAAAGGTAATAAACCAGCGCAGGATCCCTCAACGCATAAGCATCTATGTATGCTGGACACCATGGGCAAAATGCTGGAGCGCATAATAAGTGACAGATTGGAAAGCGCGATCGATGAAGCGGGAGGCTTCGCAGACCGCCAGTATGGAAGGCACGTTCTACGATTGATGCCATCGATGAAGTCGTAGATACAGAGAAAAAAGTCATCGAAGGAAGACGATGTAAGGGTGGAAGTAAACAGTACTGCCCAATAATAACACTGGATGTTAAAAACGCCTTCAACACCGCAAACTGGAGTAACAAGAGAGTATCGGACTACCTGCAGAAAATAATGGAGGAATATTTTGGAAATAGAATACTGTACTATTGCACCGATGATGGAAAATAATGGCGGTATAACGTCACAGGCGGTGTACCCTAAGGCTCGGTACTAAGTCCACTACTGTGGAATTTAATGTACGACGACGTCCTCAGACTTCGAATCCCGAGGTCCTCGAAAATAATTGGCTTCGCCGATGATATAGCGATCGTTGTAATGACCAAATTGCTGGAAGAGTTGGAGTATGACTGTAGTGAAGCTATCGGGATGGTACAGGACTGGCTAGTAAGCATTGACTTAAAACTAGTAGAAGAAAAGACCGAAGTAGTATCAGCATCAGACGAGTTATGGCGACTATAAGATTAATCGTGGGCCGATCACGTTATAGTTTCTAAGCCACAGCTGAAGTACCTTGGCGTTACTACTCGTATAAATGCAAGGTTGACTTTTAAGCAACATCTGCAACACGCAGCTAAGAAGGCAGCAACAACAACGTCTGCCCTGGCAAGGATCATGTAAAATTTTGGAGAACCTAAACATAAGAAGAAGCTTCTTTTAGCAATAGTTGCGAAGTCGATGACGCTTTACGGCTTCCAAATATGGGCAAGTGCCATGAAGACGAAATCTTGCAGAAGTAAGAAGGCGGTCTACCAATGTCTTGAGAATATACAGCGCCTTTCGAACAACCTCCTATGACGCGGCATATGTAGTGACTGGAATACCTCCTCGTTAAAGAAGCCGAATGGAAATATCGTACCAACAGGACAATGGTGTCAACAGCGACGATTCGAAGTGACACCTAAGTACCGCCAAGAACAAACCTCGAAGAATGGCAAGAGAGATGAAAATTTTCTGACAAAGGCAGATGGACGCAGAGATTTATCCCCAATATAGACCCTTGATTCAATAGGAAGCATAGATAGCTGAACACGAAGACAACCCTTATTGCCCAACATGCACGGAAGCAGTCGACAATACAGAACACATCATGTTCCACTATGCACGATATCACGATGAACGTAACTAGCTGGAGAACACACTGGGTGTGGACTTAACACCATAGAACACCACCAGGCAGGTGACAAGCACGCAAGAAGCTTGAGAAGTAAGCGAAACTGTGGCTGCCATCATGAAAGAATAACGACGACAGGAGCGACAGCGAAACGTCGCGCAGACGGCTAGCAACACGAAGGAGCCGAGTATGTAAGGCTGAAGCCCCTCTTTTGATGAAATGCTTGACGGCAGTGTCGGAAGGACTAGGGGTAGGAGCGGATGTGGGTTTAGTTTGTGGGAATCCCACACTTACTTAGTACGAGCTCAGTTTCATCTTTAAAAGATTCCCACCTCCCAACGCAAATAAAAAAGAAGAACCCATCGAAGACTACATTGAGCAGTGTAAAGTTTTCATCTTTACAAATCACCTGGACTCGATGGAATTTTTCCAGTGGAACTGCAGGAGGGCTTTGATATATTGAGGCCCTGGCTCCACTTAATCTTTAGGAGCTGTCTAATCTTTGGATAAACCCCCAGTTCCTGGAGGAGAGTTAAAGTAGTCTCTATGAGTCCTTCCATGTATCTGCTAAGGACTTCCGTCCAATCAATTTATCCTCTTTCGTCTTGCAGACGTTACAAAGACTCATTGATGGCAATCTAATATCAAATATCCAGCATGCGTACTGAAAAGGGAGAGGAAATTACCGAGAGACCTTTTGATAACAAGGATTACACGATGGTATCTTTCTTTTACATTCAGGGAGGTTTCAATGATGTTAAAACTGACTGCTGCACTTATCAGCCTGAAGGTTAACAGCTGACTTTACTATTGGATCGAGCAAATGCTTAAAACCAGGCTTATCTATGCTGAGCTCGGATGCTGTCTAACTAAAAAGGTCATTAGGTAGCGGTGACGTTGACGCTGAAAATACAGAACTTGGTCTAGTTCACAAGTAGGTGCAAGGTACCATGTATCGTCCCTCCAAAGCTAAATGGCACGATGCTACGTTTCGCAGATCATGCGAGATACTGGGGGTTATTCTCAACTCAGTTGGAAACTGAATATACAAGACCGTGTCAGGATGGCCTCGGGTGCCCTTCATTCCCGTCGAAAGGCCTTGGGCCAAAAATGGGGTTTTCAGCATAAAGTGGTCCATTCTATACGGTGGCAATAGTAAGTCGCATCCTGATGTATGGAGTCCTAGTCTGGTAGACAGCACTGGACAAGAAAACAAATTCTCATCTTCTAAGAAAAGTCCAAAGGTTATCATGCGTCTGTATACTCGTAATGGGTGCTTTAAATATAAGTCTTACCGCTGCCCTAGTTGCAATGCTCCACTTGCTTCCTGTTGATATCTTTGGGAAGCAAATGGCGGCAAAAGCAGCAATAAGACTTAGGGAATCCTCACAGTTGGTTAACGCTAATACGGGCCACTCCAGGATTCTGGCAAGAATACTATTCGTAGTACGGTGGACTATATTATCCCTCACATTGACTTTGATGTCAAATACAAACCAGAATTCCCAGCAGAAGCGCTTGAGAATCTGTAGAAATTTTAACGTCAGCATGTGGCACGGGTGCAGCCGTCTTCTCCAGTGCACCTGATGTAAACATTACCAGACGACTACCGGATCACTGTAGTATATTTCAAGCGGTAATTACGGCAACCCGTGAAGCTGCGGCTGGACTTTCAATTAACGCGGTAGAGGGTAGCGCTATAATACTATATATAGATAGTCAGGCAGCGATAAAAGCCTTGGAATTGCCGACAATACGATCCGAGTTGGTAAAGCGATGCCGCAGGTCTCTTAAGGAGATCGCTAACAGTTGCGACATTTCTCTGACAATAAAAAGGAACCGTCCGCTCCTTTAGAATGGATAAAGTTCCGCCTTGATACTGAAGCCAGAAACCTTGCAAACAGCAGGTGGAATAGCTTCAGTACTTGTATTTCGTTGAAACAGATCTGATCTAACCTGGATCTGATCAGAACGGAAAGACTTCTGTTCATTAATAGGAAACCCATTAGAATAATAATAATTGATAGGTTGACATGTTATTCGAATGGGTGTCCCCTCCAACGATTTTTGTAGAAGCTATAAAGACGAAGAAGAGGAGGTAACTATTACTCACCTTTCGTGCATCTTTCCTGCATTATCAATGTTGAGAAGGAAAACCCAAGGGGTATACTTTCATGAAGATCTTAACGACTTAGCCAGGCTTAATACTAACAAAATAGAGAGTTTTGTCTATGGGTCTAGATACATAGTTCTGGACATAGAAACGGAGCAGAAATGATTTAACACCGCAACGGTTACCCATTCTTATCTTCCTTTAGGAAGAAATTAATTATGTAGGGTTCCTGGTGCGGAAATTCGGTTTCTCTTGTGGTATCACGGTCTAAGTGTGTTCCTGTCTGAGTGGGGACAGCCAATGAACCTAATCTAACCTAACCTATTCTCAAAACCAATACGACCGACAGAGAGGAAACGTCAAAGGAAACGGCATTAGTTGAGCAAATGCAACTCCATTTCGCCGATTTTCTGTGCCTTTCTCGGTTATTGGATAAATAGCTAAATCTAGGTGAATGAGTCATTTCTCAATCGAAGTACAATGCACCAATAGAGCTATAGTCCAGTCAATAGAGGCAAGAAAATGTTTACGAATACCTTGCAAGATGTAGGTATGGTAGTTTTGATTTGGTAAGGTGTTTGACCATTCGGTGTCCAATTCCGGATTTTACTTGCACTTATAAGAGCAAGCTCCTCCAAAGCCCGTCAACGCAAACATAACCGAATATCTTACGAAGAATTATTCTCTCGAAACGACCAAGGATATCTTCATCCGCTTTCGAGACCACTCTTCAGCACCATAAAGAAGAACTACGATGATGGGAATCTTATATAGAATCTCCTAAGTTCTTCGGGATAGGACCTTACTGCTCAATTGCGTTCTCAGCTCAAAGAAACAGCGATTGGCTAGAGTTATTCTTCGTTTTTTTCTGCTGAGGTGGTATTATCAAAATTTAAGAGCCAAAGTAGGCAAAGTCACTTACTACCTCAAAGTTATAGCTGTCGACTGTGGCGTTCTGTCCAATTCGCCGATATTGTGTGTGCCTCCTTGTCGACAGCATATACCTGGTTTTGCCCTCATTTACTGCTAAACCCATTTTGGCAGAAAACTTCCGCTACGGTAATGTTAGCCTCCTCCGAGTCTGACGCTGGAAGATCGCTCTCATCAAAAGGAGGGCTATAGGGTTCATCAGATCCTTCCATATCCATCGACAAACTGTTCATGGGGGAGAGCAGTCATCTCCGCGTCCGACGACCTTGAGTCGTTCTCTTCTAGAAATAGCTGCTCGATGCAGAGAACAGAAGTAGAGGCCTTACCAACCGACTCCATCTCGGGTAGGTTCGATGGAAAGCGCATCGCACGAAAGACTTACGTTGATTAAGGAGCTCGAAGCGGAAAACGTCAATTCATCAATTTATTTACACAACCCTGAAGTAAGTTCGGACGAGTATACATATTTGTATAATGGAGAAAAGTCTTGAACGTGAGTTTCTTTAATGCCCATCACCATATAGGAAAATTTTTCTTAAAGTTTGTAAAGCCCAGTGGTGAAGAGAATAGAGAAGGTATAAAGAAGGGCTTGGAATTGGATAGAATAAGAAATCTTATCGAGTGACGATGCACGTTAATTCCTTACCATTTTACAATATGGAACGTTTAACCACTGCTCAACGCATTATAATTCTTGCATCTAACTACAAAAATAACAGTTCTGTAATATCTGTGAAACGAGATTTAAGGCGGCTTACGGTCGTTGTAATCTCTTAACCGAGCAAACAATTCGAAACACAATCACCAAATTGAAACAAATCGGTAGTGTCTGTGATGTTGTAAGACCTGTGCATCATAGTAATGCTCGATCAACTGAAAACGTAGCCGCTGAGAGTGTCTCAGTGGTCGAAAACCTGGAATTGTCAATTCTACGCCATGGATAGCGATTAGGCATTTCCCATAGCTCCGTTTGGTATATTTTGCGTTTGGATTAGCATCTTCACCCCTATAATGTCCAGCTTAACCAACAACGACGCATAACATAAACATATTGGGTGCTGGAAAATCAATAATTGGACTCCAATTTTTCGAACAAAATCTTCTTCGAGGCCCATTTCTCGCCCAGCGGCTGCTATGTAAACAAACAATATTGCAGAATTTGAGGTTCTGAGAATCCAAATGTGATCGCTGAAAGGTCATTGCATCCACCACGCGTAACAGTATGGTGCACACTGTGGATCGGCGGCGTGATCGGGCCGTATTTATTTTGAAAACGACGAAGGCGGGGAATTCTATGTGCTGTGGTCATATGTTAACTAACTTTTTTTGGCCTGAGGTTGAAGACATTGATGTGAGCAATATGTGGTTCCAACAAGACGGGGCTACGTGCCACACAATACACGCAAATTTGGCTCTATTGCACGAAAAGGTCCCCAGCCGTTTAATATCTCTTATAGTACACTCCCTTAGGTCAATGATGGTGCCATGGTTCATAATTAAAATGATACCAAGCTATTTCGAGAAACGGTTCCTGCTTTTCGATACAGATGATGGAGTAAGGCAGTACCACATATCTGGCGGAGTTCCACAAATGTCGGTTCTAGAACCTATCCTATGGAACATTCTGTATAGGCTTGGGATCCCAAATGAGGCAAAAATCATAGGCTTTGTCGATGATATTGCAATAGTTGTGGCGACGAAACACCTCGAAGAAATAGAGGATATTTGTAATGAATGTATCCGAAAAGTGAGGCGGTGGATGGCAGCAGTTGGGTTAGAACTCGCAGAAAACAAAACAGAAGCTGTACTAGTAAGTAGTCGCATGAAAAGAGAAACAATCATCATCAGGGTAGGAGATCACACTATAACGTCAAAATAGGTTATTAGATAGATACCTGGTGTGATGATCGACGCTAGGCTCGCTTATAAGAAACATTTCGAAAAAAACGTGCAAAAAAGCTGCTCGGGTGAGTGCAGCCTTCAACCGAATGTGTGCACTGAGGGTATGCTGTGCATTTTGGACGATGTCAGATGATGTTTAGTTTAGATAGTCTAGCTAGCGAACTACAAAGGACCTACGATGCCAAAATTCAGGACCCCAAGCTTCAGTCAAAGATATGAAGCTGGAGAAAGACAGCGGAGTATGGAAAGCATGGCAGGAGAGATAGAACCAGTCTTCGAGGGGAAAATAGATCTATACACTTATACCGAACATTCAAAAATGTATGGACCGGTAGCATAGAGAAGTAGATTTATAACTCAGCCAGCTCCTAACCGGACATGGCTACCTTCGAGCGTATCTGAACCGGTTCGGGGTCAATGAATCTCCCACCTGTTTAAACTCCCAAGAGGCCAGAGAAGATGCGCCCACGTTTTGAAATAGAGCGCAGAGAACTAGAGGAAAGAATTGGAGAAACACCAACTCCAGAGAATATTGTAAATATTATGGATCCGGTGAAACAGTTGTTTCAGCAATAATCATAAAGGAACTTCGGCGGTTGGAGAGAGTCACGAAAAGCAACCGTAAAAATGAAGCCCAGAGGACAGCTCTCATGGAGCAAAGAACGGCAAACGATGAACCCATATTTGAAGCAGCAATCTGGGATAGAAGAGCATATATTACTAACCAGCCTCAAGAAGTAATACCTAACGGTAGTCCTGTGGGGAGAGTGGTTGAAGTGTGAAGGCGCATTCCTGGCATCAAGTATTTATGTTTGCGAATCGTGCATGCCAGTAGTCCGGGCTACTGGTATCCTTGTTTAATTTCGAGATTTGGCGACATCAATTGCCCACCAAAAATCGTGTAATCTGACCCAATTGGATTTCTTTTTGTAGGAATATTCTAAAGATTGTGTCTTTGCAGACAACCTCCTAACTTTGAAGTACTTAAAAACATGAAGCTATGGCTGCAATACAGCATTTAAAACAGTGAACAAAAGGTAATGTAATACTATTTGTTTTCTTTAAATTTAAAATCCTAAAACACTGTCGATTAAAGGTTGGAGGGACGAAACCATCTTTAATAGAAGAATGAATGTACACTCTCATCTCACTCAAAAATCTTCCTAACCTAACTTGCACGTATAAAACTGGTCTATTAAATCTCTCTCTATCCACAACACTTTAAATTGTTCACAACAGATTAAATTGCATCTGAAAGTTTTCGGTCAAGTAAACCTTACGATGTAATTTATGTAAACATTGCAGCCATTACGTATGCATGAATTCTCAGAGATGTTTATTTATCATCAACGTGTCAGCTTGCATTACATTGGATCTGGGTATAAATTAAGCATTTTAATAACAAATCAACACCATTATCAACCTGCCGTATGGCATGTGGTTACAAGTTACATATAAATGCAAATTGTAGGCTCATGGGCATTTCACCTGAAAATCCATACATACCTACAGTTTAGGGGGTGGAAGTTAATAGTTTGGGGATTTTGGGATGTAAGCAGATACAATACATCTGAAAACATTATTCACTTCGATGAACAGTAATTGTTCAGTGTTAGAGTTCTTTCCCCTGAAGTTGAGAATTTTTTTCTTGGCAAGTATCTTTCAGTTTAATTGGAGGAATCTGGAGTTTTGGAGAGAGTCCCTCCTTCTTTTCTACAAATTATTAGGAATGACAAAACTAACAAAGCACCAGGAGAAGATCGCATCCCGTTTGAATCTTATAAAAATAGTACAATGGAATTTGCGATAGCTCTCACAGAGCAATACAATAAAATATACCAAACTGGTAATGTACCAGGAAGCTTTAGGAAGGCTATTATATTTCTTGCCCAGCGGAGGGCTTGTCTGAGGACGAGAAGGAGAGCGTCTACAATCTCTTAAGCGCCGTCTTCAATACAACACCAAATGGAGACATTGTCATAGTGATGGGGGATTTGAATGCCAAGGTAGGCAACGACAATGAAGGGCTCAAACATGTAATCGGGAAGTATGGACTAGGCAACCGCAATGACAATGGCGAAAGGTTTGAGGATTTCTGCAATGCCAACCGCCTTGTGATAGGCGGCACCATGTTTAAGCACAAGACCTACTACAAAGTCATCTGGGTTTCCAACGACAAGCAAGCAATCCAATCAAATTGACCATTTGCCATCAGCAGCAGCTTTAGAAGCAGTCTCCTGGACGTCCGAAACAGGCGAGGAGCAGGTGTGGGGATAGTACGAGATCACCATCTTATGATAGCTACTCTTCAACTACGCACTGCTGCCGTTCGAAGATCCCACGACAATACAAGAATGCCCAGGTTCAACATCGATAGACTTAGTGATCCCTCAGTGCGCCAACGATTAAGGGAGCACATTTCGCAACGTGTGGAAGCCATCAGCAGCTCACTGCACACTACCATTCAAGACCATTGGTGTGCTGTGAAAAATGTTTTTATATCTGGTGCTGAAAGAACTGTCGGTCGATCAGAGGAAAGGCATAGGGCGTGGCTTTCCGAGGATACCTGGAGACGGATTGACGAACGGAATCAGCTGAAAGCACGCATTGCAGCCGCTCCAGCAGCAGGGAGTAATGAGCTAGAGTCCCTACTTGTATATCGCGACGTGACAGGCGCAACTACATCAACGCGCTGGCTACAGAAGCAGAAGATGCTGCACGAAGGTGCGATAGTAGGACCGCCTACAGAATCAATAAAGAGCTGACAGGTGGTCGCAGCTCCAGCCAACACCCAGTGAAAAGCCTAGACGGTTCCTTGCTTATTTCGGATGAGGACCAGCTTAAGAGATGGAAGGAGCATTTTGCTACAGTTTTAAACCGTGTATTCGGTAGCGATATGTTCCCAGAATGAGGTGTCCGAGGTAAGAAATGCCCGAATACGCACCGCGACTCCCAGTAAGGATGAGATCACTACCGCGTTCAAAACGCTTAAATCCAACAAAGCGGTCGGACTTGACAGTATTCCTGCCGAGCTCTTACGAGCAGCGCCAACAACATCGGCTGAGCTTCTGCTTCCACTTATAGAGAGAGCTTGGGAAGCCTGATGCCGAACAAACAGGTTTCCGCTCTGGATCTGGACCACATCAACACCCTGCAGATCCTGGAGCGAATCAAACAACAGCTCGAAGACACACTCAATGCCGAACAAGCAGGTTTCCGCTCTGGATCCTCCTGTGTCGACCACATCAACACCCTGCTGATTATCATCGAACAGTGCGTTGAATATCGACCACCACTTCACCTGTTGTTCATCGATTTTGAGAAGGCGTTCGATAGTGTTAACAGGGAGTTTATTTGGCGTGCCTTACGCAGGTATTCCTGATAAATTAATTGCTATTGTCAAAGCTACATACGAAGGGTCCAAATGTCACGTTCTGCACAGAGGAAGGTTGTCTGAGGAATTTGAGATCCAAAGTGGGGTAAGAAAAGGCTGCATTCTTTCACCAATACTATTCCTATTGGTGATTAGCGATGTGCTTCGTGCAGCTTTGTCCACGGGAAACGGAGGAATTTGATGGACTCTCACATCCCAACTTAAACATCTCGAATACGCTGACGACGTATGCTTACTCTCTCATAGAATTATGGACCTCCACCAAATGACAGCAGAAGTGGAGAGGAAAGCTGGCGTCGTCGGGCTGAAAATTAATACCGCAAAAACTTAAATTATCAGTTTTGGAACGAACTCATCGGCTCAAATATGCATTGCTGGACAACCGGTAGAGAGAGTAGAGGATTTCCAGTATCTTGGGAGTATTGTCTCCACCGATGGTGGAACCGAACTTGATATAGCCAACAGAATCGCCAAAGCAAAGTCCGCTTTCGGGATGTTGCCCAAAATATGGCGAAGCAATGCAATCAGTTTGAACACCAAGTTAAGACTGTTCCGCTCCAACGTTGAATCCGTGCTGTTATATGGATGCAGCACGTGAAGAGTGACCACTGCGCTCACCAGAAAGCTGCAAACGTTCAGGTGCCTGCGCAACATCTTAAGGATTTTCTGGCCCAATCGTATCTCTAATGAATACCTTTACTAGAGAACGGGTCAGGAACCAATAGGCACAACCAACTACGGAAGTGGCAGTGGATTGGTTACACGCTCTGAAAGGGTGATAGCTCCATACCATGCTATGCAATGGAACCCCTTAACTCAGGACGGCAGAAGACTTGGTGGTCCAAGGAGAATATGGCGCAGAGCAGTCGAGAAGTAAGCACGGCATTTGGGGAAAAGCTGGGGAGAGCTGAGACACATTGCCAGAAACCGTACACGATGGCGTGTAGGCGTAGTCGAGGCCCTAGGACCCACAAGGGAATATAGGACATAGGTATTATATTTCCTTTGCACAAAAAAGTAGAATATAAAGATATTGGCGCCTTACTCTTCAACAGTGGGTAAAAGAAAAGGAGATCCTTAATGAATATCAAATATTTGCATTTGTGAATATAGTCGAGATGTAGATGAAAAAGAAAAAAAGTGGTATACTCTGCTTGTGGACTTTCGTGCCGCTTTTGATTCCATTCCACGTGAAGCGCCCCTTTATAAACTGTACGGAATCGGTGTTTCAAGCAAAATGATAAGGATTCTTGACTGCGTTTTTGAAGAATTTTCCACAACGATAGAAGTAAAACAAGGATGCATCCTGAGTCCTCTGCTATTTATTCTATTTATCAACGATGTAACAGATATTTTTTGGAGGAAGCATCAAGGTGAATACGACGTTCATTCCTGCTTTAATGTTTGCGGATGATATTGCTATTCTAGCTGAAACCATGAACAGTATGCAGCTTATGATTAAGAGACTTGTAGATTACTGCTGGAAGTGGACCTTATCTGTTAACCTATCGAAAACAAAAACGATGATATTTAGAAATGGTGGCGAGAGGTACTCGAGAAACAAGCAGTGATTTTATGATGCGCAGCGCATTGAAATGGTAAGAGTTTATATGTAGATATCTAGGAGTCGTAATCACATCTAACCTAAATATGGAGAAGCACTTTAAAGACAAACTACTGGAAGCAAAACGAGCGATCGGCTCAGTATGGGGAAGATGTATTAGAAATAAATTTTTAAATCATACCTCCAAGCAAATAATTTTACGTGCAACTCCAACATCAATTATACATATGGGGTTACCTCCCGTTTACTTCTGTTGAAATATTTCTTCTATACTGCATAGAACGAGTATTCAGGATACCAAATACCAGTCCCAATTACATGATTTACTTAGAGACAGGAATGGCTCCCCTCTTCCTAGAAACACTAAAACTGCACTTTGATTATGTGATTAAAGTTATGGAGATGGATGATCGAAGACTGCCAAAAATAGTTCTCTTCTTCATACTTTCAACGGGAGGTAAATTTTCTTTTTTTTTATAATTTGCACGTGTGAAAAGGGTTATGAATACCCTTATACTAATTTTAGGACACGGGCGTTTAGAGGAAAGGAGAAGAGACAGAGAGAAAGACAGATTGGTGTAGTTGGTATGAAACTCAGCTGGTATTAAGTTTCAGTGAACTCCAAGGGTGGCTGTCCAGATAACTGGGGAGCTTGTTTGTTTTTTCTTTTGTCGTTGCTCATGATTCACAGTATTTTTTTCCGTCCTCCTGATGTCATCATCACGATCAAGTTGCATTTTAGCCATATGACCGCCCTACTGACAGTATTATGCCTTCGCAGTAGAGTTGACATAAGCTTTCGCAATTGATCGACTTTTTGTTTATTTCATGCGAAATAAACAGATGATTATTGACATCAGGATTCGAACCGTGAACCTGTAGCGTGACAAGCGATGATGTTACCACTATACCACGGCCACCCTAAATTGTGTAAACGAATAGGATATCCTGGCATGTAATTGCGGGATAAATACAAGTTTTGTTGGCAATGGACAATCTGTACTTCTGAAGAGTAAATTTTACAAAACACTGGGAAAAACAGGTAACCTTCTCTACGACTCGTACATCAATGAAGCCCAGTCATCACAATACCGCATGTACTGCAGCAAACTTAACCACAATCACAAAACATATTTTGTAAATAAAAACTCAACTGAAAAAATAAACATAATATTTAAAATTAGAGACGACTTAACAAATTTAAATTACATACCACACCGGCCTGATCTTCCAATAAAATGTAATCTCTGCAACCTTAGAGAACGAAGAGAAGTCTTCCATTTTATCGCAAGATGTCCTATTCTGGGTGAACTACGTAGTCTTTCTATTCCACAGACCAACCAATGCTTGTCCTGTTTATAATGGCGCATGAGACTCCCCATTCGCTTTTTCAGCATAAAAACCATGTTGAGACTGTTCCGATCAAACGTAGAAACAGCGCTACTTTATGGGTGCAGTACTTGGAAAGTAACCAACACCGTCACAAGGAAGCTGCAAAACTTCATGAATATATGTCTTCGCAACATCCTAATGATCTTCTGGCAAATAGACATCAAAATACGGAGGAGAATGTAGATTGGTCACACCTTACGGCGCGAAGACAGTTCCATTGCGAAGTTCGCCATGCAATGGAATCCACTTACCTAATTAGGCAGATGAGTGGGCTGCCCTAGGCAGACATGGAGAAGGACAGTGGAGGGAGCTCAAGCGTGTTGCAGAACTCCGAACATGATGGCGCGCAGGCGTTGTTGACGCCTTATGTCCCACGAGGATTCAGAGGATATAAGTAAGTAAGTAAGTCTTATCTTCTCTGACGATTTATAATTTTTTTTTTTTTTTGCCGAGAGGGTGAAAATCTTCTAAAGACTCGACCGCGCGTGTTTATGGTAGTGTGAGACTTTTACTCACTAAAAACACCACTCTTCAAGATCAATACTACAACTAAGCCGACGCTTATCCAGCAGTTTTATTTTCGCTTACAAGACTCGTGATTATTGGAAAAAGATGTTCGTATTAATTTAAAAAGAATGTAGCGCTTTAGACAGGTTAAATTCCAATGAAAGTTCCTGCTATTTTCACGACCGGTATATACTACGACGCCAGGTCAAAAGGTTTTGTCCTTTGCAGTCGACGAATTGAATTGTTCGCATCAAGTAGTTGAATGACGGTACTGTTACTATGGCCGTAAACACGATCTTTGTATTTACGAGCAAAATTTGTTATCTCTTCGACGACGCTGGGAATTCCCAGATCCAGATGAATAACTTCTTTACGTACGTACCACGGTGCGCTAACGATCGTTCTAAGAACTTTTTTTTCAAAAGTTTGTAAGACGTTTCTATTGCTTTTCCTGGTACAACCCCCTAGTTGTAGACTGTACGTCCACACTAGCTTTAGCACTTGCTTATAGATAAGCAGTTTGTTATGTAGGCTCAACTTCGAATGTCTTCCGAGTAGCCAGTACATTTGTCGGTATTTGTTTTTGAGCTCATCGCGTTTCTTTTTTACGTGCGATTTCTATTTAAGCTTAACATCTAGAGTCATTCCTAGATATTTTGCTTCGGTCGCGTATGGTATTTTAGCCGAGTTTAAATATACGGGTAATCTGTCCACTTTTTTGTAGGTAAAGTTGACGTGACTAGATTTGCTTTCGTTAAGCACAATACGCCAAGAATTCGTCCAAGCGTGGACTTTGTTAACAGCATGATTCAGCTTTTCAGTTGCTGCTTCAATTATATCGCGCGCTGTCAATATCGCTGTATCGTCCGCAAAAGTGGCGACGACAGTTTCTTTCCTGCGCATGCGTGTAGAGTACATATAGAAGCGGGCCAAGGACACTTCTTTGTTGGACTCCGGCCGCCATCTCCTTGAACTCAGAGTAATCCTTTCCGTGCTTAACACGAAAAAGTCTTTCGGCGAGGTACGATCGTAAGGTTAGAAAGAGTTGCCGTGACAGTAGTAGTTGCAGTTTATACTCCAAGCCTTCGTGCCAAACCTTATCGAAAGCTTGTGAGACGTCAAGAAATACACCACAACAAATCGTTTTTTCTTCGAGAGTTTTCTCAATCTCGTCAGTTATTTTGTAGACTTGGTCGATTGTAGAATGTTTGACTCTAAATCCAAACTGATGGTCAGAAATGAGACGTCTTTCATTGATTACGGGTTGTAGTCGTTTTGAAAGTAGTTTTCCGAATATTTTAGAGATAACCGGCAATAGGGAAATAGGCCGATATGATTTCTTCTCATTCAGAGGTTCGTCTCGGAACGTAGAGCAATCTGAACGAAGCGTTAATCAAATACAGCAGTTTGATAAGAGCTTTATTCGGTAATTCCTTGACCACCTGCGCCGTTATCAAGTCATAACCCGGTGCTTTTTTAGTCTTTAGATTTTTAATCACTTCCCTCAGTTCAATTAATGCAACTTTTTTTACTTTAAAGTTATCAGATGTCGTGACTGTGGAGTCGGGCGTTATCAAAGGGTCGTCGAATGGCTTAAACGTTTCTTCTAAGTACAAAGCAAAAAGTTCTGCCTTTTCTTTGTCGCTCTTGGCCCAATTTCCATCCTTTTTCTGAATTGGTGGCGCTTGCATTTGAGGTTTCCGGATGCCTTTCAGCGCTTTCCAAAGTGAATAATTTGATTCTCTTCCAGTGGAGAGATTTTCATGGTAGGTCGCTATCTTATTGCTTTTAAATTCCCGAATAATATCTCTAAGGCGATTGCATAGTCGGTTAAGGATCTTTTTATGCTGCGGTGCACGAGTGATTTGCCATTTCTTTCGTGCTTTTCTTTTCTCCCTCACCAGTTCAATGATTTCACTTGGATACTTTTCGTTGCGGTTAATCTTATAGCTTCTAGAAGAAGTGTTTCTCCATGCCGCTATTTGGATTGCTTCCACGAAACGATCAACTTCGTCCCCCAGTTCACAAGGTGTTTTAAGTGATACATTTAAGGCGATATTTGTTTCGCAAACATTTCTAAAGCCCTCCCAATTTGTTCTATTGCTAGTAAGTCTTGGAGGTCCTTCTTTCCTGATCAACGCTTCACCAAGTAATAAAATTACCGGAGAGTGGTCAGAAGAGAGATCAAAACTTTCTTCGACTGTAATAAATTTATCGTAAATACCTTTTGACGATTTTAAATGAAATTAATTTTTAGATCACATTTTCTCTGTGAAAAAGTAATCACTGCGAATTCATAGACAAAAAGGAAGTTCCCATCATTAATTGCCTGTCAGACAAACTTGCAAAACCTGGTTAGACATACGAAAGAACAAGCCCCCAAACCAAGGGGTCCTTCTACTTAATACTGTTGAGTGTTATCATCTGCAATGGCATTTGATTAAAACGCATTTCATAAAATGATTGATTAAGGACGATTCCCGTTTTCCAACCCTTACTGCTTGCTACCATCGCGTCATCATTATCGCCATCACCAACAGCACGAACCGTTTATTTCGCGACAAGACATTATTTTTTTTGCAAAGTTAAAATATTAAAATTGCTGCCATCATTGCATAATGGCAGGGCTGTACAGAACAGAGCAGAAGTTGTGTAGCAGGAAAAGGCTCCATTACCTCCGTGATGTAGCATCGAAATGATATGCAGATTTTTTGCCATTTTTCATTTCATCTACGACTACAAGTAAATCTAACGTTCGGTTTTTTTGACGGCAGATTGCTGGGATTTCGTTCGTGTACACGAGATGAATACGCGCGAATGAAGGGTTATTTCATCCGCATTTAACTCATTAATCTTTCGCGGTATTGTGGAGCTGCCAACGAGCGCACAGCAGCATGACGATACCACAAGTTAACGTTTGTCGTAAGTAAGTATGCGAGTAGTATCTCTCTATTCATTCAATTAAAAAGTATTTGTATAAATTTATCCTAGTAGCGAGTAGAAGGATACAGTTTGGTGGTGCGGTTAAAGTTGGAACAATATGGTTACGCGAAATTTCATATTAATTATCTTCAAACAAGGATGCTGAAGTTTGATTCCAGGAAGCTGAAAGGGTAGGTAATTGTTAAGTTTTCTTTGAGACATTGAAACTTTTACTACTACAAGTGTTGCAGTGTAGTAATCATTGTAAACATGGACGGTAGCGAAAATTCTGATCTGAAAGACGTTGTTTCCTTTATCAAATGAAACTGAAATATTTACCACCAAAATGCTTACCTTACTAAATTCCCAAATACTCGTATGGTATAGAACAGGAAATCATCACTCATCCACAGATCGTTAAAACAATGACCCATGGACTATGGATGATTAATTCAATGGTCATGTGGTTAGGTTAGGTTAGGTAATTGCCGCTACACTCAGATCACTACAGACCCATTGTGATACCCATCGAGGGGAATGAATAAGTCTGCGGTTTGGGTTTCGATGTCCTCATGCAAAACTATACTAAGTGCAATTATGCTATTTTTCAGGAGAGAGTTTCAAAGTTTTTTGAGTATAACTTTTTTCTTACTTAATAGATTTCTGAGCTGAATACATCAATCATTTTATTATTTGTATCCTTTTTTTGGAATGAAACACCGAATCTGTGTTAATGCGTCTTCTAGGTTAAATTGGAGTTGGTATACTTCGTGTTTAGCTCTTACTTTAAACGGTTCTATGTCATGTTAGTATTAAACTGCACGGAAAGGATATACTTGAAATCTATTTTAAGTTGACTTAGTATGAAAGTGGTTGCAACATATTAAGAACACAGGGGCCTAAGTGTTACTTAGAATTATTTACTTTGAAACTTTTGCATTTTCAATGTATCATTTATAGAATATACAAAATTACAAAAAGAACGATTAAAGATCAACTTTTTTATTTATAACAACCAACCTGCCAACACGCCAAAGAAACATGGTGGTGGACAGATGAATCTAAAGTAGTGATACGGGAAAAGAAAACGGCTTTCAAGGCTTGGTCAAAGTGCTTTTCTACTAATAGAGATGAAAAAGCTCGCCTTGAAGTGATATATAGATGTTGCAAAGGTCTCGCGAAGAAGAAGTGCTCCCAATTATAAGCAAAAAGTATGGAAGGCCTCTATCGGGAGTTGGAGGAAATATCGTCTTCGGCGTCTGATAGGAACCAGGCTATCCAGGAGCTTCGACAAAACAACTTGAATAAGGGAGCAACAATAGCCGCCCAGAGAAGAAGGAATGCTTAAGAGGTTCGTTCCCCAAAGTTCATTAACAATGGTCAAGGCCAGCTTCTTGTGGAAGACGACAAAATTCTCCCCGGTTGGCGACAGTATTGTGAAAGACTTCTGAACGAACAGTTTCCCCGGCTATACTTTCCAAGAGCCGCTCCTAACCATGACAAAATATCCGACATTACTGTAGAAGAAGTTAGGAATGCGGTCAAATACTCCAAAAAAAGAAAAGCGGTTGGGCCAGACGAGATACCCTCTGAGTTCTGGAAAAAGATGGGAGATGGCTCATGATTCTTATCTCCAAACTTATGAGCGGTGATCCAATGTCTAATCAGTGGAGGGAAGTTTATCTTCTTCCTTTGCACAAAGGGAAGGCCAATACGCGAAACTGCGATAACTACCGTTCTGTCAAGCTGATGTCACACAGATGGCCGACTGTGGAAAATAATAAGGCTATCTGATGACCAGTGCGGGTTTGTCTCGGGTAAATCAACAACAGATGCAATCCATAGTATAAGGATCATAATGGAAAAACATAGTGATTCCTTAAAGGAGTTGCATATGGTGTTGGTTGATTTTGAAAAAGCCTTTGATAGACAACCAAGAGATCTCTTATGGGTGGCGCTAAGACAGAAGTTCCAGAAACCTACGTGCGCATGATCATGGACATGTATGAGGGAGCAAGGACAAGAGTAAAATGTCCCGCAGGAGTCACCGAAGAGTTCCCAATCAAAGTCGGTGTACACCAGGGAAGCGTCCTTAGTCCTTTGCTATTTATTGCAGTCCTTGATTATCTGCTTGAAGGAAAAGTGACGGACCCCAAAGTGCATCAGTTATTCTTTGCTGACAATGGAGCTATCATAAGTGAAGATCAAATGGGTGGATGTTTTGGAGGGAAATGGGTACCGTATTAGTCCGAAAAAGACAGAGTATCTGTGCTGCCCGTTCTCTGATCCACACCGGCCTATTCCAGACATTTACTTGAATGGAAAAGTGCTTCCCAAGTGCGAAAAGTTCAAATATCTAGGATCTATGATCAATAGCGAAGCAACTTGTGATGATGACATCAATCATCGCGTAAGCGTAGGGTGGATAAAGTGGCGGGAAAACTCCGCTATCTTCTGTGATCGAAAAATATCCCATAAGCTTAAAGGAAGACTCTACACCGCAGTTGTACGTCCGGCTCTCACATACGGTTCACAATGCTGGACAATGTATAAAAAGTATGAGGGCAAATTAACGGCAGCTGAAATGAAGATGCTTCGCATGACAGCAGGAGTAACGAAGATTGGTAGAATGAGAAGTTGAGGAAGCCTTCATGTAAAAGAACCCATCACAAGCAAGATTTTGTCATGTTCAAAGGAAAGATCCTTCGAACCCCTTCAAAAAGGCAATATCAGTCAACTGGATCACACAAATGCAAAAACACCAGCATTCGATTGGCCTCAGTGACGAAGTGATCCGAAACCGGGAAGTCTGCCGGTACTTCCTGAGGTCAAACCGGCAAACCCCACAGGCGGACCAGTAGGGATGCAGTAAAGTGGGAGGGTTGTGATCCTTCTACTCTGGATCATAACTTCGCCGTAAGAAGAAGAAGAAGAAAAAAGTATTTGTAGTTCTTTTCATAATGTTTGTCAGCATTGAAATATACTTCATGAATTTTGCTTATTGTCAGTTTTTCGTTTTCGGTATTTTTTATCCAGTTCAGAGAATTTGAAAAAGTTTTAAAAATCTTTGAAATCATCTTGTATCATTTCTGTTACTTTGTAACCCGATTCTTTGGTTTTTGCATTCCTTGTAATTGAATACCGTTGGCTTGGTGTGTAGACTATTTTATTTTTCTGACTTTTTTCAATTAAGGCATGTACACTATCGCCCTCGTTTTGGGTATGTCCTTTTTCTCAAAAAATCTATAAGTGATGTTTATCTTAAAGTTTTTGGATGCCCATGCAAAAAACCTGAACGAAACCTTGTTCTTATTTTGTCCACCACAATTGTCTGATCAAAAATGGAAGTTTAGTACACCTCTTGTCACGTATTTTTCAATAAATTTGAGAAGACAGTTTGAAACCTCTATACATCCTTTTTTGGCGATGGTTCCATCCCAAACATAGCAATTGGCTTCATGAGAGGCAAGTTCATAAACCATGAAATTATAAACTTGTAGTTTTCTTTTATAATAAAAGCAGAGTGGAAAGTATTTTTTCGAAGTCAAAACAAGCAGTAATAGTGGCTGATGAAGCTTGTGCAGCTATTTTATCTGAAAAAAGCACCAGGTTACGACTTGATAACGGCGCAAGTGGTCAAGGAATTACCGAAAAAAGCTCTTATAAAACTGTTATATCTGATTAACACTTCGTTCAGATTGCTCTACATTCCGAGACAATGGAAAATCGCAGAGATTATAATGGTCCCGAAACCAGGCAAACCTCTGAATGAGAAGAAATCATATCGGCCTATTTGCCTATTGCCGGTTATCTCTAAAATATTCGAAAAACTACTCTCTAAACGACTACAATCCGTAATCGACGAAAGACGTCTCATTTCTGACCATCAGTTTGGATTTAGAATCAAACATTCTACAATCGACCAAGTCCACAAAATAACTGACGCGATTGAGAAAACTCTCGAAGAATAAAAGATTTGTTGTGGTGTACTTTTTGACGTCTCACAAGCTTTCGATAAGGTTTGGCACGAAGGCTTGGAGAATAAATTGCAACGACTACTGTCACAACAACTCTTTTTAATCTTACGATCGTGCCTCACCGAAAGACTTTTTCGTGTTAAGCACGGAAATGATTACTCCGAGTTCAAGGAGATTGCGGCCGGAGTTCCACAAGGAAGTGTCCACGCGTGATATCTCGCAGGAAAGAAACTGCGTCGTCGCCATGTTTGCGGACGATACGGTGATCTTGACAACGGGCGATACAATTGAAGCAGCAACTGAAAAGCTGCAACATGCTATTAATAAAGTCCACGCTTGGACGAATTCTTGGCGTATTGTGCTGAATGAAAGCAAATCTACTCACGTCAACTTTACCTGCAAAAAAGTGGACAGATTACCCGTATATTTAAACTCGGCTCAAATACCATACGCAAACGAAGCAAAATATCTGGGAATGACTCTAGATGTTAAGCTTAAATGGAAATCGCACGTAAAAAAGAAACGCGACGAGCTCGAAAACAAATACCGATGAAAACATTCGAAGTTGAGCCTACATAACAAACTGTTTATCTATAAGCAAGTGCTAAAGCCAGTGTGGACGTACAGTCTACAACTAGGGTATTGTACCAGGAAAAGCAATAGAAACATCCTACAAACTTTTGAAAAAAAAGTTCTTAGAACGATCGTTAGCGCACCGTGGTACGTACGTAACGAAGATGTTCATCGGGACCTGGGAATTCCCAGATAACAAATTTTGCTCGTAAGCACAAAGATCGTGTTCACGGCCATTGTAACCGTACCGTCATTCAACTACTTGAGGCGAACAATTCAATTCGTCGACTGCAAAGCACAAAACCTTTTAACCTCGCGTCATAGTATATGCCGGTCGTGAAAACAGCAGGAACTTTCATTGGAATTTAACCTGTCTAAAGCGCTACATTCTTTTTAAATTAATACGAACATCTTTTTCCAATAATCACGAGTCTTCTAAGCGAAAATAAAACTGCTGGATAAGCGTCGGCTTAGTTGTAGTATTGATCTTGAAGAGTGGTGTTTTTAGTGAGTAAAAGTCTCACACTACCATAAACACGCGCGGTCGAGTCTTTAGAAGATTTTCACCCTCTCGGCAAAAAATTTTTTTCGAATTTCAAACAGAAATCGCATTGGAACATAAAAGCTTAGATTAAAGTTAAAGTTAAAGATGTCACGATACTGCCTTAATGTTACTTTATATATTAAATCGTAATCTCTAGATTCAAACCATTCTTCGTAAGTTTTCTCTTAACTCATTTACTGGCCTTAAATACTGCCCTCTTTTATCTGGACTTAGGGTTATTCCATTACTCATAGCAATCTTTTCGAAAACTGTCCGGATCGTTTGTGCGGAGATTGAAAACGTATTTAAAAACATTTTTTGGCAAACTTGGATTGTGTGTTCACTATTGTCTTGAATGAAAACTAATTTACACTTTCTAGTGCATGTCCTTTTCGAAGTTACACCAACAAGAGTTCGTTTTTTATCATTATTTTCTACAAGCCTTGACAAGAAGTCCCACTGCCTTGTTCTGCATCGAAGTTTATAAAAGCTTTTAAAAAGATCATACCTAACCTCCTCTGAAATTTTGCTTTCACAATTCATCCTGCAGGTGTCTCCACATCCTTTTAGCATACGTTTTTCTTCACTTGAAACTCCTTTTGAGGAAGTGAAAGGTTTTCCTGAATTTTTTAAACGTTTGGCTTGATGGCCTTTTCCAAAGTTTTTGATTAAGAGGGCGCTTTCTTCCAGATTTGGTTTTCAGATTTTCGGGAGTGTCGTACTGATGGTTATGAGCAACAATATTCTTTCGAGGTGGTGTCAAAATACTATGTGCTGGCGTGGAAATGATGGAGTCAGACGAATATTCATTGTCTGGGGCATATTCGCTTCCACTATCTTGAAAGGGCTTTATAAAAAGAAGCAATTAGTTTAGAACAGAAAGTTTTTTCTACCAAGTTACCAAAAAAATCTAACTCTTCACAAAATCCAAGGGCATTCGGAACTGCAGAACAAGTCGGAACACCTATTCAAATAAATTGTTTACTTTTTTTCAAATAACATTGCCTTTTGAAAGATAATTTACTTGTATCCATGGCGTTAATTAACTTGAAATCACCGGTTTCGTTCTCAGAACAGCTCATAGTTTCATCTGAGTTGAATTATATTTTTAAAATTGTTTTCCATCATTTAAGGTTTGTACTTACTCATTTCATTGGATTTTCTTGCAAGATCAAGCATTTTTCTCGCCCTAGATGCCATAATTTATTATTTTTTTGGAAAAACTTTATCACTTACTTAGGTCACGAACAAGAATGTGCAAAGTTCCTGTAGACATAAACATTGTAACGGTACTTAGAATACTAGGTGGGGTGAAACGTAACCTCCCTGACCGCCAGAATGCGCTGCTACTGCAAAAACGGTTATGGTGCCTTGAAGTCCATTCATATTTAGGCAGACATACCAAATTTCAGTGCGATACTATCTTTAGTTTTGTTTTGACAGCTGATTGTTGTTGACGTGTTTGGCATCATGTTGAGTATGGACAAAAACGATTTTCGTTCTCTCATAAAACATTATTTTTTGAGAGGCAAAACGGCGAAGGAAACAAAAGAAAAGTTGGATAAATATTATGGGGTTAATGCTCCGTCAGATTACACCGTCAAATATTGCTTTCGAGAGTTTCGTGGTGGCCGCAACTGCACTACCGATCAAGTTCGCAGCGGCAGGCCCTCCGATGCGGTTACAGAGGACAATGTCAAAAAAATACATGAAATGGTGTTGGCTGACCGGAAAGTGAAGGTGCGCGAGCTAGCAGATACCACAAAGATTAGTACTGAGCACACATGCCTTTTTTTTGGGCAATATTCTGCATATGAAAAAGTTATCCTGCCGCTGGGTGCCGCGCATGCTCACTCCTGACCAAAAACACGAACGCGAGAGCACTTCGAAAGAGTGTTTGGACTTGCTGATGCGGAATCGGGCGGACTTATGGCGTCGATTGGTAACTGTTGATGAAACCTGGATCCACTATTACACACCAGAGAACAGAATGAGTGCCCGGCAATGGACTGAAGCCGGCACGAGTGCTCCGAAGCGGCCGAGGGAGGCTCAATGGGTCGGAAAGATTATGGCGTCGGTTTTCTGGGATTGTCATGGCATACTCTTCGTGGACTACCTCGAAAAAGGAAAAACCATCAACAGCGAGTATTATTGTGCATTATTGGAGCAATTGAAGGCCGAAATCGCTGCAAAACGGCCTCACATGAAGCGAAAAAAAATTAGTTTTTGCAAGACAATGCGCCGGCGCACAAGAGCATCGCAACCACGGCTAAAATCAATGACTTACGGCTCCAATTGCTGTCGCATCCACCGTATTCGCACGATTTGGCTCCGTTGGACTATTATCTCTTCCCAAACCTCAAAAGATGGCTCATCAATAAAAAATTCAGCTCACGCGAGGAAATCATCGACGCCACGGAGGAGTATTTTGCAGACCTTCCGGAAAATTACTTTTCGGACGGGATCAAGAAGTTGGAAAATAGCTGGAATAAGTGTATCAAGCTAAAAGGGGACTATATTGAATAAAATAAAAAAACATTTAAAACATTTTTATTTTTTCATTCCCAAGGAGGTTATTTTTCACCCCACCTAGTATGACATGAGATAGTCAGTTTGTTTCGGATGTAACCGACGATTTCTTTGTACGGACTACGGTAAGTGGGTCACGGTTCAAATCCTGATGTCAACAATCATCTAATTATTTCGTCTGAAATAAATAACGAAGTCGATCAATTGCGAAAGATAAGTCAACTCTACTACGAAGGCATAGCACTGGCAGTAGAGCGGTCATATGGCTGAAAATGTAACTTGATCGTGATGATGACATCAGGAGGACGGAAAAAAAATACTGTGAATCATGAGCAATGACAAAATAAAAACCAACAAGCTCCCCAGTTATCTGGACGCTACCCTTGGAGTTTACAGAAACTTAAAACCATCTAAGTTTCAAACCACTACACCAAATCTTTCTTTCTCTCTCTCTCCTTCACAAACGCCCGTGTCCTGTAATAGTATAAGAGTACTCATATCCTCTTTGGCGCGCGTAAATTATAAAAAAGTGGTGTTTATACAGGGTGGACCATTTACATATAACCTATAACTTTGACATCGGTTTTCAAATCGTTTATGACATCCCGCGTTCGAAGCGTCAGACCAAGCGAATTTGTGCCATGGAACAGTATACGCCACTACAATGCGCTGTTATCGTGCAGTTTTACATTCAAAAAATGTTCTCTCTTTTTTGCAAAAATTTATCATGAGCAATGAATCTCATTTTTCTTTGAATGGGACCGTAAATAATCAAAAATGTTGGTTGTATGCCAATGAAAACCCTAAATTAATTCACGAAGAACCTCTCCGCAATCAACGCGTGACTGTTGGGTTGGAATTTGTGCGGAAAGAATCATTCTTCTTCGAAGTAGATGCTGGAGCAGCCGTAACCGTCAATGGAGAGCGTTATCGAACCCTGATAATGAATTGGCTGACTGATAACACCATGAACAACTTTTGATTCCCACAGAACAGCGCCACAGCTCATACAGCCCGAGCCACGGTCGCTTTATTGCTTCCTTTGTTCCTGGGACGCCTAATTTCGAAAAATTGTAATTTTGACTGGCCTCCGCGATCATCCGGCTTCACGCCTCCCCACTTCTTCCTATGGGGTTATTTAAAGTCCAAAGTTTATATCAACCCGCCACGGATCCTAGAAGCCTTGAAAGACAATATACGACAGGAAATGGCCGCTATTCAGCCCGAAGCACTTTTTAAAAGTGGTGAGAAGTGCCGAAAAACATTGTGCCATTCGCTCTGGCGGCTACCATTTACGCAATATCATATTCAAAAAGTGATCAGAACAAATTTGGAAAGTTCAAAATAAACGAAAAATTACTTCATAGCATATAATTTGTGTTTTTCTTAAATTGTTACCAAAAAACATTCCGAAGTTTTAAATGGCTCACCCTGTACATGCAGCTGCTATATACCACCTAGCGCAACTATCGAAAATTTCGAAATGATCTGGGATAGACTAGTCACCGACATAAAAGGCCTATCATAACAGCGGGCGATTTAACCGCATGGGCCACAGAATAGGGCAGTTCATATATGAATCGTAGAGGGACTGTTCTACTGGAAGCCTTTTCCTGTTTGGATATCGTTTTAGCTAACAACGGAAGCACAAACAACTTTAGCACAGCTAGAGCGGGATCTATCGTTCACATCTGTAAGCAGTGGCTCATAATACTATCCTCTTCACCACTGGCACCGGGCCAGCAATCTGCGCTAGCCGGACAGCACTCAAGCGTTCTAAATGGAACCTATATACTTCAGATGAAGACCTTCTAATCTTCGTCGTTAGTGAGGCGATAATTGAAACCAGAACTGCAGAGCAATTCGTATCGCAAGTATCACAAGTCAATGCGTGTAATACATCAATGTCCAGGCTGGGAACAGGAATGCATGGACCTCCAATATGTTGGTGGACCCCAGAAATAGCGGAACTCAGAATGATGTGTCACCGAGCACGAAGAATTTATCCGCGATATCGGACTCAGTATTAAGTGTAGCAAGTGTCCCAACTTAATGGCGAAGTCTGGGGTAAAGCATACAAAATTTTATCAACGAGGCTAAAAGGTCCCCGTTTGCAATGGCTGACGTGTACGGCACTACTTCGACAAATAGTTCTCGCCAGGAAAGCTCGCAAGTATTCGCTAGTCAAAACGTTCATGAGAGTGCGTCCATACCTATGATGAAGAAGAATTATTCGAAGCATGTAAGAATGTAAGCGATAGAAAGGCTCCGGGACTGGTCGGTATAGAGCCCTAAAAGTCGCTATTAAAACTCGGCTTGATTTATTTGGAAAGGGGAGTCCAAACAAACCTTAGTCCTATAGTTCTCTTTGTTTGCTCGACACGGTCGAAACAATCCTTGAGCGTTTAATTTACAAAAGGATTTTGCCAGCAATTGAAACAGCAGGAAGTCTCTCGGAACAAAAATACGGTTTCCTTAAGGCACGCTCCACGATAGATGCAATAAATGCAATAATAAGGAGAGCCCGAACTGCGATAGAAGGCAGCCGATGGAAAGGCGGCACACAAAAAGTACAACGCCATTATAACCTTGGAAGTGAAAAACGCGATTATCTAAGCGAATTCGGAACGGATTATGAGCTGTCTTTATCGGACAAATACCGAAATTATCTCTGCAAAATAATAACGAGCTATTTTGCGAACAGAGTCCTCCTCTACGATTTTGACTAGGGAATTGAGACAGACGAAGTAACTGACGGTGTCCCACAAGGCTCGGTCCTTGGCCTTCTGCTGTGAAATGCTATAATATGTCTACAAGAGAGGCGTCAATCATTGACTTTGCGGACGACATCGCGATGGTGGTTGTAGCAAAAACTCTTGAAGAAGTTGGACTCCACTGCAACGAGACAATCACAATAGTACACCATTGGCTAGCTAACGCTGGTTTGCAGCTTGCCCACCATAAAACCGAGGCGATGCTTATTACAAGTAGAAAAGCTCGCGAAACGATATCGTTTAGAGTCGGACGGCACGAAGTGGTTTCTCAACCATTTATTAAGTACCTTAGAGTGATTATTGATGCTCGTTTAAGTTTCAAACACCATCTTGAGCATGGATATAAAAAAATGGTCGAAAGCTATTAGTGCATTTCGAACTACCTCGAACGATGCTATACTCGTCGTATCTTCAATGCTACCCATCGACTTACTCGCTGAAGCAAAGGCAGGACTAAAATATGAACGAGTTCGAAATGGTCGGGTAGAAAACGAAAGAAGAGAATACGAAAGAACACGCAGTATTGCTACCTGGCTACAAAAGTGGAACGTGTCCGTAAATGGGAGATGGGGAAATACAGAGCCTGGTAGATCGTTCCACATTCGTGTTGTTCGGCTTATAAATGAATCCCTATATTTGACAGTACGACCGAAGTTTGGCTTTAGGGTAAACTGATGTGCATTAGAAGCATGTCGCGTATAGCGGGTAAAATTTTGAAGGGGAGGAATGCAGCCTGGAGCAATTTTTATAAAAAAAAAAACGATACAACAGGGAGAGACAGGAGACATTTCTCCGATGTTTTAGTGAATGAATGGAATTCACAATGTCTCTATCACCTATAAGTTTTATCGCGCGATTTTGTACCCTATCAAGAATGTGCAAAACGGTCTTGGGTGCCCCAGACCAGTTATGGGCGTTATATTCCAGCTTAGGGCGGATGAATGCCTTATAAATTGAGACCAGATCAGACGGGGTAAAATATTTCTTGCACCGTTTAAGGAATCCTAGACATTTTGCAGCATTTTTGGCGACCTCGAATATGTGATCGTTCCATCGAAGATGATTATTAATACACATACCGAGAATGGCAAGTCTTTCGGTTTCAATGATGCAAGTACAATCCATGGACAATGGTTGAGGGTTTTGGTTTCGCTTGAGAGACAGAAGACTGCATTGTATTTTGGAAGCATTAAATTCCACTCTGTTGGTTGAACTCCATTTAATAGTGCTGTCCAGGTCGGAATTTAATGTGTTTAACATACGTTGCCGTCCCCATCAACGGGCGAAGAGCAAGGACGACGTGAAAAATTGAGGGTCTGTCATCAGCGAAGGAATGGATTGGATTAGAAGTTGCAGACAAGAGATCATTTATAAAAATAAGAAAGAGAGTCAGAGACAAAACAGAGCCTTGGGGAACACCAGCATTTATTTGGTGAATTGCAGACTTGAAGCCGTCCAAAACAACATGTATTGAACGCCCCGAAAGGTAATTTCTAATCGATTGAAGAAGAGACTCATCGACGCCAAATGCACGCATTTTCGACAAAAGAGCCTGATGCCAAACTCTGTTAAATGCCTTTGGTGAAGAGTCCCCATAATATTTGTCAAGCTTTTGTTTGGTTTGCGTGATAGTTTTTTCTCGCAAAAAATAGTGCTTAATGAGCACTCGAAATTCATTTTGTTCCATTTTAACGAAAATGCTAAGGCGTCTGTATAAAAAGTCTGCCACAACAAAATTATTAGGTGACGACAAAATTTGTGTTAATTTTCAGGGATTTATTGACCCACCCTCGTAAAAGGCGTAGAAGAGAACATAGTCTAAGAGGCTAATCACTGCGAAGTGATACCTAACGCCAGTCTCTCAGGCAGAACGATTCGAAGATCCTGGCCTCGATCATTCAGGTTTGCGAATCCTGCGTGCCAGTACCCCGGGCTATTGGTATCTATGAATAATATACTCCCTTTAACGCAACCATACCCACCGAGGGGAAAGAGTAAAAGCACCTTGCCCGCGAGGTTCCTATAAAAGACTATATAACTATGGCTACTTTTCTTATGGTAAACCATCTTGTGGATTTGATAAAGTGCAAAATGTCATTTTTTGTTTGCCAGATAGTTCAAGTAGATCCTGGAAGGAGTGTCGTTTCAGGAATTTAGTTCTTTGATGATAGGGGCCTGGGCATAGGAAATGGGTTATGTCCTCGTAAACTTCCTTCTCACCGCAACCCTTACATAGGTCTTCTTCATTTTATTATGTCCCATAATCACTCCTGTAACGGTAGATAGGGATTTTCTATTTATTTGCCTCAGGCCATAGCTTTCTAGCAGTGACACAAGTGTCTAGAGAGGTCCACCTGCTGTTTGCCTCTGTTAGAGCTTTATTCCTTGCTTCGAGCAACCGAGGGGTCAGATTGGTCAAGGCTTAATGCCGAACATCTTCTTGACAGTTCGTCTGCTTTCTCATTCCCTTGTATGTCTTCGTGTCCAGGGACCCAGCAGAGTTTTACCTTGTGCTGTGTTCCAAGAACTTTGAGCTCTTCTCGACAGCACTTCACAAGCTCCGATTTTATTTCTGTAGTAGTATTTTTGTGACATCGTTTTGTGATATTGCCCTCATTGCAAATATCAAGGTCAGATACGAGTAGTACCTTTAATGTATCAGTCCACTTCAAAGCGCACATCGTAGCATTTACTTCGTTTAAATTCTGTGATATAAACAAATTAGACTATGGTATCGATAGGTGTTGAACTGGTCTAATGTTGATGTCTCATGCATTATGGTTTCGGAGTACCTAGGTAGTTAACCTTTCTAGCGGGTTCCGTTCGAGGACAATATGCATTGTAGTTTCTTCTTTTAAATAGCGAACGTATCTCGAATTTCAAAAAGGTGCCACCATAATATGTATTTCAAATGTTCAAGTTAGACTAAAATCTGTCAACAGAGAACGAAAGAAATTTTTCAATGATATCCGACATTTCACAGCATTTTTCCTTTCACAAAGGCTTCAGCAGTGATTCACAAATTTTAGATTTCACTTTGTTGATACGTACATTCATAGCTTTAAGAATTAGAAATTCTCCCCCGATTGTAACTCTTTTATGGCATTCGAAAATTGCATTTCTCGCAAAAGTAATCAACTCGAATGCATTCCAAATATTCGACTTGCATCTAACAAATAGACACGACGACGCATCCAAATGCATTCAACCCCCTGGCAACGTCGAGACATTTTAATATCGAACACAAACTTCTACAGCAACATACGAGTAGCTTCTGTCAATGTCCATTCAAAATAAATGAACCCCAGTCCGTAGTTCTGACGAAACACAATACCTCTGCCATCGAATAGATGACAACAATTGGCGTATCTCATTTGAAGAGCGGAAATAATGACTTCGATGGACCAAATGACCACTCATGTGTCCAATTATTTTTCATTGTTCTCAAGTGCTCCCCCAGGAGTCCTGCTGTTGGTCTGTTCCAGCACGAAATATGCCTAAGCTATTACATTTGGATAAATCTTTTATGATTCGTCATTATTAGAAATAGTCAAAAGGGAGTTACCCCGAGTGAGGGCGAACCAAATAACCTAATGGCCGTAATGAGCGGCAATCAATTGTTATCCACAAAAGACAGTCTTAAATACTTGGTCCTTGCAAGACAATAACCGACAATGTACCTGCACTGATTTCCCACCCGCCCTCAATATGTTCGTTTGTCGTTTTATTCAGTTTCGACGCTGAAAACGGAGGATTGTCGCTTACGAGTATGAAACGACTTAAGTGAAGTGTGTAAAGTCCTCCATCGTCCGTTAATCCTTTGTCGTTTTGTGTGCTCGAAAATCCTGCATAATAAATGCATTATTCAGGAGGCGAGGATTAACTTAGAAGTGGAACTGTGTATTGACCGTTAGCATTCTCTGTGCACATTTATGTATCCATCAGTAAACAACACTTGGTGAAAAGTTTGTCTTGTGGTAGGAAGAGGGTGTGCTGTAATTTCAATTTTGCATATTTGAAGGACCTTCATACATTGCAAGACATTTTGGCGAAAGTAATTTAAAATTCAATTAAGTTCCTTTGTGTGAACATTTCCCAACTGAACTTAGGTGACGGGTTACCGAAATGGACCTTTCGTGAAATAGCTATTGTACATTGCTGGATGCTGTTAACAGAAGCTAATACCGCATGTGCACTTTAGACTGCTTTGGGTTGAGATGAGTGTAACGTTTTTGTGTTTGTTTTTGCATGGAAATGGTGCCATTTAGGAATTTGCATTGTACACTCTTAGCCAACCCATCTAATTCTGGGCTAAACGTGTAAATTGTTTTGTTACAAAACTCATTATGGAATTTTTATTTTTCTCTGAACAGAAGTTTGTCCAAACGTTGTAGAGGTGTTACAAAAAAAAAATCCAACTTGTTACATGATTATAGTGAGTTAGCTGTCAACATGTCAGAGAGTTGAAAGATTTAATTAAAACACAATTATTGTGCGAGAAAAACAAACTTTAATAAAGTCAACCAACCACATCAGAATATGTCATACGAGTATGTGTGAGCGTGGGTTATATTTGAATAAATAAGGAATTTAAAATAGGTAACGTTCTTAAAGTTACATTTACCCGTTACGCTTAAACATATTGACGTGGTGAAGGGGCCGTTTTTTTAAGGAACAATGCCTTCGCAGAATTATGTCGAGGAGAGCAGAATAGCCACTTCCCTTTCAATAGGGTGCTGAACAGATTTTTGAAAGACGAATTCGCCAATGTCGATAGGAATGAAAGGAAAGACATGATAGTTTTTGAAAAAGTCGCATGGAAACAAATACTCTTTATTGTATGTCCGCATGCCTATTTGTTTGCAAACACCTTGCTCACGGAACCGATTTTGATGAAATTGAATTACGTTTGTCCCGATATGAAAGTACTTTCATCTAAAACTTGTCAAAATAAGATAGAGTGCGAGTGAAATGGTGGAGGCATTTCAAAAATCTTTCGGTCAAAAATGTCTCAACGGATTCTATTGAAGTTTGCCAAATAATCAAAACATCCACTGGAACTGGAACAGGTGAATACGGGCTCAAAACCAGGTACTTGGAAACCAAGGGAATATATCCCAGTACCTTTCAATCAAAAGGTCTATGCGATCGAAAGATGTGCCCAATCTAACCTCGTTAGGAAGTATCGCGGACAAGACGCGCTACTGTCGGATAGCCAGGCCGCCATCAAGGCATTAAGCTCTAATGAAAACAGGTCTTTGGGAGTGCCTTGTAGCAGTAGTGGTAAATAAAGCAGCTGATGAACTAGGAAGAAATAGCTCAGAGATCGTTTTTACCGGTACGGAAACCATTCTGCAAGGAAGAGTTAAGAAAGGAAAACGACCGTAAAAGAAACAAACTTTTTGAAGAACTCCGGGCTAAATAACTTCTCGCGAATTATAATCGGAAAAGAAGTAAGGTTTGTATAAAAGGTTAACAAAAACCGGCTGCGCATTCTTACAGGAAATCTCCGGAAACTGGGTATAGAGCCACGCGAAGTCATTCAGATTTTGCGGAGATCTTGAGGAAACCCCAGAGTACATTTTTAAGGAATGTGAAATACTAATGCGTAAAAGAAAGAAACACCTGGATGTCTATCAACTATATGAAGAAGATCTACCGTTGGATTCACTCCAGATACTCCAGTTCATTAAGCAAATTGAACTGTAGGAGGTTTTCTAGGTTAGGTAGGTTGGAGGGAAATGCACCTAAGTGGTTATCACGGGGGCCAGGCGGTCCATTGTGTTTCTGTTTTTGTTGTGTGGAACCTATATTTAAAACCTTCGTCTTGCGGTGGGTTCTGTAGCAAACCAGCCTGCGTTCTTTATGAAGCCTATCATGTTCCTAAGTGGAACTTGTACGAGTTTCCCCAGCTTATCAAAAAGCCTGTTTCCTATAAGATGGAGACGGCGGTTTTGAAGATTTGGGCAATCACATAACAAGTGTGGCATAGTTTCTGCCTCCTCTATATCTGGACAGCGCCCGCAGAGGTTGGGTTCAATGGTTGGCAGCCATTTCCCTATCGCGCAGTATCCTGTTAGCACGCATATCAGGATTCGAATTTCTTTTTTATGCATCGCCAGTAGGCTTTTTGTTCTGTTTTCATCCACTGTAGGCCATAAGCTGCGAGATATGACACAGTCGCTTCTGGCGGACTATGGTGAGTTAATCAGTTCTCTTGCTTTTAGGTCTATTTTCCTTTTTAGTTCACCTACAGCAGTTTCTACTGATGTCCGAGTATATTGAAGGTCCAATGCTGATCCCTTTTTAGCTAGTTCATCCGCTTTCTCGTTTCCTTTTATATTGCTATGTCTAGGAACCCAGCAGAGAGTTATGTCATGTGTGTTGCATATTCTGTTCAACGTATTGCGTCATCTGGAAACTGTTTTCGATCTGACTTCCACGCAGTCTAGTGCTTTGATTGCCGCTCAACTATCAACGGAAATTGTAATCTTTGACGGATTTATTTTATTGCTATGTTTAGTCTGTGCAACCCTATCAATGGCGAAGACCCCAGCTTGAAAGATGCTACAACCATCCGGGAGTTTGTACGAGTGGTTGATTTTAAGTGACTCGCAAAAAACTCCGGAGCCGGTTCCGATATCCATTTTAGACCCGTCGGTGTGGAACTGAATGTCCTGTACATTAATTAATGTGTTTGAGTCCCACTCTTGTCTTTCGGGAATAAAAGTGGAGTAGTTCTTGTCGAAATCTACACACATATGTAATCTGTTGTTCTGTCGAGATCGATTATACTATAGATCCGTGTCCATGCAGCTTTGATTTCATGCGCCCGATTGTTTGAACTGAATCGCGCTTTTGTCAGATGTGCATCGTATGTACTCATCTATGGAAAGGATATTTAGCATAATCTCTTAACCCGCTTGTGGCGTTGATCTCTGTGCTCCTGTTTATGCATGCTAATCTTTGTACCTTCGTGAATATTTTAAGGAAGCTGGTTTTGTCTGTTGCATTCCACCATACATTAATTCCGTAGGTAAGGATGGGTCTGACAATAGCCGTGTACATCCAGTTAATCATGGACGGACGCAGACCCCATTGTTTACCAAAGGTTTTCTTGCACGCATAGAATACGCAAAGTGCTTTCTTCATTCTTTCTTCCGTGTTCTTTTTCCAGGTGGGCTTCGAATCAAGGATGGTTCCGAGATATTTAGCTGTTGTGGAGAGATTCAGAGGAATTCTATTCAGTTTAGGAGGATCAAAGTCACCTGTTTTCTTTCTATTGGTAAACAGAACCAGTTCGGTTTTTTTTTTCGGATTTATACTTAGACCATTTGGTTATGCCAAGGAGGACAATTCTTTTAGTGCAAATTCCATGAGGTTACCGATTGTAGGTAGGTATTTCCCACTGATCACGATTACTATGTCGTCTGCGTATGCAACTGTTTTTACTCCTTTGGTTTTGAGGATCTTCAGAATTTTGTTAACTGCAAAGAGCCAGAGCAAACTCTTGCGGGGTTCCTCTAATAACTGTTTTCCTTACGATGCTCTCACCTAATTCGGAGTTGATTATTCCACTCTTAAGCATTTCGTCAATCCAGCTGATTATCTCTGTTTTTACTCCTAGTTCAACTAGTGCTCCTATTTAAGTTGTTATACGCCCCTTCGATGTCTAAAAATGCGGCTAGAGTGAAGGTTTTTCTCAATATATGGGACAACATCATGTAGGGCTGTTTCTGCCGATATGCCTTTTAGGTATTCGTGTTGAGTGCTACATAAATTGTAGGCTTCTCAGGCGTAGATCAATTAATCTCTCCAGTGTTTTCAAGAGAAATGAGGTGAGGCTAATTGGTCTGAAATCTTTTGCGGAATTAGGGGTTGTTATACCCGCCTTAGGGATAAAAACTACTTTTAACTCTCACCAATACTTCGGTACGTAACCTAGCTTTAGAAGGGTGATGATTACAGATTGTTTCTCAATTATGGTTTCCGCAATTTTTCCCATTTTTAACGAGTTGTTTACTCAAGATATGAAGTATCTCAAATAAATTCGTATGACTTCAAAGTGTGGCTTTTATGTAAGACCCTTGCAACCTATGTCGACGAATTTTGGGATTTAAGAACCACTTTTGGCGTCAGTGTACACTGCCTATTAGGATCCATCTTAATGTAGAAACACATATGTACACTAACTCAAAAAATTGTCCGTACACTATATGACACAAAAGTCGTTCTTCAATATTTTTTAAACCAATCACAGGATTTTCATAAAAATGCTATCAAATAAAAGGAAATTGAGTCTATGAATTGTTTTCGAAAAAAATTTAAAAAAATACGGTAAGAAATAAAATAAATAAAAAAAAAACACGTTTCTTATCAGACTCAAAACATTACCCGTACACCGTTCAAAGTAAAAGAGAGCTACCGTGATGTTGATGATTTCATTACAATTTCTCATTTTCTGTGTCACTGAATATTTAGATTTTGTTACTAGTGGTAATTTTATTTAATTTGGTAGTTAACAATGGAGTAGAAATTGCGGAAAGGAATCCCTAAGGACGTTAAGGATTAAGTTATAAATCTGTGGAAAACAAAATAAAAGTTTACGTGATATTGCTGACATTGCTGACAGAACACATTCCTCAGTTCAATATGTAATAAACAAATACAAGGAAATAGGATCATCAGAAATCGCAAGTGGCAGGGGAAGGAAAAGGAAGTTGGTTATCCCACAGTTTCAGCGTAAAATACTGCGAATAATCAAACAAAATCCTAAGGTGAGTGCAACAAATATAGCCGCAACACTCATACAAGACCTAAATATTGAAGTGAATCCACAAACAGTGAGGAATTTCTTACATTTCAACGAATATATGGCTCGAAAATAAGCCTTATCTATCAAAAAGAAATGTAGGGGGAAAGTGGGAGACTTGAACATACGGGAGACTTGAACCACTAGAAATATTTCACTCAACCTCCACACTAATCCTTCAAGTGTTAGTGCATACGTTGACGAGAGTGACCCGCTACCTGGTAACAAAAGGGATTTGAAATCATCAGTTGTGTTTGGTTGCTAGACAGCAAAAAGGTGATTTTGTGCTTCTAGTAAAAAAAAAAAAGTTTGTGATTTACTGCATAAATTTGTGTTATGCTTTTAGAGTTCTTTTTTCATAGTGTCAACAGAACGACACTTGAATGGTACCTACAATGCCAATCGAAGCTTCATCATTTTGAAAACAAAGGAAGCCAATACAGACAGTCACAAGTATTCAACATTGCAGAAGAAAAGGAATTGATTGACTACTTGCTAACTAGCAGCAAAATGAAGTACGGCCTAACAAAGAAAGCAGCTTTGTCGTTTGCCACCAGTATGCTGAAGCAAATAAGAAAAAGATGCCTTCAAGCTGGTTAGTTGATTCTCAAGCTAGAAGCTATTGGTTTCGTGGGTTTTTAAAAAGAAATCCCATAATTAGCTTGAGGGGACCTGAAGCTACAAGCCTATCAAGAGCAACAAGCTTCAATAAAAAAAACGTAACCGATTTTTTTTAAAAATTTGAAAGAAGTGCGCGAGAAGTATGCCTTCGAAGCTCAAAGCATTTTCAACTGTGCAGAAATGTCCAAAGGTGCTGCCTTCGAAAAAGAACGCCAGGTTGGACAAGTTACTTCCGCAGAAAGAGGCACACTCGTAACCGTGTGCTTTGCAGTGAAGTGATGGAGAATGCCTCCATTTTTTATATTTCCAAGGGTGAAATACAACGAAACTTTTGTGACTAATGGGCCTTAAGGATCTGGCGGTGATGCTTATCCAAGTGGGTGGATGACTAGTAATGGATTCCTCAAATATTTGAAACACATCACAAAGTTTTCGCACTGCTCCTTAGAGAACCGTATTTTACTTATTTTAGACAACCACGAAAGTCATATGAGCATCGAAGCCATCAATTTTTCAAAAGCAAATGGAATAACGCTTTTAACAGTGCCACCTCATTGCAGCAATAAAATGCAGCCTCTTGATGTAGCTGTATTTTCCTCATTCAAATCACGTTATAACAGTGCAATGAACGATTGGATGTTGTCTAATCCAGGAAAAACCATTACAATATACAACATTCCAGCATTTGTTAAAGAGGCAGTGCCACTTCCCTTCAACCAAAAGAACATTACCAGTGGTTTTGTAAAGACGGGTATTCATCCATACAACTCATTCACCTATGAAGATTTTTTGTGTTCCGCAGTTACCGATCGAACAATGACGGAATCACAAAACAAAGTCATTGATCCATTCGCAGTTCCATCTACTTCAAGCAGTTTACTGACAAATTTAAGAGCTCCATCGGTTGAAGACCAGATATTTCCGATTCCAGTCCCAGTTCCATCTACTTCGAGTGGTTTTTCAGCAAATTTAAGGCCATCTTTTGAAAACCAACTTGTTGCGGATATTCAAAATTTGCCATCGTCTTCTAATCCAAATTCAGTGCTAAAATGCTCATCTATATCCTTATCGGCTAGTAAAAGTCCAATGATTAGTTCGGAATCGATTCGACCCTTCCCTAAAGCTGGCCCAAGGAAAACAACAAGAGGCCGGCAACCAGGAAAAACCAAAATTCTAACAAAAACACCAGAAAAGTATGAGGAACAAAACAATATCGAGCAACAAACAAATAATAAAAAAACGGAACCGAAAAAAAAAAAATACTAATAAAAACAGCAAACACATTCCCAAGAAAAAAATTTAACAATCGAGAGACAGTTCCGATGGTGAAGTCGACTACGACGAGGGATTAAATAGCCCTATGGAACAGGAGGAACATGGATACAACGTGGTTTTGCTTTATATGCAAAACGGATGATATGATAGATATGCGACTTTGCGCTTCTTGTAACAAATATGTGCACGAGATGTGTATTGGACTAACCAAGAACGATAATGAGACATTTATCTGCCCCAATTGTGACGAAAACTAGTCGGCAACTAGTCGTAAGCCTTATAGCCTTAAGACGCTTTAAATGTTATTTATCAATTTTTTGTAATGAAGTTATTTTTAAGTTTTTCTCTTAAATTATTTATTTTTTTTTTTCGTTAATTTTGTGAAGTACAGTAGTAATCGTTTATAGCGAACCCGGTTAAATCGAACTTTCGGTTATAACGAACCATTTCATGAAGTCCCAATCAATGCCCCATAAGAATAATGTATTAAAATTTCGCATATAGCGAACCCGCCTAAAGCGAACTTTCGCATATAACGAACGCATTTTGCGCGTCAAATAAAGAAAATGTCCGATTATAACGAACCAAAAATTTGTCATTCGGATTTTCCCAACTTTTCGGGACTTCCCCGAAAACTGTATAGCTGCATACGTACCAACATTCTCAAACGTCAACATTCTGTCCTTCAATATAACTTTTTCGGTACTTCCCCGAGTAACGATATGTTTACAAACGAAAGGCAGCACAAATTAGTTGAGTTACATTCTGGACAGAGAAAGGACATTTAAGTAAAATGGGAGATCTAGTATCAAATAAAAAAAGAAAATGTTTCACATTAAAAGACAAATACGATTTAATAAAGCGTTTACAACAAGGTGTAAAGCAAAGCGATATATGCAAGGAAATGAGTCTAAGTAAATCGACTGTTGGCACAATTTGGAAGAAAAGGGAGGAGATCCTGGACCACTTCAATCAAACAAATTCAAAGGTAAAAAAAGTAAGAAAACCTATAAACGAGAAGGTGGATAGTTGATTGTTGAAGTGGTTTAGCCAACAAAGGGCTAACAATGTGACCGTAAGTAGTGCGATTCTACAAAACAAAAAGCCGAAGAGTTTGGTCGGAAATTTACGAATCAGGAATGCAGTCTTAGCAAGAGTTGGTTAAGTAGATTTAAAAAAACGGCATGATATTAGCACCGGAAAAATTGTTGGGGAAGCGGCAGCAGTTGACATGGGTATTGTCGATGATTGGTTGCAAAGCAAATGGCCAAGTATTAAGGGAAACTCTAAGGATGAGGACATTTTCAACGGCGACGAGACTGGCTTATTCTATAAACTGACCCCTAATAGAACATTGCATTTTAAAGGAGAGACATGCGTTGGTGGAAAACTATCAAAAGAACGTATAACCGTATTGGTGGTGGCAAAATTGTTGGGTACAGAAAAAAGAAGACTGCTGGTCATAGGAAAACCAAAAAATCCCAGGTGCTTTAAGAACATCAAACAATTGCCGGTGAACTACAATACAAAAATAATCAGAGGGCTTGGATGACTTCCGAAATTTTTTTAAATGAGTTAAGGCAGTGGGACAATAAATTACGTCGTAAAGATAGGAAAATTCTATTACTTGTGGATAACTGCCCGGCACATCCTGAGGTAAAGGATTTGACGTCAATTAAGTTAGTTTTCATGCCTCCTAATACAAGCTCGAGGCTGCAACCTATGGACCAAGGCGTCATTCACAGTTTAAAGAGCAATTATCGGCATTTGCTTCTCATGAAAATGATAAATTCAACTGAAAAAAAAGAAGAAAGCTTTGCACCAAACCTACTAGATGCAATAAATTTAATTCATATGGCATGGCAAAAAGTTACACAAAAAAACATTTTTAATAGTTTACGACATGGCGGATTCATCAGAAGTGAGGACAATTTCGATTTACAGGACGACATACCCTTATTTGACTGGCTGAGACTTAACCACGATGAAGACATAGGTTGTCAAAACGCATTAACAACAGTTATAGAAAGCGATGCTTTTGAAGAATATGTGCACTTTGATGACAACATTATAAGTGTAGAACTTCTGGATGATGATGCAATTGTGGATTCTGTAAGCGGTAGTGCAGATGTTGACGAGAATGAAGACGTCGAAGCAAGTGAGAATGATGAATTTGTAGCAGCTCCAGCACCTATATCTGACGCGTTACGCTTTGCTGAGGGCCTTCGTGCTTTTCTTCAATCACAAAACACTCCTCAAAGAATTTTCAATAGATTTGCAGACGTCGAATTGTTTTTAAACCAATTGAAATCTTCTCAAACAAAACAAACTAAAATTCTTGACTTTTCAAATAAAAAATTTATAAAAATATAATGCTCTATACTGAAATACTTGTTTTTTATGTGTTCAAAAATTGGTTTGAACACTTTTTCTTTTCTTTTTTGATTTTCGAAACAAAAGCTGATGATTTTTTTTAGCATATCACTTATAAGGAACTTCGGTTATAACGAACCAATTTGGTCGGTCCTTTCGAGTTCGTTATAAGCGGACACTACTGTATTTTTTTTTTTTTTGTTTGTTTTTTTTTTTTAAATTGCCAATATAGGAATGTGAAATGAAAACCAAAAGCTTTTATTACTATTTATTTTGTTGTTTTACTCGTTGAATATGGATATGTTCAAGTCACCCGTAGGTGAGGGAGACTTGAGCCGAAAATCTTTTTTCAAACAATTTGCTCTCAGTAAAAAATTTCTGCATGGATTTAGAATAAAAAAGGTAATACTTGAAGGAGATACATGTAACTTTAAAGTGATTTAACTAACATGGAAGTGAGACGACTACCAACAAAAATTTTTTCAACGATTTAATAAAAAGTGGCTCAAATCTCCCGCTTTCCCCCTACTCAAAAGGTTGCAATACGCGAAAGAGTTCATAGGTAAGCCGCCTGAATTTTGGAAACACGTTATATTCTCAGACGAGTCAAAGTTTAATATTTTTGGGTCAGATGGGCGACGTTTTGTTTGGCGTAGAAGCGGCACAGCACTTGATGATTTCAACGTAAACCATACTATCAAACATGGCGATGGAAACGTGATGGTATTGGGATCAGGGGCAGAAAATATTCTTTTCATCGAGTTTACAATGAACAAGATGCAGTACCTGAACATTTTAAAAGAAAACTTGGCAAATTCTGTTCGAAAATTGGGGCTAGATGAAAATTACTGTTTTGTCCACGACAGCGATCAAAAGCATGGTTGTAAGGGAATGGTTAGTATTCCCCATCCACCCCAAAGTCCTGATCTTGTCCCTATTGAGCACTTATGGTCTCATATGGAATAATAACTAAGAGAAAGGACAATAAGGAACAAAGAAGAACTGAAAAATGGATTAAAAGAGGTTTGGCAAGAAATAGACCCAGAGTATACGGCCAAATTGGCGCTTTCTATGGAAAATATATTGTGTGCAGTTATCGAAGCCAAGGGTTTTTTTTACGAATTAGAACGTATTAAAACAAGTGTACAGACAATTTTTTGAGTTAAAATTGCCTACTGCCTGTCGTCGCGCGCGAGTTACCTAGCAACATAGTGAGTCAGTTGGTCATCATGCAGTTGTTGTTACGCGGCTCTCTGCAAAGTTACCTAGCAACATAGTCATACGCATCGTCGCTATCATCATCTTGATCAACCTTATCATCATTACAACCTTACGCAGAGCCAGTTGGTTATCTTGCAGTTGTTGCTATGCTGCTCTCTGCAACCGTTTGGCAAACAGAAGTTTGGAGATCAATCGGCATTTTTCAATAAAGAGCTCTCACATTTTTCGATCGTGAAGCAGCGTACATAGTATTGTTTCCTAATGTAAATTAGTTATTAAAGGTTGTATTTAAATCTTTAAATAAAATAAAGACACTGTATAAATATAAAGGTGGAAAATTAAGAATTTGTAATTCGCGCATGTAGAATACAATCGCTACAAAAAAAAAAAATAAATAAACAAATTAAATCCATCAACAAACAATAACTTTCGCGCCCGTCAAATTGAATTCAGTGTGGTGCAGTGGAAAAATAAATAATAATAAAAATAAAACCAATGCTAAAAGTGCAGTGGAAAAATAAAAAAAATCAGTGCCGGTGCTTCCATCTTTCACCTCCTCTCACCCGCTGTTGCGCTTCTATCGCAATTATTAATTATTATATCGCAATTAGAGTACGTGCTATGTATGTACATACTTCCAGTTGCGATGACTGAAAGAAGGTAACATTTAATGCATAGCGGGCTGTGAATGTTTATCCGAATAGCGGACCTTAGCTGATTGTCGTTTGGGCATAGCACCTGCGACAGTTTGTATTGGAAAACTATTCATTGGATCTTCACTTCACAGCTTCGCTTAGTTAAGTCAGAGTTGTGTCTTTTTGTGTTTCTATGTTGTAGTGATGAGGGAATTTAGGGTTGATCTTACCAACATTCGTGGGCTTCGAATGAATTTCTTCGATGAGTACGCCCACCCCCATTCCCATAAACCGGCTGTTTTGGCACTAAGCGAAGAATCTTCCGATTTGAAACTGCCTGGATATAACTTAGTATCATTATTCTTTCCCCACCGTGGCCTCGCCATTTACGTCCGTAGTGATATTGCTTACCAAGTTCCACCACAGTATGGCCACTGTTCCAACCCTGAATTTAATTTCAAATGGCTAAAATTCACCATCCGTAAGCAAATAATTCACTACTGCTTTATTTATGGAAGCCCTAGTGCGGACAGCAATTCAACTTTTGACGAATTTGATGCGCTGTCCGATTCCATCACTCGAATTGTCTCATTGTAAAAACTGTTGGTCATTCGTCAAAAATATTAAAAATTCTGCCTCGTCTGCCATCCCCACGCTCATTTACAATGACATTCCAACTGTCAGCTCCTTTGACAAAGCTAATCTGCTTGCTGCTCACTTTACAGCGAACTCCACGCTGCCAGATAATGCTTTGTATCCACCTGTATTTGAGAGCGTCAAATCTTCCATGGGACAAGTCCACTTTCGCACTCGTACAGTTGCAGGAGTACTCAAAGGTCTTAACATACACAAATCCGCTGGTCCAGATGGCATCCCGCACATGGTTCTGAAGAGGTGTTCTTCTACGCTGGCAAAACCTCTTTTCTGTCTATCCTACTTTTTAGGGCTCTTTTCGAGTAGATGGAAAACAGCATTTGTCCAGCCCCTCCCTAAAAAAAGGCGAATCTTCCTCCCCATCCGATTACCGACCCATTGCACTTACGTCCCTTCTTTCCAAGGTCATGGAAACGCTGATAAATCGTCAGCTTATGAAATATCTCGATTCACGAAAACTCCTTAATGACCGGCAGTATGGTTTTCGTAGCAACAGGTCCACTGGTGATTTGATGGCATATCTCACCGAAAAGTGGAACCAATCTCTCCATCACTTCGGCGAAACCAAGATGGTTGCGCTTGATATTTCAAAAGCATTTGACAGAGTTTGGCATCAGGCTCTTTTGTCGAAAATGCGTGCATATGGCATCGATGAGTCTCTTCTTCAATGGATTAGAAATTACCTTTCGGGGCGTTCAATACAAGTTGTTTTGGATGGCTTCAAGTCTGCAATTCACCAAATAAATGCTGGTGTTCCCCAAGGCTCTGTTTTTTCTCCGACTCTCTTTCTTATTTTTATAAATGATCTCTTGTCTGGAACTTCTAATCCAATCCATTCCTTCGCTGATGACAGTACCCTCAGTTTTTCATGTTCGTTCCCTAACTCACGTCCTTGCTCTTCGGCCGTAGAAGGGAAACGGCAACGTATGTTAAACACATTAAATTCCGACCTGGACAGCATAATTAAATGGGGTTCAACCAACCGCGTGGAATTTAATGCTTCCAAAACACAATGCTGTCTTCTGTCTCTCAAGCGAAACCAAAATCCTCAACCATTATCCATGGATGGTACTTGCATCATCGAAACCGGAAAACTTGCCATTCTCGGTATGTGTATTAATAACCACCTTCGATGGAATGATCACATATTCGAGGTTGCCAAAAATGCTGCAAAATGTCTTGGATTCCTTAAGCGGTGCAAGAAATATTTTACCCCGTCTGATCTGGCCTGAATTTATAAGGCATTCATCCGCCCTAAGCTGGAATATAACGCCCATATCTGATCCGATGCACCCAAGACCGTTCTGCACATTCTTGATAGGGTACAGAATAGCGCGTCAAAACTTATAGAGACATTGTGAATTCCATTCATTCATTAGAACATCGGAGAAATATCTCCTGTCTCTCCCTGTTTTAACATTTTTTCTACAAAAAATGCTCCAGCGAAATAGCCAGTTGCATTCCTTCCCTTCAAAATTTCACCAGCAATACGCGACATGTTTTGAATGCACATCAGTTTACCCTAAAGCCAAACTTCGGTAGTACTGTAAAATATAGGTATTCATTTATAAGCCGAACAACACGAATGTGGAATGGTTTACCATTCTCTGTATTTCCCCATCGCTACAACCTTCAAACATTCAAAGCCAACGTGCATAGGTACCTCCTCTGTTCCTCTACCCCCTTTTCCCTAACGCCCGTGCCCTGAAACAATTAAAGGGTATTAATACTTCCTCTGGCGGGCGCAGATTATAAAAAAAAAAAAAAAATAAAGTGACTTAAATTTATTTAAGTGGTTTCTTTTATTTCAATCAACTTCAAAAGTTATAAAGAAATAAAATTCTACGTGGGATTTGTACGAACATTTTTTTGAGTCAGTGTACATAACTCCATCTTATTTCTTTATTGTGAACTATTTTCGCAATTCCATCAGACTTCAGTGTTCCTTTAAGTTTAAAGCAAATCTTGTGAAATTTTAACCCTCAAACCACAAACTTAGCACTTATTAATTTTGTTTATGTAGCTATGCTACACATGGTACCATTCGTCTGTTCTTCTATAATTTACTTTCTTAACAAAGAAGAAAAATAGCAAATTAGGAACGATATAGAAAACGATAATATAATTCAAAGAAGTTGTTGAGCGGAAAATAAATGCTTGAATGTAGAAAAATGTTCCGAAACAACTCACGCGATCCCCCACAGCAAAAAGTGCACAATGAAACAAAAACACAAAATATATCACTTTTGCCAATTCTGCCATAAATTTTAAAAGTTTGCTTTAGTTGTAAAAAAACAAAAATAATCGCAGCAGTTCCCACAACTGCATGGAAAATAAAAAAAAAATCTTTACGAGAGAAGAAAGTCACCAGGAGCAGGTTCTGGTACGAGTACTCGTATATGTACGAGCACATGCAACCCCCTACACGACCTTCTTTCTGGAATTGAATAAAAGCTTTTTTTGATTACGCCCTTGGCATTTATCCATGGTTACGCGATACCCGATACCGGGATTCTTTGTTTTTGGTAAGAAAAAAAAATCCTTTGTTCGCTCTTTCATTTCAGCGCTACATTCTGCCACCACCCCATTCCCTCAAAGAACCCCAAACAACCCAACCAAAACTGTGAGCATTCGCGTTGTTGACAAAAGTGTCAGATGCAAGGAGTTTGTTTAAGTGCCAATGCCAAGGTAGTGCGCTTCTCCGTTACCTTGGAACGGAAGAAGAGCGAGGACACAATAAAGTTGTTCTATGCACTGTGCACAAAGCTTAATCCAAGGACAATAAAATATTCAAGGAAAACAGCACAAAAAAAATCACATGTACGTAATTTCAGCCACCACCAACTGACATACCATTACATTTCCTTTTATAAGGAGATCCTTTAGCAGCGAATGTCATGGTGACTCTGACTTCATGCTGACTTTTTTTTCTTCGCTGTGCTAATTTATATTTAGTTAGCACGTATCATTACCGGAATGACAAAATAATTGCCAATAAGGACCGACGTGAATGCGGGAAAAAAAAAACGACAAGGAATTGCATTCTAGTGGAAGGAAACAAGTCAGTTGAAGGGAAAACGATGATGCTTCGTCAGGCTATGCAATGAGTGATGGAATTTGGTACCGTAGTCGAAATAAATGCAGACTACGAGAGACTCGTATATTACGATGGTTTGGGTACATGTGGGTTGTTCAATTATTTTATTGACTTCAAACGTAGTACATAGTTTGAATTGATTAAAGTATGAATTGAATTGAAATTATTGACAGCTTAATGCTGATATGATGGGGGCGCTGGGGCTCAGTGGTTAAGTGGGGGTACACCCGAATTCAAGGATGTTTTGCATTCTCGAACTATTTTGGAAGTGGTTAAAGGATTGAGCAACGCCTTAAGCGCAGCCTGACTGTCACTACAGGCGCAGATACTTCGCCCCTTCCACCTGTTCATCCCGATATAGTCCGCAGCCATTAGGATAGTATATATTTCTACCTGGAAGACAGATGTGTGTTTTTCCAATGAGAAGTGAAGCCTAATGTTGTCGCATTTAACGAAAACATCAGCACCAGACCCCTGTCCAGTTTTAGAGCCGCCCATGAAAATGCGACTACATTTCTTTCCTGGCTCAGACTCCGGCCAAAACCAATCCTGAACATGGGGAAAGTTGACTTCAAATTTGCACCGCAGCCGTACTTCAGGTGTCATTGCATCAGATGGCATATCCATGAGACAGGGGTCGTAGGATAATCGTCGCGCATCGTCATTAAAACTCCAGTGCGTATTGTGCCAGAAACCACTTCTTTTTAACCGGAAGATGGCTCTGAGTGTACATCCCATTTTGGGGAGGTTCGTCAAGGCGTCTAGAGCAGAGCCAGGCATACTGGGGAAAGCTCCCAAGAAGCCGAGACAGACCGTTCCTTGGAGTTTGGCGAAAGCAGTAGTAAAGTATTTACGTGAGAGCTTATTCAAAGGCCTTTCCTTGGCGATAAGCCCCATGTCTTGCCGAAAACACCTTTGCATTGCCAGAGGGTGGCCGTGGTGTAGTGGTAACATCATCGCTTGTCGCGCTACAGGTTCATGGTTCGAATCCTGATCTCAATAATCATCTGTTTATTTCGCATGAAATAAATAAAAAGTCGATCAATTGCGAAAGCTTATGTCAACTCTACTGCGAAGGCATAATACTGGTAGTAGGGTGGTCATATGGATAAAATGCAACTTGATCGTGATGATGACATCAGGAGGACGGAAAAAAATACTGTGAATCATGAGCAACGACAAAATCAAAAACAAACAAGCTCCCCAGTTATCTGGACAGCCACCCTTGGAGTTCACTGAAACTTAATACCAGCTGAGTTTCAAACCAACTACACCCCTCTTTCTTTCTCTCTGTCTCTTCCACTTCCACAAAATTAGTATAAGGGCATTCATAACCCCTTTCACACATGCAAATTATAAAAAAAAAAAAAAAAAGAAGACTGACAGAGCTTTGGAAATCTTCAGCTCGACATGTTTCGTCCAAAGAAGCTTGCTATCTAAGATTACTCCTAAATATTTGGCTTCCTTGGAGAGTTGGATAGTGACGCCTTTTAGCACTGGCTGAGTCAGACCAGTCAATTTCCACCTTCTCGTAAAGAGAACCACCTCCGTTTTGAGAGGATTAACTGAAAGCCCATTCCTAGCGCATCAATCGTCGATTGCGTCTAGGACCATCTGCACCTTAGAGCAAACAGTCGCTAGGCACGATCCGACAGACAGAACGGCGACATCATCTGCGTATGCTTGAGCGTAGACGTTAGAACTATTGAGGGTGTTCAACAGGGAGTCAACCAGTATGCACCAAAGCAGTGGAGACAGAACACCGCCTTGTGGGCAGCCCCTATTTACACCTGCCATAATACACCGGCCACAATCTGCATCTACAGTCAATGTTCTGTTCACCAGCATTGCTTTGATCCACAACACTAGTGATTCTTCTACGCCGTGACTTCTGGCGGAGCTACACTTGATGTCAAAAGACGCATTGTCAAAGGCACCCTCAATGTCTGTGAAAACGCCTATCGCGTATTCTTTCCTGTCAAGCGCACATTCTATTCTACTCAGCAGATTTTGAAGAGCAGTCTCGCAGGATTTTCCGCGTTGATAAGCATGTTGCATCTCTGACAGAGGATTTGCCCTCAAAGCAACTTTGCGCACATGTAGCTCAACCGGTCTTTCCATGCTTTTCAGCAGGAAGGACTTCAGACTAATAGGTCTGAAGCTCTTGGCGAGAGAGTAGTCATCTCTGCCAATTTTCGGTATGAAAGCTACTCTGACTGTTCGCCAGGGGGTTGGTATATATACCAGTGCCAAGTCTGCAGTAAAAATTCTCTTCAGAGTTGGCAGCAACTGACTAATACCTTGTTTCAGCATAGTTGGGTATATTCCGTCAGTGCCAGGTGACTTGAAGCTGTCAAAAGATGCGGCAGCTTCAAGATACTTGATACATAAGACAGACATGACTGTCTTGAAAAAAGTGCCTCCCTTTTGATGTTAGTATCGTCTTGGATTCTTCCTCTTTTTTTTCAAATTAAAAGACGACATTAGGTCACCAAGACAATAGGTTTTAAACTTTTTGGTCGCGCTTGCGGGTAAATTTGGTAGCCCCTCATCTAAGGAGTCCAAACTGAAAAAATAGATAATTTATAATTACCATTTCGTTATGCTACGAGTACATTGTAGAAGTGTCTTCTGCAATTCAAGATATTTAACTTTCCATGTAGTAACTGAAAAAAGTGGAAAAAAAGTGCCTGACCACTGCAGATATTTCATGGTCACTTAAAATTATCTAATTTCTAGCTATGCAGTGCCAAAAGCAGACTTCATCCATGTCATCCTTTAGAGTGGAAAAAGAAACAAATTAAAAATCTATGCGCCCCGAGAAAGGGTTCCTCTCATCGTCATCATCTCCCTGAATACTAAACACAACTTATTTATACAAAAGTAGTACACAGTAGCAGTAGCAGTGTGCATAAAGAGTGAAACACCAGTAGACCAAGTGGAAATCGTCGGTGGTTTCAATTCAACGTCTCGCCCATTCATTGTTTGACTTTCGCATGATAACTTTGTTTATGATTAATGAGAATATTATGCGGAACGATTCATGGCAGCATCAAGAACCAACATTTTCCATCCGCCCGAGTAGTCCAGGGAGGAGCCTTTTGTCTGCGGGGTGTTTGCGAGCTTGTTGGAAAATTGTAAGCAACAAAATGATTATGCAAAAAAATTCTACACTTTAGCAATTTTTCCATAGCTCATTTCAATTATGAGCTGCTGAAAGTCCTAGGAGTGGATAGCTGGGGGTTCATGGCGAAGTGTAACCAGCAATGGTCCATATGGGCAGGAAGGGTTATTTGGGATTCAGCTCATAAATCTTCCGTTCTACTGACAATTTTTTTTTTTTTTATATTCGTTTGGTATCATCGTCTCGGTGGAGTTTGCAATATTTATTCTTAGCTTTTTATTTTGATGATGATTCTTCCACATAAATTGTCAATGTAGATTTATGAACTCGTAAAATTCCTCCTGCTGGGGGAGTTGGGCGAATAAAAATCAAGGGAACTTGTGGGTTTCTATAAAGTACATAATAAACTTTATGTAGGTTTTTCTCTGGGGAGACGGAAATGACGATTAATTTCATTTCAGCTTAACATTACCTTAGATTTGTAGTTGAAATAGAAGGAGTTTTCCAGGATTTTCAACAAAGATTTATCATACTTTTTGATTGTTAGCCTTCAGTCAAATGACTTGAGGAACAAACTTCTGCAAATTATTATGATGTGGGAGAATGATCTTTCCAAATTTGACACCCGTTTCATCCGATCGCTTTTCAAGCCACTAGGGCCCATCACCTTTGTGTACAACTAGTAACTGCGCGAACTTACTTACTTACTTAAGGTGGCGCTACAGTCTGGAGTGGACCTGGGCCTCAACCAACAAGCATCTCCAGCCAGTTCGATCTTTATTTATCTGCCTCCAGATTCATACGCTAAGTTAGTTGTGGTCCCCTTCCACCTAATTCGCAGTCTTCCACTGTTACGCCGTCCCTCGGGAATGGATTCGAAGATTGTCCGCTCCACATGACCCAGCCAGTTGGACCTTCACTTTCCTGGCTAAGTCGATGTCGCTGAACAGCCCTTACAGTTCGTTGTTACATCTCATCCTCCACTCACCATCTATGCAGACAAAGTCTGCAGATAAAGTCCATGAGTATTACTGGGATAGTTAGGGTTTTATAAAGAATCACTTTAGTTGTTCGAGAGAAGTCTTTGCTATTCAATTGCCTTTTTAGCCCAAAGAAGCAGCGGTTGGCAAGGTTATTCTTCATTTGATCTCAGCGCCCATGTCGTTGTCTGAATTTATTTACCGGAGCCTAGGTAGACAAATTCCGTAAGTACCTCAAAGTTATGCCTGTCCACGGTGACGTTCTGCCCGAAACGTCGATGTTGGTTGTCCTTTTTTGTTGACAGCATATACCTGGGCTTGCCCTCATTGACCGTTAAACCCACCTTCACCACTTCCGCCTCAATACTTACGAAACCGCCACTGATGGCACGCTGCTTTCTTCCGATTACGTCAATATCGTCATCGTATACAAGTTATTGGACGGACTTTTGAAAGATTGTGCGTCTGGTGTTGGCGCGTGAGTTATGCACTATTCTTTCAAGAACGATGTTATCTGAATCCTTTTTTGACATCAAAGGTCTCGGTGAGATCTTTACTGACCTTGATGGAACAACGTGCGTTCTCCATCATCATCCTGCACAAACGGACGAGTGTGACAGGGATGTCAAGACATTGCTCTACAGCTCTATAAATGCTGTCATACTCGTATGCGGCCTTGAAATCGATAAAAGGTTGTCGGTATCGATTTGAAGCTCATGGGTTTTTACCAAGATCTGCCGTAGTGTGAATATTTGGCCTAAAGCCACACTGATATGGACCGATCAGGTTGTTGACGGACGTCTTCAGGCGTTCACTCAACACGGCAGATAAGATCTTATAGGCGATGTCAGTTCATAGGGTCTCCTTTTTTGAGGATCGGGCAAACAATACTGAGGTTCCAATCATCGGGCAGATTTCATCCGACCATATTCTACAGATGAGTTGGCGCATGCTCCTTACCAAGTCATCGTCGGCCGACAGCTGCAGCAGCTTGGTTGGTTGATTGGTTTAAGAGGGTGAGCTTATGCTCTTCACTTAGGCCTCCATTAGGCCCGTTGTGTTCCGCTCGTCTATCGAACTGTAAGGAATAGTGTTGTGGTCTACAGCAGCTTTATTGGACTTCAGTTAAATATGGCTATCTGCACTTCGTCTAGATCGGGTGGACGGAATTGTTGATCTACATCGTCCATGTTAAATTGTTCATTCAGCCTGACATCGGAATTCGATTCGTCGTCGCCGTTATACAGTCTGCAGAAATCCATATCCTCAGCATCGACTGCATTTTTACTCCGATGTTCCCTTGATCGTCCTTGCAGGCTTCGATTCGGGCCTTGTAGCCTTGACAAGTTCATTTTACCTGTCTTTTGTTTAGCTGCATGTGTTCGCCGGCACTCGTCGTCAAACCAGATGTTTCGTTGTGATGGCCGAGTGAAACCCAGCACACCAAGGCGGCACCTTTGATGGCTTTTTGGCATGTTGCCACTGTTCTTCAATGCTCGATACTGGAAGCATAGAACCTCTTAAGAGATTAAGGGAGACTCGATCGGAAAGGGATTTGGCTATCTCTTGCAATTGTAGCAGTCCAACGTCAAACTTCCTCACAGTATTTCTTTCTCTTGGTGGTGTTCGGGATATCCGCAACCGTACCTTGGCTACAATAAGGTAGTGGCCCGAGCCAATGTTGGCCCCTCGGAACGTTCGGACATTCATAATACTGGAGGAGTTGCAATGTGGTCAACCTGGTTGGCAGTTACTTGATCAGGAGATCTCCAAGTTCCCTTGTGAATATCGAGATACGTACTATCTACGACAACATTTCGCCCCGCAACAAAGTCGATTAAATGGTTTAAGACTGCTTATGGCTCAAAGGAGCTTTTCAGTTGATACGAGTACTCTATTAAAGGCTTAATAACGTGAAATTATATTCTATCATATTTCCTCAAATTTTTGGAAATGTTATCCGCTTCGTCAGGCGTCAATGTTTTTGACTGACATTGTAGCTGGCTACACTACCTGTTGGGATTAGACACTTACAGTGGCTCACTTAAATATTCGGGCAGAGAGTTTTCGGATACTTGCTGGTAGATAAATAAGAAAATAAAAGGCCTACGAATTCAAATTTCATAAAGTTTATAGTAAATAAGTAAAAGAAAATTCAAATTTAGAAGAAAACGATTTTTAAAGGAAAAGTACATAAATTGAATTCACAAAAAGATTCGGGCAAAAACTTTATTAAAAAAAAAAAAAAAAATGAGTACTTTGTTGGGTACCCTTTTCACACAATTACACTTTTGAATTTTCGGCGCATTGAAGACACTTGTTTTCTTGTTGTTTTCTCTTCAATAATTTGCCATTCGTCTTGGAGAATTATTTTGAGATGTGCCTTAGTAGTGATGCTACATTTTCGAACTCGTAATTCCAGCTGATACCAAAGACCTTCTATGGGGTTCATGTCTGGCGATTGGAGTGGGGGGGATTAACGACTTTTGGACAGTTATAAAGAAGCCAGATCTTAACCATAAGTGCAGTATGCTTGGGATCGTTATATTGGTAGAACTTGAAACTCTCCCCTATTCCCAAGTTTTCTGCACTCTTCTTCAAATGGTCTTTTAAAATACCCAAGTAAAGGGTGACCAGATAGTAATGATAGTTTTCCAATTGTTGTGTTTCAGCAGTTGTTTAAGTTACCAATGACATCTAGCTGTCAAAAAATTCAGTAAGGTTTCCCATTTCATCAAACATCGTTTAATGCTTCCCAAATGTGTGAAAACTATTAAAAAACATTATCGAAATTCCGGCTCAGTTGTTAATACACTACGTGAATTTCGTCATGAGTTCGGTCGTCATAATGGCTTCAGTCCGCAGGCAATTCGTCGCACCGTGGAAAAGTTTGAGCATACGTACACTCTCTTAGACTTTGAGACATCAGCCAGACAGAGATCTGTGCGTAGTGGAGAAAACATAGCCGCCGTAGCGGCCAATATCGAAGAAGACCCAGAAATGTCGATTCGGCGCCTATCAGCTGAATTGGGCATCGCCAGAGAGTCAACCAGGCTTATTTTGCGGTTTGATGTGGTCCTACATCCGTATAAGATTATGCTGACACAAGAACTGAAGCCGGGCGACCATAGACAACGCCGTGAGTTCGCTAATTGGGCGCTGGAAATGTTAGCCGTAGATCCGGATTTTGGCCAAAAAATCATCTTCCCAGACGAGGCCCATTTTTGGCTCAACGGTTATGTCAACAAGCAAAATTGTCATTATTGGAGCGACCACAATCCACAAGTGTTTGATCAAGCATCAATGCATCCATAAATATTGACTGTTTGGTGCGGTTTATGGCACGGCGGCATCATCGGACCTTATTTCTTTCGAAATGAGGAAAGAGACACCGTTACCGTCAATGGTCCTCGGTATAGAGCGATGTTAACCGACTTTCTGTATCCAGAGCTCGACAACATCGATATATCTGAGCTGTGGTTCCAACAAGACGGCGTTACATGCCATACAAGCGACGCAACGCTCGAAGTGGTGAAGGAGAAATTTGGCGACTAGGTCATCTCATGGCGAGCGTTCATCAATTGACCGTCGCGATCATGCGATTTGACACTCTCGATTATTTAGTCTAAGGCTACGTTAAGTCTTTAGTCCACGCTAACAAGTCAACCACTTTGGACGAGCTCAAGGCCAACATTTGAGACGCTAATGCCGAAATAACGCCGCACATATTGGACCGAGTCATCAAACATTGGACCGATCGCTTGAAGCACTGCAAGCGAAGCCTAGGCGGCCATTTAAATGATGTGCTATTTCATACATAATGGCACTAGCTTAAAAATAAAGCCAGAATTAATTTGATATCTCACACTGTTGTTGTTTTATATAAATTTCTTTTCCTATCGTTGTTATCTGGTCACCCTATATATGACTTTGTCCATTATTCCATCGATGAAGACTAAATTTCCCACCCCCTTCACCGACATACTCCCTCAAACCATAACCGAGTCGCCACCATGTTTTGCTGCAGTTAGCACCTTTTCTTTACTCAGTTCTTGGTTTTTCTTTCTCCATACTTTTGTTCTTCCGTCCTTTTTTTTTTTTTTTTTTTATAATTTGCACGTTTTAAAGGGGATATGAATACCCTTAAACTAATTTTTAGAACACGTGCGTTTTGCGAAAGAGGAAGAGACAGAGAGAAAGACAGAGTGGTGTAGTTTGAAACTCAGGTGGTATTAAGTTTCTGTAAACTCCAAGGGTGGCTGTCCAGATAACTGGGGAGTATTTTGTTTGTTTTTTCGCTATTGTTGTCGTTGCTTATGATTCACAGTATTTTTTTCCGTCCACCTGATGTCATCACCACGATCAAGTTGTATTTTAGCCATATGACCACCCTACTGCCAGTGTTATGCCTTCATAGTAGAGTTGACTTAGCTTTAGCAAGTGATCCTACCCGAAAACATTAAATTTGCTTTCGTCGCAAAACAAGACGTTGTCCCAAAAATCTTCACACTCATTCTCATACAATTTAGTAAATTCTAGTCTTTTCTTTTTATTCACCTCAGATATGAATGGTTTTTTTAGGACCGTTCTGCAGTTACACTCGTTCTTTTTTTATGCACCTCCTTACAGTTTCGGCGTTAACAACCTTTCCTCCAACTCTGTTGTTATTTTAGTTTCAGCTATCCTAGGGTCGTCTTTCACTCTTCTCATAATGAACCGTTCTTGTGTATCAGTTAAGACTTTGTGACGTCCGTTTTGCCGAATGGAAGCAACTCGATTCTCACTTTCGAACCTTTTAATGATGTCACCGATTGTATAGGGTGGACCAAAAGTCTCTTTCTTATATAAAAAAATTAATATCTCTTTTATTTATAGATATTTTTGAGTTTTTTTTTTTTTTTTTGTTTCAGACATAAGGCTTGGGAGGTTTAGGATGGAGCACTACACGATCGCACAGCGAACAAAAATTGTTAAATTATTTTTTTGAAAATAGCCAGTCAATAATTTGTACTCAACGTGCCTACCGGCAATTTTATGGCGTTAGAAATGGTCCAACAGCACCCACTATTCGTGCTGTGGTGGCCAAATTTGAGCAATATGGGAACGTTGGAGATGTGAGGCGTTCGAGCAGGCCTCGTTTTGGATGATCGATCGAAAATATCCAGATCGTTAGAGAAAGTGTTGCAACCGATCCTGAAACATCGACACGACGACGTTCAACACAGTTAGGCATACCGCGTAGCACGATTCATCGGATTTTGAGGAAAGATCTGCACCTATACCCTTACAAGATCCGGTTGGCCCAACAGCTCAATCCTGGTGACCCAGAAAAACGTCTGGATTACTGCAGAACTGTCCTAAATATCGCCGAGAATGACGAAAAATTTTTGGAAAATGTTATGATGACCGACGGGGCACATTTTCATCTGAGCGGGTTTGTGAACAAGTAAAATTGCAGATTTTGGGCACACAGAATCCCAAAAATGCCCATCAACGTCCCTTTCACTCACTTCGTGTTACTGTTTGGTGTGGAATAACCTCGCGTAAGATTTATGGGCCATATTTCTTCGAAAATGATGCGGGTGCCAGCGTTACGAATGAATTTGAATGAATTTGAATTTGAAAAAGGTTTACATTAACAAACCACAGAATATAGAGGAGCTAAAACTCAACATTCGCACAGAAATCGCTCAAATTACGACGACAACACTTCAAAAAGTCATGGAAAGTGCCATCAAAAGAGCCCATGAGTGCATGCATTCTGATGGTAGCCACTTAACCGATATGATTTTCTATGCATAATGTAAAAAATTTCCATGAAATAAACTTTTATTTGTAATTTATTTCATTAGTTTTTATCTTTTCGTTCAAAAGTTATTCCAGATATACGTAGGAAAACGACTTTTGGGCCACCCTATACTTTTGCTACTATTCACTAAATCAGCAATTTGTCTTTGGGTTTTGCCGCGATTATAATTAAATATAACAGTTGTTCCAGAGTAGTATTTTTACATTTTCTACCCATTTAACTTGTATTTTTAATACCTTTTCAAAAATATTTGAATTGTGCGCACATACTACGGAATATTACTCGAAACTGAAATAAAACTCTACTATCAATAATATTTCAAGGAAGTGAGTTAAATTTTTGTACATTTGCAATTTAATTCTCTTGTGTAATTTATTAAAGGATTATTTCTATGAAGTTGATATATTTTTTGTATTCTCAAAGCTGCAAAGAACTTGCCAAATTTGTGTGGCAAGTAACCCTATCTATTGGAACTACAGAAAGTTCGCCGTAGCAGTGGCGTCATCGTCGTTTTCACATCGCTGGTCGACAAAGCGCACAACGCACCCGTGGTGGATGCAATGGCCTCCTCTCAACGATTTTCAAAAACCCAAATTCCGCAATTTTGTTTTTTTACGTAGCCGCTGAGCGAAATGGGACTCGAAATTGGATTCATCGCTGATTGGATTCATCGTTGTGCACAGAACTATTTTTTTTTTTTTGTAGTAAGATACGTCGGTGTCCTGGTAAATTTTGGAAAACTTGTGGTAAGCAAGTTTCAGTATACCAATTAGCAGTGACTGTCTGACGAGTTTTAAGCGGGATGACGGCAACCATTTTCGTCCTGGTGAAGTACATCGATATCATAACTTTTATCACTGACTTTTGTTGTTTGGCCTTTACTGGAGGATTTGCACCTTCTGGGCTCCATACCATGGACTGCTGTTTGGTTTCCGGGTCGTACTTGTAAAACCAAGATTCGTCACCCATTTTCAATTTTATCCAGGAAATATTGAGCAAAACGAACACGAGCTCTCCATTCAAAATTTTTGGAACCCATCGAGCTGACTTCTTCGAATATTTCAGGTAATAATTCAAAATTCATGACACAGCCATGGCATTCAAGCCCAGTTCATCCGCTATCATCTCCTGTGTCATCCTAGTACCTTCGTCAATTTTCACATTTGTATCGTCGGTCGAGGATTTGGGCCGACCTTCACGAGATTCGTCCTCCACAGAAAAATGGCAAGTCTGGGAATCTTCGAAACCACTTTGAAATAGTAACAAGAGATGGCGCATTTATTCCGTATTCATTTTGGCATTCGTGTAGATTTTTGACTGGCGTGAGTTGACGTCGAAATCCGAAGAGAATGGCAAAACGAATTTTTTCCTGAGTTGGCGGAGAAACTTCATCCGAGCTTACGTCACTAATTTTTCTCTTTCTCGTCTCCATTTTTACCCATTGTTCTGAAATTTGGAAATAAATATTGTTAGATTATAAGCTACAAAAATGCATCTTTCTTTTTTCAAAAACTACCAACTAAGGGAACTTTTCACGCTTTAAGCGGTGGTTAAACGATCCATATTATAAAATGTTTATATTTACTATCAATGTAGTGGCAGAGAACACTTAACCCCTTTTGAGTTCTATTAGTCAAGTTTTACATTTTCTGCCACTGAAGTTGTTTGCACTAAAAATCGTTTAAATCATAACAAAATGTGTCCACTCGCAGACTTCAAAAGTGACCAGTTTCAAATCTCCAACCAAACAATACCACTACTTATAGTAAAAAAGAAAACTAGGCACCTGTCAGGGGGAAAACAAAAACACATTCTACACAAATTATATGCTAACCTAATAAATGACCTGGAACTAATTGAGTTCATAACAGTTGTCGACCGAAAACAAACATATCCTCAGATACATTTCACCCGCATTGACTTATTATGTCCACCAATAATAAAACTGTTGCCACTAGTAATGCTCAAAGTCGTAAATCGCCCAAAATTACCATATTACTTGCAACATATCCGATTATTTTGACTGCCGGCGAAAATATTAATAACTCAGCAGTGGAATACAAACATAAAAAAAAAAAACCAAATTCCTTAATCCTTCTATGCAAGTACCTCACACTTACTCGCTGCATATGGCTAATGGACGGAGTAAGTGAAATACTTTTTGAAATATCCCCTAAAATGATCTCCTCAATTAGAACCATGGATGTTAATACGATTAACAATGAAATGCAAATATTGCACGTGCGTTTTTTACTAATTCTCCCTTTCATATGAAATTTCTACACACTCATTAAACAGATGGTAGCATAAGGGATGCTCAGGAGTTTCATTGTTTCCACTTGTTCGGGTAGTGCGGATGATAATAAATTGCGAGCTTAGCTAGAGTCCATTGTTGTTCATGGTAATATCTTTATATAGAACTAGACAAATGTTACTATAATTAAGATAGAAGGTAGGTAAATTCACCTGCACATGCCAACAACTACTCACCTGTAGTCAATTAGTTCTCACAAACATAATGTGTGAAAACTCTGCCTCCCCTTAGAACAAATGACATGCAATGAAAACAACAGGAAGAAAGGATTTCTCCTTGCTTTCAGTTTTACACCTTAATGCATTATCCTATTTATCATGGAATAAAAATCCTTCCTGCTAATTTATTCAAATGAAATGGGCGTATGTACTCGTACTAGTAAAAGTCCTTTGTCCCTCCATCAAACTGTACTCCTATTCATATCAGCCATCAGGCGTACTACAATCACAATGGAAAATCTTAAAACAAATAAAAATTTGACATGACATTCCATTAGCACACCATTTATCAAGGAAAATTTATCGCGGAGCCAACCGATGGACACACAATGCCAGAACGCCCGAGTTAACAATTGTCCGACAGACATTTCCTGTCCATTTACCAAATACAATGGGGCGACGCTGCCACGCCGCTGAATCGCCAAGAAAATGCCAACCAATGTCAGATCCTTATCAGCGAGAAGCCAACATCTGAGTAAACTCATTGCTACAGGTGTAGCTTGGCTCGATTCTATAGAAGGCAATCGCAAGGCGTACAAAATGTCAGTTAATTAGACAATTAGTCAAAATAATGCGGTTTCCTTCAATACGGGGAGAGTTATTATGAGTAGTATGTACGAATAAAACATGGTATTGTGGTATGTGGATCGGTGTAAAATGAGTGAACCTACTTATTGTGTAAAGTGCTAAGTGTTGTGGAACATTGCGGGTCGCAGTTAAATGCTAATGAAGGAGTAGGCGGTGGACTAGCACTTCTAATGGAAAGAGATTTATTGACACGCATTAAGGGTAGATTGAGCGACAAATTCCTGGAGGCATTGCTTTTCAAAGGACTTCTCAGAATAGCAGCAATAAATCCGCACACCAATTATGTATGTAGGTCCGAAGAGTATCTTTTTTGTTAGGCACTTCTTAATCGCTAGTCATTTTCATCATCTACTGATCCTGATACTAATTGTAGTGCACAGTTTGTAACTGAGAAATAATCATGAGTATCAGGTTGCCAACTAAGTAATTGCCGATTTTTTCAGATAAATAAAACAATTTTTTTTAAATACAACGAATATACTTTAATCAATGTTATATTTTCCATTTTGTTCGATGACCTTTTTCCATCTTTCTGGCAACTTCATAATTCCACGTTCGTAGAACTTCTGATCTTTATCGGCAAAAAACTGAATCAAGTGCGATTTCACAGCGTCATCATCATTGGAAGTTTTACTATCCAAAGAGTTTTACAAAGATCGAAATAAATGGTAATCTGATGGAGCAAGGTCAGGGCTATATGGTGGATGCGAGGTGACCAAAGATGTATGTGGCCTAGCGTTGTCCTGGTGAAAAATGACAGCTTTTCGATGGACCAACTCTATCCAGTTGTTGACAGTACACATCCGAATTGATCGTTTGATTCCTTGGAAGCAGCTCAAAATGCACTACACCTTTCCAATCCCACCAAATTGACAGCAAAATCTTCTTTTAGTGGATATCAGCTTTCGAGGTGGATTTTGCTGGCTAACCAAACCTGGACTAAGATCGTATTCGATTGACGTTACGAACGTTACGATCGCCAGTGATGATTCTTTACAAAAAAGGATCGGATTCATTGCATCTAGTGATGAGGGAATTTAGGGTTGATTTTATCAACATTCGTCGGCTTTGAATGAATTTCTTCAATGTGTACGCCCACGCCTATTCCCATAAACCAGCTGTTTTGGCACTAAACGAAACACAGGTAGTTGAAGAATCTTCCGATTTGAAACTGCCTGGATATAACTTAGTGTTATTATTCTTTCCCCACCGTGGCCTCGCCATTTACGTCCGTAGTGATATTGCTTGCCAAGATCCACCACAGTATGGCCACTGTTCCAACCCGGAATTTATTTCAAATGGCTAAAATTCACTACTGCTTTATTTATAGAAGCCCTAGTGCGGACAGCAACTCAACTTTTGACGAATTTGATGCGCTGTCCGATTCCATCACTCGAATTGTCTTCTTGTACCCTCATACTGAAATCGTCATTGCGGGCGATTTCAATATACACAATTCGGATTGGCTTAAACATTCTGGCCAGACAATACTCGAAGGAAGGTATGTTGAACTTTTTCCTGAGGTAAACAATTTGACTCAGCTTGTAAATGAGGCTACACGTATACCGGACATTGAAAGTCATTCCGCCTACACTTTGGACTTGTTTCTTACTTCGCACCCTGATAAATACACTATTGATGTTTTAGCGCCTCTAGGTCGGTCTGACCATAATATCGTATCAGCTAAATTCTCGTACTCCGACCACTCAGTTAAAGAAAAAACTCCTAAAAGAAAAGTATGGCAATACGAGAAAGCCAACTGGAGCGGCCTTAATAGCTTCTTTAGGAGTTTTAACTGGTCGCTATATAACACTATACTCTTAGCTATGAATGACTTTATTCCTAACAGAATAAAGAGCATTAAACCTAAGGCAAACTCGTGGTTTGACCAGAGCTGTAAAGAGGCTATCAGGTTGAAAGAAGTAAGTTTTCGGTCTTATAAAGCCAACAAATCTGAGGAAAACCGAAAGAAGTTTAAACAAGCCAGAAAAGACCGCAATGCCCATATTTGACGTGTAAAATTCTGACATAACCAAAAATTAAGGAAAAAAATCCTACAATGTCGGCAGTAAAAACTGTTGGTCATTCGTCAAAAATATTAAAAATTCTGCCTCGTCTGCCATCCCCACGCTCATTTACAATGACTTTCCAACTGTCAGCTCCTTAGACAAAGCTAATATGCTTGCTGCTCACTTTACAGCGAACCCCACGCTGCCAGATAATGCTTTGTATCCACCTGTATTTGAGAGCGTCAAATCTTCCATGGGACAAGTCCACTTTCGCACTCGTACAGTTGCAGAAGTACTCAAAGGTCTTAATATACACAAATCCGCTGGTCCAGATGGTATCCCCAACATAGTTTTGAAGAGGTGCTCTTCTATGCTGGCAGAACCTCTGCATAAGCTTTTCTGTCTATCCTACTTTTCAGGGCTCTTTCCGAGTAGATGGAAAACAGCATTTGTCCAGCCCGTCCCTAAAAAAGGCGAATCTTCCTCCCCGTCCGATTACCGACCCATTGCACTTACGTCCCTTCTTTCCAAGGTCATGGAAACGCTGATAAATCGTCAGCTTATGAAATATCCCGATTCACGAAAACTCCTTAATGACCGGCAGTATGGTTTTCGTAGCAACAGGTCCACTGGTGATTTGATGGCATATCTTACCGAGAAGTGGAACCAATCTCTCCATCACTTCAGCGAAACCAAGATGATTGCGCTTGATATTTCAAAGGCATTTGACAGAGTTTGGCATCAGCCTCTTTTGTCGAAAATGCGTGCATATGGCGTCGATGAGTCTCTTCTTCAATGGATTAGAAATTACCTTTCGGGGCGTTCAATACAAGTTGTTTTGGACGGCTTCAAGTCTGCAATTCACCAAATAAATGCTGGTGTTCCCCAAGGCTCTGTTTTTTCTCCGACTCTCTTTCTTATTTTTATAAATGATCTCTTGTCTGGAACTTCTAATTCAATCCATTCCTTCGCTGATGACAGTACCCTCAGTTTTTCATGTTCGTTCCCTAACTCACGTCCTTGCTCTTCGGCCGCAGAAGCGGAACAGCAACGTATGTTAATAATTAAATGGGGTTCAACCAACCGCGTGGAATTTAATGCTTCCAAAACACAATGCTGTCTTCTGTCTCTCAAGCGAAACCAAAATCCTCAACCATTATCCATGGATGGTACTTGCATCATTCAAACCGAAAGACTTGCCATTCTCGGTATGTGTATTAGTAACCATCTTCGAAGGAACGATCACATATTCGAGGTTGCCAAAAATGCTGCAAAATGTCTAGGATTCCTTAAACGGTGCAAGAAATATTTTACCCCGTCTGATCTCGCCTCAATTTATAAGGCATTCATCCGCCCTAAGCTGGAATATAACGCCCATATCTGGTCTGGTGCACCCAAGACCGTTTTGCACATTCTTGATACGGTACAAAATCGCGCGTTAAAACTTATAGGTGATAGAGACATTGTGAATTCCATACATTCACTAGAACATCGGGGAAATGTCTCCTGTCTCTCCCTGTTTTATCGTTCTTTCCACAAAAAATGCTCCAGCGAAATAGCCAGTTGCATTCCTCCCCTTCAAAATTTCACCCGCAATACGCGACATGCTTCGAATGCACATCAGTTTTCCCTAAAGCCAAACTTCGGTCGTATTGTGAAATATAGGGATTCGTTTACAAGCCGAACAACACGAATGTGGAACGATCTACCAGGCTCTGTATTTCCCCATCAGTACAACCTTCAAACATTCAAAGCCAACGTGCATAGGTACCTCCTCTGTTCCTCTTCCCCCTTTTCCCTGACGCCCTGACGCTCTGAAACAATTAAAGGGTATTAATACAAAAAACAAAAAAATCTAAGATGCAAATCCCAAGCGTTGATGCGCTTCGTTAAATAAATTTCTTTCAAATCATGTGGAACCCAAATATCAAGCTTTTTAACTGGTTTCATGCGTTTTAAATGTTTCTTAATTGCTGTATGTGACACATTTAACTCTTTTGCTATCTCTCGTACAGTTACGTGACGATCCGACTCGATTATGGCTTTAATTTGATCATCATCAAGCTCATCTGGTCGACCAGATCATTGTTCATCTTTCAGTGAAAAATCTCCGGAACGAAATTTGTCAAACCAATTCCGGCACTGTCTTTCTTTTAAGGCTTTTTCACCATACACATCACGTAACTTATTACCAGCTTGCGCTGCGTTCTTTCTTTTACGGAAATAAAAAGGCAAAATATGACGAAAATGCTCGTTTTTGCACTCCATATTAAAACTGACGCCAAACTAATACCTTTTCACAAAAATACGCGCAATTTGCTTCTAAAGCAAAGTAAGACAAATGTTAAAAGAAAAAAAAATATGTCATTGACAGAAGCCATTACAAAATATAGCCAAAGACATCTATGTGTGAAATCGGTAATTACTTAGTTGCCAACCTGATATACTCGTATGTATATGAATGTATGTACATACATACAGCTACGGTTATTTTTTTTACACCCGACTATTGAATCCCACTACTGGAAGTGTGCTAACAAAGAACATCTACATCTAGCGGTAGTTCTTGTTATCTGCACTTTTGTAACATCACCTCTGTGCGTGTGCAGTCAAAATAGTAGCACCAGCAGAGGAAGTCGACAAAAAACGAACAATTTTTATAAAATAGCTTGCAAATTATTCTGAAAAGGTAAATTTATTAAGTGGGGATCTGCATTGCGATTGATCGGAAAGCTACTGACTGCTCAAAACTTGGCTTGGGCCAGTAGCGCAACAATCAAGTTCGGGATGAAGTGCTTACTTTAACTCTTAGTGGTGGTCCCCGGGTAACTATACGTATAAACCCTTATGCCTGTAGACTAAAATTGCAAGTGCGGGTTGTCTAGGGCCGTGTTTTTAGACTAGGTAACGTGAGCCAGTAACCTGCGTTACCGAACCATGCTCGCTACAGAAACCGACACTATGCTTCGAATAAGGAATGATCACATGTCTGGAATGTGAAGACGCTCCTCGACTCGGGAAACGAAGGACCTCACAATGACAGATTCCTTCAATTGGAAAAAGAATTCATGCGATATAGACTGTACATTTTGGGGGTAAGCGAAATCAGATGATTAGAAGCGGGTGAGTACCAGTCCCCAACGCATAACACTGTACTACTTTATTCCGGCAGACCATCTGGAAGTCCAGGGGAATATGCAGTCGGACTGCTGCTAACGCCAACAGCACGCAGAGGATTAATTTCCTGGCAACCTTATGGTGATAGGATTATGTCGGTCAGATTCCGGACTAGAGTACGACGCGTCACCATCATACAGTGTTATGCGCCAACGTAGGACTCGTCTTAGGACGAGAAGGAGAGGTTCTACAATCTCTTAAGCGCCGTCTTCAGTACAACACCAAATGGAGACATTGTCATAGTGATTAGGGATTTGAATGCCAAGGTAGGCAACGACAACGAAGGACTCAAACATGTAATCGGGAAGTATGGACTAGGCAACCGCAATGACAATGGCGAAAGGTTTGAGGATTTCTGCAATGCCAACCGCCTTGTGATAGGTGGCACCATGTTTGAGCACAAGACCTGCCACAAAGTCAGCTGGGTTTCCAACGACAGGCAAGCAACCTCCAATCAAATAGACCATTTTGCCATCAGCCGCCGCTTTAGAAGCAGTCTCCTGGACGTCCGAAAGAGGCGAGGAGCAGATGTGGGGATAGTACGAGATCACCATCTTATGACAGCTACTCTTCACCTACGCACTGCTGCCGTTCGAAGATCCCACGACAATACAAGAATGCCCAGGTTCAACATCGATAGACTTGGTGATCCCTCAGTGCGCCAACAATTAAGGGAGCACATTTCGCAAGGTGTGGAAGCAAACAGCAGCTCACTGCACACAACCATTCAAGACCATTGGTGTGCTGTGAAAAATGTTTTTACATCTGGTGCTGAAAGAATTGTCGGTCGATCACAGGAAAGGCATAGGGCGTGTCTTTCCGAGGATACGTAAAGACGGATTGACGAACGGAAACAGCTGAAAGCTCGCATTGCAGCCACTCCAGCAGCAGGGAGTAATGAGCTAGAGTCCCTATATCGTATGAAGATGAGAGAAGTTCAGCGTAGCGTGCGACGTGACAGACGCAACTACATCAACGCGCTGGCTACAGAAGCAGAAGATGCTGCACGAAGATGCGATAGTAGGACCGTCTACAGAATCACTAAAGAGCTGACAGGTGGTCGCAGCTCCAGCCAACACACAGTGAAAAGCCTAGACGGTTCCTTGCTTATTTCGGATGAGGACCAGCTTAAGAGGTGGAAGGAGCATTTTGCTACGGTTTTAAACTGTGTATTCGCTAGCGATATGTTCCCAAATCAGACTGAGGTGCCCGAGGTAAGAAATGCCCGAATACGCACCGCGACTCCCAGTAAGGATGAGATCACTACCGCGATCAAAGCACTTAAAACCAACAAAGCGGTCGGACTTTACGGTATTTCCTCAGAGCTCTTACGAGCAGCTCTTCTGCTTACACTTATAGAGAGAGTTTGGGAAGCCGAGAGCTTTCTTGACGAGTGGAAAAAGGGAATGATCGTCAAGCTTCCTAAGAAATTTAGTTTAATGGAGCGCGGAAACTGGAGAGGTATCTGCGTGCTGCCTGTTGTAGCTAAGATAATAGCTAAAATCGTCCTGGAGCGAATCAAACAACATCTCGAAGACACACTCGATGCCGAACAAGCAGGTTTCCGCTCTGGATCCTCCTGTGTCGACCGCATCAACACCCTGCAGATTATCATCGAACAGTGCTTTGAATATCGATCGCCACTTCACCTGCTGTTCATCGATTTTGAGAAGGCGCTCGATAGTGTTAACAGGGAGTTTATTTGGCGTGCCTTACGCAGGTATTCCTGATAAATTAATTGCTATTGTTAAAGCTACGTATGATGGGTCCAAATGTCACGTTCTGCACAGAGGAAGGTTGTCTGAGGAATTTGAGATCCAAAGTGGGGTAAGACAAGGCTGCATTCGTTCACCAATACTATTCCTATTGGTGATTGTCGACGGGAAACAGAGGAATTCGACGGACTTTTACATCCCAACTTAAACATCTTGACTACGCTGACGACGTATGCTTACTCTCTCATAGAATTATGGACCTTCACCAAATGATAGCAGAAGTGGAAAGAAAGGCTGGCGTCATCGGACTGAAAATTAGTCCCGCAAAAACTAAAATTATCAGTCTTGGAACGAACTCATCGGCTCAAATATGCATTGCTGGACAACCGGCAGAGAGAGTAGAGGATTTCCAGTATCTTAGGAGTATTGTCTCGACCGATGGTGGAACCGAACTGGATATAGCCAACAGAATCGCCAAAGCAAAGTCCGCGTTCGGGAAGTTGTCCAAAATATGGCGAAGCAATGCAATCAGTTTGAACACCAAGCTAAGACTGTTCCGCTCCAACGTTGAATCCGTTCTGTTATATAGATGCAGGTCAGGAACCAGTAGGCACAACCATCCGAAGACGGAAGTGGCAGTGGATTGGTTACACGCTCCGAAAGGGTGACAGTTCCATAGCGAACCATGCTATGCAATGGGACCCCTTAACTCAGGACGGCAGAAGACCTGGTGGTCCAAGGAGAACATGGCGCAGAGCAGTCGAGAAGGAAGCACGGCACTTGGGGAAAAGTTGGGGAGAGCTGAGACACATTGCCAGAAACCGTACAAGATGGCGCGTAGGCGTAGTCGAGGCCCTAGGACCCACAAGGGGATATAGGACATAAATCAATAAATCAATCAAATTTATTAAGTGATACGCATTTGTCTTAAAAAAAAAAAACTGTTATTAATTTTGCAGCCATGGGCTGTGGAAAACATTGCACTGAAGACAAAAGGGCTATAATAAAAAACTTAATTTCTGAAGGTAAGACTACAAAGAAATACTATCAAAATATTATCAAAACCTTGATTTCGAAGTTAGAACATACAAGGAATTTAGGGAAATTATTGACTGTTCAAACAAAATGATTTGGAACGCGATTTAATACGAACCAAAGGAAGAATCACGCAGTAGAAAGCCAGCAATTGATATTTCTGAAAAGTTCCGCTGCTGAGACCCTGTCACGTGGCAAAAAGATTGCTGTTCGCCAGGAAGCATATCGATTGGCTAGTTCAAAAGTGGAGGAACAGGAAATGAACTACTGAGATCCCTTGATGAGACTCCCAAAAAAAATGGATATCAACGGTCAACAGCATGAAATTCACCCACTCTAACAGGAAAGCATGAAGTTTACTACGCAGACTTGGAGGGAGTAGTAGCTCGAACACCACAAGCCCTTACATTTACCCGAACAAAGTAACCAACCGCATCGTAGATGTTTTTCGTGCCCCCGAGGACAAGTAACACACCGTCACCATAAAACGACCCCGGAGAAACCTCAAGACCAATACCCCACCGACATAACAGTTTTCGGGCAGTTTTACATCTGAAGAGGTTAGTACTGCTCTTTTGGATAGCGAAACTCTACAGCAGCATGCTTGATTCAGGCATAGTCCCATTAGCGTTTAGGCGAATGAAAATCGTAGCCATTCCCAAGCCCGGTAAATCTAGCGATACACCGGAAAGTTATCGTCCTATAGCGCTATTGAGCACCTGCTATAAACTACTTGAACGCCTTATCTATAATCGAATAAACCCTATATTCACCGAGCTCATACCTGTCGAACAAGCTGGATTTCGTGCAGATACAAATTGTGCGGACCAATGACAACACACATCGAGGCAGGATTTGAGGCTTAAAACATCCGTTGCGTTCGTCGACTTAACCGCATCATACGACACTGTCTGGAAGGATGGGCTTATCTTCAAGCTACTGAAAGCAATTCCGTGCCTGAGGATCTCTCGCCTTATCAATAACTTACTTTCAAACCGCCTATTCCAAGTCTTCATCAAAAAGGACAAAAGCAAAATAAGAACGCTCAACAACGGCCTGCCTCATGACTCCGTCCTCGCTCCCTTGCTCTCTAACCTCTACATCAGCGACACACCTGCGACCGCATCAAGTACATTTGGATATGCATATGACCTGGCAATCGCCACTCAGGATAGGGACATAGCGAACACAGAAAAATCTCTAACTCTCAACCTTGAGCAACTCAATATATATTTTTGACAATGGAGGTTGTACCCAAGCATGTCTAAAACAGAAGTTTGCTGCTTTCACCTTACCAGCCAAATTCACCTTACTAGCAAATTATAGACTGAACGTCCAGTTTAAGAACATCCTACTTAACCACAACCGAAACTCGAAGTATCTAGGCGTAACCCTAGACAGATCCCTTACATGTAAACAACACCTAACAAATGCTGTTGGAAAACTTAAAGCTCGCAACAACATCATCACAAAACCTCACTGGATCGAGATGGGGTTCAGGCGCATCTACGATTCGTACTGCCGCACTTGCTCTCGTGTATTCCACAGCGGAATACTGCGTCCCAGTCTGGCTGAATAGTGCACACGTACGCAAGGTGGACACTCAACTCAACAACACCATGAGACTTATACCCGGCACCTCAAAATCCAATCCACGCCAACACAATGGCTTCCTGTACTGTGCAGCATTGCCCCACCTCATCTGCGCCGTTTAACCACGCTATTAAGGGAACACACAAAAGTATTGGCAAACACCGAACTGCCCATCCATCACGATATTACTATGCTCCTGTCACGGCAACAGAGACTAAAGTCCCGGCACCCAACTACCCAGCTTGCTGAAGAGTTTGCGTGTTTGATCTAAACTCTATCTGGTCAGCAGATTGGACAGTAATATCACCATCTCGAACCCGTTATGTCGACTCTTCGGGATTGAATTACCACGCAACATCTGGTCGACGCTCAACAGAATCCGAACCAACCATGGAAGATGAGCACATTCGCTGTTCCGCTGCGGAATTGCTAATTCTCCCGCCTGTGATTGCGGAGCCCAACGACAGACTATCCATCAGATTGTTGCAGAATGTAACAAACCATCCTACCCTGGCGACATCCAAGACTTTGCAGATAGCAGTAATAACTCTTAAACTTAGATGTTGGCATTTAGTTTTACTATTTATCTTGTATTTGTATTTAATATTGTGATCACTAAATGTTAGTTTAAAAACTATTCACAGGGTCTTCCAATAGGGACATCCGAAATATGACAGTTGATAGCGGCCATATTGTTGAAGCTACATCTGTCAAATTGGCTGTCATTTCATTCAGTCTGTTTTGTCAAATCACCATGGGCGGATACAGCGCTCAACAACACGTGCAAATAATAAAATTGTTTTATAAATTTTTGGGTGTTCTGTTCGGGTAACGTTCCGCGCGCTTCTCCCATTTTACGGTCGCCATAATCGTCCTTCCGATAGGACTATTCGCAGTGTGGTGGATAAATTTGAGTCCACTGGTTCAGTAAACGATCAACCAACACCCGTACGTCGATGAAATACAAAATCTACCGAAAACATCGCCGCTGTCCGTGAGAGTGTGCAGGAGAATCGGAGGCAGTCGATTTCGCGTCGCTCACAAGAACTCGGCCTTTCGCAGACCACAACTTGGCGAATTTTGGGCCTACACTCGTACAAAATTCAACTAACCCAGGAGCTGAAGGTAGACGACCAAAGACAACGACGTGTGTTCGCTGAATGGGCTGTGGAGCAGTTTGAAACTGACCCTAATTTTCATCGAAAAATCATCTTCAGCGATGAGGCCCATTTCTGGATGAATGAGTACGTCAACAAACAAAATTGTCGAATTTGGGACGATACCAGTCCAATGCATCCTGAATAAGCCACTGTTTGGTGTGGATTTTGAGCTGGCGGCGTCATTGGTCCATATTTCTTTGAGAACGACGTTGGCCAAGCCATCACCGTCAACGGCGAGCGCTATAGGTCGATGATTACCAACTTCTTTGTGCCACACAGCTCACGCCACATTGGAAATTCTGCACGAGCGATTCGAGGGCATGGTCATCTCACGTGGAGGTGATGTGAACTGGCCACCGAGATCGTGCGTTTTGACCCCATTAGACTTTTTCTTGTGGGGTTTTATGAAGTCGCAGGTCTTTGCGAATAAGCCACAAACCACAGCGGCCATCAAAGCCACCATAACACATGAAATCGGTCAAATTCAACCTGATTTATGCGCCAGAGTGATGGAAAATTGGACATTTCGGATGCGCGCCACCCAGAAAAGCCGCGGGGGACATTTGAACGGTGTTATATTCCATACATAATGTCATCGATAAAATTTCGATGATATCTCACACACACTTTGTTTTATTTAAATTTAAAGATAAGAAGCGCTTAATGAAAGACCCTTTAGTATCCATTCAAAACTTCCACACACCACTAAGACTATATGATATTCAGTGCAAAATGATTGATTCGACTGTCTTAACCACCATACCATTCGAAAGCATCCATACGAGAAGACAGATTGCCATTAAGCTGAGGGGTTTACATCCTCCGCATCAGAATAACCCTTTTCCACATCAAAGTACATATGCGCATACATTATATTCGATATAAATGCAAAGCCATTTATGCATGGATATCCAAAGTAATTTAACTTTTTGTTCAGAGTGTGAAGATAAAGTGTCGAAAGGACGACAATCCTTCTCATACAAATGGAGAAAAGTTTCCTTATCTGCAAAAGGTGATTTCGTTTCGCTTTGTCAATGTCCAGCAATTGTTTGGTTGATTTCAGTCCATTCCTCTTAAAAGTGCCTTGCGACAAGGATGCTACAGCAAAAGATGACGATGACTGTAGATGACGTAAACTCTGGACGACAATTCGACAAAATTAAATGAAACTCAAAATTTACTTCAAATGCAAATTAGCTAACATGGCAGCCAGCCAGCCAGTTCGTCTGTCCATCCTTTACATAATGGTGACGACGATGCTGATGGTGACGACGGTGCTGGACTCGACTGTTTGGCAAAGGACATGGTTCAAGTTTCGGTACTTCATAAAAAGGTTTGACTTCTTCCACTTCGATTTGCGTGCCATCGCAAACTCACATCATTTATTATATCCACTGGAGTCGATGGTGTGCAAAGTGGCAGAAAGCGAACGAGGGGTTAGGTACAAAAAGGATGAAAGGCTTATTGTTATTCATTAATTTCAATGTTTACCTTATAAAATACGAGCTGGCTGTAACAATAGATTAACCCCTTGGCTAACAAGGTGTTTCACAATTCGATTAACGAAATACAATTTCGGTGTTGTTTGACTAAGTGATTACCTGGAACGACACTTTCAGTTTTGCCAGCTTTATGAAGGACTTTTTGACCGCATGTTGGTTTAATCAAATTCATGGCAAGAGACTATTGGGCACTATAATATAAAAAGGGGATGACTTTAAATGGGTGCAAACTTTAAGGGTGTCTGTTCTTTTTTTTGGGGGTTTAGCCATCATTGTTGTTAGATAATAACCCAAGGATTCTTCAAAGTTACTCATCAATTACAGAAAATTACAAAAGTTAATATAGGTTCAATAAAAGCCTGTAAAATTATTCCACAATGCAAGAGTTTCCAAACCTTTGGACATGTTAAGTGTGCGGGTAATCATAGTACAACCGAATGCAATAAAACCACATAACATCCTGCTAGCTACCGTGGTTGTTTAGTTGCAAAGGAACTACAAAAAAAAATAACAAAACACACGAGTAAAGAATCAAATAATACAGACAGTAGAAATATGAATATTTCAAATCGGAAAATACACATTGCATGGCAACATGGCTAATTGACTTTGCGACGGTGCATCACTGCAACACTGTAGCTAACACACGATTCCCACTTCTCAATATGTTAGGTACCTGGTGCTCCCCGGATCAACTAAGAGCCCTTTCACACACACACCGGTTTCCGCCGGGCAGGGGAAATACCGACCATTGTTCCCATCGGTAATACACCGGTTTTTCACCCATGAAGTTACCTCAGTCCTATCCTCACCATATTTCCTTCATACATTGCTTCGTACGGTGACGGTGCCGGGACCGTTTGAACGTTTGAAAGCTCCCATTTGATTGCATATCCATTGTGAAGAATTCGGCCGGCAGAAACCGGTGTGCGTGAAAGGACTCTAAATATCATCCAGATTGATCACGTTGCGGGTGATGCAAGGCACTCCACCCGTATTTTGGAGAGGAGTGCTCGCGCCTTCCGAGCAGCCTCAGATCACTACCTTTTATATGGAAATCATAAACACCACAACACCAAACAAGTGCTATGAGAATATTTACCATTCAATTACTATAATCAGAAGAAACTGTCAGAGCCTTTGCCGATCGAGTATCCATGAACCTCTCAAGAAGTCCAATGCCACCGAGCTATCAGGAACGCCGCCTCTGATATGCTGAGTTTCTCGTAACCACCTTAAAGAAATCCCTAGTTTGTTGAAGAGTGCCGATAAGGGCAATAACTTCGTGTTCAAAACTGGAAACGGCTTGCACAAGATCGAGCTAGCTGAAGACACTTGTCGGTTGAGGTCCAAGCCCACCCCTGCAGCTCCATCTCTTTTTTCTCAGCTGCCATTCAACTGGAGACTTGTTGAGCTAAATAAGCCACCGATTGACTTCAGCCATCGAACATCCATGAAATACAGGGGGACCCTCAAACCAACAGTATGGATTTAGAAAAGGTCATTCTACAGTAGATGCTATACGGAGGGTAACTACAACCTTGAAAGAAGCTATTCAGGACAAAAGATGGAGAGGCAGTTCAAAAAAAATATGGTGCTGTAATAAAATTGGACGTCAAAGATACGTTCAATTCTGCAAACTGGGGACTTATAGTACACTCCCTTAGGTCAATGATGGTGCCGTGGTTCTTAATTAAAATAATAATAAGCTATTTCGAGAAACGGTCACTGCCCTTCGATACAGATGACGGAGTAAGGCAGTACCACATATCTGGCGGAATTCCACAAGGGTCGGTACTAGGACCCATCCTATGAAATGATAGGGTTCTAAGGCTTGGGATCCCAAATGATGCAAAAATCATAGGCCTTGCCGATGATATTGTAATAGTTGTGGCGGAGAGACAACTGCAAGAAATAGAGAACGAATGAAGAGAATGAATGTGTACGAAAAGTGAGACGCAGAACACAAAACAGAAGCTGTACTAGTAAGTAGTCGCATGAAAAGAGAAACAATCATCATCAGGGTAGGTGATCATAATATAACGTCAAAACTGTTTATCAGATACTTAGGTGTGATGATCGACGCTAGGCTCGCTTACAAAAAACACATTGAAAAAGCGTGCGACGAAGCTGCTCGTGTGAGTGCAGCCTTATCCAGAATAATGACGAACATTGGAGGGCCTAGACAACAAAGGAAACTAGTTCTGTCAAGGGTGGTACAGTCCATCATAATGTATGCAGCACCAATTTGCGTCAAAGTAGTGACAATTAAGTCTTACACCAGAAGAATTAACTCCGTCAACCGAATGTTGACTGAGGGTGTGCTGTGCATTTCGGACGGCATCAGATGATGCGATATATGTGTCATCGGGGGAATGCCACCAGCAGATATCCTGGCTTGCGAACTACAAAGGACCTTTCCAGGTAAAGGAACAGTGGAAATGAAGCTCAGACGACATCTCTCATGGAGCAGGGAACGGCAAACGCTGAACCCATTTTTGAAGCAGCAAACTGAGAAAGAAGAGCATAAATTGCTAACTAGCCCCCCGAAGTAATACCTAACGGTATTCGCTTGGGAAGAGTGGTTGAATTGTGAAGAGTGTGGTTTAGTACGTAAGCGTATTCCTGGTATCGAGTATTCAGGTTTGCAAATCGTGCACGCCAGTAGCCCGTGCTACTGGTATCTTCTTTAGAAGATTACACATCCCTTGGCGCAACCGAAAAAAAAAAAAAAAAATGTATGAAATACTTTAAGCGCAACAGCTTCTCCTGCTGTACAAAGTAAAAGTTCGACCAGGACTTGAGTGTTGCTTTCACGTTTGGAGTTCGGCACCAAAACATTCTCTTCATCTGCTCCACAGCATACAGAGAGAAACAGTTTGCAATCTCCGACTATTAGCTCATCGAAGACTGGTAGCAGACCTATGCCTATACTATAGATACTATCATGGCAGATGTTCCAAAACCTCAATAGAATCCTTAGAAATGCGATATTTGAGCGTTATCCCATCATCTCCATGTTCACCTGGCAACCGTGCGGACATCCCTTTATCAATACTTCTTCTGCAACAGGACAAACAATCTTTGGGATTTACATATTTCCAGAAACCTTCAATCTACAGCAATTCAAGAGCAGAATCAACATCTCGGGGCTAGGTTCGCCTGTCCTGAGAGAAGAATATAAGAAAAAAGACTGAGACGACACATAAATGCGACTCACCGAGACGAACAGGTTTACTGGGAGACTAAGCTCGTTAGTGCAAACTAGTTATGGAATGTAAAATAAATAAAAAAATACAGAAAATGTTCAACGTGGATGATGAATGTCTATAAACTCATGGAAAATGTTATCTCGCAAGTTAAGCTCCAATAGATTGTCAATCATTGTTATGATTACTTTACGCCTTCGTTATCGTTTTCTACTTAAATATTTTCATACTTTATTGGGAAAGTTCACTCAATAAAAACATTCCCATAAAGCCCATCAGAATAAGAAAACAACTCTTGAACTCCATTTCAGAACAATAACCCATTAAGGAGTCCCCATAATAGTGAGGTACGAAAAATATAATTGCTAAGATAATATTATCCCCCTTATGCAAGCCACACGCAGATAATTGTAGAAAAACTTCCTCTAACGTCTGTGACCAATTCGAATTCCATATTATCGCCGACTATGATAGATTCAAAGATAACACTGCCAGAAACCCATCTAAAAGGCTCCATCCTCACATTAGAATGGTAAGGGTAACCCCATCCCCCTTCGCCAGATAGCACACATAAGAAGTTTGCGTATTTCTCCTCCTCCACTTCCATTCGCGCCAACTTCATCTCTCTGCGCAATCATAATAATAAAAATAATAACATGAAATAAATATGTCAAGAGCGCCATCGCCATCATCATCACGGGTGATAGTTATTGTAATAATAGTAAAAAATTATTGATGCCACCAGGATATGGGTGGGCCATTACCCGATTGCCCACTGTGTCGGTTGGTGGTAGTTCTTTGCAGAGAAAGTGTGAATCGATGTTTGTCATGTTATCTGCGCTTCCCTGGGATGAATCGATGATGTTTATTTGTGTCGCTGGAGAGTTGTGTGAGTTCGTATAAGTGCTGTCCGTCTGATGTGAAATGCAAACGCAAACATCCCATTCAGGGAGGACTTTGTATTTGTTTTCGAATTGATTGCGGCTATTATTTACAATTGAATAGTTTTCGAATCAACAGAATCATTTTTACGGCTAGGGAGTTGGTCATCGTATCGATTTGGTGGACTCTTGAGCAACAACCGGTCATTATGGGACGAACTCTTATTCGAGGGTTAAGAGAGTGAGGCTGGATCGGGGTCGGGAATATTTATGATAGTGGCCATCAAAATCTATTTTATCGGTTCTTCAGTCGAAGACGAGGGTAGTAAAGCAATAGAGAGGAGATTTTACGATAAACTCATGAAAGCAATGTCTGCCGATTGATCAGCGAAGTAAAGCCGAAATAAAAGGAAATGCCTATGATTTAAAACATGTGCAAGCATTTCCATTTTGCTTATTACTACGGATGATTTTGGAGGGTAAATATACTCATACCTTGATTTTCTATAAAATCCACTGAAGAGGCGAGAAGTGCATTTATTTCATATGTAAAGAACATAACTACAAAATGAACAGCTTATGGCCAAGATGATGAAAATTAAAAATCAACGTACACTATGGTAAATGTTATCTCCAAGAGATATGAGGGGCTTAAAGTTTGCTACTATAACGATTTGTTATTTTATTTAAAATAAGTAAAAAAAACTTCTAACAAAAGAACTACTATTAGTTTTAACTTGATTGCTGCGGCTCGCTGGGAAAAGACGTCTTGTCGCCGTGGATGTCGGCAAAAAAGGAGAGAGCTAACAAATTCGGAAAAAGAATGGCGGCGATCATCGACGGGAGTGTTCGGAACCAAAGGGTTGGTTCGGATTCTATCGCGGCTCTGTTCGCATGTTGCATCGCTGGTGTGTGGTGAAATACTTGTTGTGGAGTCGCCACACTACTTAAATGCGCGTAGTCTAAATGACAAAAAATTAGATTATTTAAAGTATTTGTTTTCTTGTTCCTGTGTTGATGTTAGTTGTGTAAGTGAAACCTGGTTTAACCCGATGGTACCTGATTTGTCCTATAAAATACATAATTATGAAATTTTCAAGAACGATAGAATTACTGATGCAACGAGTGGCGGGGTAGTAATTTATTGTAAATCAAATCTAAAATGTGAAATTATCAGTAAGTCTAATGGCAATGGAATCGAATACATTATCATCGAAATTCTGGATTGCAACACCAAATGTATGGTTACGTGTGCGTACAGTAACAATAGAAGCTGCTCCCCTGTGCCTTTCTTTTCAGTTATCTCTGAATGCTGTGCGCTCTATAATTTTTTATTTTTTATTATTGCGTCAGGGATGTGTAATCTTCATATATACTAATAGCCCGAGTGCTACTAGCATGCACGATTCGCAAACCTGAGTAATCGATGCCAGGAATACGCCTACGTACTAAACACACACCCTACACACTTCAACCACTCTCCCCGCGGGACTGCCGTTAGGTATTACTTCGCAGGGCTGGTTAGCAGTTTATGCTATGCTTCTTGTGTCAGCTTCTTCCACTGCTTCAGTTGTTCTTCTTAGCTTTTCTATTCTCCGCAGCTCTTTTTGTAGAGTTGTTACGAAGGAACATATTGCCATCCAATTCTCTTCTGACCGTAACATATGGTCGAGGAGTAATGACGGACTTGGCAGAGTAATTCTCCATGCCGTGAAACGTGTGCAGTAAAATACTGCGTGCTCCGTATCTTCATCTTCACCTGGGCATTCCGTGCAGGATGGTGAGTTGTCGTGTCCAAAGCGGTGTAGATATTTGCGGTAGCCACCGTGGCCATACAGGAACTGCGTTAGATGGTAGTTGCAGTCTAAATGCTTTCGACTTATCCAATCTTGGATTGTCGGTATAAGTTTGTATGTCTATCTGCCTTTTGTTGTATTAGCAAAACGAGCTTGCCACATAGCTGCTGACGATGCCCTTTCTTCAATTTTTATCACCTTGATACCAGTAGCGTCGTGATGACTCAATGCTCTTATGTTATATATCCTCAGCATTTCATCTGCAATAATATCCATTCCAGCTATGACAAATGCAGCTTCGTCAGAGATGGTTCGAAAGCCGCTGATTGTCCGTAGCGCACAGAGTCTGTATGATGACGATAGTCTCCTTTTGGTCTCCTTCGTCCTCAGTGCCTCCGCCCAGACTGGGGCGGCATTTAACAGAACTAAGGTGATAACTCTAGAGAGTAGAATCCTTATAGCGTATCCAGGTCCACCGATGTTAGGCATGATACGCGAGAGAGCTCCCTGCATTTGCGATGTTTTTTTTGGTAACAAAATCAACATGCGTTTTAAACCGTAGCCTGTTGTCCAGCATTACTCCAAGGTATTTAACAGCTTCTTTCGACCTGATGGTTTGGTTACCAACCTGAAAGTTGGCAAATTCGACGGTTTTCCGGCTGGTTATAAGAACAGCTTCTGTTTTATGGTCAGCTAGTTCTAGTCCGGCGGATATTAGCCAATCTTTTATCCGGGCAATTGCTTCATTTGTAGCTGATTCTACTGCACGGATCTGTTTAGCTCCTGTCACGACCGCAATGTCATCGGCGAATCCAATTATCGTTTCCCCCCAGATAGCGCTAATCGTAGGACTCCGTCGTACATGATGTTCCACAATAGTGGTCCTAAAACCGATCCCTGTGGAACTCCCGCAGTTACGTTGTAGTATTTTACCCCTTCATCGGTATTGTACCTCAGCTTCCTGTTGTTGAAGTATTTCGTCACTATGCGTAGCAGGTAATATGGCGTATCCATCCTGGCAAGTGACTTTCTAATAAACGACCAGTTCGCAGAGTTAAATGGGTTTTTAACGTCCAGCGTTACTACTGCACAATACTTCTTTGTGTCGTAGAGCCATCTTTCTCCTTCGATGGCACCTTTGGCGATATCAACTACCGCTCTTATGGCATCAACAGTAGATCGTGCTCTTCTGAAGCCAAATTGGTGATCTGAGAGGGCTCCTTTCTCTTCTGCTACTGCGAGTGATCTATGATAGATTACCTTCTCGAGGATCTTTCTCATGATGTCTAATAGGCATACTGGGCGATAGGATGATGGTTCTCCTGGGGGCTTCTTTCCTTTTGGCAGTAGGACCAAATGCTGCGTTTTCTATTTTTCGGGAAAGGTTCCTTCTTCAAGGCACTTCTGCATTGTTGTTATGAAGAGGTTTGGTCTTTTTGTTACAGCTGCCTTTACTGCCTTATTCGGGATGCCGTCGGGTCCCGGCGCCTTGTTGTCACCTATCTTGCTGCATGCCCTTAGCAGTACCTTGTGAGTAATTAAAGGAATATCTTCTGAATTGACTTCTCGTATAATATTGCACATAGCGGCAGGCCTGTGAGGGAAGAGGTGCTCTACTATGGATCTTAGCATTATCGGACATGTTATTTGAGGAGTCCTATAGCCCATTAATTTCGTCATCACCATTCTTGACAGAGACGTTTAAAGCATGCAGTTTTGCTTTCCTTAATGGGTCTATTTAAGCTACGTCTCGCCAGTCTAAGGGTGTCCAGGCATTGTTGGAAATCCGCCCTCCTTCTTGATCGTTGGACTTTACGCCGGGCTTGTAGACATTTTGCCCGAAGTTCGCCTATTTCCTCGTTCCACCAGTAACACGGTGATGCGTTCCTGGTGTTTGCTCTCCTAGGCATTGATGCGTCGCACGCTGTGGTGATGGTGCATGTGAGGTGGTGCGCGAGGGTCTCCGCTATTCCGTTTGGAGTTTGATCACCGTTCAACATCTCTTCGAATGCATCCTTATCGAAAGATCTGTCATTCCATTTTGGACCAGTAAGTTTTGGGAGCTGGACTGGTTTTTTCCCTTTTATTTCCAGTATTATCACCTTATGGTCGCTGTGTGAATATTCCTCACTGACCCTCCACTTTATGGTTTTCATGATGGAGTTGCTCGCAAAGGTGATGATGGAGCCTACTCCAGCCTTCCGGTAAGAATTTGCCCGGCCCTTATTAGTAATGCCTATCGCTAGGGGAACAAATGTTTCCAATAAGACTTGTCCTCTGGTGTTGGTGAACCTGCTGCCCCATTCTGTGGCCCACGCGTTGAAGTCTCCTCCTATAACCACTGGGGCTCTCTGGAGCGCATCCGCGGTTAGATTATCCAGCATTAGTTGGTACTCGCTGGCCGTCAAACTGGGTCGGGCATAGCAGCTATAAAAATGGATTCCATTTATTTTCGCCCGCACGAAGCCGACTGTTTGGTCGTTTGATTCTTGAAAGGCATAGCGTCCACACGTCCATATCGCCGCCTGTTTTGCCTTATTGCAGATCCAATTGTTGTTCTCTTCGGGACATTTATATGGTTCACTGATCATAATAACGTCCGCGCTTTCATCCTTGGCCATTCGTGCTAGGATGTCCTGGGCTTTTCTACAGTGATTAAGATTTATATGTAGAATCTTCGTGGTATTTTGCTTGTAATAGCTCTCCGAAATACTGGGCATTTGCTACTGTCGGCTACATGCTGCGCGGCGTCCGGGTGGTCTTTCTTGCAGAACATGCAGGATGGATCCTTGTTGCAATTCTTCGCTATGTGGCCTTCTGCTCCACATCTCCTAAATGCCCTCCAAATTGCTACTTATTCTGTTCTGCCCCCTGGGACCAATGCCATCTAAAGGCTGATACAAATGAAAAAGTAATGTTGTTTCAAGCTATTTTAACACAATTGTTCGATTAATGTGTACCAACTAAAACAGTAAAAATACACAACAGAGGCATGCCCTTGGTTTACGGCCGAAGTAGTTAGCTCTATTAAAAGAAGGAACAAACTATACAGTAAATGGAGGCGCAGACCATCTGATGATAACTGGTCCTCATTTAAAGTGGCACGTAAACATGCCACCTTCGTTGTACGCACTTCAAAGAAAAACTATTTTGCATCCAAATTAAATATATCCCTCCCTGCAAAGAAACTTTGGAGTAACTTGCGTAAAATTGGTGTTTCCAGTGGCCTCAACTCCAAATGCATTCTCGATCCTGATGAACTAAATCGTGCCTTCCTAGGGGATGATTCCAATTTTAACGAATTAGATTTTAATCAGGTCGACAACCTTGTGCATTCGTTGCCTAGACTGGAAGACTTTGTAGTAACCACTGAAGACGAAATTGTTCAATGCGTTGCAGCTATCAAGTAGTCAGTGCTTCGTTTGTCATGTCGAATGTCTTGCTTTTCTTCAGACAGTCGGTCATTGGGGCTGCCATAGACGCAAAATTTGGAATAAAGCGTCTATACCAGCCCTTCATCCATAGAAATCGACGGAGTTGCTTGGGAGTCTTTGGTACTGGGAAATTCTCGACCGCCGAAACCTTGCCAGGGTCAATTTGTAGACAACCATCGCCGACTATGTATCCCAAGTATTTGATCTCTTTGTAACAAAACTTACTCTTCTCTACATTTATCGTCAAAGCCACTTCCCTCAGACTCTTGGCCACTTCCTGCAGCAATCTGGCATGGGACTCGAAATTTGGAGAGCAAACCAAGAGGTCATCGAGATAGACAAAGACATACTCTTTCAGGCGAGAGGTTATGACCTTGTCCATTAGCCTACACATTCTCTGGGCGGCATTACACAGTCCGAACGGCATAACCGTATACTGGTATAATGGCCTCCCAGGGACTGTGAACAATGTCTTCTCCCTTGACTTGCGCTCCAAAGGAATCTGCCAGAATGCGTTCTTCAGATCGATACCTGAAATAAATCTGGTGTCCTGAAACCTACTCAGCAGTCCTTCGATATGAGGAAGCGGGTAAGCATCTTTCTTTATTACTTCGTTTACTTTTCTTGAGTCCAGGCACAGTCTGTTCTGCCGGGTTTTCTCACCAGCACCACTGGGGAGCTCCAAGCACTGTCGCTCTCTTCTATTACTCCTAGGGAGATCATCCTATCCAACTCGTCATACAAGAGCTTCTGGATCGCAGGTGGGGTAGTGCCTCTGCTTGATGGGAATCTTCTCGTCATCCACGTCGATTATATGTTCTTCGAAACTAGTTCTACCCAGTCCCAACATCGCGCAAGAGGGAAACAGCAGCTTGATTCTCTCCAGTTCTTGAGCTTGTGCTGGTGAGAGTGCCTGGACCGGAGACCATTCTTCCGTCGGCGATGGGATGTCGAGTTCGTTAATTATGTTCGGAGCGACCTTAAACGTTCTCCAGAAGTTAACCCACAGATAAAGGACCTGCTGCAAGTTTGAGACAACGAATATTTCTAACTCATGAGACTTGCCATCCCAGGAGACTACTGTCTTAAATCGTCCTAGTATTCGTTGGTGGTTTCCGTCTGCTGTTCGTATGTCCGTACTCATCCTAGTCATTACTATGTTATGTTTGTCTAAGAAGTCAGTCGCTCCCTTGCCTAAACAACTAATTGAAGCTCCACTATCCAATAGGCCCATGAGCTCCTCACCGTCTATTCTAACCTTAGCGTATGGCCTATTGTCGTCCGAAATATTTATCACAGTCGCTACTATGTCCCTCTTTCGTCGTCTATTTATTGCACATATTTCCCTTAGCCTCCTAATTTTCAGATAGTTCCTGCTTCTCCACCGGCGCAGTCAATTTCTCTCCAAAGATACGCTTTCTGGCGGCTTTATACTCCTGCAGGCGTTGGTGAAGACTCTTCCTTTGAGGGATTTCCTTCTTCGTGGAGGTATCATCACCTTCTGGAACCCCCTTCAAAATTTGGAAGTCTTCTCCTCGCTTTCTGGGAGTGTGGTCTTTGTCGGCTGGTTCGTCCCGGTCGCACTGCCGACTCTCAGGTTTCCCTGGCACTGTGTGCAACTAAAGTTAATAGAAACTAAAGCACGTCAGACTATGTGTTACGAGGGCCTGTACCCCGTCCAATAACAAAAAAAAACAAAAAAAAAAAAAAAAGGAAAAGAAAAATTAAAAGATGTACCTGATCCCAGATGATTATTCCAGCGATCCCACGATGGTATTTGTTGTCGTCGTCCTCTCGTTCTGTCCTACCTGTCCTTGTGCATCCTCGCACACGCACATCACATTGCAGGGGTGGGGTTTCGATGGACCAATTAATAATAAAAGATAAAAAAAGGAAAACAAATTCCAACATACCTGTTGTCCGTTGTACCTACGGACATCATCCCTCCCATAGCCAGGTTCCCTTTTGGATTTAGGGTTATTTTGCTTCCTTGTGCACCTTTGTGCACAGAAAGCGATGCGCACACACCCACCCCAGTCCAAGGGTGGGTTTTCCTTTATTTTTTTGAAGAAAATTACAAAAAAAAAAGGTAACTACAAAAAAAAAAACACAGCGATTCGCCTCGCAAAATTAGAAAATAAAATAAATGTCAATAATCAGCTGACATGAGGGAGGGAGATACACCCGTCTCTCTCTCGCAAGAAAACTAATGGCGATCGGGAAATTATCTGTGGTTCAGGGATGAGATAAAAAAAAAAACGTAGAATTTGTTTGTCCATTATTTTGATATTATATGTTTATATATATTTTTGTGTTGGTCAGAAATTTTGTTCTTGGGTTACGTGAGAAGGGTCGTAGGTTATATTAAGTATGTTAGGTAAGTCAGTTAACAATAGTATAAGTCAGGTTAGTGTATTTATGGATGTTATCGCTCAGGATTTTTTTTATTCAAAACGAACATTTTGTAACTGACAATGACGAAACGTAGGACATTGGAAAGGGAAATTTCTCATTTCAATGTCCCCAAAAAAAAAAAAAGGAAAACACTACCCATAGCCTACAAAGACAAAACATGACAAAGGAAAGGGGAAAAGACTGACGAAAAGAGGACAAAGTCGAAACAAGAAAAGAAGGGGAAAAGTAGGACAATGGGAAACAGATAACCCAGATAAATGAAACGGGTTAGTACATCGACCCCAAGAAAATCATTTCCTCAAGTCAAGTGCGAACAGCTGGTCGCCACAGCTGAGAAAAGAATTTGTCGGTAGCACTAAAATACAGTGAGGCGAAGACCTACTGTAGAAAATTAATTTCTGTCGATTTTCGATTTTCTTGGAAAGAATAGAGCAAACCTGTCAGGACAACAAATAAAACTGGGGGAGCACATAGTACAGAAGACAAACGCAGGAGACATCAGACATAAAGGCAGAGAGTGTAGCGGAGTGGCGTAGGCCCCAGAAATTCTGTCGCTTGCAGTTTTCTGTCAGGGCCGGTTCAGGCACACACCGTTGCAACTGGACAAGGTCCGGTGCAGGCAGTGGGTAGCAGTAGCGGTGGTCCGCAATAAGAACAGGAAGCAAACGGTGCTCCCCCAACGAGAAAAGAAAAATTCAACGTTCCAGGAGGTGCTCCGTGGGACACCAGTGAAAGTGAAAGAATCTAAAGTAAAATTAAAATTTTTCTAAAGTGTTAGATACCACTCCTTCTGAGTGACAGTGAACTCTTTGAGGCTGCATATTTTTTTTTGATTTTAATTTCATTCAGATTTTGCTTTGTGTGAATTCAAATTTTGAGTTAAAATTCTTGAATATTAAGGTAAATTAAGATTAGAATTAGTTTTTTTGTGAATTCTGCTGAGAATTTATAGTGTCGAACGTCGCGTTGAACTCCATAAAAGAACAAAGTGTACATCCTTCATCGTGCTGCCGGCAGGACACCGGGGGACCAGAAAGCCGTATATATATAAAAAAAAAAAAACCGTGAGTACCTTTTGTCAATTGTGTCAAAAAAAAAAAAAATATATATATATTCTTAGCAGAAAGGATAGGATTATATAATAGTATATTTAAGACAAAAAGAAAATTTATAATAAAGTGAATAGGGCGATGAGCCAACCAAAGAATTTTCAAAAGGATATGGGTTATTTCTACTCAAATATGAGGGAATAAATTTTTTATTTGGTGTGTGGATGGCCGGTCGGGCCGTCCTTCTATAGATGAACGGTGACAGGACAGGACGACTACGAACGATGACGACACAACGTAACGACTGACTAACCTCCACTACAACAGACTTAGGTCGTGACTGGGAAGCGCGTTCAGGGGCCATCTCTCGCAATCATTGGCCAGAGAGATGGCAATTGGTTGTGTCACTAGACACACAGGGTGGGCAGGCCAGCTTCTGCCACTTCCACCAGGCATTCCTCGGGTGCCGGACGAACCCGTTTGGCAGGGAGAGAAAATGGGAAGGACAATTGACGCAGTAGGGAGTAGAGTTAGGTTAGGTTAAGATAGTTAGGGTTAGTTCTAGGATTTAGCTTAAGTCGCTAGGTTAGTCTAGGTTTAGTTTAGGATAGTTAGGGTAAGTTCGCGGAGTCCTTCCCAATCTTTCTCCTGGCCATGGGCACAAGCCCTTGGATTTTCCTTCTTCTTTCTTTTCTAATTTTTTTTATTCCGTCCGATGTCTAAAGTAGAGTAGCTTTCTTCTTTCTTTTTTTTCAAAATGGCACGAGATTTTGTGTGCTGAGCAGGTGGTGTGAAGTAAGGTGGACAAGAACCACCCCGTCCGACGAGCTGAGCCGAGCAACCGCGAGCGTGCCGCCGTCCTCCTTACTCGCACCGAAGACGCCTCCGTGGCCAAGCCTAGCTCACAACAATGGCGCCCAACGGTATTTTTACCAACACCGGCTATTAGAGGACGATTGCGACTCCAAGGGGACGATTTTCCTTTTTGAAGGTCGTCACCTTGGACTCATATCAATCAGCCTCATTCGCGATTAGATTTTTTTTCATTTTTAAATAATTTTTTTACTTTCCTATCTTTTACATTCAAGGGCTGTAAATGCTCCTTGCTTAGTCACAGACTGAAGACAGCACTCCTATCCTCAGGCTATAAGCTAGTGGATCCTGTGAGGTAATTGGAGGTCTGTGAATAAGCAAAGAGCGGGACAAGGTGGAAAGGCCGAATGCTAGCCGCTGTCCTAGAATGGTGACGTGTAGTCATATTCTTCGTGAGGCGCAAGCATAAGCCGCGAAGCTTTGTCCGTGTTGGAGTTGATCTGGGAAATCCTGGCCAGCCTTCTATTGGGTATTACCTGATAGCAAGTAGTGGTAAGGAAGGAAAGGATCGGCTTTAACACCTCGTCAAGTATCCGAGGCACCAGTCACTACCCGACGATACTGACTTTACCCTGACGAGAACAGACAGACTCACATCTATAGAACGGTTACTGGAGAACCTGAACAAAAATCCACACACCAAAGCACATAATACACCCATTTTAATAATATTTCTTAGCATTTTGATTTTTTTTTAGCATTTCGTTTTTCACCCGTTTATTATTTTTTTATATGCCTTTTTTTGATTTCTTTTACTATTTTTACGATTCTACGATTTTATTCCTTTTAATACAATTTTTTTTTCCTGTTTTTGAATTTTTTTTTTATTATTTATTTTTCTATTCTATATTTTTTTTTCTACCTTTTCTTTGAATTTTTTTTTACTATTTTTTTATTTATTTTATTAGGGTTTCGCGTTTTTTTTTTACTTCTACTACTACTTATCTTATTTATTTTCTGAATTTTTTTTTTGAATTTCGCATAATTTGAATTGAGCATAGTAGGGAATTTATTGAATTTTTATCATGGAGGGAGACAATAGGAGTTTAGGGGCAGTACCGAAGAACACTGGGTCCCAAGGAGCACTTCCGTCAGGAATGCGGGTAACGCGTTTAAGAGCTAGATTGGAACGCGAACAGGGAACTGACGGATATGACTTGCCACCTGCTACAGGGACTGACGGCAATTACGCAAGACAAGGAACGAACGACGACTATCTGTTCTTTGGCCAAGACGACGGAAACTACCCTACGAACTTCAACATGACAGACCATACTGCGACGACCAGACAGAAGGTAACTCGGTCCACGGTAGAGCTCCGTGAGGACTTAGAGAGAAGATCCCTTCCAAATGAACATGACCTACTTGACTTGTACGACGTACAAAACGGACTAAATACAACAGACACAAGACTACAAGCCAGAGAACTTGTAGGACAACGCAACCAACGGCTAAGCCTGTCGCTAGGCAACCAAGCGACAGCAACTGTAGCAGCGACCAGGGTCGGACAACAAACTTCTGACGGCGAAGACGACCTAACTGACCTGCGAAGTAAGACTGTGGAGGACACAAAACGAATAACACAAGAAATACAAAAGGTGGTCTCTCAAGCAGTAAAGAAGAACCAGGTTGAGATCATGTCGGTGTTCGCCGAAAGTATGAAAGATATGATGACTACTTTCCAGGAAAACATCAAGGCGATCAACGACAAGATCTGCAACTTGGAGCTCTCCGCAGCTGCGCAGAGGGAACCACCGACAACGAACGACCGACGAAAAGACAACACCCGACAAGGACAGTCCACTCCTTCGCACCCACTTAACTGGACGGAACTGTTACACCAACCAACGCCGACACTAAACAGACAGACTTTTAACCCGCCACCACACGAACGGCAAATACCTCTAAATGACCCACTACACGAACAAGCTCCACGCTTCACCGAACCTTTTCCACGGTTTTCGGAAAGGAAGGTGGACATTCATAAATGGGGCATTAAGTTTGACGGGACACCAAAGACGATGTCCGTAGAAAGTTTCCTGTTTCGCGTGGAGACTTTGCAACGCCAAAACGGTATTAGCGACCACCAGCTGTTCACCCACTTCCACCACCTTGTAAGCGGTCCTGCAGAGAGGTGGTTCTGGCAATTCCTGCAGGAAAATGAAAGCGATAGGTGCCTGAGCTACCAGCGACTCAAAAGAGAACTGCTGAAACAGTTTAAAAATAATATTAGGGACCATGAAATTTTGAGGGCCATAATGGATAGGAGGCAGCAACCCCAGGAGTCATTTGACGACCTATACAGCGACGTACGGACGATGGTACTACAGATGACGAGTCGACCGAACGAACTTGACCTAGTGGACATCCTCCGAAGCAACATTAAGGACAGAGTTGCGACGCTAATCTTCGGGTGCTCTATTACGAGCATCCAAGAATTAAGGGATGAATGCAGGCGCGCGGAGAAGTACTTGACGACTAGGGAGACGAAATTTAGAAGACATGTTAACGAACTAGGTGACGAAGAAATTTTTAGAAATAGGGAAACATTTAGGGACTTAGAGGACGAAGAAGTGGCAATTGCTGCGCTTCAACGAAACAGGACTGACAGACAACCAACTTACATGAAGACAGACAGAACAAACAATACGAACTCGACCAACAGAACAGACTTGACTAGGAGTCCTGCTTCAACTCCGTCGGCGTGTCAGTCTACTTTCCATAGTCTGACGTGTTTTAGTTGTGGTCAAAGAAACATAAACTTTAGTTGCACACAGTGCCAGGGAAACCTGAGAGTCGGCAGTGCGACCGGGACGAACCAGCCGACCAAGACCACACTCCCGGAAAGCGAGGAGAAGACGTCCAAATTTTGAAGAGGATTCTAGAAGGTGATGATACCTCCACGAAGAAGGAAATCCCTCAAAGGAAGAGTCTTCACCAACGCCTGCAGGAGTATAAAGCCGCCAGAAAGCGTATCTTTGGAGAGGAATTGACTACGCCGGTGGAGAAGAGCAGGAATTATTTGAAAATTAGGAGGCTAAGGGAAATATGTGCAATAAACAGACGACGAAAGAGAGATATAGTAGCGACTGTGATAAATATTTCGGACGACAATAGGCCTTACGCTAAGGTTAGGATAGACGGTGAGGAGCTCATGGGCCTATTGGATAGTGGAGCTTCAATTAGTTGTTTAGGGAAGGGAGCGACTGACTTTTTAGACAAACATAACATAGTAATGACTAGGATGAGTACGGACATACGAACAGCAGACGGAAACCACCAACGAATACTAGGACGATTTAAGACAGTAGTCTCCTGGGGTGGCAAGTCTCATGAGTTAGAAATTTTCGTTGTGCCAAACTTACAGCAGGTCCTTTATCTGGGGGTTAACTTCTGGAGAACATTTAAGGTCGCTCCGAACATAATCAACGAACTCTACGTCCCATCGCCGACGGAAGAACGGTCTCCGGTCCAGGCACTCTCACCAACACAAGCCCAAGAACTGGAGAGAATCAAGCTACTGTTTCCCTCTTGCGCGACGTTGGGACTGGGTAGAACTAGCCTCGAAGAACATATAATCGAGGTGGATGACGAGAAGATTCCCATCAAGCAGAGGCACTACCCAGTTTCACCTGCGATCCAGAAGCTCTTATATGACGAGTTGGATAGGATGATCTCCCTAGGAGTGATAGAAGAGAGTAACAGTGCTTGGAGCTCCCCAGTGGTGCTGGTGAGAAAACCCGGCAAAAACAGACTGTGCCTGGACTCGAGAAAAGTGAATGAAGTAACGAAGAAGGATGCTTACCCGCTTCCTCATATCGAAGGACTGCTAAGCAGGTTGCAGGACACCAGATTTATTTCAAGTATCGATCTGAAGGACGCATTCTGGCAGATTCCTTTGGAGCGCAAGTCAAGGGAGAAGACAGCGTTCACAGTCCCTGGAAGGCCATTATATCAGTATACGGTTATGCCGTTCGGACTGTGTAATGCCGCCCAGAGAATGTGTAGGCTTATGGACAAGGTCATACCTTCTCGTCTGAAAGAGTATGTCTTTGTCTATCTCGATGACCTCTTGGTTTGCTCTCCAAATTTCGAGTCCCATGCCAGATTGCTGCAGGAAGTGGCCAAGTGTCTGAGGGAAGCGGGTCTGACTATAAATGTAGAGAAAAGCAAATTCTGTTACAAGGAGATCAAATACTTGGGATACATCGTCGGCGATGGTTGCCTACGAACTGACCCTGGCAAGGTTTCGGCGGTCGAGAACTTCCCAGTTCCAAAGACTCCCAAGCAACTCCGTCGATTTCTAGGGATGACGGGCTGGTATAGGCGCTTTATTCCAAATTTTGCGTCTATGGCAGCCCCAATGACCGACTGTCTGAAGAAAGGCAAGACATTCGACATGACAGACGAAGCACTGACAGCCTTTCAAAAACTTAAGACGACTCTAGTGACAGCACCGATACTAACGAACCCGGACTTCACAAGACGATTTTATATACAATGCGACGCATCAACATCTGGTGTAGGGAGTGTGCTTTTCCAGATGGACACGGAGAACAACGAACGACCGATAGCATTTATGTCCCAGAAGCTCAATTCTGCTCAGCGGAATTATAGTGTAACGGAACTTGAATGCTATGCGGCCGTTCTGTCAGTGAAGAAGTTCAGAGCCTATGTGGAAGGATTACCTTTCACTATTATAACCGATCATGCGAGTCTGAAGTGGCTAATGACCCAAAAGGATCTATCTGGCCGTCTGGCTAGATGGAGCCTAAAACTTCAAGGGTTTGACTTCCAGATCGAACATAGGAAAGGTAGCCAAAATGTAGTCCCTGATACTCTCTCACGTGTTCACATGGATGAGCTCAATCCTGAGAGTGTAATGCTGGAGGTTGACCTTAATTCACCATACTTTTCTTCGGAGGAGTACGACGAATTAAGGAAGACAATAAACGAAAACAAAGACCGACTTCCAGATGTTTGCGTTTCCGATGGATTCGTATACAAAAGAACAGACATACGAACTGGCGACGCGATACAAGAAGACAGAGCGTGGAAACTCTGGATTCCGAAGGAGTTGCGTGGTAGTCTAGTGGAGGCTGCACACAATTCACCATCTGCAGGTCACGGGGGTATCCAAAAGACTCTGTCGAAATTGAGACCGATGTTCTTTTGGCCAGGCATGGCTACAGACGTGCAGACTTTGGTCAAAGCCTGCGAAATCTGCAAGTGCAGCAAACCCCTCAACATCGTTTCTCGACCGCCGATGGGACAACAGACTATTACGGAGCGGCCTTTCCAAAGACTGTATATTGACTTCCTAGGACCATACCCACGTACTAAGAACGGACACACACACATTTTTATAGTCCTAGATCATTTTTCTAAGTTTGTGTTTCTAAAACCTATTAAGAAGGCAACGGCTGCTGAGGTAGTGAAATACCTAGAAGAAAGCGTGTTCCATATCTTTGGCGTACCGGAGTTTATCCATTCAGACAATGGGAAACAGTTCATCTCAGAACTGTTTGCCAGCTTTCTGGGAAAATACGGGGTCAAGCATATTCGCACCGCGATCTACTCTCCTCAAGCCAATGCTTCAGAACGGGTTAACCGCTCCGTGCTGACGAAGATAAGGTCGTACCTAAGCGGGGATCAGAAAACTTGGGACATCCACGTCAGCAACGCGGCTTTCTCACTGAGGAGTGTAGTTCACGATGCGACTACGTTGGAACCCTATTACGCTGTGTTTGGTACCCACATGGTACAACACGCGGGAGCGTATGATGTCCTCCGCAAACTAGGTACGGTCAAAGATATGGACATGGAAATTATCGACAATAAGGACAAATTAGAGCTAATAAGAAGTAAAATATTTGACAATCTAAGACTAGCACATCAAAAAGCAACCAAAACATACAACACGCGAAGCAGAGAAGTCAAGTATAGAGTAGGACAGATCGTATATAGACGAAATTTCAAGCAAAGCAGTTTACCTGACAATTACAATGCTAAGCTAGGACACAAGTTTTTAAAATCAATTATTTTGAGAGCAAAGGGTAATTCCCTATATGAAGTAGGTAACCTAAGAGGCGAAAAGGTGGGCGTATACCACGCCAAAGATTTGCACACCTAGAGGCAAGTGTTAGAAAACACTCTCGACACACTCAGGCATGCCGTTGCCGGAATAGCTGTGATATATATGTATGTATGTATTTAGTTATGTCCTATAGATAGGGTATTTATTTATTTATTTATTTACTTATTTATTATAGAGTTTATTTATTGATAGAGATAGTTTATTTATTATAGAGTATATTTATTATTGTATATTTATTTTATAGTTTATTTATTAGTGTTAGGTGGGGCGACCTGGATGTATCCAAATGCACCCCTATAATGATTTGTAGGTAGCATACGGGTACATCCACATACACCCCTGTGATATAGTAGCTGTGATACAAAGATCTGTGATATAGGACGTGCTTGCTAGCGAAAATATAAAGAAGTGCCCAGCTAGCCTCAACGGTTGGAGTAGAGGATCTCAGGGCGTAGGCCCTTGCCACACATTGGGCAATAACAACAACCAGAGATAGCCTAAAGCTCTTGAACAAGCCAACATAAAGACGACGAACCAGGCCCCCTTTTTTTACGAGGCCGGTTGGCTCACGACCACTCGCCAACCGTCGTCGAGCCTGTTACGAGGGCCTGTACCCCGTCCAATAACAAAAAAAAACAAAAAAAAAAAAAAAAGGAAAAGAAAAATTAAAAGATGTACCTGATCCCAGATGATTATTCCAGCGATCCCACGATGGTATTTGTTGTCGTCGTCCTCTCGTTCTGTCCTACCTGTCCTTGTGCATCCTCGCACACGCACATCACATTGCAGGGGTGGGGTTTCGATGGACCAATTAATAATAAAAGATAAAAAAAGGAAAACAAATTCCAACATACCTGTTGTCCGTTGTACCTACGGACATCATCCCTCCCATAGCCAGGTTCCCTTTTGGATTTAGGGTTATTTTGCTTCCTTGTGCACCTTTGTGCACAGAAAGCGATGCGCACACACCCACCCCAGTCCAAGGGTGGGTTTTCCTTTATTTTTTTGAAGAAAATTACAAAAAAAAAAGGTAACTACAAAAAAAAAAACACAGCGATTCGCCTCGCAAAATTAGAAAATAAAATAAATGTCAATAATCAGCTGACATGAGGGAGGGAGATACACCCGTCTCTCTCTCGCAAGAAAACTAATGGCGATCGGGAAATTATCTGTGGTTCAGGGATGAGATAAAAAAAAAACGTAGAATTTGTTTGTCCATTATTTTGATATTATATGTTTATATATATTTTTGTGTTGGTCAGAAATTTTGTTCTTGGGTTACGTGAGAAGGGTCGTAGGTTATATTAAGTATGTTAGGTAAGTCAGTTAACAATAGTATAAGTCAGGTTAGTGTATTTATGGATGTTATCGCTCAGGATTTTTTTTATTCAAAACGAACATTTTGTAACTGACAATGACGAAACGTAGGACATTGGAAAGGGAAATTTCTCATTTCAATGTCCCCAAAAAAAAAAAAAGGAAAACACTACCCATAGCCTACAAAGACAAAACATGACAAAGGAAAGGGGAAAAGACTGACGAAAAGAGGACAAAGTCGAAACAAGAAAAGAAGGGGAAAAGTAGGACAATGGGAAACAGATAACCCAGATAAATGAAACGGGTTAGTACATCGACCCCAAGAAAATCATTTCCTCAAGTCAAGTGCGAACAGCTGGTCGCCACAGCTGAGAAAAGAATTTGTCGGTAGCACTAAAATACAGTGAGGCGAAGACCTACTGTAGAAAATTAATTTCTGTCGATTTTCGATTTTCTTGGAAAGAATAGAGCAAACCTGTCAGGACAACAAATAAAACTGGGGGAGCACATAGTACAGAAGACAAACGCAGGAGACATCAGACATAAAGGCAGAGAGTGTAGCGGAGTGGCGTAGGCCCCAGAAATTCTGTCGCTTGCAGTTTTCTGTCAGGGCCGGTTCAGGCACACACCGTTGCAACTGGACAAGGTCCGGTGCAGGCAGTGGGTAGCAGTAGCGGTGGTCCGCAATAAGAACAGGAAGCAAACGGTGCTCCCCCAACGAGAAAAGAAAAATTCAACGTTCCAGGAGGTGCTCCGTGGGACACCAGTGAAAGTGAAAGAATCTAAAGTAAAATTAAAATTTTTCTAAAGTGTTAGATACCACTCCTTCTGAGTGACAGTGAACTCTTTGAGGCTGCATATTTTTTTTTGATTTTAATTTCATTCAGATTTTGCTTTGTGTGAATTCAAATTTTGAGTTAAAATTCTTGAATATTAAGGTAAATTAAGATTAGAATTAGTTTTTTTGTGAATTCTGCTGAGAATTTATAGTGTCGAACGTCGCGTTGAACTCCATAAAAGAACAAAGTGTACATCCTTCATCGTGCTGCCGGCAGGACACCGGGGGACCAGAAAGCCGTATATATATAAAAAAAAAAAAAACCGTGAGTACCTTTTGTCAATTGTGTCAAAAAAAAAAAAAATATATATATATTCTTAGCAGAAAGGATAGGATTATATAATAGTATATTTAAGACAAAAAGAAAATTTATAATAAAGTGAATAGGGCGATGAGCCAACCAAAGAATTTTCAAAAGGATATGGGTTATTTCTACTCAAATATGAGGGAATAAATTTTTTATTTGGTGTGTGGATGGCCGGTCGGGCCGTCCTTCTATAGATGAACGGTGACAGGACAGGACGACTACGAACGATGACGACACAACGTAACGACTGACTAACCTCCACTACAACAGACTTAGGTCGTGACTGGGAAGCGCGTTCAGGGGCCATCTCTCGCAATCATTGGCCAGAGAGATGGCAATTGGTTGTGTCACTAGACACACAGGGTGGGCAGGCCAGCTTCTGCCACTTCCACCAGGCATTCCTCGGGTGCCGGACGAACCCGTTTGGCAGGGAGAGAAAATGGGAAGGACAATTGACGCAGTAGGGAGTAGAGTTAGGTTAGGTTAAGATAGTTAGGGTTAGTTCTAGGATTTAGCTTAAGTCGCTAGGTTAGTCTAGGTTTAGTTTAGGATAGTTAGGGTAAGTTCGCGGAGTCCTTCCCAATCTTTCTCCTGGCCATGGGCACAAGCCCTTGGATTTTCCTTCTTCTTTCTTTTCTAATTTTTTTTATTCCGTCCGATGTCTAAAGTAGAGTAGCTTTCTTCTTTCTTTTTTTTCAAAATGGCACGAGATTTTGTGTGCTGAGCAGGTGGTGTGAAGTAAGGTGGACAAGAACCACCCCGTCCGACGAGCTGAGCCGAGCAACCGCGAGCGTGCCGCCGTCCTCCTTACTCGCACCGAAGACGCCTCCGTGGCCAAGCCTAGCTCACAACATATGGAAAGTAGACTGACACGCCGAGGGAGTTGAAACAGGACTCCTAGTCAGGTCTGTTCTGTTAGTCGAGTTCGTATTGTTTGTTCTGTCTGTCTTCATGTAAGTTGGTTGTCTGTCAGTCCTGTTCCATTGAAGCGCAGCAATTGCAACTTCTTCGTCCTCTAATTCCCTAAATGTATCCCTATCTCTAAAAATTCCCTCGTCTCCTAGTTCGTTAACTTGTCTTCTAAATTTCTTCGCCCTAGTCGTCAAGTACTTCTCCGCGCGCCTACATTCATCTCTTAATTATTGGATGCTCTCGTCGCTACCCTGTCCTTAATGTCACTTTGGAGGATGTCCACTAGGTCTAGTTCGTTTGGTCGATTCGTCATCTGTAGTACCATCGTCCGAACGTCGCTATAGAGGTCGTCAAATGACTCCTGGGGTGCTGCCTCCTATCCATTATGGCCCTCAATATCTCGTGAACCCTAATATTATTTTTAAACTGTTTCAGCAATTCTCTTTTCAGTCGCTGGTAGCTCAGGCCTATCGCTTTAATTTTCCGGCAGAAATTGCCAGAACCACCTCTCTGCAGGACCGCTTACAAGGTGATGGAAGTGGGTGAATAGCTGGTGGTCGCTAATACCGTTTTGGCGTTGCAAAGTCTCCACGCGAAACAGGAAACTTTCTACGGACATCGTCTTTGGTGTCCTGTCGAATTTAGTTAGTCTGTTTAGTGTCGGCATTGGTTGGTGCAACAGTTCCGTCCAGTTGAGTGGGTGCGAAGGAGTGGACTGTCCTTGTCGGGTGTTGTCTTTTCATCGGTCGTGCGTTGTCGGTGGATCCCTCTGCGCAGCTGCGGAGAGCTCCAGGTTACAGATCTTGTCGTTGATCGCCTTGATGTTCTCCTGGAAAGTAGTCATCATATCCTTCATGCTTTCGGCGAACACGGAAATGATCTCAACCTGGTTCTTCTTTACCGCTTGAGAGACCACCTTTTGTATTTCTTGTGTTATCCGTTTTGTGTCCTCCACAGTCTTACTCCGCAGGTCAGTTAGGTCGTCTTCGCAGTCAGAAATTTGTTGTCCGACCCTGGTCGCTGCTACATACGCTTCATCAAACTCATCTTACCACAAATTGTCTCCCACTTTACCCATGCAATAAACTGGTCTATGACAACATCAACTTTTCCTCAGGCCTAGAAAAATGCAAGAGTTCTGCCTATCGCAAAGACAGCTAATCCAACATCTCCTTCCGACTACCTCGCTTATCGAAGGCTTTCGAGAAAATAATATCAAAACAAATCACAAAGCACCTGTCTATCAATAAGTTACTGAGTTCTCACCAATCAGGTCTTAGAGCTAACCACAGCTGTTCGACAGCCATAGTCAATCTACTCGAAGAAATAAGACAAGATTTTGATAAGGGTTATGTTTCATTTCTTTGTCTGCGGGATTTCTCGAAGGCCTTTGATAAAGTAAATCATAAAATTCTGTGTTGGAAACTGAAGAACAATTTCTGTTTCAATGATAGGGCAGTGAAATTGTTAAGTAGTTTGCTTTCCGGTAGGTCGCAAAGGGTTTTTTCGGGTGAAAGTTGTTCGTCTCTAATGAAAATCAAACAAGGTGTGCCACAGGGCACAATATTAGGACCGATTCTCTTCTGCATGTTTATTAATGACCTCCCGTCTGTGTGCAAATATGCTTCAGTACATCTATATGCTGACGACGTTCAACTACACCTAGCAAAACCATACTCCAACCTTAATGAGCTCGCTTTTATCATCAACGATGATCTAAAACGCATCTACACTGGGTCAGTGGCAAATGGTTTACTATTTATTTTTATGTGTTTTTATAGGCTGCATGCAAAAAATAAAAATGTTTTTGTTGAGGAATTGGCTTCTGTGTTGTCTGATGAAAAGTCAAAAAATCTATTCATTCGTGGTGACATCAACTTAGATATTTTATCTGATTCTCCTATTGTTTTTCATTATATTTCTGTATTATCGGCAAATGGCTTGGATTCGTGCTTTGATGAAGCTACTAGATTAACCCAATCTATTTACTAAAACATGTTTTGATCATATTTTTGGAAGACTTGATCGCAGTTCCAAGTTATCTCTCTCTAGTTCCATTTCAGATTTCAATATATCTGATCATTGTATGGTTGGTTTAGTTTATTAAGGAGTTTTCGCTAAGCAAACTGAAAACTTTTTACCGTTTGTAAAAGATACGGCTATTAATTTTGAACGACTTAATGCTATTCTACTTCTTGAATTTTGGACTGACGTTTACATGGATAGTAATCCTTCTAGCGGTTTTAGTAAAGTTATAAATACTCTAAAAGGTTACGTTAGTTCTTGTCTCATTGAGACAAAAAGGCGTTTTAAAACAAAACAGACTTAAACCTTGGATGTAATCGTCTCTATTAAAAAGGACTGAAAAGAAAAATAAACTACATATTAAATGTAGAAAGGAACCTCAAAATGGAAATATTCGATCTCTTTATAATAGGATATGGAAGGAAGTTTCTGCTGAAGTTATTTTACATAAAGAAAATTACTATACTAACAAACTGCGCCTAGCAAGAGACAATTTAAGGAAGGAATGGGCAATTGTTAATGAACTAATTAACAAAAGTGGGCCTTATTCAAAACCACTAAATTGTATAACCTTCCAGAGTGATGTTATGTAAATCGAAGTGAAATTCCTAATGTCTTTAACCAGTATTTTACTAGTGTTGCCTCCAATACTCTATCTAATGCAGGTTTCTCTAATTCTTCCAATCACTGCAAGGGAGAATGTTACAAAAATGAATGAAGTCAAGCAAGCAATTTCTTTTATGATTCGATCTCATCTTTTGAATTATTTAAAACTATTGATTTACTTAAAAATTCTAACTCGTCAACAAAAGATTGTTGGTCTAATAATTTTATTAAGTAAATCTCACTCAATATTGTTGATGTCTTAGCTCACAGTTTTAATAAAAGTATTTATAATTGTATTTTTCCAGATGCCTTAAAAACTGCTGAGGTTATATCTGTATTTAAAAAGGGAGATAATTCAAATCTTAATAATTAAAGGCCGATTTCTCTTCTTCCGGTGTTTTCCAAAATTCTTGCGAAAGTAGTGAAAACTAGTATAATGGGTTTCCTTGAAAATTCATCTTTTTCCAGTGAAAATTAATTCGGTTTTCGAGTCGGAAAGTCAACAGAGGATGCACTTTTAAAGTTCTGTAGCTTTACTTATGATAGCTTGAATAATAAAAAATACACAGCTGAGCTTTTCATTGATATTACAAAGGCATTTGATACCGTAGACCATGAGATACTTTTATTCAAATTAGAGAAAGCAGGCTTTAGAGGCTTTATGCTCAGATGATTTCTTTCCTATCTCAACAACCGAAAATAAGTTGTTAAAATAGCAGATAGTTTTAGTCAAAATTTAGACATTAAAATTGGTGTTTCACAAGGGTCTGTACTTGGCCCAAGTTTCTTTTTAATTTATATCAATTCCATCTTTAATATAAACTTTAAAGGTTTACGAACTGGTTTTGCTGATGATATAGCTTGCTCTTATTCAAATAGCTCTGCCTTAGATATAATTGCAGATATAAACTATGATTTGGAGCAGCTAAGGCATTGGTTTTGTATACATAAATTGGTTATCAGTGACAAGACTAAAATCATGTTCTTTAACTTATCTTCAAATTTTGTCAATTTTCCCAACATGATTTTACATAGCGCAATTTGCCAACATCAATGGCTTAGCCCTGAGACTTGCAGTACATATTCTTCCGCCTTGTTTAATCGTGACAAAACCTGTTCATCTCAATGTTTTCATATTGAAAAAACTGCAGTTTTTAAATATCTAGGTCTTGAAATAGATAGCAAATTGTATTGGAGTACTCATACTGCCTCATTGAAAACATATTTGCTAAAAACATTTAAGGCTATTTTGTTCCAAGAAACTTTTGGAAACTATTTATTATGGGCTAGTCCAGGTACTCATAGTAATAAAGTTCAACCATTACTTGTCGCTCAAAAACATATAATTAAAATCATCTGGAGAAAAAGACGCTGTGATAGTAGTTTTTTGCTTTTTGTCAACTCGAAAATTCTTATTCTAAAACATTTATACTTTTATAAGGTGTTAACGATTTTTTTTTATAAGGTCTGGATATTTAACTAATAGGATTCCTGCATATCATGGACTTCATAGTTCCAATCACAATCTAGCAATTATTCCATCTTTTAAAACCTGTCACTTTGTTAACTACTATTCTTCTGTTGCACCTAGATTATATAATGCTTTGCCGCCTGAGATTAGAGAAATCAGAAACTATTTCTTTTATATAAGACAGGTTAAAAAAGGGCTTTTTAATTTCAATCTAAATGATATAAATCATGTAATTAGTCGCGTAGTCTAAGTCAGTTATTATGTTTAATAATAATACTTGATGAATGTTAATATTGCTTTCTTCACCTTTTTTTCACACCTTTTTGTTGAAGTATCAATTTTATATTTAATTTATATAGTTATTAATGCATTCGACACCAGTTATTTATAACTACAGAATGCATCTTTTTATCTTTTATTTTTGATTTTTATTTTTCAATTAATAATGAGAATGTACATACTGCTCAACATCTTTTATATTAAGTAATGTATCTTGCTCAAATATTGTAAATGCATCTTATATGAAATATGTTGTAATTTATAAAATTTTCTTACTTGAAAAATAAAATAAAATAAAAAATAAATAAATAATAACATGTCCTATAAAAAATGTCGTAAATGTCCTATTAAATCCGTCAAAATCGCAAATAATTCCAATATCCCAGAAAAAATGTAACCTTAATCTTCTACCTAATCTGTATCTAAATAGTAATAAAATCAAAGCTGTTGAATCAACCACTAGTCTCGGATACACAATTAATCGAAATCTGTCTGGTTACAATCACACCAACGTGGTCATTGGACGTATCTACGGATGCTTTCGCAAGCTGTGGCTTAGTGCTTATTTTACTTCACTGGAAACACGACGAAAGCTGGTAATAACTCTAATCTTGCCCCTCATAATGTATGCTGAAGTTGTATATTGTAGTCTAGACTCGTTGTCCTAGCACAAATTGCAAGTAGCCTTCAATGACGAGGTTCGTTACATTCACGGCGTTCGTAGATATGACCACATATCAGCATACACTAGGGATTTACTAGGTTGTGATTTGCATTAGTATATCAACGCCAGGAACTGTATATCCTTACATACAATTATTATAAATCAAAGTCCGCCTTATTTGTATAACAGGCTTAATTTTACTCGGTCGTCACGAACCACCAATCTAATACCCTGCCGCTGCAATTTTCTCAATTCCTCGCGCTTGTTTTTCATTCACACTGTGAGACTATGGAACTCCTTGCCAATTTTAAAAGTGCAATTCTCCTATATTTTTCCACACCTCATGTATCTCCTATCTATCTCTCCTCAACTTAGTTTTAAGAAATTTTTTTGTATCTAGTTCTAAGTTTTTCAATGAAATCATTGTTTTGAAGTTACACCACTAAGTACTAAAAAAGATTCTATTTTAATGTACTAAGTAAATGAGTAGAGCCAAATTTGAATGTGTTGTGCATCACATAGACCCATCCTGTTGAAGCCACATGTCGCTCACATCGGATACTAAAACCGGAATTATAATTTTTTTCACTTTCCGGACAGTCTGTTCGGCTACTGAAAATTTGCGAGAAATTGCAAATTCTTATCTGAATACTCTTAAATGATGACTGCGTATATTTAAAACGATTTGAGAATTGAGGATTGTATTTTTTCCCTCAGATTGTCAATATCCGGCAGGGTTAACTGAATGAGAAACTGTCTGTCCGGCTAATGAAAAACAAGGACAATATCCGGACAACGCTATTTATTGAATAAGGTTTTTTATTATTAATATTTTTTTTAAAGAATGGACGCAGATACCTTAGTAAAGGCTTTGGACGAAATAGGGACAAACAAATTAAACGCTAGGAAAGCAGCTACTAAATATGCCTTGTGTATGTTTTGTTGGCATACGACTTGGTGAGAAATCAACAAAAAAATGTCCAGATCCTTATTTAACCGTCGAAGAGGAAGAGCACATTGCCCAGTGTGTACCGACTTATGTAAATGCGGATTTCCATTAAAAACAGACGATCGGTAAGAAAATGATTAAAGACACGAAGAAGAAAATATCAAGAACGACTGGTCAGGAAAAATATGGGTGAGATCATTTATCAAAAGAATTATGAAATTGGACATAAGAGAAACTGAAAAGGGTAGAGCAATAGCAGGCCATATTGGAATGGTTCAGTGATCTTCAAGATTACTTGAAAGGTATCACCCAGGAGCATATTATGGATGACCCGGCAAGAATCTTGAATGGAGACTAAAGCAGCTTTTGCCTTTGCCTGTAAACCAGAAAAATCATAGCCCCCAAAGGATACACAAACATTTACCAAATCTGTGCTGGAAATGAGAAAGAAACGCTGACAAAATGAACAGGCCAATAGCTCACATTCCACCAGTAAAACCAGAGAAGGTAAGGAAAAGCAGGCAAGAGAAAGCAAACACTTTTACAGAGTATCTTGAAGACGTCTTCAAACCTTATGAAGATAAAGGTTACCAAGCAATCTAAGTAAGATGCGAAGAAGATAGACCTATTCGGCCGGTAACAGCTAAAGACCTTGCCAAAGAAATTAAAGAAGGAATAAATATAAAAAAGGCCCCGGGGTTTGATTTAATTACAGAGGAAATATTAAAACAAATTCCACGAAAAGGTTTAAAAAAAACTAGCGCAGATTATAAACGCTACATTCAATTTAAAATATGTGCCAAGCATGTGGAAGGTCGCGGAAACAATAATGATACCAGAACCAGGCAAACCACCTAGCGAAGTAACCTCATATCGCCCAATATCGATACTACCAATGTTGTCCAAGTTACTCGAAAAAATGCTGGTAAAACGAATACAAAGATAATTGATGAAAAATCGATAGTCCCAATTCACCAATTTGGCTCTAGAAATAAGCACTCTACAATTTAGTTGACATCTTAGCACATCTGTTCAATTTAAGTATCTTTAGTGGTGTTTTTCCTGATCTCCTGAAATGTGCTAACGTGTTACCACAGGCCAATTTCCTTGTTATCCTCAATTTCGAAAGTCTTTGAAAAAGCGGTAAAAAAACGAGTGTGTGCGCATCTACAAAAAATTAAATTTTTCAGTCCAAATCAGTTTGGGCTTAGGGAAGGGTACTCTACTGAAGATGCTCTTTTGTTTTTCTGCTCTTTTATTAACAAAGCTTTAGACGATAAAATAAATGTGTGCAGGCCTCTTCATTGATATTACGAAAGCGTTTGACATGGTTAGCCATGATATTTGCGGCTTTATCTACAATTGGTTTGCGTCGTATTTAAAGGACCGCAAACAAAGGGTGAAAATAGGAGATTTTCTAAGTAATCCTCAGGTACTTAACTTAGGTGTACCCCAAGGGTCTGTGCTGGGCCCAATTTTGTTCCTTATATTAATTAACTCCTTGTTTACCCTGAATTTTGCAGGTAAATACGCGGCTTTTGCAGATGATCTCAGCATTGCATATGGCTCAACGAGCCCTCTGAATTTGATAGAAGATGTAAATCATGACATTCATTTCTTGAGAATGTGGTTTGCTGCACACAGGCTAGTTGTAAGTAAAAAAAACAAACTAATGTTTTTCAGCTTGAGCTCGCTCGACCTACCAAACGTTGATATCAAATTCCACTCCCTTGATTGAGCGCGTTTCAATTTAATTAAATGTGGTTGTACTACAGAGGTGCCTGGACCAATTTTTAATGAAAATGCCACAGAAACTCCTACCCAGTTGTATCTTGTAAGCTTTTTAATCGCCTTGCTTTCGATATAAGATCCTTAAGCACTCATCAGAAATTTCTTAAAAAAATTAAGTCATGGCTTCTTGATTTCAATCATAATGAGATTGAAGTATTGCTTCGCACAGGCACTTGAGTTCCATTATTTTCATTTCTTCCTTTTTTATTGTTAACTTTTGAAATAAGGAATTGTAATGTTGTCATCCCACAATTAATGAATTTTATTTTTAAAGTGGCATTTAACACTATTTATCGCTTTTATTAGCAAAATAAAAATGTCACTATCTATTCTCTACTGATCCACAAATTACAAAAGCAACTGCCGAAGCAGTATTCGAAAATTCTGGAGTCATATACAGTGGACGTCCAGTATAACGAATTAAACAATGCACAGTCATTCGTTATAACGAAAAATTCGTTATATCGATCGTCTTTTTTTTTGTGCTAAATAATACTAGAATATAAAAAATGAGTGATTTTTACAATGAAATTTATGTATTTATTTATAAGAAAATAAAAATTAATTAATAAATTTTTGGTAAACAAAACGATTATGATTTGGAAAGGAAGTCTTTAATATTAGTTTGCCTTTTGGTTCCCTCCAAGCTTTTTTGGACCGCCTCCTCCAGCATTTCCCTTAATAAAAGTGTTTTTGAGTAGTCGATATTGTTTTGAACTGACCACTGTATGCATTTATTGAAGCAATTCATTGCTTCTGAATTTTTAATTTTTTCATCAGTGCGCAGCTCAGAAAGGTTATTTCCGTCCTCACTTCCACTTAAAATTATATCACCTTCTTGTTCGTCTTGTTCTTCCCTAGCAATACTGTTCCATTGAACAAGATCATCAGCAGTTAATGAAGACTAAAATAGACTTTAAAACCTTAGTTTTATTAACAAATAACGATTGAAATTTGTAAACCTACCGCCGGAAAAACTTTGTTAGTTAGACTGAGTGTTTGTCTCAAACATAAAACTTCATCCTGATTCATTAATACTGCCAACGGAATTTCATTTTCTTCATCAAAATCTTCAAAGTTGCTCTTTAAAATATTCCTCCAGCACTTTTTTAATGTTTCTGCTGATATTTTCTGCCAAGCCGTCGAGTTGTTTTAAGGAATCCATAATGTTTTCTGAACCAGTAGCTACAATTTTTGTAAGCAAACTGATTTTATAGTGCAACTCAACTAGCCGTATAGCATTCTGGTCCATCGGTTGGATGAGAGGAGTAACGTTCGGTGGCATAAACATTACCCATATTTCCTTCATCAGTTTTTTTTATAAGTTCTTTGGTAGGTGGATGACTCGGTGCATTATCCAGGATAAGCAATGCTTTTTTTGGTAAGTTCTGAGTATCCAAAAATTCCTCGACCTGAAAGGAACACACATTTTTATTTTTATAGAAAACTTAAACAGTTATGTTGCTTTTGGCTGACAAACCTGTGGCACAAGCTATGGAAAAACCAGTCTTTAAAAACCTGGACGTACATCCATGCATTGTTAGAGTGGGAGTAATCCACCGGTATCACCTTGTTCCGAAACGCCCGAGGTTTTTGTGCCTTTCCAATGATCAACGGTCTTTTTTTGTGCCCGAAGCATTTGCACACACCAAAAATGTCAGTCTTTCTTTTGACAACTTTCGACCTGGTGCACTGTTTTCGCCTCAGATAACTGATTCTCGCTTATTAGGGCTGCTAATTGTTTTTTGAACGGCTTAACCAGCTCCACTTGTGAAGACAATTTCTCACCTGATTGCTTAAGAAGTCGGATTCCAAAACTTTTTTTAAACTTTGAAAGCCAACCGTCACTGGCACAAAATGATCCTTCACAAAATCTCCTGTGAAATTCTTGAGCTTTTATTGCACTTCTTGAGGAACCACTTAAAAAGTGCTCGTTCCATTTTTGGGAATTCACCGGTCCTCGTAGAAAGTCTCGATTTGGAACCATTTTTAGAAATATCCAATGTCTTTAAAAATTTATTTTTATTTTTTTTTAATTTTTCTTGATGGTACAAATCGAAGGCATTTATAATTTTCACTTTGTCGCCCAAGGAAAAACGATTACACTTAGCGGACACTTTACTTTATTTTTTACCAAACGGCAGACACAACCTACCACTAGAAATACTTTGCGAAATGAAGGGCGTAAAATTAAAATGTAAAAAGCCCAACAAACTAAAACAGTTAATTTTCCTTTAAATTTACATTTATGTATGTATATGTATGTTAGCATAACTGATCATTACCAGGAAATAGATACACTCAACAGATGTTACTGCATAGCAGAAGTAAGGATACATACAAAAAATGACAATATCCGACAAAAGTAAACTTGCGCCTACCGGAATTTGCAAGGCTTTCATTATATCGAGCGTCAAATTTTTAAACCATTCGTTATATAGAACCATTAATGGGGAAAAAAATGTGATTCGTTATATTGAAATTCGTTATATCAAGCATTCGTTATACTGGACGTCCACTGTATACCAGATCAATTTGACAGAATTAAACAAGAAGCAGAATACTCAACATTAAGAAATTAAAGCGGGCGTACCACAAGGCAGTGTATTGGGTCCTGTGCTTTACATCTTATTCACTAGCGATCTGCCTGAAAGTGTAGAAACCATTATAGCAAGTTTTGCAGATGACACTGCTGTACTTGCTATGGGAGCAACTTCTGTACTTGCTGTGGGAGCAACAAAAAAGCTTCAAATGGCAATAAACGGTATTTCAGAATGGACTAGTAAATGGCAGATTAGATTAAATGACCTAAAGTCAGCCCATATTAATTTTACATATACCTAGCAAACCTAACAGCTCTGTTAGTAAGTCCTACTCCCACCTCCTCGTGGTGCCATCTGGGAATTTCTTCGGAAATTACGAACGGGAGAGGATGAATGGCGAGTCTCCTGCGCCATATAACAGGATAAGTGTCGGTTGGTCTGGGGCCCAGCGAGCCTCAACCGTAAAAAGAAAAATTGCTCCGAAACGGAAACATACGCCTCGGATATGGACGGATAATCTGATGACGACCTTTGGCTACCAAAAACGGACAACGATCGGATTCTGGAACGTTAAGACCCTCCTGGACTCACTCCAAAAAGGGCCTTACAACGCCAGATTCCTCCAAATGGAGCGCGAGTTCGTACGGTATAAAATAGACATCTTAGGGCTGAGTGAGATAAGATGGTTCGATGCTGGGGAATATGTCTCGCCAACAAAAAGTACTGTCATGCTCTACTCTGGTAACTAACTGGTGCTAACTCCAGCAGCGTGTAAAAGCCTCATATCTTGGAAACCTCACAGTGACCGGATATTGACGGCCAGATTCCAGAGTAGAGTGAGGAAGATCACCATCATACAGTGCTATGCTCCGACTGATGACGCGACTGAGGATGAAAAGAACAATTTCTATAGCTAGTTAGGCGCCGTCTTCAATGAAACACCTAATGGGGACATCGTAATGGTGATGGGGGATCTCAATGCCAAGGTAGGTAGCGACAACAACATGCTTAAACACGTGATGGGAGTTTACGGCCTTGGACACCGAAACGACACGGTGAGCGGTTTGTGGACTTCTGCAATACCAACCGCCTAGTCATTGGAGGTACGCTGTTTAAGCATAACACCTGCCATAAGATCAGTTAGGTCTCGACTGATAGGCAAAGTCGTCATCGGTCGTCGCTTTAGAAATTGTCTCCTGGACGTCCGTTAGAAATTGTCCTGGAGCTGATATCGGACAAGAACGAGATCACCATCTTATGCTAGCTCAGATACGCCTTCGTACTGCATCCGTCAACAACAACCGATCAAACTTGTTAAACATCACCAGGTTCAATACCGACAGGCTTAAGGTGCGCCGACAATTTAAGGACCACCTTGGATTAGAAGCGGAAGCAATCAGCAGCTCAATGCAGGAGAGTATGGATGATCACTGAAATGTTGTGAAAAATGCTTTTGCGAGCGGGGCACATACCTATGTCGGTAAAAGGCAGGCACACCATCGCATATGGCTTTCGGCAGACACCTGGAGATGGATCGATGAGCGTACAACAATAAAGGCTTAGATTGCAGCGGCCTCAGCAGTAGAGAGAACCGAGTTATAACCCAGTACCGTACGAAGAAGAAAGAAGTGCAGCGTAGTGTGAGACGTGACAAACGTCAATATATCAACACACTGGCTTCTAGGGCTGAAGAAGCAGCGAGCAGGTGCGATAGTAGAACTGTTTACAGCATCACCAAGGAGCTTATTGGTGGTCGAAACTCCAAACAACACCCGGTGGACGGCAACCTCCTGATTTCTGATGAGGATCAGCTCAATAGATGGAGAGAACATTTTGCGTAAGTGCTAAATCACTTAGACGATGGCGATATGATCTCAAATTCGAATGAGTATTCCGAAGTAACAAATTCCCGAATACGCACGGCACCTCCCAGCAAAGCAGAAATTATGGCAGCAATCAAGTCCCTCAAGAAAAACAAAACGGTGGGTATAAATGGCATCCCTGCGCCAAACACATCAGCAGATCTGCTGCATCCGCTAATACAGAGAGCTTGGGATAGCGAACATTTTCCATAGGAGTGGAAAAGGGGGATGATCATTAAGCTTCCGAAAAAGGGAAACTTGATGGAATGCAGAAATTGGAGAGGTATATGTGTTCTTCCAGCTGTAGCCAAAATAATATTAAAAGTAATTCTGGACCGAATTAAAGAGCATTTAGATTCTACTCTCGACGTCGAACAGGCAGGCTTTCGCGCTAGATCTTCCTGCATCGACCACATAAACACCTTACGGATCATAATCGAACAATGCGTTGAGTACAAGTCTCCGCTACATCTGTTGTTTATCGACTTTGAGAAGACTTTCGACAGCTTGAATCGAGATGCTATTTGGCTGGCCTAGCGTAGGAGAGGCATCCCGGAAAAACTTATTGCTATTATCAAAGCCACTGACGAGGGCGGTAAGTGTCACGTCTTACACAACGGTAAGGTATCAGAGGAATTTGGTGTCCAAAGTGGAGTACGTCAAGGATGCATTCTGTCACCACTATTGTTCTTGGTGGTTATCAGCGATGTACTCCGTGCAGCATTGACGGAAGGAAACAATGGAATTCGTTGGACTATGACATCTTACCTTAAATACCTAGACTACGCTGACGATGTTTGTCTACTTTCACATCGGATAATAGACCTTCATCTAATGGCCCGTAATCTAGAAACTGGGGCAAACAAAGTGGGGCTCAAATTAAACACGGCCAAAACTAAAACCCTCAGCATTTCCAACACTAACGCTGAACTTAACATTGCCGGACAGGAAGTCGAAAAAGTTGACAACTTTCTATATTTAGGAAGTGTGGTCTCGGCTAACTGCGGTGGCACCCAAATGGACGTATGAAGTAGAATCGGGGAGGCTAAAGCTGCGTTCGGTATGCTATACACAATCTGGAAAAGTAATGTTATCAGCTTAAGAACCAAGCTGCGACTGTTCCGCTACTGCTGTATGGGTGCAGTACCTGGAAGGTGGACACCATTAACAGACGCAGGCTGCAAGTCTTCGCAAATAACTGTTTAAGAATCATCTTGAGGATTTTTTAGCCCAACCGGATCTCCAACGAACAGCTTTATATGAGAACGGGCCAAGAACCTATAAACATTACTATACGAAGGAGAAAGTGGCAGTGGATTGGACACACCCTACGGCGCGAAGACAACTCCATTGCGAAATACGCCATGCAGTGGAATGCGCTCACCCAAGCAGGCAGAATAGCGGGATGTCCTAGGCAAACGTCGCGCAGGACAGTTGAGGAGGAATCGAGCTCTATAGGAATGAGTTGGAGGCAGCTCAAACGCGTTGCAGAAGTACGAACAAGATGGCGCGCAGGCGTGGTTAACGCCCTATGACCCCCGAGGGATTAAAGGACCTAAGTAAGTAAATAAGATATTGGGAGATACGCATCCCTGTCCAACTACAATAAGCTATTGCTATAAAAGCGGATTCTGAAACCGGTATGGACCTATGGGCTCCAGTTGTGGGCATGCAGATACCAAACAAATTTACACAAAATCCAAGTCTTCCAAAATAAGGTACTAAGGAACATAGTTAATGCACCTTGGTACATAAGCAACACTGATCTACATAGAGATCTTAATATTGAAATGGTTGAAGATGAATTTAAAAAAGCTGCTCAAAGGCACAAAAGTAGGCTTCTCAACTGCTTTAACATAGAAATAACAGAACTATTAAATACTGACAATGTAGTAATGAGACTAAAATGGGTAAAACCTATTGATCTGTTATAGTTACTTAAGGCCAAGGAATTAGGTAATATTCTCAAACTAAAAAGTCTTGCAATCCGACAAACGACGGATTGCAGTCCTCCCAGTCCCCCCGGGAGGTCCTCCTGATGTCATCATCACGATCAAATTGCATTTTAACCATATGACCGCCTTACTGCCAGTGTTATGCCTTCGCAGTAGAGTTGATTTAGCTTTCGCAATTGATCGACTTTTTTATTTATTTCATGCGAAATAAATAGATGATTAGTGACATCAGGACTCGAACCGTGAACCTGTAGCGTGACAAGCGATGATGTTACCACTTCACCACGGCCACCCAATTGATCAGGTTAAAGTCCTTCACTATTGCAGAAGCATCCCTCGCGTACTATCTATGCAGCGAACCCGCCCAATAAATAATAAAAAAAAAAATTTACTAAATCTAGGCCCGGCATCAAAAATATTATTGGAATCACTGCCACGAGAGGTGGTCGGAAATGCAAAATGTCATTGATTTATCGAAGTTGTAAGGATTACACATAAAGTGTGTCCAATCAGTTAAGGGTTTTCAATTTACCATCAACATTGGAATTTAATTTACTTTATTGTTTTGCTGAATTACATTGAACAAATTAAATCAATTACCTAAATTAATTTCTGCACCGGAGCTCCACAAAAGTGCATTTCTCTTCTCGTCGAACATGCCAAACATTTACGGAGAATATCAATTACTTGCTGCAGTGAACATCACTGCCCCGAACAAGTCATATAATGCACATTTGCAACAACGACATTCCGTCTATTCATGCACCAAATCATTCGAATAAATCTATCGATGTTTATTCGCCATGAAAACATGCAACAAGGACATGCTGCACACTCATCCATCAATGCCATCCTGATAATCGTCGAGTCTATCTGTTTCCCATTGAGGCTTTTTTCTGTGATAAATAAATGTGTATGCACGCATGTAATATCCTCCAGAAACAAAAGGGTGGCGTTCGTGATGGTTGCCGGAGCACTTATCCCCGAGTGACAAAAACCATCCCCCACAACGCATTATCGATGACCAGGCGGATAGCAAAAGGAACAATGCCCATCTATTGGATGGACAGACCATGTTTGTTGATTTCTACTTTTTTTTTTTTCATTGTGGCTGTGGTCATTAGATTGGCACACGTGCAAGGCTGCCTGTCTCACACACGACACATAATTGCGATAAATAGAAAGTGTCCGTTTGTAATACAGTTTGACAACCCTTATCACAACCCTGCCGCACACAGAGGAGATTGTTATACCACGGTAAATCGTCACAGTCACAGTTCATAGTGTTTAATCGCAACTAACTAATGTACACTAATGAAAACGGGATTTTTCAGAGCGAAGTGGCCAAATGCCTTTCGATGTTATTAATTTGACCGCATTTCGATTTTCATTAATCAGTTCTCATTGAGGCTGAAAGGATTCTCTGGTGGTGCTTGGTGTTTGGTGAATGGCTAACCATTCAGGCGTTCTAATCAGAGGTTGTGGCATGGGTATGAGTGGGTGGGAGTAAGTAACCATTGATGAGGATGGACTTTGTTGGTTTTTGAATAAACACAAGGAGCTTATTAATACTCTGTAATTTGATTTGAAGTCAAAAACACGTGGCGTCTTCGGAAGGATACTGTGTAAATAAATAGTGATGATAGCGCAAGGAGAGGCGTGTGACCTGAAAGAACGATGATGGACAGACCACAATGAACAAACAAACGAAGTGATTGTGGTCGGAACTTATTTATCTTGACACATTCGGTGAACGTTGGCGAATGATTTTCTTTAATTTGAGGTTTAAAACTTTTATTTGTAAGGAGTGATACAGTTATCGCTGCAAAGGGCATGAGCTTAGCAAGGTATCACAGGCAGACTTTAGGCGTGTTTTATTGAGAATTTAGCCCAGTAATATCATATTTCATATTTAATTCCAAATTTGCTAGATTTGGTTACATTCAATGACATTAGATGTCAAAATCATTTTCTTAGCTGTCACCGATACAAATAAAAAAAAATAATAATTCACAAGTAACGAAACAAAAGAGGTGTAAAAAAGTCTTAAATTTTGATGGCAATAGGGCTTTCAATTGCAGGCCTTGTTACAGTTATTAGACTCAACTTTTTTTCTTTTCTTTTTTTCCCGCGGGTTACTGAAAAATCTTCCATAGACACTATGAGCATTGCAAGCGCGTGCTCATAGTAGTGCCAGATTCTTACTGACTAAAAAAGCACCACCCTGCGATTTAATTTGTTATATATTGCAACTAAGAAGGACCTTATCAAGCAATTTTTTTATCATGAAAAAAACGCGTTTGGCAGGTTACTTTCCACTGAAAGATCCTGCATGTTCCGCAATCTAGGCGCGGTTGATTCCTATCTCGCCAAGTCGAAAGGTTTCGTCCTTTGTAGGCGGCGCAATAAATTGATTTCGTCCAGAATTTGTAGGATTGTATTGTTGATATGTCTGATTAGTCGGTTTCTATTCTTTCTCGCGAAGCTTCTAATTTCAGCTTCGATTGTCGGAATTCCGACATCCCTGTGGATATCATCGTTTCTAGCATACTACGGTGCGTGGACAATTTCTCTTAGCACTTTATTTTGAAAAGTTTGTAAAATATTGGCGTTTGTTTTCTTGGTACAGCCCCAAAGTTGTATACCGTAAGTCCACACCGGCTTTAGCACTTGCTTGTATAAAAGCAGTTCGTTCTCAATACTGTACTGGGAGTGTTTTCCGAGCAACCAGTTCATTTCTCTGTATTTGATTTCGAGTTCTTTACATTTCATTTTCACATGCGAATTCCATTTCAGTTTTGCGTCGAGTGTCATTCCAAAGTATTTGGCTTCGTTTGCAAAAGGTATTCGGGCCAAGTTTAGGAAAATTGGCAAGACATTAGTTTTCTTACAAGTGAAATTCACGTGAACAGATTTAGATTCATTGAGGGCGATCCGCCAGTCCCTCGTCCAGTCATTTACTTTATTCAGTGCGTTTTGCAGTTTTGCAGTCGTTTCTTCGATTGTTTTACCTACAGCTAAGATAGCGGTGTCATCGGCAAACGTAGCCAGGATAGTGCCATCTTCTTTCGGTATATCTCAAGTATATAACAGATAGAGAAGTGGTCCAAGAACGTTTCCTTGCGGTACACCGGCCGAAATTTCTTTGAGCTCCGAGTATTCATTTCCATGTCTAACACGGAAGAGTCTACTCCCGAGATATGATTGTAGGATGTTGTATAGGCATACAGGGAGAACTTGTCGTTATTTGCAATTCAAGCCATCATGCCACACATTATCAAAGGCTTGCGAGACGTCAAGAAATACGCTTGAGCATATCTTTTTCTCATTAAGTGCTTTCTCGATTACGTCAGTAATTCTATGCACCTGGTCAATCGTCGAATGCTTACTTCTGAACCCAAACTGGTAGTCAGGGATAAGATGATTTCCTTCTATAACCGGTTGGAGACGCCTAAGTAATATCCTCTCGAACATTTTGGATATGACTGGTAGTAGCGAAATTGGTCTATAAGATTTTACCTCATTTGGCGGCTTTCCTGGTTTCAAAACCACTATAACTTCCGCAACTTTCCATTGGTTAGGCACGTGTTTTAATCTGAGCGTAGCATTTACAATATGAAGAAGCTTAATTAATGCTTTTCTAGGTAAAGCTTTGAGAATTTCTCCGGTGATCAAGTCATAACCAGGAGGTTTCTTAGCTTTTAGATTCCCGATCTCATGTTTGAGTTCCCTTAGCGTTGCATTTGTACGAGAAAGTGCTAAATCGTCAGATGGTAAATCCGGCCCATTGATATTGTCGTAAGACACTTGACCATCGTACGGTTTAAAAGTGTCTTCCAGGTGGGCCGCTAAAACGTCCGCTTTTTCTTTATCTTCCCTTGCCCATTCATTGTGATTTAATTTAATAATCGGCGCGGGGACCTTGGGTCTTTTGGTGCCTTTTACAGCTTTCCAAAGTGAATAATTGGAATTTTTTTTTCCTGTTAAACTTTCAAGATAAAAGCCTATCGCACAATTCTTAAAATCCTTTATAGTCTTCTTCAACGAATTGCACAGGTGATTCCAGTTTGCTTTATGTTGCGGAGCACGACTCAACTTTTGAAAAAAATGTTTACCAGCATGAGGAAAAGCACTTAAAAATTACAATTTCATGGACATTATCGACGAATACAGTGAGGCTGATTTTAAGTTCCATTTAAGATTGAATCGCTCAACTGTAGAATAATTAATAATCAAGTAGCTGAGTGGTTAAGTGCCCGATCACTGAGCGAGAGTTTCAAGATTTGAATCCAAGAAAACACAAAAAAAAAAGTTTTCTCCCGGTCCCACCTCTCGCGAACGTCTGACAAACATACGAGAATAAAATTTTCATGAAAAGCTTCTCTCAATCGAAAAAATTGCCCTTCGGAAACGGCATAAAACTGTAGGTCCCAACCATTCGTGAGGCGCACAGCACGATGGGTGCGGAAGATAGGCCAGGCCCTTCATTTGGCTGTTTAATATTAGCTGGGCAACTAAGTTCTTGTGTTTGTCTTCAGCAGTAAGTGCTGGTCGATTTTGACATATCCAAAACGTCATGAACCGAGCTTAGACAAACATTAAGTAATTTTTAAGTTTCTGTGACTTCTACACATCCAGTGTAGAAGTCAAATGCTCAAAAAATCAAAATCTCAAGTTTGATTCCGCAGGACAAATTCCTTTGGGCGCTACATAGCTTCAAACTATATAAATCCGCTGCACCAGGTAGCATAACACCTGGTGAACTACAAATGTCATCTGACATTATCCTGCCAACTCTAATTCTTATACTCGTATTTCAGAGCTGTCTTGATCTGGTCCATATTCCGCAACTATGGAGAGAAGTTAATGTGGTTTTCATACTCAAAGCTTGAAAATATTCACACGCTACTCCAAAAGACCTCAGACCTATCATCATTCCTTCAAAAAACACTAGACCGAATGATTGATATCCACTTACGTGATAGTATTGACACACGACTACTGTCCACGGCTTAACATGCATACTGTAAGGGCAAATTAGTCGAAACAGCATTGCATACGTTAGTCAATAAAATCGGGGTCCTATCCCCACTTCTTTGGAATTCGGTGGTCAATGAACTATTGATAATCCTGGAGGCTGAGGGTTGTGAAGTTATCGCCTATGCGGATGACGTTGCAATAGCAGTCTCTGGTAAACACCTCATTACCTTAAAAGAGCTATCTAGGTGGACAGCTTGGTGTGGTCTAGGAGTGAATCCCCACAAAACCGAACTAGTCATCTTCTCCAGGAAATATAAAATCCCACCTATTGACCCTCCATCCCCTAATGGAACAAGCTTAACTTTCTCCAACGAAGCCAAATATCTTGATCTTAGTTTGGATAGAAAACTAAGCTGGAAACCTAACATACAAGAACGAATAAAGAAAGTCACTGTCGCATTCTTCTCTTGCAAAAAATCCATTGAAAACAAATGGGGCTTACAACTCAGATTAACCCACTGGCTAGTAGTGGTTGACACAACGAAGAGGGCAATAGAAGGAAGACGATTGAGAAGAGACGCAAAACAGTACTGTTGCGTCATAACACTGAACGATAAGAACTCTTTCAACACAGCGAGCTGGAAACAAATCTTTCAAGCACTTCGAAGTATGCGCATAGCATCAGGGATATTTTAAAAAACTATTTCCAGCAAAGAATACGCAGTCACTGGAGGAGTCCCTCGGGGCTCGGTCCTGGGACCAACATTATGGAACCTCATGTGCGATGGAGCCCTTCGTCTTGAAATACCAGCCGAAGCAAAAATCGTGGAATTTGCGGACGACATCGCTATAGTAGTAACTGCAAAACAACTGGAAGAAGTTGTTCAAATTAGCAACGAAACCATATCCATTATCGGTGGTTAACATCAGTCGGTCTCTTGCTAGCAGAACACAAAATAGAGGCGGTACTTATTACCAGTAGAAAGCAACTGAAACTATCACGTTCACAATAGGTGGGTATGAGTTAGTTTCGAAACCAGCTATCAAGTATCTGGCGTTATGATTGACTCAAGACTTACTTTTAAAAACCATCTGGAGTACGTAAGCAACAAATCCTCGCGTGTGGGTGCCGCCATTGCGCGGATTATGCCGAATATAGGAGGGTCAAAATACAGCCGAAGGCTACTCTTAGCTAAAGTAGTCACATCCGTAGTCCTATACGGATCACCAGTTTGGGCCGGAGCTATGAAAGTGACTTCATACCAAAGAAGAATCATAACAGTAAACCGACTATGTGCAATAAGAGTGAGTAGCGCTTTTCGCACAACCTCGGACGACGCAGCTTGCGTTATCGCAGGAATGTTCCCAATTGATATATTGGCGGAAGAACTGCAGAAGGAAATTTTAAAGTGCAGACATGAGGGGCGACTAACTCACGGGGAACCGGACACTATAGGAAGAAGCACAAGTTTGATAGAGTGGCAGCAACGCCACTAACGACTAACTTCCAAGGGCCGTTGTACTTACCGCCTTATCCCAACCTTAGAGACTTGGATAAACTGCAGACATGGTGAAGTTAACTTCTATTAAACACAACTGCTTACGGGACATGGTTGTTTCCGGTCAAATCTCAGTATAGGAACAATGACTCCCCCGCTTGTCCATTGTGCAGTGATAGTCCCGAAAACGTGAAGCATGTATTCTTTCAACGACCACGTTTCCTTCTACAAAAAGAAGCACTACAAGCAGCACTGGGAGAAACACCAACTCCGGAGAATCTAGTTAATCACATGCTAGAATCTGAAAACAAGTGGAACGCAGTGAGCTCTTATGCCAAGGATGTATGCCAAGAGCTAAGGAGACTAGAGCGAGAAAGAAAAGAGAGCTAAGAAAACGCAAGAAGCAACAGAGTGGAAGCCCGAGGGCTTCTTACGCAGACGCAAAGACAGGCGGACATACGCACATACATGCGGCCGCAATGGCACGCGAACGCGTAATCATCATTCTGAGCCAATTAAAATGCTGGAACCTGAGAGAAAAGAGTCAAAGGGACTAACACGAATCCAGATGACAACTATGTCAGATACCCCTCCCTTCGATGAAATGCCAAGAAGGCGGTACCGTAGGGATAAGGGAAGAAGGGAGAAGGGGTTAGTGGGTAAAAATCCCACACTGTTACTGAGTACACTCAGTTTCGTCTTTTGAAGATTACGACCTCCCAGCGAAAAAAAAACCTCTTTTGGTCTCCCAAACCATTGTAGCGTGTTCCAGGTGGAGATAGTGGCAATAAGGGAAGTCTTGTCTTGGCTAAAGAAAAACGTGATATATGCCGTTGATATCCGCATCTTTTCAGACAGCCAAGCAGCAAGCAAATCATTGGAATCATCCTCAATAAATTCTCTAACAGCTCTAGACTGCTGATCGTCTCTTATAGAGATGGCGGACAAGTTTCATATTCACCTAATTTGGGTGCCGGGGCATAAGGATATTCTAGGGAATTGTAAGGCTGACGAACTTGACAGACATGGATCAACAATACACATCCTTCCAGGGAAAAGGTCACTGGGTATGCCTATCGCTACATGCAAACTTAAATTAAAGCTGGATGCTATACAACTTGTCTATTGACAAAACAGGTTTGACCTAAGCTGGATCTGAAACGCTCTAAGAATTTGATTTTTCTCAATAGAAAGCATATCAGCGCTGTTATAGGTGCCATAACTGGACACTGTCTAATAGGCAAGCATGCAACAAGGCTTGGCGTCTTCTCAAACGATTTCTGCAGAAGCTGCATGGACGAGGAGGAGGAAGAGACTATTCTTCACATTCTTTGCACCTGCCAAGCCCTCTCCCAAAGAAGGAAATTCCACTTATGAGCCTTCTATTTCAACAACCAAAATGATCTGAATAATATAGATGTTAGGGACTTTTACGCTTAATCAGAAGCTGCAAATGGTTCAACGAGTAGTCTAGGGACCGCGTCCCAAACCCATGTGGTATCACAATGGATCTATTACTGGTCTAAGTCTGATGGCTTTCTGCTGACAGCCACCTCAACCTAACCTATATATTGATTATTTTTGAATATATAACAAACTTTTTTGTTCATTTTGGAGCAACAAAAAATTTGTATTATGTCGGGCTAAGTTGGCATTTTGACCATCGTGCGGCGCCTACATTTTACATTCTAAAAGGTCTTTCATTAAGCGCTTTCTATCTTTAAATTTAAATAAAACAAAGTGTGCGTGAAATATCATCGACATTTTTTATTCGTTTGAAAGGTCTATCGATGCCATTATGTACGAAATATAACATTGTTCAAATGTCTACCGCGGCTTCTCTGGGTGGCGCGCATCCAAAATGTCCAATTTTCCATGAATCTGGCGCATAAATCAGGCTGAATTTGACCGATGGCATGGGTTATGTTGGCTTTGAGGGCCGCTGTGGTTTGTGGCCTCTTCGCATAGACCTGCGACTTCAGAAAACCTCACAAGAAAAAGTCTAACGGGGTCAAATCGCACGATCTCGGTGGCCAGTTCACATCACCTCCACGTGAGATGACCATGCCCTCGAATCGCTCGGGCAGAATTTTCAATGTGGCGTGAGCTGTGTGGCACAAAGAAGTTGGTAATCATCGATCTATAGCGCTCGCCGTTGACGGTGATGGCCTGGCCAACGTCCTTCTCAAAGAAATATGGACCGATGACGCCGCCAGCCCAAAATCTACACCAAACAGTGACTTTTCGGGATGAATTGGACGCTCTTGGATCTCATGTGGATTGGTGTCGTCCCAAATTCGACAATTTTGTTTGTTGAGATTCATCCAGAAATGGGCCTCATCGCTGAAGATGATTTTTCGATGATAATTAGGGTAGGTTTCCTACTGCTCCAGAGCCCATTCGGCGAACACACGTCTTTGTCTATGGTCGTTTACCTTCAGCTCCTGGGTCAGTTGAATTTTGTAGGGGTGCAGGCCCAAGTCACGATGCAAAATTCGACACGAAATCGACTGCCTCGAATTCTCCTGCACACTCTAACGGTCAGCGGCAATGTTTTCGGCAGATCTTGCGTTTCGTCGACGTACGGGTGTGAACTCAAATTTATCCACCACACTGCGAATAGTTCTCTTGGAAGGTCGATTATGGCGACCGTAAAGTGGGCGAAGCGCGCAGAACGTTACCCGAACAGAACACCCAAAAATTTATAAAACAATTTTATTATTTGCACGTGTTGTTGAACGCTATATCCGTCCATAGTGATTTGACAAAACTGACTGAATAAATGACAGCCAATTTGACAGGTGGAGTTTCGACAATATGGCCGCTATTAACTGTCAAAGTTCGGAAGTTCCTATTGGAAGACCCTGTACGAAAATTATGATATTTTTTTTAAAGGGAATACTTTCTCTCTTAAATGAATTACAATGTTGTAAAAATACTTTACTTTGATCGTCGTAACACCAATAGGTATATTCTTGCCAATTTTGAAGCAAATTGCAGGGGTGTGGTTACTGACCCAAATTTAATTGAATGATTACTGCCAGGTACAGTTTTGCGGTCTTTGGGTGAATGCACTGCATAGACTACTCATTGGTAAACGGAATTTTTGAATTTTAATCCGACCCAACTATCCGTCGTTACAAATTTTATTGCAAATGTCACTCCCCAAAAGATTTCCCCCGTAGAACCCGCACCATTTTCAATCAATTGTGATACCAACCGATTTATTGGCGGCACTTTAAGATTCACACTTCCCGCTAATGTAAATTCCAATAATCATTTTAATTACTCGGACCAATAAAACATGGTTCAAATAAATCAGAGCGTTATTTATGACAAAAATATCATCGTAACTCTTCGTTAACAATGTTAAATTAAACACCCATAGTTGTACAA